>CAMAPF010000075.1:1200000-2400000 GCA_945859915.1 Cuscuta epithymum | reverse complement strand
GGAAAAACCAATGTTCTTCTCCAACAAATATCAAAAAACAGTTCTTCACTTTTACATTATTAAACTATAACCAATATATGGTCACATTCATGTTCTATTAACTAGTCTGAAATTGTAAATCTAACACTATGCTTCCTTGTAGACTGAACCAACATTGACCACTTATCCTAACTTGTCACTAAATCAGTTTAACTTGCACTATGTCTCCTTGTGAAAATAATATATTCAGTACTAGTTTTATGTTATTGCTATTATTGACTTACATCTATAATTTAATGTGTATCTCGCTCTCAACCATAAACAAGTTTAGAACTTTACTTTAAAAAAGTCATAGGGTCATTGAATCAAATCCTCCAGAGTTCAGAATACCAAAACTTTTGAACTTTTTGTTGTAGCAATGTGATTTTTCTTATGTTAACACTTGGCTCATTAACTACTTCTAATGGTTGGCTGGATTGCTGCAGATGATGAGTGCGTCTAAGGAACATAAGTCCACTTCTCTGTTCAAAACAAACATCATTGGAGGTATGTATATACATATGGTCATACCCTTGCCTTGGATTTTTTTTACTTGTTCAATTTATACAGTTTCTTAGCCATGTTGCAACTGTTTCTTCTTGTTCCCTTCAATGATGATGCTAAATTTGGCACCAAGCAAACCAATTTTTTTTGTAAGGGCTGCAGAGTAGTGCTTTATCATTTCACATGTTCTTATTTCAAGGTAAGTATGACAATATGCTTTCTCCTTTGTGCTTCTCATTTGTGCTTACTAAGTTATTAAAACACCGTCTTTGTATATATTATTCTTGTCATCAGTGTACAGAATTTTAGTTTGTTATGTGCACTCGCTTCCGGCACTATGCGTTTCTTAGCTTATGGCTTCTACTTCATATCCCTACTTCATAAGTATGTTTCTCTTTGGAATCAAAATTAGACTTTAATTTGTTTCTCAAAATAAGTTTAACAGGTTCTTACACGTTCATAGCTACTCCATATATATATATATATATATATATATATATATATATGCATTAATATATATGATACTTTATGTGTGCTTTGATTTGATTGAGTTAATTTTGATATGAGACTTGAGTTTTTTCCAATTTTTATCTTGCTGGTTGCCTCAAACAGAGTCATATATCATTCAACTCATTATTAAATAAGAAGACCAACATAGGCATATCATTTCAATTTTTGTTCTAGACTTCTACTAAACTAAGATGCTTATTAGATCTTTGCAAACTTGAATTCTCGTCAAAACTTTGAGAGTAATTGCCTCTTTTTTCTCCCTGCACTACATGTTTATCAAGGAAAAGCCAAGATTGAAATGCAGAGATTGAAAAGTACAGTTGAAATATCTACCCATATCAAGGTACTTTTCCTGTTTTAAACCTTATAAGTTAAATGGTGAAGTCTTGATGAAACTGCTTATGCAGATTAGTTGAGGGGACTTGCAGGACCAAAGATTTCTTCACAAAATATTTTCATATTACGTGTGATGAAGGTATTGACAGTTCACTTGGTGCTTCACTTATTATTACAAGTTTACTGTTTACGCATAGGCTACTAGTTATTTTGGAATAGAGTTACTTTAGAAGTTTGTTGCTTGTCTGGTTATTCACAAGTCTAGACGTAGCCGCTAATTTTATCGTGAAGCTAAGTAGAGTTATTTTGGAGTTTGAGCTGTTGCATTGATTTTTTGAATGAACGTTTTAGGTTGTCATAAAAGTTGCTAGAAAGTTATAATTATAATTCTATACAAATCAACATTACAGTTATAATTTGTAATTTAGTTACATGAGCACTACATTTCAAAAGTGTAAGCATTTTATAATTCTCCCTCTAGTATACGCTTGTCCTTGTGTTGTGTGCATATGTTTATTTGAATGCAAATTGCTGAATATTGCTCTTCGTATGTGCAGGCCATTGTTTGTGAAAACTCCTAAGAGGTAACTCTTCTTAGTTTTTCTGATTTTTCATTTTATTAATTAATTTTCCTACTTAGTATAATTACAATCAGCAGGTCATGTTTTTAGGTATTAATATAAAATTACAGGTCTATGAGAAGGTGAAAAAATAACATATATTATAAGGTTTATGTTAAATATGTTGACATGTTACTTATACTATCATGTTATATACGTAACTTCAAATTAACCATGGAAATGCAGTTGAGGATGCATGTTTATTTGCCTTCAGATGGATTAATTTCAACTTCAGGCAGAATTTCTATTAAATTTTGGGATGTCATAGGTCGTTGGAGATTGCTTCACACCAGTAGCATATTTATATGCTAACTAATTGTTTATTTATAAAGGTTGACATTAAAACCTTTTGTAGTTAGATATTGCCAGGGTTTTTACTTTAAGCTAACAAGAAACATAAAATTAGTTATATATTTAAACAGGTTTTTGACTTCTTCAGCAGCTTCCCAGAGATCTGAACGTGTTTGATTTGCCTGTGTTTCCTATAAAGAAAAGCTTGAAGACCTTGAGGATCATGGGGAGGTGGCATGGAGCAAAGGCTTGGATTTGAAGATTATTTACCATTGAATATATAAAATTTGAACTTCTTCCTCATGCTTATGACGGACCAAATCAACGCCTCTTTGCACACTTCAACTACCCTGTTTGGCACACTTTGGTGATACTTCATTAGTTTTGAGTACTCTTGTAAGAGTTGAAGATTTATAGCATATTGTAAAAATGTTGTATGGTTAAAGTGTAGATTTATATAGCATATTGTAATGTACTTTAATGATATTGACATTATAAAATAATTTGAGTAATAAATACAAATGTTGATCTTTTGTTTTGATTATTTATTATTATTTCTAATATTGTTTTATAATCTTTAATAGAATTAGTATCAAATAAAATAATGATTATTACTCTAATGTGTCGTATTTTTTATGATACCAACGTGTCACAAAGTTTTATGATACCAATATGTCATAATCTTGTACAACATTAATGTGTCACAATTTACCGACACTATTATGTTTTATGATCAGTGACACTATATTTAGTGTCACTAGCCGACACTTTCCCCGACGCTTTTTTAGTGTCACAGAAACTTTCAGCGACACTAAATTAGTGTCACTATAAACCCTTTTTCTACTAGTGTATGGGCCTCCAATTTTACCGTCTCCAATGCTTGCAATCCATTCGAAAACTTAATCAAATATTCTGATTGATCAGTGTCTGGCAAATGAAGAAGCTTTGAGTTCTTTGTTAAACGCATCACATTTGCGTGTTGCCACAAATAAGAAGAGTTTATGAATGCACTAACTAAGCATCCCTTAGTTACATTTAATTAATTACATCCCTTAATTAATCACCAATATTACACACGTTATAGAATAATAGTAAGACGGTTAACATTTATAATTTAGTATGTCAATAAATATATAAATAGTACTCCCTCCGTCCCATTTAAAGGTTCTCGTACACTATTCTCCGGTCAACGTACATTGTTCTTAATCTTTTACTTTATATATCGGAAGTTTATGAAATTTAATTTATTTTTTGCAGGTTTCGTAGCGTTTTTAATGTAGTTTCTGAATATGTAAATTTTATTTACTAAAAATAATTCTATTAATGACATGGATCCGTTAACTTTATAATCAGTCAAACAACGTAAATCGTGTGGGAACCTTAAAGTGGGATGGATGAGATGCTTGGCTTGGACCCTACGTGTAGCAGTAGTTAATTTCCGGAGTCTCCTGCGCTCCACTTCCACTTTGTAAGGACCAAGGAAGGGAGTGGTGATACTGATACATAGTACTATAATATTACTTGGATGAAGTTTACCAAATTTCTTTGTTTTTTCACTTTTTATATGACTCAAATAGGACTAATAACAAAGTTAATTGCATAAATAGGATCAAAAATCATACCTATGTTCAGGGGCGGACCCAGGAAATCCGTTTTGGGGGTTCAAAATATTTTTTGGGAGCGAAAATTATTTTTTGAGGGGTGAAAATTATTTTTTGTATATATATAGTTGCCCCCTGGGTCTGTACTACGGTCTGTCCCTGCGTTTCGTAAGACTTAAAAGCCCTCAAACGTATTTGAGACACTTTCAAACCGTAGAAATATAAGAATGCGAAAGAATTCTTTCCAAAAATAAAAATACGAAAGAATTGTTTTATTAATGCATATTTTGTAGGATTTATCAATGAGATAAAACATTCTTTCTACTGAAAGATCTATATTTTAAAACAAAGTGTGCAAACGTTGTACAAAGAGTGGTGTACAACCAACAATTTTGTAATTTTATCAACATATTGATGGATATCTATACACCTATATGCATGGGCGGAGCTAGGGGTGACCCAACCTAGGCCATGGCCCACCCAAATTTAAAAATTGCTTACTTTTTAAGGTAAAAAATTTCGCGTAAATTTTTTTAAAAAAATATTCTTTGTATTAGCCCAGTCCGGGCCAGCCTGACCTAGTGCTCTGGCTCCGCCCCTGCCTATATGAAACGATTACGGGGTAATATTTACTCAACTGTGATTAACCAATTGAAAACTGTTTTGACCAAACTAAAAAAATATATTAAAATATATGAGGGTCAGCACACTACTTAATTCATATTCAGATCAGACATAGTATTCTGAAAATTGTATTTATTTTCCTAAAAATAGAATACGGTGTACAAGTATTTATAATCATCATAAGTTCACATATAAACAACCACACATATATGTCTATATATGCGTATATTTATTTCTAAGTTTCTAAATACAATTAATTATGACGATAAAAATACAATTAATTATATGTAATACTCCGTAGTCCGTAGTACACAACAACTATCCAGTTGCCATTAAACATGAATCAAATATAAAGCGGTGGCATTGGACACAATGGTTACAGAGCGCCTCAGCTACTAATCTCGTTTATTTTTGAAAAATATTTTTTGAAACACTCAGCCTCCTAGAAGGCCTTCTGGAAGTAGAAAGCAAGCTAGACGGTGTCCATTATTTTCAATTACAGGTCAGCGGCACATCTGTGATCCATATTTGCAGTGGAGAGATGATTTTATCTCATTGTGATGTGGCAATGCATTTCTCATCAATCGATGGTACCACTAAAAGATGCTCTTAGATGAAATTTACCAAATTTCATGTTTCTAATACACTTATTATATTGAGCTTAGTTTAAGTGTACGTTTCTAATTATGACCATCAACATATCAGGTTTACATTTCACACTAGTGTATTACCCGTGCGATACATAAGGAATTTTTTTTGTATTTGAAATTAATTTTATTTGGCATATATGACACATAATAAGTCGTCGTGAATTATAACATAGCAAGAAACCACTCAAAAAGATTAATTTTAAGGTGACAAATGCATTTCACAAAATATTGTTTTTATCAGACTCTTGTGCACTCGGCTCTTTATAAATTATAATCCAAACATGTGAGTAAAGATAAGAATCTACCTATATATAAAACAGTGTTCTAATGTGCATGGATTTCAAATGTTTATATGTGTGACGGTATTTCATGCATTGTACAACACATCCAAAAAGATCTATCAAGTTTGTAAAATATATTTTGAGAAATCTATTCAGCGGAGTGGCCAGACCCGTTTCTGCTTACCCGACCCACATTTGACCCAGAAGTTTGGGCGGGAAAGTTGTTAAGAATTTCACTCTGTTTTGTATTTAGATAGACTCATAGACTAGACTTCAATTAAGTAACATACGAACTAATGCTTCAATGGATCATTAATTAGGTCTAGAAATTTATTTGGTCCGGATGTTTTTCCTGGTATGTAATAGATACGGAGTTTTGTTGAGCTCATTTTTTCAAGAACTTTTTTTAGAATGTTGTACTTAATTAGTATAACACTTAAATATTAAGAATTCCAACCCACTTTTTTCGGTTTTCACACCATTCGATACTACAGAAGAGTTTGGCATTCAGCGGTTGGCGGATAACAGATTATGTTAGTGGGTTGTCAATAATGGATTATGTCGGCGTGTTTGACTAGCGGAATAAATTGGCGGGTTGTCAGAAGATGTTTGATAATTTAGTTGTTTGGTCATAAAATTAGTTGAAAACGTCATTTTTCAAAACGTCAATCCAAAACTCTCCTATTAACAGCGTTTTGGACGGCTTATGCCGAACAACTATTTACAAAAAAAACTTTTCACTTATTGAAAACGCAAAAAGTGGTCAAACCGGCATTTTTCAAACATTGTTTAGCAAACACCCCCTACTTCTTCACTTTTTCGGATTTGTTGTACAATGTATTAAATGTATTAGCCTTCAAATCAAATCAAGGAACATGTCATCTGTTGTTTTGAAACAATCTAATGTTTAATTTCACGGGTTCATTAAATTAGGTCTAAATTGTTTCATCCAATTATGCTACTTCCTCCAGTCCTAAATAAACTTCAGATTTTACTTTTCTTGCACAGATTTAGAATAAAATTCACACTTCTATTTTTGGTATCTATAGAATAAAGTTATTCTTATACTCATACTTTATTACCTACTTTACACTCATTTTGTCTCTCCCACTACACATAATCTACTTTTTGTAAGAATATGATCACTTTCTTAAAAATCGTAAAATCAAACTATGAAGTTTGTGTAGGGCATGGGTAGGGGATCGAGGTGGGATGGCAGGTAGGGGTAACCGGGGTAACGAGGTATGATAGGGGGTAAGGGTTGGGTCAGGGTAGGGGGTACTTGTAGGGCATGGGTAAGGTACGAGTACGAGTAGGGGAAGGGGTAGGGGTTACGGGTGGGGGACAGGTAGGGTTTGGCGAGGTAGAGGTTTGGGTACGATACGAGGTAGGCCGGCCTGGGTGGGGTCAGGGTATGGGTAAGGGGGACAAGTATGGTAGGGGCAGGGGTAAGGGTACGAGAAAGAGTAGGGTGTCAGGGTGGGGGTGCGGCAGGGGGTAGGGGTACAAGGACGGGTAAGGACTGTGTAGGGATAACAACAAGGGTAATTGGGTAAAGGTAAGGGAATATGTAAGGTTGTCTGCGAAAAATGAAAAAGTTTAAATTGTCTTTCAATTGAAACATGTGGGTGGTATGTTTAATAACCAACACTTTAAGCACGTGTGTGGGTTAGTAAGCATCTTTTTAAGCCGCATGTGTGTTTACTTCACATTTTTTACTAACCTAATTATGATTTTAGCAACGAAGTAAATGCGTCCTTAGTAAATGGCCTTGATCGAATAGATTTTTTCAAATAGGCGTGATACTTATAAATATACATTTTCTCTTAAAAGAACAAAATGTTCCTTTCAGCATTATTATCTTCTTATTACTAGAAGTCGGTCACAGGACTTAAACATGTGACATCTCTATCATACAACAAAAACATAACTGGTGCACTAGGGCTCCCCCTTCAATAAAAGTGACTTTATAATATCTAATTTAATATGCAGCCGTCATACCACCATAGTAGTATTTTTGGAGTGATAAGTAACCATCATAATGTTCATCTTATAGGAAAGCCCCTTTAAATGTGCAGTCAATGTAAATATATGATACTTTAAGAGATCTTACTTCAACCGTTTGTAACTTGTAAGACTGTAATATTCTGAATTCTCTGTTGTGTACATTAAAACATATAACCACAATGAATTCGAATCTAGTGTTAACTTGGCATTGTTATGTACCAAACGGGGCATTTGATTGTTTGCTTTTCGA
Organism: Cuscuta epithymum; assembly: GCA_945859915.1. Lineage (NCBI taxonomy): Eukaryota > Viridiplantae > Streptophyta > Magnoliopsida > Solanales > Convolvulaceae > Cuscuta > Cuscuta epithymum. The sequence continues at coordinate 2,392,308 of CAMAPF010000075.1, read as the reverse complement.
TTACCGCTCCGACCAAGAATAAGTGTTGTTTTGGATACTAAAACAATATTAACAACTCTGGTTTTCGGAACTTTTGGGATATTCAGGATCCCATGCTGAGATATAACGTAAGACAAAAATGTGGTGGTTGGTACAAAGAAGGAACGGCTAGGCATAAAAGTGGCGCTTTTAGATTTGGAGGGCTCAACACAGTTTCTTGTTTATCATCTGATTTTGAATATGAAAGACTAATCAGCATGTAAAATAACAATAATTAATACTAATATGCAAGTTAAATAAATGATAATTTTAGTAAAGTCTTTAAATATGTAAAGTTTAATAATAAATACTACTGAAATATATTAGCAGAGTTCATGCCATCTTTTATCGAACCCACCTGAATCGTGACTGCCAAGCTGATTCGAAATAGATGAAGTAACATACTACGTATATATGAATGCATTAATAACCAAATCGGTCATTTTGCTGTCTCATTTTTACCACATCAGTAATAATGCTGTCATTTTTACCACATCAGTCAGCTCGTGACGAAAAGTTGCATAAGCAGGCAATTTCCATCAAATTTTCAAAATTACAGTGAGGAACATCCAGTCAACCACTCCCAACTACATACACCAACGTATTATTGAAAATGCATCATAACTATGTTATCAGTGGGGTGAATCAAGAGAATAAAAGTGCAGTTGGGAAGGACAGAGAACTAGTAAAATACAAAATGTACTTTAAAAAAATAACATAGATAGGCTAAATTGGCCATCATTCTTGTAGTTACTCTGTTTTACATCATATATGGAGGAATAACATAATCTCTAGATTCTCTGATATTTAGAAAATCAGTCTCTTGTAATGAGATGCCGTACAAATAATGTTCAGCGAACGTCATATATCTCTGAGGGAACCAATTGCAAATTGTGATGATTGGGAGACCTGATCCGAGAGTGACAGATGATAGCCAAAACCGATTCTTGATTATCTTATGTCATTTGTGTGTTAGACAGAGATGTTCACATCCGAATCACCAAAGCTTCTTTCTCACCCAGAGTAGGAGGAAAACAACTCCAAGGACAACAGCTACTGGGGCCCATTTCCGAATTAAAGCCTTGTATCATTTGAGAAATAGAAGCTATTTAATGTGTTACATCGATGCAAATATAACTTATTTTGTTTATTCATCCCTGTATTTTTTTATGTTGTTTTCTTTTTTGTCCCCCTACCATAAAATAAAATGAAACTGGTGTGGCCCATGACATAAGATCAATGTTAACTTTCCCTGACACTTCTGAGAAAATTTTAACCATCTTTTTGATAAAAAATGATGTGGAACATCCGAGCAGGAATCCTATGAGCATTATCAGTTTCTTTTAAGATACAAGTTGATAGAGAAGGATTAAAAAGAAAAAGTCGTAGATTTTAAGGATAAGTTTCAAAATATAATAGGTAATTGTACAGAGAACTGCAACAAAAAATGAGACATTTGCAGATTAAAACTAACCTGACGATTCAAATCTTTTGCTTTATCGGCATAAATGCGAGATTCTGATGTTAAGCGGCTGGACATTTCACTAACCTCTGCAGAAGTAAAGTCATATGGCAGCAATTAAAAGAATTAATATTATTAAGCAAAAAAAATAATGAACAGTCCCTAAATCGTAAAACTTTTGCCTTCAAACAATTATTAACTTACGGTCCAACTTTTCACCAACACCAAGAACCTCTTGTACATTCCGAGTCATTATTTGATGAACTTCATAAAGTTCATCATTCAACTTTGTGATGTTGCGCTGTGTTCTTGTGTCCTGATAAAGTTTCTTTGTCTTTTGAATAAATGCATCTTTAATCAAATTCAGAAAGAGGAAGATCAATAACATTCCAAAGATAACTATATTGATATAGCCACAAAAAATTATTATAGGGTCTTAATAGTTATTACCAAATTTAATAAAAGCGTAAGGTCTAGCAGCAGTTTCAATTTGATTCCCATTGACCGTCTCAAATTCATTCTTAAGGTCTTCCAGATATTGAAAGGCAAGCTTCTTAGGATAAGAACGCTCGCACATTGTTAAGTAACAAACACGTCCTTCAATTATATAACTGAAAATCTATGTTAAGAAAACATTACAGAAACATCATGTTTTTACAGGACAAATTGAGACGACTCTTCCAAACAAGTAAGACATTAGCAGACGTACATATAAGCCTCAAACCAAACCATAATGCTGAATGTCAAGAAATTGAAACATACATGAGCAGACACAAATATAAGTCTGAAACCAAACCTTAATGCTGAATGTCAAGAAATTGAAAAATACATGAGCACAGAACAATATGCTAAAGAAAATGCATTGGTGAATTCTATTTCGGAAGAGGCTGTTTGAATCGAAGTTCTGGGGGCAGGAGTTGGGAAAGCTTAGTCTATATCTTGTGATATATTTATAATATGTGATTGTGTGACACATTTCAATCACCTTTTATTCAGTTCCAAAAACATTTTATTTATCAAGATATCTACTAATGCCCCCAAAGCTTCCCTCTCCAAAACATGCCATCCAAACAGTCCCAAAGAGATATCTATTATCAAAAGTGTGAGTACTGATTAGAGAGCCCATATGCATATAATTCCCTCATGAAAAATCTTGAAACAATAATAATTGAAGGGATGTTAGCATTACCAAATGAACAATTCACCTAAACAAACAACTTTTGGAAATGCCAACTGCCACAATACAATGACAGATCTCAGGTCTAATAAGGAAATCACTCCAATTCACCACATCGTCATCATCACCACTGTCTACATTAATCCCAAGTTCCCAACTAAACCTGTAATGAACTAATGACACAAAAGTATCAGGGAGTTATTAGCAAAGGAGACTTTACTCCACAAAGGATACTGGAATATGTAAGGGCCAGTCTCAATGGACATTCTAGAAGGACCATTATTGCCGCGTGAAAGGTTCTTGAACAAACTTTTGACCTGCTGTTTGTACCTGTCCACTTCCGGTACATCACGCCCATCATCCAATCCCTCGACTAAAAGGAGGCCATCGGTCACACGGGCAATCATGGTCAGTTTCACCATCTTTCCTTCACAAGATCAAAGCTACAAGCAGGAAGGATGAAAGAACATTTAACAGATGTATACCAGAGTCTTGTTGTGGGGCTCAAAGAGCTGGTGGTGATACCAGACCAACTCCATCAAACACACCCACTTCTGAAAAACCACTATCTCTTCTCTCTATATATATAAAAAGCTGGACCTCCTGATAATGATGACGTCAATATGACATCATCGTGGAGTCATCGCGGGATGATGTGGCACGTGCTTGCAGTTGATCTGCAGATTTTGGCTCTCCTCCGTACGAAGGCAACACTGCCAGCGTATTGGTTGGTCATTAAGCTACAGCTTATTACAACTCCTTAATTTAGGAAATTATTCATCGTTTAAATGAAGAACAGATCAATAACGAATCTCAACAACACCCTCTAACCATCTAAGCTTGATCTATTCTGATCAGGTATGGAAAGATATGTAAGAACAAACAAATCAAAAAAATAAGAAGACAGTTAGTAATAATCGACTAACCTCAGCACATTAGACGAACGGCGTGGTGTAGACTGTGTCCGACTAAGGGGAGAAGAGGAGATGGAAGCGGAGAGAGCAATCTAGCGTGCGACCGTCTGGCTGAGAGACGAGGAGATGGTAGATCGGATGAATTGGACCCGGATCAATTACTTCAAGACATTTAATTTAGGGCTGGGACCGGTTCGGTTCTTACTCAAAATGAGTGGAACCGTTATAAAAGTTTTAACTAATGAAATCGGTTCGGTTCCTATATAAAAAATCAAGAACCGTTATGGAACCGAACCGATAGTAAACGGTTCGGTTCTTCCTTTTACCGGTTCCTAGAATAATTTTTTCTCACTAAGAAGTAATACATAATTTACTTTCTACAAACAACATAAGTAATAGAACAAAAGATGATTTAAATTTTACAAACAACAGAAGTAATTTACTTTCTACAAACAACACGAGTATTAAAATTTTATTTGAATCTCTAATCACTTCAAACATCAAAGCTCAAACCTAATTAATGAATTGTGAACACTTAATAGAACAAAAGATGATTTAAATTTTCATGTAATAAATAAAACATAAAAATCATAGTAGTGTGGGAGCGATGAAAGTTACTCGTCATCATAGTAGCAAGAATAGGACGCCTACTTCAAGTCTTTCAAAACATAAAAAATACATTGAGTTTGTATTGTAGTGTGGGAGCGATGAAGGTTACTCGTCATCATAGTAGAAAGAATATGACGTCTACTTCAAGTCTTTCAAAACATAAAAAAATACAAGTTCGCATGTATAGATATATAAAAACATTGTTACATTCTATTGATTCATAATAAATCTAATAATTTGAAATATCATGAAAATAGTAAAGTAAAATATGTGCAATAATCTACAAGTTATTTGAGTTATTTTATATTTATAAAATTTATGTGATGGAACAAAACTTGATTTGTAGAAAGGAGTTTAATGTATTATATCAACCTCATGTACAATATTTATTACTTCGTTTTCGTTGATTAAATTAGAATTGTTAGTTAAATATCTTATATTGTTTTATTATTATTGTTGTGGTGGTGGTTATTATTTCTATTACATTATTATTATTATTGTTACTACTGCTACTAATATTATTATTATTTTTAATTTTTTAATAACGGTTCCATAACGGTTCCATGCATATATTTTTTATAGGAACCAGGAACCGAACCGTTATAACTCGTTTCGGTTCGGTTCCTACAAATAAGGTATTAATTGTTAACGGTTCGGTTCCTAGATGTTGTTAACGGTTCGGTTCCAATCGGTTCTACGGTTCCCGGTTCCAAAATCCCACCCCTAATTTAATTTAATTTCGTAGATGTAGATTTTAATTCTACTAGTACGGCACCCGTGCGATGCACGGTGCAGGAGTTTGTTGGATGGATATTATTAGTGTTAGATTTTAAAGTCTAATTGGAAATAAATTTAAATATCTTAAATTGTGACGATTAACAAATGAAACTGTAATATGTAATCTATTGTAATATGTAATGTGATTCTAATACAATATGAAATATTAGAGATTATGGAACACTTCTTTATAGACAACATTCATGGTTTCATTCATTGGACAATCATCTTCGTTTTGGATGAGGATTTTGAGACCTGCACGATTGGTAACTCTTGAGACGGCAACATACAATTGACCATGGCTGAAAATTGGTTTTTTTAGTAAGAGACCGACGTGAGTGAGTGACTGGCCTTGACTTTTGTTGATGGTCATTGCATAAGCAGTCATAATAGGGAATTGCCTCCTTTGAAATCTAAATGGCAGCCTAACATCTGACGGTGTCAAAGATAATCGCGGTATTAAGACTTTTTGTCCTGCACTAATACCATTGAGGACCCTTCCCTCTAAGATGTGATCACAAATCTTTGTTATGATGAGTCTTGTTCCATTACACAAACCCAATGAGTGATCAATATTACGCAAAAGCATGACCGGGGTACCGACTTTCAAAGTTAACTTATGATTTGGCACACCAGAGAGTTTAATACTATTCAAGAATTCTGTAGTGTGCAACTCTGCTATAAGATCATGTGTTGAATCAGATTTGCAAACACTATCTGAACTAAGATATGTTCTAGCAACTTCCTTGGAATTCAAACTTGTCATGTAGTCGTTGATAGAATCAACGACATCAAGGGCTGGAGCAAGAATAGCTCTGTCTCTCAAGTAACTCAAATCTGTACTTGATTTCAGATAATCGGGATAAATGGCCTCCACTATCTTAGCAATTGGATCTCCGGTGTATTTGATAAGGATGTCATCGGGTATTTTAATAGAGACACAACCATCGTTTAAATCCCCAGCTAATCCATCACCTATGCTTGCAATCCAATCGGCAAAAGCCTTCAAATCATAGGATTCTGCAGGACTGCTGACATTTTGGAGCCTCATGTTCTTAGTTAATCTAAGAACAGTACATTCCCCCCATAGATAAGATGAATTAATTGTTGCATTAACAACGTCTTGTCTACTGCCTTGTGGGATCACCGGTAGCACTTGTCGAAAGTCTCCCCCCAAAACAATTGTCTTACCACCAAATGGTAAGTTTAGGCTATTTGGGTTGGTGAATCTGAGCACATCACGCATGCTTCTATCCAATGCCTCAAAACAGAATTTGTGGAGCATTGGAGCTTCATCCCAAATGATTAATTTACACTTACTGATTAGTATTGCTAAAGGACTACCCTGCTTTATATTGCAAGTTGAATCTTCATTCAAACTGATCGGAATTGCAAAACGCGAGTGCGCGGTTCTCCCTCCGGGTAGTAGTAGAGAAGCAATGCCACTTGATGCCACATTTAATACAATGTCCCCTTTGGACCTCAATGCAGCGGATATAGTTCTCCACACAAACGTTTTCCCAGTTCCACCATATCCATAAACAAAATACATCCCTCCACATTCCGTTTCAACAGAATGCATGATCTTTTCATAAACAACACGTTGTTCATCTGTTAGACCTTGAAGCAAGGTATTATGTTCTTGATGCATCGCTTGCCGATCATATTGGAGTTCCTCCTCAACAAATCTATTATTGGAAAGGTAAGTTGAGTCTGACTTTGGATATGGCATTGGAGGAAAATCACGTAAACTCTTTCCTCGTCGTTGCAATAACATCTCCACCTCCGTTAATGCCGCCATTTGCAATTGATCATTGTCCATTACAAACCCTGTATGACATGAAAAGATGGAATGTCATTTCAACCACTAATCAAATCAATGCAGAGAACAAATTAGCACGAACCAATGGTTTACTGTGTTAATGATTGATAACAAAATAGTTGTATTAATATACCTGGATGTTGATACTTTTTACGCAATTTGTATTGAATATCTTCTGCCATGTATATCCAACACTTCTCCCAAACAAATTCTGGTCGACTCATGGATTCCGACCACAACAATACGACGAAAAGTATCCTTAGTGCAAATGCCGTTGCAAAATCACTTGCCTCAGTAAAACCATCAACAAATTCTTTATCGTCGTCCAAAAGCCCCAGAGCATAGCAAGTTTCACGGTATGAATTATATAACACACCGCCTATAGTCCTCAAATCTTCATGACACGTCACTCCCCGAATATGGTTCAATAAACACCTCATATAATAAGACTCCCCACATCCTGGTGGAACATAGTATATCCGACCAATAGAAAATGCTTTCTTTCTTGGAACCCATTCCCTTGTACCCTTTTTCCATACAAATTTCTGAGGAAATTCAGCATATGTCATTTGTCTCGCCATCTCGTATTTTTTGTTAGCTTCCATCCACCCCAAAAACATGCTATCTTTAACACTCCTCCCAACAACTACAAAATCAAGAGGCTCATTGTCTGAGAAGATCACAGTTTGCTCTCCTTTCAAGTGAAAACTAAGGCGTTCAACTGGTGGATTTTTATATTGAATCTCAAATCCCAATATACGCCATGCAGCCTCACACGAAGATATGTACCTACAGTCGTAATACATTTTGATTTCATCCACAGGTTTGCTCCCTTCATCTGCACCTGCACTATTAAAAAACATGCAGTGACACGATCACGTCCTTTATTGATGTACTTAAATAAGTACTTGATGGACCGGGATTGGTTGCACCACTCCACATTGATATGACCGCCATATTTCATCAACAAAAAACGATTGTGCGGAACCACAAATCTATTGTCAAGAGGAATATTATTTTTCTCAATGGTCCTACCATCGTCTCTTCGTCTATAAACCGGATATCCATCACCGTCAATAGACGTAACATTACACCAACTCTTAGGGAAATGTTTCGTACACTTCCCATCAGACATACATGGAGCAGACTTAACATATGGACCACACGGTCCGTGCATCATAAAATCACGAACTGCATTGTAATATCGTGGGTCCTTGTCTTTATCAGGAATTTCAGCTGAGATAACCTTATCAATGTCTGCTGAAGTTGGCAATTTATCCTCACTTGCTAGCCACAATAGTATATGTGCATGAGGCAATCCTCGCTTCTGAAATTCCACAGTGTACACCACTGCAAAAGGTAATTTTAAAAATTACTCTGACATTTAATAATGGTTAAAACCGAGGTATGTTCAGTTTGAAATGTACCTGCTTTAACACTACCAAACACCCTATTACGTCGCAAGTCTTTCAGAAGACCATCCAACTTTATCTTAAATACTCGGCATATGATATCTGGGCGATCTTCAGACTTAAGATTCCTACCATGCAAAAAACGTTCAATCTCAGGCCACTTTGGGTTGCATGTCAACGTGATGAATAAATCTGGATACCCCGCCCATCTACAAATAGCCATTGCATCTTGGTAGTTTTGTATCATGTATCTTGCACCACCAGTGAAGGTTGGGGGCAACACAATTCGTTTTCCTTGAGTCGCAGGATCACTCTCCCCGCGCAAAACAGCGTCACTCAAGCCCTTGTACATTTCACAACGAAGTTGCTTTTGATGTGTTCTAATGTACTTCAATCTTGCAGACTCTATCAAAGTGTAGCCATCAACGAAAAATTGTTGGAAAAGTCTTCTAGCCTTCAAAGTAATGGAATATCTGTATTCCCTCTCTTGCAAATGATAAGCCAAAAACTCTCTTATACTAACATTGCGTCTTCCCGAGCCAATGACAACTTTAGAACCTGAAAGTGCAATATCTTCTCGGTAACCATCCTCACCAAATGGAAATAACAAAGGATACTGCAAGCCAAAATATGCTGGATTAAGTTCATTTATGCGTTGTAGCTTTCCACTCCGGGTCTCCACCACAATATCTCTCTCTCCCATAGACTCATCAAAATCCCCAACAACTAAAGCAGCAACCTCTGATACAGTTGGTAGATTATACGTCCTTGCATCGCTGCTTCGTTTACCTATCAACTTTAACCTCACGTCACAACTCTCACCTCGATGAATCGTTTCCCTAGCCATTCTAAATGATTTGACCAAAACATTGTGCTCATTCAACATGTTTCTTAAGTCCTCAACAATTTCAACATGTAATTGGTCAGTATCAGCAGCTCCCCTGAACAAATCAAATCAATCTTCGATGATAAATTTAGACATCTTCATAAACCAAACAGAATAAGAAATTAAAATTGTTGCGCAAAAGTTACCTAACAGATTTGATCCGATTTTGTATCTCATTTTCTGTATCGTAGATATACAACTGTGCGAATTTTGGAGTCGATCCAACTGTGGGCATTAAACTTCCAATAAGGTGATAATTTTGACCGTGAAGTTTAAAAATCGGGGGAGACCTTCCTTTGTTTATCGCCGTTTCAATCCGACCACCCATAGATGTGAATGCAAACATGCTATTGTAAGATCTGATATTTTCTAGAAAGTGCTTGCTTCTAGCATCTGTTCCATCCATCAACCTTTGCAGCAACAACGGTGGTTCTTTGTTGACGGGAAGTTGTACCTTATTTTGTGAGCAACACAGAGAATACTTCGGGTTCATTTTTGTAGAACTCGATTCAATCCTCTCTTCGTACCAAAAAAGTGCCTCACAAAATGGGCAGACGCAATTTGGATCACCAATATCCCATAACTCTGAAATACGATAACCAATGCCAACACAATTTAAGTTATATAAATAAATTAATAATGAATAAATAAATAAATAAATTTAAATAATAAATTCTGAAATTTTAAAAGCACATATAATTTCAAAACTTTAATTAAAAATTTAAATTTTATAGAAAACCAACCAATAGACGATTCATCGTTAATACTCTTTAGATCTTCATAATCCACATATGCATCGTCTACGTCCACATCATCGATATCCAAATCTTGCGTGAAATAGCTGCAAGAAGCAACATTAGTGTCGTGCAATATATTGTCTGGGTGATTGGATAAAACCGACGTAGATGGTAGATCACATGATCTCTTTTGAATCAGATTTGGCCTCATAATAGGTGTTGGTTTGGAGGGTACAATTGACGCTGGTGGTTGAGCGCTCATCACCAAGACTACATTATTGTTACACAATATTGGTTAATAAAATAATTGAAAAGTATAATTAGTTTAATAATTGGTGTAAGATAGTAAGCCGAAAGCATCTTGATAAATTTACCATTAGTTACATCCATCAAAGGGAAAGTAGCAGAAGTTATAGGCTTTATAGATGTTGTAGTACTGTTCCGAAGAGATTGTTGAAATCGAGCGTTTTGCAAAACCCTTCGATTTACGTCACGCTCGTTGTCACTAACCTCTGCGTGAAAAAAGAATGGTTGACCACGTTAGTAAGAAATGTATCACTATCGTATTTATCGAAAACAACACATATTAATTTTTAACTATAAAAAACTAAAAATCATATAATAATATTTTTGAAATTTGTCATTTCCCAAAAAATATTACGTAAACTGCACAATGCACACATCCACACAATTATGTGTGTATATATTTGAGTGGGTAATTTCATGAGCCACAATTAATTTTTTAAATAAAAGTGGGTAACATATTTTAACTACATTATTCTAAGCACCTCTTTCTTATGATGCCGATACACACTCTTCTAATGTCTGAAATGAAAATTTATAATGAGTAAAACATCAAGAATGAAATTTGATCCCCATAATTTCAATATAAACTAATAAAATGAATTCGGTAAAATAATACATTGTTGAAAAATGATTTTTTTTACAACTTTAGAAAAATAATTTGGAAATATCCAAATATTTTGGTAGGATAATCCCAATTTTGTCGCCCATTTGAATTCTAGAGGCTGTTTGTTAGCACTGTTTGTCGGCTTATCAGGTTTATCAACCAAATTTTTTACCAAACATGTAACTTGTGCTTTCACGCGCTGAACTGTGTAATAAACAGTAAACATAAGGTTGAAGGTACTTTTCTGACTGTATTGCATGAAGTTACCGTAGATGATTATTTTAGCTATTTTTTCATATATTTTTCTAAATTTTATTGATATCTTACATTTCAATTTGTTTTCGTTAAATCATCAAAATTAGCCAATGCAGCCAATTCAGCCACAACTTCATAAATTTTAGCAGAATTAATAAATCAGCCGATTTTCGTACTACCAAACGGGCTCCTAATTTATTACAGAGTCCAACACAAATATTTCTAACCCATTCAAAATTAGCCCATCACACAAACATAACCGGGTCCGACATTTGGTCGCCCGTATATACTCCTACGCCGTAGGGTTTGGCTTTCTACTTTACGCCGCCTCCAACATCTCTCGTCTATAGCTTCTCCATCTCGCATCACTGAAGCACCGACGGCCGATCTCCATGAAGAACAGGTCCTTCGCACCGACGACCGATCTCCACTCAGAACAGGTCCTTCGCACCGACGACCGATCTCCACGAACAACAGATCCTTCAATATTTCATGGGTAAGTACCGATGCGTTTTGCCCAAATACGACGTTCTCTTAAACATTATCTATGCTACTTATTGATTCGTTTGTATTCTGAATTCTGAAGTGAACCTCAATCTTCGAACACCCCTGTGCATAATTAAGCTATAAACATGCTCAGCCTCTCAAGTGTCTTTAAAAAAAAGATGAGTATTTTTCTTCTTATGCCCTGGTAATATTTGTGTATAGTTAAGATCAACCTGATTCATGCTTTGTTATATGTGTGCTTTCAGATCTGGACAGTTAAGGGAAGAGGATTACATCTGTTAAAAGGCCATAGTTAACAACCGTCAGACCCAACAGAGGACGGCCACTTGCAATCTGCAAGGCACCGTTCATTCAATTGGTTCTGTGTTCGTTTGATGGGTTTGTTGGTTTAGATCTTTTTAGCCTCGATTGAAATGCACATATTTAGTGTAATACGAAGTCTTGTTATTCTATGATATTTTTGAAATTGGATGAAGTCTACCAATAATTTTCATTGACTATTTATTTTACTGATTTACCCAAAATCCATTGAAAACCTCAGTTTCAGTCATATAGAGTACGGATTTATAAAAACATGCAATTTGATTAGGCATAGGTAAACCTGAACTGCAATCTATCATTATAAAAAGATTCCCTCAATGTATTATTTCACATATATGAAAATAAAAAATCTGCCAAAACCAAGTGTAAAAGTATATCAATGAAATGGATGAATTTTAACAATGACAATATGATGATTATGTAAAGTTTTCTTTCTATTGACAGTGGCCAGATCCATTTTTCAAGTTTATTTTGTTATATATTTTGGCCAGATCTGTCTATAAGTCTTAACTACTACCCATTTGGGGAAATTATTCCCTGAAATCATTGAATTTAAAAATGAATAGCTATCAAATAATGGTTTCATTTGTCCAAGGTATTAAAGACATCAGCAGCCTGCAGTTATTTTTAAAACATAAGACTTGAACCCACGTTTGAAGTTTAAATGGAAGAAGATGAATTTAAATAGCTGTTGTTGTGTGCTATAGTAGTGTTACATTCTGCATATGTGGTATATATATAATCATTTAGTCTAATGTTTAATCTGGTGGCTCTCACAAATACTTGAAGTAGAGTTGGCACCTCATGTACTTATATTTGATTCTTGTGTAGATGGACAAACTGGAGATTTAGAAAGTGTTGTTCCAGTTAATCCCAGGAATTATAGAAATCCTGCCTTTAAGGTAATGTCTGTCTATTTGTTTCTTTTAATAACTTTAACCAACAAAATCAATAAAACTATCAACCCAATGGCTTTGTAATACAATGTTATTAGAGAGTTTTGTTAGTAAATCACTAAAAAATGTGTATTTTGTAAAATCAACAGCTATCAAATAATGTTTTTTTTCAATCAGTTATGGAAGAACCAAGTCCAGTTTTTTTTTTCAAAACTTAAGCGTCACAACCATGTTTTAAGTTTAAATGGATGAAGTTCTACTTCTTTACAGTAGGTGTGGTCATCTATAGCAAGATCTATGTTCTATAGTTTTTATCTTCTTAGACTATTTTTCGGCAAATCTTGTATCTACATTGGCAATCCCTCTTGCCTTCTAATAAGCTAACCTTTTCATAACTTTGACCGATAGATTTGGGTTAACTTTGTCCTTATCGTTGCCTCTTTTGTAGGTGGCAAAACATGAGATTTATGTGGTGGTGTCAATTTAATCCCAAAATGAATGGAATGCAGCCTATATTCCAGGTAAACTCTATCTCTGTTTTATGCATAATTAACATGATCCAATTAAATCAATCAAGCTATTAGCTTGTTTGGCCTTTCTAATTGAATATTATAAAAAAGTCTCATTCATATTATAAACTCCAGTGTCATATTTTTCAAATAAACATTCATTAAATTATGTTTTCATTTTTAAGCTATTAATTACCTAACTCCTTTTAAGTATATTTCAGAACTCAAGCCCCGATTCCATCTTTTAATATGTAAATGAAAAACGGTTTAAGTACCACGTGTTCTTTTCTATTGAAATTTCTATATTCTATCATTCTTATCTTCTTTGAACAGTTTTTGCTAATCTGGTTTCTATATAATCTATTCCAATACAATATTTCTTATTAGTCTTACCAATCTAAGTCATTTCCAATATCATATTCTAAGATATTGTAATTGAAATTCTTCAAACAGATTACAGGTGTTTCAAAATTATAGTCAATACTTTTCATTGACTATTTATTTTACTGATTTACCCAAAATCCATTGAAAACCTCAGTTTCTGTCATATAGAGTATGGATTTATAAAAACATGCAATTTGATTAGGCATACGTAAACCTGAACTGCAATCTATCATTATAAAATGATTCCCTCAATGTATTATTTCAAATATGTGAAAATTCAAAATCTGCCAAAACCAACTGTAAAAGTATATCAATGAAATGGATGAATTTTAACAATGACAATATGATTATGTAAAGTTTTCTTTCTATTGACAGTGGCTAGATCCATTTTTCAAGTTTATTTTGTTATATTTTGGCCAGATCTGTCTATAAGTCTTAACTACTACCCATTTGGGGAAATTATTCCCTGATATCATTGAATTTAAAAATGAATAGCTATCAAATAATGGTTTCATTTGTCCAAGGTATTAAAGACATCAGCAGCCTGGAGTTATTTTTAAAACATAAGCCTTGAACCCATGTTTGAAATTTAAATGGAAGAAGATGAATTTAAATAGCTGTTGTTGTGTGCTATAGTAGTCTTACATTCTGCATTTGTGGTATTTATATAATCACTTAGTCTAAGGTTTAATCTGGTGGCTCTCACAGATACTTGAAGTAGAGTTGGTACCTCATGTACTTATGTTTGATTCTTGGGTAGGTGGACAAATTGGAGATTTAGAAAGTGTTGTTCCAGTTAATCCCAGGAATAATAGGAATCCTGCCTTTAAGGTAATGTCTGTCTATTTGTTTCTTTTAATAACTTTAACCAACAAAATCAATAAAACTATCAACCCAATGGCTTTGTAAAACAATGTTATTAGAGAGTTTTGTTAGTAAATCACTAAAAAAATGTGTATTTTGTAAAATCAACAGCTATCAAATAATGTTTTTTTTTCAATCAGTTATGGAAGAACCAAGTCCAGTTTTTTTTTTTTTTTCAAAACTTAAGCGTCAAAACCATGTTTTAAGTTTAAATGGATGAAGTTCTACTTCTTTACAGTAGGTGTGGTCATCTACAGTAAGACCTGTGTTCTATAGTTTTTCTCTTCTTTGACTATTTTTCGGCAAATCTTGTATCTATATTGGCAATCCCTCTTACCTTCTAATAAGCTGACCTTTTCATAACTTTGACCGATAGATTTGGTTAACTTTGTCCTTATCGTTGCCTCTTTTGTAGGTGGCAAAACATGAGATTTATGTGGTGGTGTACAATTTAATCCCCAAATGATTGGAATGCAGCCTATATTCCGGGTAAACTCTATCTCTGTTTTATGCATAATTAACATGATCCAATTAAATCAATCAAGCTAATAGCTTGTTTGGCCTTTCTAATCCAATATTATAAAAAAGTTTCATTCATATTATAAACTCCAGTGTCATATTTTTCAAATAAATATTCACTAAATTATGTTTTCATTTTTAAGCTATTAATTACCTACCTCCTTTTAAGTTCATTTCAGAACTCAAGCCCGGAATCCATCTTTTAATATGTAATTGAAAAACGGTTTAAATACCATGTGTTCTTTTCTATTGGAATTTCTATATTCTATCATTCTTATCTTCTCTTAACAGTTTATGCTAATCTGGTTTCTATATAATCTATTCCAATACAATATTTCTTATTAGTCTTACCAATCTAAGTCATTTCCAATGTCATATTCCAAGATATTGTAATTGAAATTGTTCAAACAGATTACAGGTGTTTCAAATCAACGTGTATTAAATATTATTTTCATTTTCCTAAACCATCAAACAGTTCATGATTCCGAAGTTATTTTTAAAACATAAGCCTAGCGCATGTTTTAAGTTTTAATGAAGAAGATGAATGTAAATAGCAGGTGTTGTGTGATGCGGCATGTTTTATATACTATAATTCATATCTGTTGTGGGCATTTCTGGTAATCTGCTATCTATATAATCAATTCCACTAACTTATGATCCGGAGACCTTAACAAATACTCCCAACAGAAATGGTTATTTCGGTACTTACTCTTGGTTTTTTAGGTGATCAAATTTGAGACTTATGAAGTGTTGTTCCAGTTAACACCAGAAATGAAGGGCTGCCTATTGGGTAAATTCTCCCCTAGTTTTACTCTTATCATCATCAACAACAAATGAGAGCAATCTAGGATACTCTTTAATTGGGTAGCAACATTGATCCTTTACGTTGGTTTATATTATTATTACTGCTACAAAGCCTTGATCTTTTACCTACTTTATATTATTAGTGTTGTCCCTAAAAAACATTGTCCACCCTATATTTTAAATTGTAAAGCCAAACTATTCTCTATCTAAAATACATACATTATCTTAAAGTACATTGAGATGTTACACCTAACTATATCAGTTATACTAATACACACCGACAGACATACCAAATATCAGTTAATATTTCATGTCACAAGCACAATCCTATACTATGTATATTTTTTATTCTCGCTTTTAAAATCTGATTGAATATATATGAGTTACTGATACTTCATTTACAACCAAGCAGTAAAATTAGATTTACCGGAAGCATTGTTTGACAAAGGCCTTCTCTTTGGACCTACTGTTGTGGATTTAATGAGCTTAGGCATAGTTACGGACTTGACCTTGACACGTGTTTCTCTTTATCTGGAATTTGCCACATAGGAATGAAGTAACACATCAACTTTTTGAATACACAAATATTACCAATACATGCATTAATAAACAACATATAGTTAACAGGAGCTTCAGGGCTCATCATACACAGATTTTCAAAACATGATACATGAAATGGGTTCTGAAAATTGACAAAAGACATTAGAAGCCACACCCTTTAAGTTATTCCAAAACATAAGCTATGCACAGGCTGTTTCAGAAACACGCCTTATCAAAAAACTAAGAGTAGTAGATATTTCAGTTCATTAGGCCCTTGAGATCAATCTTCGTTCTCCCCAGTCAGCCAATTAAAGTTCATGTTTACCACCATCTCCTGCGAAAAATACTTTTGGTTAAGCTTTTTCTTACGGGGAGAACGCCTGGGAGTAGGTGGGCTTACTGCCATCCCAAAAGGAGTTGTTAATGGCTCAATATCTGCCATTTCAACTTCCTCTTTAACCTTAGTTCTAAATGGCTGGACATCAACCATTTCAACAACCTCTTCCTTAACATGAGGTATAAATGGTTGGTCATCCTCCATTTGAACAACTTCATGCTTAATTTCGGTTATCATTCCAAAGGAATTCAGTTCATCCATGGGATAAATATAACTTAAACACTCATCACACAACCATGCATCATCATGAAATAGGACCTTCCTCATACAGTACCGGTGTTCTGCATTTGAGCACACTGCACACTTGATGATCAGGTGTCCCCATTCACGGCTTCCACAAACACCACAAAACAAATATGCATTTGTTGTTCCCATCTGTTAGAACCTGAAATTTCACAAAAAAGGGATATTTAGTTGGATAGAAACTGGGTATGTATGTGTTATTTGTTATATTTTCAAACAAAGTAGTAGGTAACATTTATTTAAGTGAATGTTCCATGAAAAAAGTTTAACCAAAAGTTAGTTATCATTAGATGCACTTGTGATCAATAATAAATAGTCATAAATTTTTCTACAAAATTCACCTGATGTAGGTACACAACAAACTTCAAAGCAATACTTCTTTGGTATGGCTATCAATTGATCTGCAAGGCATGACAATGTGAGAGGGTAAATGCTTTATTTATAGTAGAATCTTTACTACTCTGTATGTGCTATTCCAAGTAAATTGAGACCACACCCTCACATGTCAAATCTGATCTTTCCTGCTAAGACGGCTCTCTTTTTAAAAGTAAAATCACTTTTTTAACATGTCATATCACATGTGTTGAATGGGGTTTTCTGAGTCAAATCAAACTCAATGGCTAACACAATGTAATTATTGTACTTTTCTTATTGGCTGTTTATTTTCTCATTGGCTGTCTATTTGCACATAATCTAAAAGTATTACCAATGATATTAGAGCATGCACTTGCACACGTTCTGATTAAGTAAATAGAACCCAAAAGGTTACATGTCATGTCAGACTTCTGCAAAAACGGCTCATTTTATAATAGTGAGATCCTTTTGTTACTTGTCATATCTTTTGTCAAAAAGTCTTTTCCACTTATATATTACTCGTATATTTTATATTACTCCGTAACTTCATTGAATTGTATGTATCACTGAATGCTTTTTGAGCTATTTCGATTTAATCACATTTACTATTTATTATCAGTATAAGGAGACTATGGGTTTGAATGAAGTGTACCTGGTCCTATATTAAAAAATATGCATATTATTGACATTTAACTAATATCACAAATACTACATGCTAAACCATTTTGAGTATTATATACATTGGTCGTATATATACATTATACACTCCTAAACCATTTTAAATTGGTGTCAGTTTTTTGCATAATTAAATTTACACAAACACAGCAGGTAATGAGTACTCTTTCAGCATGCTTACTGTTTTTTCACACAACCCCATCCGGTAAAGTAAGATTATAAAAGATGACTTTTCATAATGACAACTCAAAAACTGCTTTTCCAAATCTAACCAAACAGTAAACTGAATACCTTAGCTGTATACCATTTTAAGATACGTTTGATTTTTTAGTTTTCAACATATGTTTAAAATATAAAACGTAAATCCAAAATGTACTAAATATATTTCAAAAATAAATCTCTATTTTGCAAATAGAGATATATTAATAGTATTAATATTAATAATAAATTTTAAGGACTTCACTTTTTAAATTATAAATACCTAATTAAACAATGATAATAATAGTTCTTTCAATATACTTTTAATTAATAATACGGAGTATGTGAATAATAAATAATATTATTCAATAATATAAACAGAACTCTTATTTAATATTATTTATATTAATAGCCATTCAACATTAATAACAATTAAATATTACTCCTTCATAAGGTCAATTATGAAGAAGAAAAATATTATTCTCAGGACAAATAATTAATTATTTTTAATATTTTATACATTACTAATAACATATAATATACTTATAATAAAAGAATTAATTTTTTAAATTGTTTAATAAATATAAATTTAAGTATTAATACTGTTAAATATTAATATTAATTCAGTAATAGTAGTTGACATTTCAAATTTTTATTTTTTAATAAAAATGAAAAAGATTAATTTCTTAATTTTTTTATAATTAAATAATAATTAATTAATTAATATTATACTTAAAAATCTATTTGTACTTAAAAATTAATATTTTTTTAATATTAATTTTTTAAATTTTTTATACTTAAATAATAATTAATCATTATTATTATTGTCATTATTATTAATTATTAGTTATACTTATGAGGCCAAATATGAAACATATTTGAATTTATAAAGCCTCTCCTTCATAAGGACTCGTTAAATATTAATAATCATTGAGTAATATTAATTATTATTAATATTTATTTATTCATAACTAAATATTAATAATAATCCAATATTATTAATTATTAACACTATTAATCATTATTAATATTATTAATAACATTAATATTTAATTAAAATATAATATTATGTAATTATTATCTATTTTTTAAATATTATAAATTATTAAATATTTTTATTAAATATAATTAAATATAATAATATTAATAACAAAAATCAGCCAACTATGTTAAAAATTAATAATAATAATTTAATAATATTAATTACTATTAATATTTATTTTTTTAAAATTAAATATTATTCATAATCTAATTATGAAATCGTATTAGGGTTATCATGATACGATTTAAAGTTAACAAATGTCCTTCACTGAATTCAAAATAAATTTAGACTACTATGTGTGATATTTCCACATAAAGTATCTCAAACGGATAAAATTATATCTTTATTATGCAATTATGCACTTTATCTACTTAAAATATATTAGTGATGGACTTAATGCATATATGGCTATGCAATGTATGCTTATACAATTGGAAATGTACTTTGTTTTATATTTTATGATATGAAGCTTAATGTATAATTTTACAGAGTATGGTTTTGAATCATCCCACCATTCATCATACCAAGGTATGAATACAATTTTGTAAATCTACTTGATGAATTTCGATGGTACAAAGGTTTGTGATGCACCCATGCATAGTTGATGAATATTGACCACAAAAAATGACTTACGCAAATCCATTCCTTTATTTTGTGGTATTTATTCAATGCACTTGCATTTATTGAGATGGTATATATATATATATATATTTTGTGGATGTCAAGAGAATAATTATATTAAAAGCATTGTGTAGCTCACTTTAACATGGACTTGAAGCTGAAAGGGTCAAATGCCTAATGTTTTCCTGGCAGCTATTATATAACTTTTTGTTTTAATTTTATAATGCTTATATTTAATCCAACTTGTCTCTATACATTGTTGCATACATGCAGTCATCAAATATTTTTACATGTTTAGTGTAGCTAGTCATCAAGTTTGGTCAAGTTGTAATATATAAAGCCAAGGAAATAGAACGTAATTTACATATAATTACATTCCGAATAGGTTACATCACACTTGGCAACAAATGCCAAAAATTACAAACTTGGGATCAAAATAGATTATCTAGAAAATAACCCACTCCAAAAGTTTGTAACATAACCTAAACTTATCCCTAAGTTATTCCAGGCAGCAAACATTTTTCTGAAATGCTAATGCACTAACAGAAAAACATAGAAAATACTGCATACATGATATGCTTCATTTTAGCAAAAAGTTCTTCATTGTTCTTGAAGTTCTTCATTAGCAAAAAGTTCTTCATTGTTCAAACATCGTTACTCCTTTTCCATTTTCACCTTCTTCAGCTTCTTTGGTGGCTTGACAGGCGGGGGCTCAACAAACAGCTTCCTTTTGATGCCTTCGTAGTTCACCACAAGTTCCTTCCTTTTTTCTTTTGACAGTAGGGGGCTGGTCTCCTCCTCATCAGGTATGAGGACCTGAAATCAATATCGAATTTAAATATCTAATTTTAAACACAAAGGTAAACCATACAGGTAAAATGATAAGTACACATACTTCTTCAGACACAGAAAACTCCTTCCTAAGTAGTGTGAAATCATCTTCTTCCTCAACTGCATCATCTTCTTCCTCAACTGCTTTTCCTTTATACTTGTATAAAGCGATAACAGTTGGATCACAATTCATTCCAATTACACTAAAAGTAGGAACACCCTTGTAGTATTTGTTTTCCTTCTTTGTTTGCACTCGAAACAACCCCTTAGTTTCAACCATAGCATCAATCTCGACTGGAAAATAATACGGTCCAACATTTTTCTGTACAGTCCACCATTTTTTAAACTTATTAATATATATAGATCTATTAGATATGTAAGCAATAAATACTTTATCTCTCGTCCAGAAAACCTGTTCAATCTCCTCATGAAAAGTACTTGCAGTTTTTCCAACCAAAGTAAAGCATTCTTTGTCCCAAAACACAAAAGAAGCATGACCTGTCTCATCCATCACCCTAACATTAATTTTGTACCTGAAATGTGAAAAGTTTTTTGTAAATGCTATGTGGCTGTTAGTTTAAAAAACTGAAAAAGGAAACGTTCTCACCTTAGAACTACTTCTTTGGTGTTGCACACACCACAACTGAAATTGTCACCTTCAGGACACACCTTTCTGCTGCACCCTCTGCAAGATATGTAGTACCAATCTCTGTAGCTGTCTATTGTCAATATCTCTCCATAAATCCAGTGTTTTCCATTCTATTATTATAAGTATATAGTAACTTCTAATCAGACTATAATCTATCAAATAAGGTAAGAAATGAATTAACCTGCATCTGGTCAATGCATTAACCTGCATAAAAGCCAACTGATTGTTAGCAAAAGAACGAACTTAACCCGGAAAAAGGTCTTAGGCAGTACAACTGGAATGAAAGTCACAAACCTCCCAATCATCTACCTGGGGGCTGTTATCCACCATGGGACTACCAAAATTGGCCACTGTCTCAACCTGATTAGCAACTTCGAAGGAAGACTCCAATCCTGGAAAAAGAAACTTCTAAGCCAAAGTGGGAGACTGATACTCATTAAACACGTTCTTTCATCTATTCCATTACATCATTTGGCTACCAGTAACTTCCCGGTTAAGGTTATTCATATTATTCACAGATTGATGTCCAATTTTTTTTGGGGTTTTTCTGGGAATAAACCTAAATACCATTGGAAAAATTGGAATAGCATATGCAAACCAGGAAAGGAAGGGGGTCTCAATGTTAGATCTTTATCTCACATACAGGAGGCAATGCAAATGAAAATGTGGTGGTCATATATGGAGAATAATTCTATCTGGGCAGATTACATGCATGAGAGGTATCACAGAAATGGGGCTATGGAATACAAAACAAAGGACTCAAATTGTTGGAAAATCATATGTAGGACGGCATACAGACATTCTGACCTTGTCCAACAGACACAAAACTCCATCTCCTGGACCCCCGAAAAAGATGGTCAATTCTCAGTTTCAAGTGCTTATAATCAAGCCCGAGTACACCACCCCACTACTTTCAGCTTTATTAACACATGGGACCCTCCTCTACCCTTAAAAATTAAGATTTTCATCTGGAAAATTCTTAATGGATGCCTCCCATTTCCAGAAAACCTCAGAAGATTCAAAATACAATTGGTGTCCCGGTGCCCATTCTGCCATTCCCAAAGTGAAAGTCAAGACCATGTTTTATTTAACTGTCCTAACATAAGACCTATTTGGGTCTACTTTTCTCACATTTTGCAGGTCAGAACTACAGATCATCATGAGCTCAGGCAAACCCTAATGTTATGGTGGCTAGGGGGAAAAAGGAACAACACGCGAGACGTACTCAGGCAGTGCATGCCAGGTATTATTGTGTGGCATATATGGAAAAATTACAATGCTTGTACATGGGAAGACAAACGATTCTCAAAAGCGATCACAGTACGGGCAATCAAGGAGTATACTAGGAACTGGATTTACAGCAGACAAACAAAGAAATACTTTCAGTTCGATGAAGACCTCTACTCAGACGGGATGATGCCTCTTTTCAGCAAGCCCAAAAGAACAATCATCTTGCGATGGAAAAACGAAAATACAAGGAGTCTTACCCTCAACACAGATGCAGCTTTCTTCTCACATAAAAGCGCAGGTGGGGCCATCCTCCGTGAAACCAGTGGAACCTTCAAAGATGCCCTTGCTTTCCCGATTACAGCTTCTAGCCCTCTTCAAGCTGAGCTTCAGGCGATACTCACCTCGTCACAGGAATTGGTAAACCGTGGTTACAGATCATTCATAGTTCAATCCGACTCAGAAAAAAGCATACAAATGATTAAAGGGTTTTCCAAAATACCTGATTTTCTACGTCCGATGGTGAAATCCACTCATGAATCACAGCTAGCAAATCGACTCTCTTTTTGTTACAGACCAAGAGAGACTAACTCCTGTGCTCATCACCTGGCTAATTTTGGACTTCGTCTACAAGTGATGACATCTTTCACGCTCGATCAACTCCCGGCTAGAGCCAAGAAATCTTATTACGAGGACAAACGTGGAGCTTCGTTTTTCAGAGACACCGGTTGATCCTCTGCGGCTACCGGAATGAGGCGTGAAAATGGAATGAAACCAGAATAAGTCCTCTCTCATGGAACTCTCTCGACACTTTCTCTCAAACCTGTTTTCTTTTGAGGCGGCTCTTTCCCTTTGGGGGCATTATGTTGGAATTTTATTCCCTGGGCCTATTTGGTTGATTCAGGCCCACATCTTTGTCAACATATTGTCCACCCCCACCTTCACTTTATTTTGTATTCTTGTATTTTTTCTGTTTTTTTTCTTCTTTGTAATCTGTATTAACGTCACTTTTGTAAGCTATTTGGTTTAATTAATAAAATGGATCGACCGTTTAATTAAAAAAAAAGGTAAGAAATTTTGTAATACAAAGTGTATGATATATAACAACCTCTTCCATTTTCATTAGATCTGCAATTGATACCAACTGAACTTTTCCAGCAGTTAGGTCATCTTGAAAAGAAGGGGTAACAAAAGTAGCTAAGGCTAGAGCATCCCCGCCGTCATCATTATCTGGACCGAACCTGTTATTTAATTATAGCATAGATTAATGTCAGAAATGCTTTCTGTGTTAACAAAGATAACCCCAAAAAAAATCTTACGTGGAATTGAAAGCTGCACACTCCTCGCTGTTGCTATTCAGTAACATCTTAGTCACATGGAACATGTTTGTTACCTCCACCCGACCTAAATAGATACACTGTTAAGAACAAACCAATCGAATATCGTATTTCATTTTACAACATACCCTGGAATTTTTTAGCACGGCAGCGTTGAAGAATAAGAGTGATTGACTTCGGTTTTGTTTTAAGAAAATCCATGAACTCTTCTACCATGTTCTCCCAGAGAGTGCAGGCAATCGTATTCCCACTACAAATATAATAAGCATGTCAAAAAGGAAAATTACAGCTAACTGTTTATTTTTATATATTCATAATACGTACTTGGCATCACCGAGGGTAAGATCAAGCAACCTCGTTTGTTTACCATTCTTTGTTAGGTCCTTTGGGTCTGACATTGAAGTTACCTTGCCGATCACATCTATGAATGAATTAATGTATTAATTTATATGTGATTATAAATTAATGAATAAGTATGGTTAAACATTCAATAAAAGAAAATGTATTTTCATTTTAAAAAAATCACCTATGGCATAGGTTTCGTCTATAACTTCAGCATCTTTTAAGGCAGCTATAGATGTGAAGTCAAACATCCTCATTGGAAAATTAATGTTAGAGATTTCAAAGGCATCAGTTCGGTTGACGAATAACAACTTGAAAGCATTCCTTGTTGTCTTGAACTTCATATAGTTGTCTAGCACCAAGACTTTTCTTATTGCATAAACATTTCCTTCCCTAAACAGGTGCTCAAACTTCGCAACCTCTGATTTTGCAATGTGTGCATGTATTTTTGTTCCCTATATATAGAGTTGTTAGTAATTAGAGTAACATACTTAATGTATTAGAAATCAATCTGGACAGTTAAGTGAATACCTCAGCGTCATGGAAAATGCACTGCAAAGATTCACCGTAAATGCCATGGGCAGGGACGGTATAGACACGAACAGCTCGGGCTTTGAATGCCCAAGTAGTTTTAGATTGGTGGAACTCGCTTATTAAGGACCACATGCCAACCATTTTTATAGTGGATATAGTAGTTAGTTGGAGTGAAAGAAGAATTGAATGGTGAATATGAGTGCAAGTGAGTCTATTTATAGGAGACCTTTGATGCACTGTTTATTCAAATTATACACATAATATTTGTGTGTATATGTTTTCAGTAAAAAAAAATCCACAATGAGCTGTCAAACACTCTTCATTGTAGGCCTAATAATAATATCTAGGAAATAGGTTATGTCTAAGGTTGTGTGCTGTAAAATTTAGCATTTGTTTTATAATTTTATTTTACCTCATGAAGTAATGAGAATACTTTATTGATCTCACAGGCTCAAACTTGTAATGATTCCTCGGTTGTAATGTCAGTAATATTGATATGGCCAGCCGCCCAAAAAGATATCAGCTGCCAATTTCTTTGGAAAGTAAAAGATGCCATTACAATCACAAAAAGCACCCTGGCATTGTTTTCCTTTGAGCAAATTGCCACCACATATCTTTTCATTGAATTGTCAATCAAGTATGTAATATCAAATCGATACTGTTCACATTTTCCATCTTCTATTAATATTGTGCAATCCCCCTGAGCAGGGATATTATTGTAAATTACAGTCATGCACTTTCTATCCTAAAGATTTTGGGGGGAACACTATTCCCACAAACATTTTGCTTTTATATAATGATAGATGTTTAAGAAACTCGACCGGGAGGCATTCGGTCAGGTCAACTCGTCAACGCCATAAAACCATCGATCATATAATAATAAAATTAATAATAATTTCAAATAATAATAATAATAAATATATAATTTTATACAAAATTAAAATAAAAGATGGTTCTTTTATAAAAATCAACTAATGATATACCTGCTAAACATTAAAAGGTTAATTTGAAACATTCTCATAAAATTCCAAAATACCATTTTGATCTTATTAAAATATAATAATATATGATGATACTCCGTGTTTGTTATTTTGTATTATATAATTTGACATGATTTTATTCTTATTGCATAATTTTCTTTTTAAGTATTTTTTTTTTTGACAGCTCTTTTTAAGTATTAAAATTGAGATTTTATAGGTTAAAAATGCTTTGAAATTTTAAAAATATTTACTTTTTTGGAAAACAAACAAAATCGGGATTTTCTGAGTTTGTCTGGGTCGGCCGGGTTTTTCTTGTTTTCGACCATTCCGGATTTTGGTCCGGGTCATCAGGTTTTGGGTCGACCCAATCGGGTCCGTCGGTTTTTTGAACATAGGATTATATATATAGTGTGGTATTTTTAGTACTCATTTGTTAACATTGAAATCCGTTAAATGGATCCAATCTATTGAAACTAATTTAGTTAAACCAGTCGACTTCATTAGTTTCCTGATTTGTGGACATGTTATATTATTATTTGTTTATACGGAGTATTAATAAAGGAAAAAAAATCTTATGGAAATGGTTATGCTGATTTTCTATAATAATTTCAAACCAATTCAGTTACAAAGTAACTTATAATTCACTTACATTGATTAATATATAATTCTATGCGCAAAATCCCTTCATTTTACATCATAAACTAATCTTAAATGACTGATAAGTTGAAATTATTAGTTGCCAAACAGGCTTTTAATAGCTTTAAGATGGAATGTAAATACAGTATTTGAATCAATAATAAAATTTCAAAACTAATATGTTTTAAATCTCATGAACAAATCTATAATTTAACCTAAGTGTAAAATTCACTCACATCAATAAGCATTGAAATATCAAAAGAAATTTTATAAATTATTTTAGCCACAATTTATTATTTATGCATACCATATTTTATCAATCCTAAATTTTAGTATTCATTATAACTATCCCTTTCTTGCATTAACTGGTGTTTAAAAAAATGTTGTATTATAGGTATTCAATTATTTGAATTGATAAAAGTTCTATAATTTTAGTAAATTACCCGTTAAAATTTATAATTGTCATATTAATGAGGATATTGTGTGTGTATATAGATGTAGAATAGGTGATAGTATTAGCGTTTTATCTAAATTTGAATGCTCACTAGCATGAGTTAGTTACTTAGTTAATCCGTAAATTACATCCTACAACCGGTTGTACCGTACGCACGGTACAGCCGTGTATTTTTGTGATATCTTGCAGCCTGGCTTCTGCACCGTCTTCATCTATCATCACCGATTGTGCATCTCATCGTCATCTGGGATTCGCTTGTGTGCGTTTGACAGGTTGTTCTCGCCATCGAACTTCTTCTTCTGACTTCCGCACTATGCTGACTATGGAGTGCGACGTAGTCTCTGGTTACGTGCGTGCGTGAGTCTCTTGCTGACTGCCTCGCAAGACAAGGTTGATTTCCAATTGCTACGCTCCTTTCCAATTGCTACGCTCCTGTAGATTTTAGGAATTTGGTATTGATCCAATTGAGTGGAAAATTGGTTTCCAATTGCTAAGCTAGTGGAGATTTTTGGACTTCGACGTTGATGTACGGGCTATACTGCCTATACATGGATGGGGCTTATTTATGTTATTATAAATACATGAGTATACACGAAGAATATTTGAGTAAAATAAAGATTTATAGTGAGCTTTTGTTTTTCGTAATACTGTGAGAAGAAAACAGAGTTCATATTGAAAGATGATTTAGGAGATTTGAGTTCATGACGAATCTGAAATGAGTTTATATTAAACTCAAATAAGTATAAGCTTAAAAAGAATGAACATACACAAATGAATATTGAGCATATTAAAAATGAGTTTTATGTAAAACTCAAATGAGTATACAACCGAAAATGAATGAACATACACAAATGATCTTTTGAATTTTTTATACTCATTTTGTGAGTTATGAATGCTCATTTGGTACCTCTTTATACTCATTTCAAACGTGTCATACTAATGTTAAACTCAAATGAGTATAAGGCCAAAATGAATGAGCATACATAAATGGACTTTTAAATTTTTTGATACTCATTTTGTAAGTTACATATGCTCATTTGGTGTTATTTTATGCTCATTTAAAAAGAACAGACTCGATGGTCATCACAATCGCATAATGAAAATCATTGGTGATACTTTTTAAGTTGATACTCAATAAAAATGTCTTGATGTTCAATTGAAAGTACTTATGATTTTCATATCAATTCTGATTTTATAAGTTATGTATGCTCACCGGATATTCATGTTATGCTCATTTGTAATATGACATAAATTCGCATTAAATTTATAACAATGTATATTTCAAAAGTATCATATTGCATTAAATTCGCATACTGGAATTCATGAGAGATGATTATAGATATAATTTAATAAGTTTTTATAAAGAAAAAAATAAGGAAAAGAAAGTAAATTCAAAGAGATTAAGCAGAGAACACGATGCTCAATGTTATGCTTCTAATGCTCAATAAAATATGTCACTTACTCACTAGGCGTGGTTTAATACTCATTTAGTACGAGACACGAATTTCATATAAATTACAAAAATGCCACCGGCTGTACGGTGAGCACCGTACAACCGGTGGTACTATATACGCTTCCTAGTTAATCTATGTTATGTTATTTAAAAATCTATTTCATGTTATTTTAAATTCTCCTGAAAGCGTATAAATATATTTAGTATTCCTGATAAGAAATTTCAAGTAGAATACTTTCAATTCATTAAATGATACAATAATTATAGGCTCAATCTTAAAAGTAGACACGTAAGGGGTATATTGTATTAGGAATTAGTGGGAAAAAATTAAAATCCATGGATTTTAAAAGTCAAGTGTATTCAATGTAAACTTTTGAAAGTCCATAGAAGTTTAAGTGTATTCAATGTAAACTTTTAAAAGTCAATAAAAGTCTAGGCGTATTCAAATTTTCGTTCATTCTTATTGACTTCTAAAATTATGGATTTTCATAGACTTTTAATCCATTCTTAGTTCAATAATTCTATGCAATTGTCTTTTCTCATCAACAAAGATTTCCGTGGATTTTTATGTTGTCTTCTACTCGTCACAAATACACATAGATCTAGTTACAAATTTGGTTAATTATTTATCACGGATCACAACACGGCCAACAAATCCTGACTAGTATCGATGGTCGGGAGGTGGGTATCGGGATGGTTTTAATATGCAAGTTTTTTTTGTATGATCTCAATATACAAGATTTGAATATTTTTTTATCATTTTACGATAAATAAAGTTGAACAAGGAGATTCTACATTAATATTGATACCCAAGATAAACTTAAAAAATTAAAAAGTGATTTATATGTCATCGTACAAAGAAAATTGTAGGGGTGAAATCGGTTCAGTTTTTTAAACAAAATTAAGAACCATTTGAAGAACCGTTAATCCCACATCGATTTGGTTCTAGAAGTTTTTTCAAGAACTGATATAAGAATTGATAGTATTACATTGGTGCAATTCTGGTACGTTGTCGGTTGACCATTAAGAAAAAAAACATTTTAACTATTACTGTGTTTCATCATTAAATCGATAACACATAAAAATATAATTTCAAATTAATAAATATTTAACTATAAATAAGTATACAAAATTTAACAAGCTAAAAATGAAAGGAAAAGTAATTATTAAGAAGAAAAACATGATTGCACATATACTTGTACCACATGCAGCAATGAATGTAACGTTTGTGTAATATACTTCTTACTCATTGAGTTTTGTAATATAACAATTGAGCATAAAGAGATCGAGATTGTTGAACATTCTCGAAATTTTGAGTTTTCTTTTTAATAAATATAAATTTGGATTCTTATTCTTCATTTATTCTTGTAGAATCTACGTTGCTAGATGAATTACATTTGTTTCATTTATTTATTTAATTGTTTCTTATCATTTTATACAGAGGAAATTACTCATGGTATGACTAAAATATACGAAGTAGCATTTTTCTCAGAGTATGATCATATGTCTGATTTTCCTTAAATAGGACTAATTTAATTAATTAACATAATTAATTGTCACTAGTTCTCTTGTATAACCAAAATCATTTTATTGATGGTGGATGAGTCCGACGACGACGATGGCGAACTCCGATGACAGAGGCAGACAGGAAGATGGTAGCGGCAATCTAGGTGAAAATTTCGATTGAATAGGCAGATGGTAGCAATGACAGTTCAAATTTAAAAGTCTATAAAATTATCCATGGATTTAAAAGTCAGTATAATTCATTCATAAAAAAGTCTATGCATTTACAAGTCCGTTGATTTTTTTAAAAGTCTATGGATTAAAAAAAGTCCGCCACAATTCATATTCAAGACATCCCCGTAGTTAGTTCCAAATACCACCCTAATGATTTTGTGGGAAAATGTAAGGAAATAAATTAGTGGAAGAAGTAAATATGTACACCGCCGACCACCTCCTGCCCGGCTTCCCTTGCGTGCAAGCTTTCTCAAAATTGTTGTTCTTCTCGACAACTTGCCGGAGTTCCCAGACTTGCCGTAATTATTCTCAAACATCTTATTTATGCTAATTATCAATTTAACTAAAGTGATAAACTTTATCTAAATTCAAGTTTAAAATTATAATAAAAAAGAAAAATAACAAAAGATATTTCAATTTATAAAAATACAGTAACACAATAAAAATAAAAATAAAACAATTTTCGAAAAATAATAAATAATAAATACTGATAAAAATTAATTTAAAGAAAGCTTTAAAAGTAAATAATACCAGATAAAACACATTAAAAATTGTTTTAACTTTCTTTTTATTTTGTTACTATAGTTTTATAAATTAAAACATCTCTCCTGGTGTTTCTCAAAATATACTCGAACTACCTCATTTAATTATTATCTAAATAGCCATGTCGTTTTGCCATATAAACCTTTCAACGGGTCAGAGGTAGTATTATATAGTTTTGAAATTTTACACTTTTTGTGTGTTCAAAATAGACAAAGTAGTAAATCAATTTAGTATGTGAATGGCAAGCTTTCTTAAACCAACTAATAATGTAATTAATCAAGGGTCATGTACAAGAAATTTAAAACAGTTTTACTATGTGATTAGATGCTTAATTATATGCATTTGTTATTATAGGCCAAGATCAATTGCTTAATTATATGCATTTGTTTTATAAGCCAAGATCATCCCATTTTGAATATATTATTTTATTTACTAAATCAACATTGTATGCTGAGTGAATGGTTAAATGGTTTGGTAATTTCTCGCGAGATTTTCGAAATTTGGAGGAGACTTGTCAATGTTGTGACTAACATCGAACTAACGTGAAAGAAAACATACTATTTATATGCTCGTAGGTTTCGAAAAATGGGTGTTCCTTTAGTCATTATTGTATAATGGTGAAAGTCGCACCAATAATCTTTACTTTGAATGAATCTACAATAATAATCCCTACTAAAGAAATTTATATAAATTTCTTTAGTAGGGATTATTATTGTAGATTCATTCAAAGTAATTTATATAATCTTTACTTTGAATGAATCTAAATAATAATCCATACCATTAAACACGTCCATATGAATAAAATAAATGAAACTGAAAGGAACATTCCGCCGCATGTCTCACAAGTCTTTTCTTTGGTTGGAGGCCCCTGAAATCCAAAATAATGTGTAAGTTGCCTATTAATAATAGAAAAATACCATTATGAACATGTTATTCTCAGCCAATGATAGACATCACAGTAGTATGGATAAGGCAGCGTTATACCTACACGGGTAGCTCAGATAGTTGAGTGGTGGCAAATTTGGATCAAGAGACCAAGGTTCGAATCCCGCAGCGGCCGAGTGGAGGTTACAACCTCTGAAATGTGTTGGACCTCTGGCGCGCACGAGTATATGAGTCTGCTGCCACTCCGCTGACTAAGTCACTGTAATTTACACTCTCCCATATGCCCTTGTCGGGTCGAAGCGTGGGGGGTTCCGGGGGTGGGAGATTCCGCCTTTGGATCAGGATAAGGCAACGTTATCAATCATAGAGTGCGAAAAACCTTGAAAACATTATAGCAGTATATCAGGTAGCTGTTATTAAGCTGTCCCACATCCATCGCGTATAGAAATACAAACCAACATATAAAGTCTTGGGCTACTCCTCATAACAAGTTGAGCTTTTGGGATGGAAACCCGAGTCTTAACAACTCTATGACCACTATCCTTAGCATTTTAGTTCGGAATATGTTTTCAAATTTATATACATAGTTATGAGCTCTACAAATATCAGATCGAGAAAACTCTACTTTGTCGCAACTTGGTAGCAAGAGGTCACATGGAAGAGATGGGTAGCCAGAGGTCTAAAATTGAGGGAGGTCGATCCTCGAAGACTTATAAGGCTAGCCACTGAGTCATCAAAGGCCCGGGGGCTAGGAGACGGGTAATTGAAGACTTAAGAGGCATATTGCAAGAGACAGGTGAAGACATGGCATTAAAATATAGAAGAGTTTTAAAGAAGACAGAAGCATCTCCACGGGTTTGAAAGAGTTGTTTTTACTCTAAAATCTGATCATAGAAGGAAGTCAGAGTTGTAATGACAAATGGACAGGTGCTGCTACAATGTTATAGCATTTTATTGATAACACTCGGATCAAGATCAGCCGTATGACCATATGAAATGGAATGATGAAAAGTTTATTATACCCTCTCCAAGCATTTTACCATAATGAATCAACTGAAGCGTCGACCAAACACATCCTTCATGTGCCTACATACATATCTTGTTTTCATTTTGCCCACTACAATTTAAAAAATGACTACAGTGTGGCTCTTACCCATCTTAAAAAATCCTTAACAACCCCTGGTATCATCAAAACAATGATCGAATCGGGAACATAAAGAGTCTTGCAGATCAACAAGACATAAATTAAGAATTGAAATGCAGTTGAAAAGGATGAACCAATGGTACAATTAATTGGACTAACAACTTAGCAAGTAAAATTCATTCACAAATTACAATTCACAATTGCCATAATAATTGGCCCTTCATAAGTTACAAAGCTATAGTTTTTATGAAAAATGTGTGTGCAGTCCCTTTAAATTCATACAACCAAGGCATCAACAAATGTAAGAATTACCATGTGTGGATCCAATAGGCCATTGGGATGAGGTTTCTCGAATTGATCATAGTAATCT
This sequence comes from Cuscuta epithymum, assembly GCA_945859915.1. Classification (NCBI taxonomy): domain Eukaryota; kingdom Viridiplantae; phylum Streptophyta; class Magnoliopsida; order Solanales; family Convolvulaceae; genus Cuscuta; species Cuscuta epithymum. The sequence continues at coordinate 2,359,333 of CAMAPF010000075.1, read as the reverse complement.
CTGCGATAGACTTCAACCACTGCTGAACTCATGACTTCAGAACCGGAGAAAGTTGAAAACTTAAAACTTCTTCTCTAGGAGGAAATACAAAATTGTGATAAATGTGAGGATTCGATTGAATTTACAGACATTCTAACAAAAAACATACAATAATGTATTAGAAGAACAAAATGCATACATTTTGCGGGGACCCACATCCTCAGTGTAAGGCTGTTTAGTGAATTGGATCTCTTCTCTTCTCCTCATTCTTTTCACCAACTAACTACAACCCACTCAGTAAGGTAATGCTTTGTTTATGGGAGAGAATTGAGGAAATAAATACCTCTATTTCTCCGATGATAGAGGCTACACCGCTACACATTTAAAAAATCATGAATAGGTGTTAACCTGAGATTTCATCTAACGATCAATCTTATAACAGGAGTAACTTAAAATATTAAATAGTGTTGGTATTGCTTTTTTCCCCCCAGGGGGCATCGGGGGGGGGGGGGGGGGAGGTATGAGGGCCTGGGGAAACTGGGATCAATCTCACTGCATTGAGAATTGAACCCTGGACCTCCCATAAGAGAGAGTGATTCGGCGACCAGCTGGGATGGACCGCTTCCTCAGTGTTTGTATTTTTTATGCTAGCTTTTTGGTGTAGGACAAATACTTTAACACGCTTATCAGCCCGTATTGAGCTGAAAAATATCAGGATGTATGAATGGACCAAATAGACCTTAACAAGCTACCTTTAATCATAAGTGTTAAATAAGTCGTCAAATCATAACCAGACTTGACTCTGATACAAAGTTAAAACCAGGGGCAGATGTACCTTATACTTAATGGGGGCACATGCTCCCAATAAAAACTACTCCCTCCGTCCCCTTTTAAATGTCCCAGCGGAGGGTGGCACGGGTTTTAAGAAAAGTGGGTTTGTGTGGTTGATATTAATTGATAAAGTAAGAATAAAGTAAGAATGATAATGAGCCACACAAACTTTACCAAATAAGGTATGAGACATTTAAATAGGGACAACCCAATATGGTAAAACGGGACATTTAAAAGGGGACGGAGGGAGTAATTTTTAAATTATAAATAGTGATCTTTTAGTAAAAGAAAATAATAGTGCTCCCAATGAAAAAAGAATGCACCCAATCAACCTATGGACCCATTAACTATTGCCCCTATACGGAGAAGCAAAAAAACACTTTAACAAATAACCTTGTTTTTTAATTCAGAGCTATTATATTTCAGAACTAAAGTTTCTCCACTTTTTTGCTAGGCTTCTCTCTTAAAAACTTTTTCCTCTTTTAAGTATTTTGCTTTCACATATTTTCTAATTTGTTCAATTTTGTTTCAAAAATAAGTAATGCTTGATTGTAATTTCTGCATTTAATTTGTAATCCCCTGCCCCAAGTAGCTATTTTTTGTGTTGCTTTAAAGTAATTGTCTTGCTTCTTTTTATTTGCAAAAAATATGTTCTTCGTAACATTTCATTTTTTTTTACATTCAAAACTCAACCCCATTTTTAGTTTACTTTTCAAAAACTTTATTCATAATTGTACAAACTGAAACAAGACAATTAATTTAATTTGGGATAAAGGGATACTTATGATAGACCGAACACCCCCATTTTGTGGTAATCGGTGGAAAAAAATCGGTCGGCCGGGTAGGTAGGCTAGGCGGCCATCTAGGTGGCTAGGCGGCCGTCTAGGTGGCCTGGCGGGACCAACATGTCATATATGATGGAAGAAAACTGCGTTTTTAATGTATATTCTGGACCAGTTTTCTTTCAAAAATCATTTGACGACCTTCCCGATTGAATTTTTTGCTCAAATTTGGTATGGATGAACTAGACTTGATGAGGAACATACACAAAAAATTTCAGCCAAAAATATCTCCGGTTCTCGGGGTTCTCACGGGTTCTCATTTTAAGAGGGGTTCTCACTAGAACCCTCCCCTATATATATAGATTTAGGATCACATACAAACTAATCCTAATTTACAAAATGCAAACTAATCATAACCATTGATTTTAATAATGTAACGGTCAAGATAGGAAACCAATGCATTAATGGCTGGTCCCATGTAATACGGATTATAGGAGAAAAATTCTCCACTAATGCGGATTGAGTATTAATGCTCAAATAAAAACTAACCCTTGATTTTGTTAAATTGGATGGATGAGATGAATTTGCATTTTGTACCGGAAGCACACTTTGTATCCGATCTTAACCCTATTGTTGGGTTAAGGGCCCAAGCCGAGGTCCGGCCCACTAACCCATTTTGCCAGGCGCACGTCCAGTTAGAACACCAGGCCCGCCCACAGGCCCATGTTCCTTGAGGATGGACGAACGTCTGGTGTCGGGGGCTCAGGCCCAGCGGCTCATCCAGACGAACGTCTGTGCAGGGACGAGGAGCAGGACCACGGGCCACCAGGGATGGCGACGAACGTCTCCGGGGCAAGCCTGTAGTCATCGGAGGAAACCCAGCCCACATGGTGAATATCTACAAGGCCAGGAGACGAACAGCCGGTATCTCCTGAGGGTCACTTGGGGCGATCCAACTCACTTCCCGGGCGAACGAACGTCCCCACTGATTGGGCGGGAAACCTAGATTCTGGCGGGAAGTGCATTTAATGCTGAAGATTTGGTGGTTGGGACACAAGCGGTCCACAGGCTTCCACGTCAGCATAGCTACCTGCCCATTGGCGGGTATAAATAGAAGCATTTATTTCATTGTAAAGGGTTGGCAACTTTCTATTCTTAGCATACTAGCTTCAGCATTCTTACTCACAGCATTTCTAACTGCCTCGTAAGACGAACGGCCGACATGCCTTTTTTAGCAAGTAGATTGTACTTAGGGGAGTTATTACGAAGTTAATAATACCTATTTACATTGCCTGCTATTACTCTTGTTTTCCTGATCCATCTGATAGTTGTTGGGCTAGACATTCTTACACTCACTCCACTCGAAATCTTTGGGCTTACGTGTTGGGTCCAAGGGTTGAAGGAATAAACCTCAACACCTATATATATATATATATATTTAAGTATATATATTAAATTAAAGTTGTGTTAATTTTTCACATGTCAATCAGGTAGATATAATCACTCTTTTACAATAGGTTATACATATCGTGTTTTCATTTTGCTCAAATGTGGAGCTTGTTTTTGAATCAGAGGGAGTGTGTGTATTTGTGTGTGTTTAGCGGGAGTTGAACTTGTGTCCATACATACAATTATTTGCACGCTTGTTAATACTCTACTTGCACGCTTGTTAATACTTTGCACGCTTGAACTTGAACTTGTTAACTTTGTTAGTAATATACGGTACATGAATAATACAATAATACGTATGTTCGTGTATAATACGATACAATTATATAAAATACGGTTTAATATATGTTTCATACGTTCGTGAAATATATAAAGATACAGACTCGTTTTAAACGTTTTCACAAGTTTTAAATAAGTATGTGTCTTACATGCTTGTTTAATGATAGAAAAAAAGAGTTATTTAACATTTGCACCACAATCCTCAACAATTTAAAATGTACGGAATAGTTTTTTTTAGATTTACGGATTTAAATGCATAGGTACAATACGTAATAAAAATGACATTGCCTATTTAAGTAGAAGTGGAGAGATATTACTAGAAAAAATAGTTGATATTACTTTGACCATGAGTTTAGTGAGCCGCCACAAGATTTTTTGATCTCTTTGGAGTCTTGGTATGGGTGGAGAACAAAAGTAATACATTAGTAGTACAATAGAAATATCGATACAGATTACGAATTTAAGAAGCTAATTCATTACATGTAATGACCGTTAAACAATTAGCGAACATATAAGGCATACCGTTTTTTAAGCAATATAAATAATATTGAGTAGCTTGATATGCATTTTGTTTCAGTTGTATCACTCCATTAGGCTTCCGTTTAATAGTGTTTTTTTTTAATAAAATATATATCAATACATACAGTACATGTTTTTTTATCCTTAAAGTCTGTGAGTTTTTCAGAATCTTCTGAAAAATTCATAAACAGGAGTATTATACGTAATAAAATATGTATCAATACGTACGGTACGTGTATAATACATTTTATCCTTAAAGTACGTGAATTTTTCAAAAAAAATTGAAAAATTCATAAACGGGAGTATTATACGTGAATTATACATTCGAGTGTATTATATGTGAATTATACGCGAATAAACTAATAGAGCTTGTTAATACTCTACTTTACGATTATTTAAAATATATACGTTTTAAGTCGAAAAGCGTAACAATTTAGCTTATGTATTACACTTCTTTTACAAATATAATAAAAACATGAGAGAATTTAACTTTGCACCCCACTTTTTGGATGATATTGGACTTTGCACCCCATTGTGAATTTTTTTTACTTTGCACCCCATTTCACTTCAAAATTCTTTGACTTTGCACCCCATTTAGAAATTTTTCTTCACAAAATGTTATATGATGGGGTCCACAGTCAAATGTTTTTGAAAACGGGGTGCAAAGTCCAATATTATCCAAAAAATGGGATGCAAAGTCAAATTCTCCCTAAAAACATAACTTAGATATTCAATTATCTAACCTAATTAAAAACATAATAAAAAATCATCTGAGATATTAAAAAACATAAATAAATAAAATAAAAAGCTATATTCCATGCTAGGCCCTAACCCATTCCAAAACTTCAAAAAAATCATACATTATTAATGTGAAAAAACCGTTTAAAAATTTATCTATGAATGTTTTAAGATCAGCTGAACTCGGCTTGAGCTTGGGCTTGTCTTGGATATAAATAAATGAATTTATATGTAAACTCTTTATCAGAACATGTATAAATTAATACGGGATAAAGGTCAGTTTGGTCCTCGAAATTGCAAAAAAGGGGTCAAATAAGTCCTTATATAGAAAATTCTGTCCAGACGTGCCATTTGAGGTGGCTCCCGGTGAAATTTTTTGATGAAATTTTTTGAGCATCTTACTCATTAAGTCTAGTTTACTCATACCAAATTTCAAATAAAAATTCAACCGGGAAGACATTCAAATGAATTCTTGAAGATAACTGTGTCGTAAAAAGCGCAGTTATCTTCAAGAATTTATTTGAATGTCTCCCCGATTGAATTGTTAGCTGAAATTTGGTATGAGTAAACTAGACTTAATGAATAAGATGCTCAAAAAATTTCATCAAAAAATTCTACCGGGAGCCACCTCAAATGACACGTCCGGACAGAATCTTCTATATAAGGACTTATTTGACCCCTTTTTTGCAACTTCGAGGACCAAACTGACCCTTTACTCAAATTAATACGGAGTATATAAATATACACACTTAAATATATGATTTTATTTTGTAAACACACATATATACACACACACAATATACATATTATTTATTTATTATTATTAATAAAATATTAATAATTTTTGTAAATAGAAAATTTATTTTAAAATCAAGTTTGAGCATCCTTTATTCGAGTTACGACCTAGAATAGTTAATGAGAAAAACTCAAAGCGAGCCCGAGCCGAGTTGGACTATTCTCAAGATTTTTTCTTAGATAACGTTTTTTTTTGCTAGACTTTTTTGTTCTTCTTATAGTATCTGTTCAATACTTCATTGTTAGATGTCAATATCCTTGACTGAGATGAGTTTCGAACCTATGACCTCCTCCTTGAGAGTGTTACAGTGATGCCATCGAACCATAAGACGCTTAACTTTTCTTAGATAACTTTATATATGATATTTACATTTTTTTGAAAGGATATTTACATTAATAATGTAAGTTAGGTTTTTTGAAATTTTGGGGTGGAATATGACCTAGTTTGACATTCAATTACTTTTCATTTAATCCCGTCTTGAGTTGTCTTTTATTATTATTTAAATTCGTATCTCAAATTAAGATTTTAATTATATTTTAAATTAGGTTTTTAATTGTATATCTCAAATTTAGTTCATTATTATATGGAATATTTTATAATTATTTGAGAAAGGAGTAATATATTTGTAAAGTAACTAGGATTCTTAAGGCTATGTTTGGCACACAAAAGACTCTAGCTTCTAGCTTCTCTATTCTTAAAAAAGACCTTAAAAGACTCTAGTTGTGTGTTTGACATGACATTTTTTAAGAGCTTTTCAAAAATTAAAAGATCTTTTTTGAGATGCTACCAGGTGTAGCATCTGAGAAAAGCTCGTGACTTTTAGTTTAAATTAGTCCTAACAGCTTGTATACCAAACCGAACTAAATCAAACAGTCAGCTTTTTACCAAACAGCTATCACATTTTCTTTTTAAGATCTTTTCAGTCACTAAAAGCTAAAAGCTCATAAAAGTATTTTTTTAGCTAGTTGTGCCAAACATACCCTAAGTCTAGGACTACAAGAGTTAAATTAGTACTCCTTAATTCCGTATGTCTGCGTTCCTAAAATTTACTTACTACTCCCATAGTAAATAAATATATCAAAAAATATGCAATCCAACACGGATTATTATTGTTCGATGGTTCAGAGTCCGCTTAGTTTGGGCTAGGTCACGGGTTCGATCTCTAGACACGTTTTTTTTTATAAACAATTTTACCCACCGCCGCGGCTTCTTCCTAGGAACGCAGGTTTTGGATTTTACCCTTTGAACGAGCGAAGGGGCGGTACGGTTGCGCCGTTACGACCCACCCACCGCCGACCACCTCCTGACCGGCGTCCCCTACGTGCTAGCTTTCTCAAAATTGTACTTCTAGACAACTTGCCGGAGTTCCCAGACTTGCCGTAATTATTCTCAAAACCCCATCTTTATGCTACTTATGTGTTTGCAGATTTTTACCAATGGCAGATTTTTACCAATGGCAGATTTTTATCTAAATTCTAGTTTTTTAAAGCAAAGCAAATGGCAAGAACATTAGTAGATTTTTTCTCTCTATGATATGGTGTGTTTATTCTCGTGGAATTGTGGAGTTGTTAAGGTGGAACATTGTAGATTTTGTTTGCTTTAAGTTACCTAATCTAGTTAATTAATTAATTAATAGATGCTTACAACAAGTATCATAGTAGGATATTTAAACTTAATTATAAAATATATGCAATGCTTTTACTTTTCCGGTATTACCCGACTATTTGTGGCAATACAATTTGCATATTCATTATTGTCTTGATTTTTATTTTTCTTAAATTTATTGTTAAAGTATTTGTAAAACACCATAAAACTATATAACGATAAAAACATTAGTAGCACTTTGGATTACTGCTCTTATAAGATTGACCTTTTTTATGAAACCTCAAGTTTTAACCGGTGGCGGATTCAGGAAAAAATGTTATTGGGGACATTGGCTAAACATAATGTTCTAAAAGTCGCTAAACACTAGTTTGGCGATGACTGACCACCTAGCGCCTAGCCCGGGCTAGGCAGGTGCCTAGGTATTTTTTATTTTGTATTTTGTTTTTTTTCATTTCCTATGAATTGTAACAGTCTTTCCTAATAATTTTATAGTATTTTGACAATAAAAAGAGCTAACATAATCATTAAATGTTATGCTTTTTGTAGTAAAATTATCAATAATAAAATATTAATTGATAAATGAAGAGATTTGGGCATTTCAATCTTTAAAAACGTTCATATACATTCATAAAACCTTATATACATGCAAACATTATTTTTGTTGTAGGAATATGATAGTGAATTTTATAGGAATATAATACTTATCAAATGGTGTTGACAAAACGGGAAAATAAGTTGATTCGGTAACGAATTTAGTCCGGGCCGCCTAACCCCCACCTAGCCTGTCTAGCCGCCCCCTCCTAGCCACCTAGACGGCTGCCTAGCCTGCCCACCTGGCAGACTGATTTTTTCCCACCGATTACCACAAAATCGGGACATTCGGTCTATCATAAATATCCCTTTATCCCAAATTAAATTAATTGTCTTGTTTCAGTTTGTACAATTATGAATAAAGTTTTTGAAAAGTAAAATAAAAACGGGGTTGAGTTTTGAATATAAAAAAAATGAAATGCTATGAAAAATGTATTTTTTGCAAATAAAAAGGAGCCAGACAATTAATTTATAGCAACACAAAAAATATCTATTTGGGGCAGGGGGTTACAAGTTAAATGCAAAAATTACAATCAACCATTACTTATTTTTGAAACAAAATAGAAAAAATTAGAAAATATGTGAAAGCAAAATACTTAAAAGAGGAAAAAGTTTTTAAGAGAGAAGCCTAGCAAAAAAAACATAGAGAAACTTTAGTTCTGAAATAGCTCAGAATTGAAAAACCTGGTTCTTTGTTAAAATGTTTTTTTTTTTTGCTTCACCTTATAGGGGCAATAGTTAATGGGTCACGGGTGATTGGGTGCATTCTTTTTTTCATTGGGGGCACTGTTATTTTCTTTTACTAAAAGACCACTATTTATGATTTAAAAGAAATAGATTTTATTGGGGGCATGTGCCCCCATTAAGTATAAGGTACACCCGTCCTTGGTTTTAACATGGTATCAGAGTTATTTAACACTCATGATTAAGGGTAGCTTGTTAAGGTCCGTTTGGTCCAACAAGATTACAAGATGCATCTCCAAGGGAACTCATCACCAAGAACTCCAAAGTTAAGCGTGCTTGCACGGAAGTAGTCTTGGGATGGGTGACCCCTGGGAAGTTTCTCAGGGCGCGCACGAGTGAGGACAAAGTGCGCGGAAAAGGCTTGTGGCGGTTTGTGAGGAAGGCTTGTGGGGGTTTGTGAGAATAGTACTAGAGGTTTGGAGGGTGTGTGTGGAGTAACTACCTCGGGTCCTGCGGGGCCGGGGTGTTACACATACATCTCGATATTGGTCAGCCCAGTTCGGGCTGAGGGTCGTGTTAAAGTATTTGTCCTACACCAAAAAGCTACTAGTATAAAACAATAAAAACACTATTTTAGACTTTGAGTTACCCCTTCTATAAGATTGACCTTTGGATGAAATCTCAGGCACCTATTCATGATTTTTTTTAATGTGTAGCCTCTATCGAGAAATAGAGGTATTTATTTCCTCAATTCTCACCCATAAACAAATTGTTACCTTACTGAGTGGGTTGCAGTTAGTTGGTGAAAAGGATGAGGAGAAGAGAAGTGATCCAATTCACCAAACAGCCTTACATTGAGGATGTGGGTCCCCGCAAAATGTATGCATTTTGTTCTTCTAATACGATATTGTATTTTTTTTGTTAGAACGTCTGTAAGTTCACTCTAATCCTCACATTTATCACAATTTTGTATTTCATCCTACAGAAAAAGTTTTAAGTTTTCAACTTTCTCCGGTTCTGAAGTCATGAGCTCAGCAGTGGTTGAAGTCTACCGCGACTATTACTATGATCAATTCGGGAAACCTTATCCCAATGGCCTATTGGATCTACACATGGTAATTCTTACATTTGTTGATGCTTTGGTTGTATGAATTTAAAGCGGCTGCACACACATTTTCATAAAAATCTATAGCCTTGTAGCTTATGAAGCCAATTATTATGGCATTTGTGAATTGTAATTTGTAAATGGAGTTTACTTGCTAAGTTGCTAGTCCAATTAATTGCATCATTGGTGCGTCTTTTTCTACATTTCAATTCTTAATTTTTCTTCTGTTGATCTGCAAGACTCTTTATGTTCCTGATTCATGGTTTTGGTGATACAAGGGGTTGTTAAGGATTTTCTAAGATGGGCAGCGGTGTATTTAGAGCCACACTGTAGTCATTTTTTTTAAATTGTAGTGGACAAAATAAAAACAAGATATGTATGTAGGCACATGAAGGATGTGTTTAGTTGACGCGCCAGTTGATTCATTATGGTAAAATGCTTGGAGAGGGTATCTCAAACTTTTCATCATTCCATTTTATATGGTCATATGGCTGATCTTTATCCCAGTGTTATAAATAAAATGCTATAACAATGTAGCAGCACCTATCCAATTGCCACTACAACTCTGATTTCCTTCTATGCACTCATAACCATGGTTAGTGGTTTTTGGGGTAGGGAAGGGGTTATAATCAGATTTTAGAGTAAAAACAACTCTTTCAAACCCTTTGAGATCCTTCTATCTTCTTTAAAACTCTTCTTTATTTTAATGCCTTGCCTTCACCCGTCTCTTGCAATATGCCTCTCAATCCTTCAATTACCCATCTCCTAGCCCCAAGTCTTTGATGACTCAGTGGCCAGCCTCACAAGTCTTCGAGGATCGACCTCCCTCACTTTTAGACCTCTGACTACCCATCTCTTCCCCGTGACCTCCTGCAATCTCTACCAAGTTGTGACAAAGTAGAGTTTTCTGAATGTGATATTAGTAGAGCTCATAACTATGTATATAAATTTGAAAATATTATTATATTTACATATTCTGTATTGAAATGTTAAGAATAGTGGTCATACAGCTACCTGATATACTGCTATAGTGTTTTTCAAGGTTTTTCGCATATACCTTATCCATACTACTGTGATGTCCATCATTGGCTGAAAATAACCTGTTCATAATGGCATTTTACTATTATTTGTAGGCAACTCACACATTATTTTGGATTTCAGGGGCCAACCAAAGAAAAGGCTTGTGAGACATGCGGCGGAAATTTCAAAGACTGTCCTGGTCACTATGGATACTTGAAACTTGCGTTACCAGTTTACAATGTTGGATATCTGCAGGACATTTTTGTCATTTTGAAGTGTATTTGCAAGGTACACGATTTTGGACCGTTAGTATTGCTGTGGTTGTGTAAACCACTAAAACGTCGTATCACAATTCTTAGATGATGTATCCTCTGTGACAGTTTTATGACATCCATTTGATCTTTGATCTGTGCTGGTTCATATGCAGTACATATTTATAACTAAAAGAAATAAACACAACCTCAATAACTTACAAGAATTTTACTTCATGATGTTGATGGACCTTTTGAACACGGCTGCATTAGTTCTGAAGAGTATTCTTTAACAGTTGATGGTTAATCTATATGGTCACTTGCTTTTTAGCTTTTCGCATATACCTTCTTCACACCTATGATCTATACAAAAATACACTCATCAGCTTTGAAGAATATCTTTGCAAGTTCATGAGCTATTTTTTGAATGGATTCATGGTCAGTAATCTTCCCCTGGCCCTAAATGCCCTGTTTTAGAACTAATGTTTGTTCCCAAAAAGATTCTTATTTTTTAAAAACGTTTATATATATATATATATAATGTTGTTTTAAATATTTCTGTTGCATGATGAGGGTAACAGAGCATCCATGAATTTCATTTGGTCAAAATAGTACTCCCTCCGTCCCCCTAATATTGGGACGGAAGGGAGTGGTGTGGCTTTTAAGAAAAGTAGAATTATGTGGTTGATAATGAGTTGATAAAGTGGGAATAAAGTAAGAATGAATTAGAGCCACAAAAATGTTACCAAATATGGTACTCCCTCCGTCCCCTTAAGTTTGTCCCGTTTTACCTTTTTCGTCCGTCCCACTAAGTTTGTCCCATATCATATTTGGTAACATTTGAGTGATTAGAATTCATTCTTACTTTATTTACACTTTATCAATTCAATACCAACCACACAATTCCACTTTTTCTTAAAAACCACACCACACCCCTCCGTCCCAAACTTAGGGGGACGGAGGGAGTATGTGACAATAATAGGGGGACGTCCAAAAATGACAAAATGGGACAATTATAGGGGAATGGAGGGAGTAATAGACTTTACAAGATTATGGCGTTTTTCAGGAGTTTGAATTTGATCGAGTGTTGGCAAGTATAAAAGTATTGCTGGGAGCATTCCATGAAGATTAGCAGTTATTTTTCATGGCTTTTACATGTCTTTATTATGAATCTCAAACTTCAGCATGAACACCATGGTGGTTTCTCTGGTGCATGAGGAAATTGTATGCGGAATTTCGATGGTGTTTCACATTTGATCTATGGCCTCATATTTTCTTCAACATTTTTCCCTTTTATTTTTTAGGGTTGTTCTCGCATTCTTCTTGAAGAAGATGACCGCCGACACTTCCTAAGAAAGATGAGAAGTGCAAAGTTGGATCATTTGAAAAAGAATGAGGTGCGAAAAGAAGTGAGGAATAAGTGCAATGCCATGACATCCGGTCGCAAGAAGTTATGTTCCAGATGCGGATACATCAATGGTTCAAAAACTTTTTTACGCTTTTATGTAATTGTGAGACTGTGACTATGTGGCAATGTTGGTAGTGCTACTTCTAAAATGCACGGCGGTACACACACAGGACCCCCCACCAAACTTGGTCTATGCTTTTGTTCTATGAGCCTTATGTTTGGCTTTTCTTTGGATTTTACATCATGAAGGTGTTTGGGCAACCAAAGGCTGGATACCCTATCAAATAAAGAAGTGAAATTTTATTCAAGGAAATATGCTTTTTGTCTCGTAGTTGTTCACTTTAGTTGATTTAGTACATCCTTATCACTCATGGCATGTAAGTAAATATGACGCTAGACTTTACAAGTTGGTTGCATTGTTGTGACCATCAGGGTTCTCACTGTAGATGTGCATATTAGTATATTCATTCACATTTCACCTTTGAGGTTGTAAAGCCATATGCTTTTGTGCTCAATCAAGAACCTAACACCATTTGTAAAATTGAACTGTCAAGGGACCTGATTGCAACCATTTTATGAAATCAGGACTGACATTAGTTCATGCGTGACAACAATGTAATAACTGGCTAAACACGAGTTTTGAGCTACCAAATAAACATTTTCTCCTTGTATGAATGTATGTTTTGTGTCTGTTTTGGCATATAAGGCACGTAATATTGCAAAGTGGGTCCTGGTGTTGGTTCCTTTTTTTAGTAATTTGATTTGATTTTTGTCAGCATTTCGTAGCCTTACTTTTCATATGATTGGTGATATGGTGTATGATACTACATATTTGATGATTAAAATGGATTGAAGAAAGTCTATGTAACCTTTTCAAGAAGCACAATTGAGTGTTCAAACACTGTATTTGAGCTGATTTTTGGTCAATATAATAATTGATCATCCATTGTATTATTCTAGGAATGGTAAAAAAGGCATCTATGAAGATCACCCATGAGAACGGAATCCTTTTGTTAGACGAGTGCTACAATGCTGTTGCTGGGAAGAAGGATGTTAAGGGATCAATTGATGTGCCTCCAGAACTCGATCCAAAGACAGTTTACTCCCTCTTCATGAGAATGACGGATGAGGTAGTGCTTTGATGTCTACTATTTGTATTTTCAATGTTTAGTGTTTATTCTGTAGTCAGTAAGTCAGTTTCTCTTTGTAGTCTTTAATCCTAGTATTTTTCCTTGAAATTTATTTTGGACTGCCATATTACACCTAGCCTGCTCTTTATTTTTATATTCTTGTGTTGTATGGCGCTAATATAGTTGTTACATGATAAAATCATACTAGTTACTTTTGCTTTCTACTTCTCAGATTCTCGTCAATACCCTTTGGAGAAAAATCAACAGCTTTTAAGACTGGAATTTTCAGTTTGGTGCATGAACTATGCAAAGAAACTATAGAAGCTTCTGGAATAAAATTGAGAGAAAGCAATAATATTTAAGAGAGAAGATTTTAGGAAAATAATAATGCGTACACTGATACACTCTCAGGATGTTCATACAGGAGTGAATAATAACCTTAATGCACAACACCTGTTCAAACAATGTATTTTAGTAGAAGTGTCGAACTATAACTTCTCCTTCGTATGCAATAGGAATCTCCCTCGGTCCCTTAAAATTTTGTCATCATTCCTTTTTGGGATGTCCCTAAACTTTGTCACTTTTCCTTGTAAAACCAATTTGTGGTTCCTGTTATTTCTTCTCTGCACAAACCTCAATCACATAGTTTTTACTTGATTATTCTCCATGCCGATCAAACTTGGAAAATTTTTAAGGGACGGAGGGAGTGATAAAGACACCTACAGTGCTCCTGCATATCACTATGGGTAGCAAAAAGCTAGTCAAGAGTACAATCAGTTAAATATATGAATTTGAATACAAAGCTAAACTCAATACAAAAAGGGTGTAAGTTCTGTTTAGCATTAGAATTAATTCCACTTTTGGTCCTATGAGTTTTATGTCAATTCCATATTTAGTCCACGTCTTTCACATTGTCCACTTTTGACACTTGACTAATGTTTCTTGACCATTTGTTTTCCTTCCGTCCAATTGTCTGATGCCTCTCCGGCGATTTTGACAACCGAAAATATCAACGGAAGGACCATATATGGGTGAAAAACAATATCCATGTATCAAAAGTGGTCAAAGTCAAAGACGTGGACTAATTGTGGAATTGGTGCGATGCTTGTAGGACCAAAAGTGGCATTTATTCTTAGAATTATGTCGTAGTCTGTATCTAGTCTTTTTTTGTTTGTTTTCTAATTCTAGTACCTTTTATTTCCCTATCGTGTGTAGGACTGCGAGTTGCTTTATCTTCCAGACAGGCCAGAAAAACTTCTTGTTACATGTATCCCTGTTCCACCAGTGGCAATCCGCCCTTCTGTCTTCGATAATACTAACGGACAAAGGTTCGTTTAGCTCAAGAATAAATATGGGATCTACTAATAAAGATCTAATGTTATTAGAAAAATAACTTTAAGTAATACAAACTATCTTCCATGAAACAAGAATAATACATACTTTGAAATAATTTTTAGTTATACCAACTGTTTGAATGTATAATAAAAAAGATACACACCCATTTTTGGCATGAAGTTTAGTCAATTAACTAATCAAAAACTCATATCAGCATATCAAAAAATTGATAAAATCAGCCATTTAACTGTTTTGAGGTTTGACTTGTTATAACATACTTTTTAAATTTTAGAAAATTGTTTAAATTTAGAAAAATAGGAAACTATTGTAAAAATCTAAGAATGTCAGAATATATACTTTTTATGTTTTTGGGATTATTTATATATCCTACTTTTTTTTCTAAATTTTTTGATATTTTAAGTTTATATTTTATACATTTTCATTTATTTTAAGTTTTCCATGTTTTTTAAATTATATATCTATTTTTGACATTTTTATTATTTTTTGCATTTCTATTCCTATGTTTTTTACAATTTGAATGATTTTTTTAATTTATAATTTTTCTTAATTATTTGTTTTTTAAAAATGACCTTCTATAGTAGGTCAAGATGCTTGGATTGATTTTAAAAATGACCTGCTTGAGGGGATTCCTTCGTGCACCGGGTTGCCCTTTTTTATTCCTTTGCAAGAAGGTTGTAGCGTACCCGGTGTAAAAATATGCCACTATTTTTTGCATGAATTATTGTGTTAACGATATTAATTGACACTTCAAGTTTCATGTCACCGACCTGACCTAGTTGGGAGTATGGTGTTGGTCAATACTATTACATCAACATTCACTACTATACAAGAATGCTAATATCAATTTTATTCTGTAAACGTCAGATAGTTCAGTGATATCCTGTGTCTTTATGTTTCAGTAATGAGAATGACATCACAGTGATACTGAATGGGATTATCAAAACAAATGGAAGCCTTCAAAATGAAATATCTAATTCAAGCCATCCTAGCAAAAGTTTGGTATGACATTATTTTGATGAGTTTCTCTCTTATTCATGGTTATTGATGGCGAATGGAAAAGTATCTGCCATACATTCCATCATAAATTGCCATTCCTAACCCATTTCTTATGATAGTTGGCAAAGAATATGCTATGTCATTCTGCCATATTCCCACAAAGATGGGCATTTAACGAGACCATGGAAGGTTTTAAACAAGTGTTTTTTATTTTCATTATAACCATTTAATCTTTGCAGTTTAGTATAAGAATCTCTGAGATACTTATTTGCGCAATTTGGGAGACCATGGAAGGTTTTAAACAAGTGTTTTTTATTTTCAAAAGATAAGTTGGTAGCCATATGAAAAAGTTAGGACAGTCTTCTTGTAACTGATCCTTGAGAAGCAGAAGTTGGTTGCCCCTTTAGATATTGCTGCCCCAACTGTTTGGATTAAGCAGACAGGAGAAAGAGCATATATTTTGCTTACCAGCATAAGAGCTGAAAAATTGTGAATGCAGAACGGATTCTGAACAAATATGAATCGAGGAGTTTGTGCATGGGAGCATCTGGTATTTGCACAGATGCTGAGAGGCAGCAGCGAGCACATGCTTTGTGATGGCAAGTTTCTGAGCAGGGAAATGAACACACTGCTCTACGCGGCTACGCCTCTACCCAATGGAGATAATTATTATCGTCGGGGTACTGACCAGGATTATTTGCGTGTAGCAGAAGCTTATAAGCATACCAAATCACAATCCAATGTGCAAGCCATGTTTAATCTGGGATACATGCATGAGCATGGCCAAGGATTGCCGTTTGATCTTCACTTTGCACAACATTACTATGATCAAGCCGTAAATAAGATCCTGCCACAAAGTTGCCTGTAACACTGATTCCAGCAAGCTTATGGATGAGAACAAACTACGTTGACAACTTCCGGGTTGATGTGATGGATTAATTGCTGGATCTTGATTAAAAATGGAGACATGGAAGGAGGATGTGCAAAGTGAAGAAGTGAATGCCGCAATACTTGCTATCATTGTTTGCTTGTTAGCAGTGCTTTACTTACGTGAGCTTCTGCGAAGGCATTCTGTTGCATTGTGTGGAGAGGCCCCTCATTATCAGCCGGAATCTGAAAGAGTCAAGTCCCTTAGTTGGAAGAAAAGCAAAGGTTACAACAAGAGGTAGATGCAGTTGTTGGAATATTATAACCTTTACAACATAGGAGCATTATGCCACCATGCCCTTGCTTTTGTTTCTTCCTGCTGTGAAGTACATGTGGATGAAGGTTCAAGTACCGTAGCTAAATGCCCAAAAATCAATGATGTACTGTGAAGGGAGAGGCGCAAAGTGGATGCTATAATAGTTGGATGAAGATGAAGCTGAAGATCAAGGCTGTTTCCTATCACCCACGTTGAGGACAAGTGGTTGTCAAAGGGGGAGTAATATAGGGACCCGAGCAGATTTATGCTATTAACCGCCTATTAATAATAAGATAATAGGGACCAGGTAGAATAGTGTTATTAATAATAATATTAATAGTATAAATAAGAATTGAGTGAGGAATAAGAAGGTAAGCAGAATTTCAGTTGGAATTAAGCTGGGAGAGTGGGGGCCTATCAAAGAGTCTGAAATCTGTTCTATCTTCTCGTCTTTGTTTTTGTTCTGCAATCTATTGTAAGGCTTTAAGAAATTCTGTACGCCTCTCAGAATTCATAGATTAATATACAAATCGTTCTTTTTTGCCTGGGAAATTGGGAATCACTGGTCTCTAACACACTGGATTGCCCCACCCATTTGACCAACAACTCTTCCACAACCACCCCGTTCTCACCTCCCATTCTCCACGCCAACAGCTCTTCAGGCTCAAACACCGGCCCCACTGTCAGTTCCAAACTTTCTGGTAGCTCACTCTCTATCGGATGATCGCGCACTACCTGCCTTAGTTGTGACACATGGAACATGCGCCCACTACCTGCCTTAGTTGTGACACATGGAACATGGGGTGGATGCGACTGGTGCAAGGTAAATCTAGCCAATAGGCTGTCAGCCCCACTTGCGCCTCAACAAAAAATGGCCCATAAAACCTGTGTGACAGCTTATGGTCTCGGCCTCTCTTCTTCCGGATCCAGCTGCTGCTCCTATCAAAATGCGTCATAGACTCAGAGAGATTACTATACAGTTGAAGATTTCATTCCACTTCCTATACATTCTGCGAAATATTTTTTGTTTGATACCTATGTGCAATTTCATGTTTGTAGGTGCTCGATTATTAATATCTCTATTTTTATTAAATTATTTTTATATTCCAATTGAAATCATTTCATGGCTGTATTTGGCTAAGACATATTTAAATGTCTTCTGTATTTTAAATTAGGCATATTTATTATATGTTCTCTAAGTCTGAGGAGTCACTTGTTGATGAAATAATTTATTCTCTTTAAAAGTATACCAGGACATGGCGATGTCTAGCAGCATTAAACTCCATAGCAGCATTTATTCACTTGTCTAACAGCACTGAACATTCCATGCCTCTTGCTATGGAGTTGTTTTCTAATTGGGCCTTGTAATGTTAAAAAATATGTTAGGCTAGTTGGCTTGATTTGCAAGTGGAAGTTGCACGGTACATAAACAGTGACATAAGTGGATTGCCACCACAAATGGATGCTTCCAACAACAAAAGTGGCTTTGTTCAGCGTTTGAAAGGAAAGAATGGCCGTTTTCGTGGAAATCTCTCCGGCAAGCGTGTTGAATATACTGGTCGTACTGTTATTTCTCCTGATCCAAATCTTAAAATTACTGAGGTATTATGTTCTACTGTAATTGGTTTTGGGCTTTTGGCACTTCCTTTAATGACAAGAAATTGATAATGACAATACAACTTCCAGCTTGCAATTCCCATATTCATGGCTCAGATTTTAACATTTCCTGAGCTTGTCTCACAACACAACATAGAAAAGTTACGGCAATGTGTTCGTAATGGGCCCAACAAATACCCTGGTGCAATGTATATCAAGTATCCTGATGGTACAGAGATGTAAGTAGCATAATAATTTCAAACTTCTTCTCGTTCTTATAAAGCTGCATTTTCATCTGTCCCATTTTAAAAGTTCCTTTGCTTGTAGTATCAAAATTTTGTCCACCATTCTTCGATTTTGTCTATCAAAATTTTATTATATTCAACATCGCTTTTTTTTTTGTGTTTCAATAGAGTTTTAGTGTACCTTTAAGGCTTTAAATATGTTAACTCTTAATCTTTGATAGTAATTTAAATATCATTAGATGAGTTTTAACGTAAACTTCAGTCAAACTACTTAACTGAAATGGCATTTTTAATTAGGGACAAGAGGGGACTTATATAATAGTAGTAATACAGAAGTGTATATATGATTCTCTGCTCGTGGTTCTTTTTCTGTAGCTCGTTAAAGTACAGTAGAAAACGTCATGCTGATGACTTGAAGTACGGTTACACAGTTGTTCGCCATTTGGAAGATGGAGATGCTGTTCTATTTAACAGACAGCCAAGTCTGCATCGGATGTCCATTATGTGCCATCGGGTGACTATGATTACTCAAAACATGCTATAAAGGTTTCGACTTACGTTTATATTAACAGTATCCTGGTCTGCAGGCAAGGATAATGCCATGGCGCACATTGAGGTTTAATGAGTCTGTTTGCAATCCCTACAATGCTGATTTTGATGGTGATGAGATGAATATCCATGTCCCACAAACGGTAGAGGCCCGCACTGAGGCACTCTTGTTAATGGGGGTATATTACTTATTTTATAAGAAGTTCAGTACATTCTAGTCTGGCTGTTTGTATTCTTTTCATACCTTGCTGTCTGCTCTTGCTCCCTGCATGTTTTTTTCATTTTATTTTATATTACTTATAAAAATTAACCATTTAAAGTGTATATAGTGGATTTATCAAGTTCTTCAGTCATTGATAAATTGATTTATACTTCTAGGTTTTGGTTGTTTCCAAAAACAATCATAGGATTTCTCTCTTAGTTTTCAATTTTCATGTGTTATGCACTAGATACATTTTCCTGTAGGAAGGTATTTTCCACAATTGTTTAAAGTCAACAACAACATCCAAGCCTTAGTCCCAAAAGATTTTGGGGTCGGCTAACATGAATCGATACATGATATCGGAGTCATGTACCCGATATCATGTGTTATGCACTAGATACATTTTCCTGTAGGAAGGTATTTTCCACAATTGTTTAAAGTCAACAACAACATCCAAGCCTTAGTCCCAAAAGATTTTGGGGTCGGCTAACATGAATCGATACATGATATCGGAGTCATGTACCCGATATCTGGTAGATGTTCCCCGACATCTACCCCACCGATGGGTGGTTTACTTACTGGGTATAAATAACATCATATTGGTGTCAAAAAGAAAAGAAAGATAAAAAGTAAGCTATGGTAAAAATGATAATATAAACTAGAGATAAGATATACATAAAAAATGATAAGATGAAAAGGATAAAAAGAATTTATATATATAATGAAAAAGATAAAAGAATAAAAAACATATGAAAGTAAAAGAAGATGAAGGGAAAAAAAGATGATAAGAGATCAATCCGCTACACGAATACCTTCCCGCCCTCCACCTGGTCCGCTATTGTTTAAAGTATTGCAGAAAAAAGATTTCCGCTTTTGAAGGAGGCACTGTCCTTGATCTTTTATATTGTTTGTACGCCGAACATTATTATGTTATACACTTGTCACATCTTTTTACGGGAGGGATTTTTTTCAACAACAGCCCACAATAAGTCAGCCTTAGATAGGGCTTTTATCATATGAGAATTCGAATCGAGTTACATGTTGACCAACCTGTTTGAGACTTGTAAGTACGAAAGTATCAATAAAAGACTTGAAATTTGCGCTCTGTCATTCGAAGACTCAAAACTTCATCATGAATGTACAGTTTAAAATTGAACATAATCACAGTTTAAAACTTCAACATGATCACAATCCCTAAAAGTTACTATTACAATTGTATAACAGGTCATATCTTTGTCCACCACTTTTAATTCAGTCATATATAAGTCATTATTTCCTTAAAGTAACAAATTTCTGGTTGAAATTATTTCTTCTCTTCTACACAAACCCTCAACCAGACAACCACAGTTTGGTCAATTTTTGTGGGATGTTTTTATAGCCCCGCATTAAAAATAGTAAAATCATGTTTTTGGAATCAGAAATTAATTTCAAGACTAGAATAAATATCTTTTTTTTCTTAACGTCATGATTTTATTGCTTAAATATCTTTCGGGCCCTAAACAAATAAGTTCCTAGATAATATATCGCTATATCTACGGTCCTGCTCATCAGAAACTTGAGATACTGCTTATATACATAGGGATGAGTTCAAATGAAAAGAAAAGTGCATCAAATAAGGTCTATTCGAAAGTGCATCAGATAAGAGTTATTGTGCATCAGATCGACACTTTGGACGGCTGAGATTAATTCTCATTTTACACGTTAAGACTTTTTTTTATTTGATCCAAATTCTATATATATATGTGTGTGTGTGTGTTTGTAATTTGATCAACTAGTTCTCGTATAAGTGAATAAGACCAATATGAAAGTATGAAACATGTCAAGAATGGCCTATCCCTATCTCCAAATGCTCTGTCATTGGCAAAACATACTGCTGTTGTCTGTGATGCAGGTCCAAAACAATTTGTGCACTCCAAAGAGTGGTGAAATCTTGGTGGCCTCTACCCAGGATTTTCTAACATCTTCCTTCCTCATTACAAGGAAGGACACTTTTTATGACCGTGCTTCTTTTTCACTTGTTTGTTCATATATGGGTGATGGGATGGATCACATTGATTTGCCGACTCCAGCAATAATTAAGGTTATTCCAAGAACTCCATATTTCTGGTTTCAACATGTTTTCAAATTTAATTACACTTCCCTGCCTCAGCTCTTTTTTTGTTTCTCATTTCCAAGGTGCATTTTGTTTCAAATATAGAAAAGAAAGTCATCAAAATGTATTACCATTGTACTTATGTTTTTGCACCAGTATCATTTTAAAGTAAGGCTATATAAAAAAAATGTGTGGATGAATAATGTTTATGCATTACAGCCTTTCAGGGCTTTGGTTTATGCATGATAATTGGAAATGAAAATGCAATAAATGCAGAATAAGCCAACCAAACATCACTGAATGAAATAAATCCATTGCAATCTGACAGGAAAGAACGAGGAACTTGGTTGTCTCATCTACTTTGATTTTTTCCCTTTCTCTCCCAACCTCAACACTCAATTTTTGTCAACTTGTAGTGGGGAAAAGTGGGTCAATGATCAAACACTTTTCGAAAAAGAAATTCTAGTTCACTTTTCAATTCAGAAAAGGGAAGTCATGTGCGTATGTATATGTATGTTATACTGAGTTTTTTAGCATATATTGAAACCATATTTTGTCCTCAACATATTTGTTACAGTATTAGTTTGACTGGTTGGTCTAATGATTGATATCTTTTACATTCCAACTCCATCGTGTAACAACTCGGAAAATGTAGTCAGCATAATGACAAAACTACAAAAGTACAATAGCTATACCTATTGAAACCATATATTGTCATCAGCATGCTTGTCATCACCGTACATTACTAGTTGGACCAGCTGGTCTAATGTTTAGAAGCTTTTTACATGCTATATTCTATCCGAGATTTAACTAGCACATCTTTCATAGTTTTACTAAATTGATACATTTAGTTTAATCTCTTTAACACAGTATCTTAGTAAACCCGCTTTTGCAGCCAATTGAGCTTTGGAGCGGAAAACAGTTATTCATGATAATTGGAAATGAAAATGCAATAAATGCAGAATAAGCCAACCAAACATCACTGAATGAAATAAATCCATTGCAATCTGACAGGAAAGAACGAGGAACTTGGTTGTCTCATCTACTTTGATTTTTTCCCTTTCTCTCCCAACCTCAACACTCAATTTTTGTCAACTTGTAGTGGGGAAAAGTGGGTCAATGATCAAACACTTTTCGAAAAAGAAATTCTAGTTCACTTTTCAATTCAGAAAAGGGAAGTCATGTGCGTATGTATATGTATGTTATACTGAGTTTTTTAGCATATATTGAAACCATATTTTGTCCTCAACATATTTGTTACAGTATTAGTTTGTGTAGAAAGAACTCGTGAAAAGTAGAATGTATATTATTATTGTTGTTCTGTGTAATACAAGGAGAAGACTACATAATATATAGCCAGAGAAGAAAGTAAAATAAGGAAGGAAATCAAGGAATCCTTCTAATTAAGGTTCTCTAATAAAGAAAAGATATATGGGGATATTTAGAGATTCTGAGATCTCCAGGATATCTTCCCATAACTCCTCAATCGGGTGATTAATTAGGATAATCTCTGCAATAATCTACACTCCCCCTCAAGCTGGGTGATGGATATCATCCATGCACAGCTTGCTAGATAAGTCTTCAAACTGAATTCTGGGAAGTGCCTTGGTGAGTATATCAGCTATTTGTTGCCTGGTTGGAACATAGATTAGCTGGATATCCTTAGCTGCAATCTTCTCAGACAAAAATCTTCTATCTATCTCAATGTGTTTGGTCCTGTCATGATGGACAGGGTTCTTAGCAATACTGATAGCAGATTGATTATCACATGAAATCTGGATGGAACTTTCAAATGGAAGTTTGAGCTCATTCATCAATCTTCTTAACCATAACCCTTCACAAATTCCTTGTGCTAAAGCCCTGAGCTCAGATTCTGCACTACTTCTAGAAACTACAGATTGTTTTTTGCTCCTCCAGGTGACTAAGTTACCCCATACATAAGTACAGTAACCAGTAGTTGACCTTCTGTCTAGGAGGCTACCAGCCCAGTCAGCATCAGTAAATACTTCAATCTTTCTAGTCCCCTGTTTCTGAAACAACAATCCTTTTCCAGGAGTCATTTTCAGGTACTTCAGAATTCTGTAGACTGCAGTTAAGTGTTCCTCAGTTGGGTCATTCATGAATTGACTTACCACACTTACTGAGAAAGCAATGTCTGGCCGTGTATGAGATAGATAGATTAGCTTTCCCACCAGCCTTTGATATCTACCCTTATCAACTGGTGGACTTTCAATCTCACTGCCTAACTTCTTCGATATATCCATAGGAGTGTCTAGAGGTTTGCACCCAAGCATTCCAGTTTCACTTAGCAAGTCTAGGACATATTTCCTTTGTGAAATGAAAATGCCCTTCTTAGATCTTGCCACTTCCATTCCCAAGAAGTACTTCAACTCGCCTAGCTCCTTGATTTCAAATTCTCTTGCTAGATGGGCCTTCAATCTGTCCAATTCAGCTTTAAAGTCCCCGGTCATGATAATATCATCGACATATACTATAAGAATAGCTATTTTATCAGAGTCTGCCCTCTTTATAAATAATGTATGGTCTGCTTGACATTGCACGAACCCTTGTTTAATTACTGATCTTGTGAATCTATCAAACCATGCTCTAGGAGACTGCTTTAGTCCATACAAGGACTTTTTCAGTCTGCAAACTTGGCCAGATTTCACCAAGTCTTCTAACCCTGGTGGTACATCCATGAATACTTCCTCTTCTAGGTCTCCATTAAGAAAAGCATTCTTAACATCTAGTTGATGTAATGGCCAGTCTAGGTTCACTGCGAGTGAAAGCAATACTCTAATGGTGTTCAACTTTGCCACTGGTGCAAATGTTTCTGAATAATCAATGCCATAAGTTTGGGTGAACCCCTTAGCAACCAGTCTTGCCTTAAGTCTCTCAATCTTGCCATCAGCCTGATATTTCACTGTAAATACCCACTTGCAGCCAACAGTCCTCTTCCCTGCTGGCAAATCTGTAAGCACCCAAGTTCCATTCTTCTTCAACGCTGCCAGTTCATCATGGACAGCCTTCCTCCACCCTGGATGTTCAAGGGCTTCCTTGATGTTGCTAGGAACCTGAATACTATCAATCTTTGAAATAAAGGTTTGATAGTTTGCTGATAATTTCTTATAACAAAGAAAATTATAGATAGGATGCTTGGTACACTCCCTTACTCCCTTTCTGATAGCAATAGGCAGGTCCTCTTCCTCCTCATCTCCTTCTATAGCCTCAACCTCTTTGTCATCAAGATTTAGATTTGAGTCAGATGATTGGGTGGTGCTAGTTGGAGTGATGTGCTCATCTTCTGGAACTTTGGTTCTAGGTTTCCTCTTGTAGGTATTTTTGTAGAATGTGGAATTTTGATTCAGTGTAAGGTTTTGAGGGGATGAAGGTGGTGGCTGAAGTGGTGAGGTTAATGGAGAGACTGTATTGTCTAGAGGGATTGATTCAGGCTTGTCTGGGATTATGGGTTCAATGTGGTTAAAGTCAGATTCTTGGAGGTCTGGAATAGTGTCTGAAATAGGGTTCAAAGACTGGATTTCATTGTGATTCTCCCCCTGAAATTCAGTTTTGACATAGAAAGGCTGATTTTCAAAAAAGGTTACATCCATTGTGATGTAGACCTTTTTTGTGGTAGGAGAATAACATTTATATCCTTTCTGGTTGGCACCATACCCTATGAACACACAAGGTAAGGATTTGGGATCCAGTTTTGACCTAAGTGGAGAATGGTTGTGAACAAATGCTTTGCAACCAAAGACCTTTGGTGGGAGATTGGTAAGAGGGATGTGAGGGTGTATATTAGATAGGATTTGGTATGGAGTTTTAAACTGATGAATTTTGGAGGGCATCCTATTTATTAGATAAGCTGCAGTTAGGACAGCCTCTCCCCAGTAGTGTTTAGGAGTGTGAGTGGTGAACATAAGGGCTCGAGCAACTTCCAGTAAGTGTCTATTCTTCCTTTCTGCTACCCCATTCTGTTGTGGGGTGTCAACACAGGAGCTAATGTGTATAATCCCCCTTTTTGACAGAAACTCTCCTAAGTTGGATGAGAAATATTCTTTGGCATTATCAGTTTTAAGAACTTGAATCTTGGTTTGAAACTGAGTTTTGATCATAGAATAGAATCTTTGAAAGATACTATTGACTTCTGACTTTTCTTTCATGAGGAAGACCCAGGTTAAGCGTGTATGATCATCAATAAACAGAACAAACCACTTTGAACCAGAGAGATTTTTTACCTTGGATGGCCCCCAAACATCACTGTGGATGAGAGAAAATGGTTTTGATGGTTTGTAAGGTAGACTGGGATAATGACTTCTTGTATGTTTAGCAAGTTGACAAAATTCACAATCAAACATAGAACTTTTATTGATGAATAATGAAGGAAATAATTTTTTCAAGTACAAGACATTAGGATGACCAAGACGATAATGCCATAGCTGAATTTGATCATCAAATTGACTTCTACTAAGACTCCCTAAGAATTTATGGTTGAATTGACTCTCACTGGAAGTTGTCTTGTTGGTAGAATTTGGTAAATGTGGTGAATGTTCCAGAAGATAGAGTCCACCACTTTGCTTAGCACTGCCAATCATCCTCCCCGAATCCAAATCCTGAAATTCACACAATTGGGAAGAGAATTTAGTTAGGCAATGGGAATCATTGTTCAGTTTACTGACTGATAAGAGGTTAAACTTTAAATCTGGAACATATAACACATTTTTAAGCACTATCATATCAGAAATTTTGACTCTTCCAACCCCTTTTATTGCTGAAGTAGTTCCATCAGCAATCTTCACAGTCACATTATTCTTCATAGGGATCAAATCAGCAAAAAACTTACTGTCTCCAGTCATATGGTCTGATGCCCCTGAATCAACAATCCAATGGGGCTGACTTTGAGCAACTAGGGTTGTTAAGGCATTACCTGTCTGGGCAGTAAAGCTAGTTGGTGGTGTAGACCCTTTGTTCTGATTTATTAGGTGTTGAAGAACCTCAATCTGCTCATTGGTAAATGCAGCAGAGTTAGAAGTGCCCATATCTTCTTTATCTCCAGTAGCTACATAGGCTCCTTTCCCTTTGCCTGGTTTGAAATCTTTGGGTTTACCATGCAGAATCCAGCATGTTTCTTTAGTATGGCCTGGTTTCTTACAGTGATCACACCATGGCCTCCCCTTTTTCTTGTTGTCATTCTGTCTGGAAGAAGTATATAAGGCTGAACCTTCAATGCTTGGTTGTTGGCCTTGAGATTTCAGGCCCATCATTACCTTCTTTCTGCTTTCTTCTCTTCTGACTTCTGAGAAAGCTTCTCTAAGGGTGAATTTCTTTCCCATTATTCTCCCCCTAACCTCATCTAGATTCTTGTCCAAGCCTGACAGAAATTTGAAGACTCTCTTCCTCTCACAGATTTCCTGATATAACTTCTTATCCTTAGAACATGACCAGCTATATGTCTCAAACACATCAAGGTGCTGCCAGAGTCTCATAAGGTTGTTAAAGTATTGAGTTACACTCAATTCTCCCTGCTGAAGGTTATATATCATTGATTCAACCTCAAATAATTCAGAAGTGTTATCTGAGGTTGAGTAGGTTTCTTTCACAGCCTCCCAAATCTCTTGAGCTGTTTTGTAGAGTAGAAAATTTTCCCCTATACTGGTTGTCATGGAATTGATGAGCCATGACATCACAGTATAGTTCTCCTTTTTCCACTTCTTGTAACCTGGATCTCTTTGATCCGGAGCAGGTGCATCACCTGTCAAATAGTCCTCCTTGTCTTTTCCACACACGTACATCATAACGGACTGGGACCACTGTAGATAATTACTACCATTGAGTTTATGGCAAGTAATAATCGAATCTGATTGATTAGGGATGGTGACTGTGCTTCCATTGATATTCTGGTTGCTGCCATCTCTAGTTGGGACAGCCTCTGAATGTTCAGAGGTGTCTGAGATAGATCCATCTCTCTCGGTGGTCATCCCATATGATCCAAACTTAATCATATTGAGAATAACCACAGCTCTGATACCATGTAGAAAGAACTTGTGAAAAGTAGAATGTATGACTGGTTGGTCTAATGATTGATATCTTTTACATTCCAACTCCATCGTGTAACAACTCGGAAAATGTAGTCAGCATAATGACAAAACTACAAAAGTACAATAGCTATACCTATTGAAACCATATATTGTCATCAGCATGCTTGTCATCACCGTACATTACTAGTTGGACCAGCTGGTCTAATGTTTAGAAGCTTTTTACATGCTATATTCTATCCGAGATTTAACTAGCACATCTTTCATAGTTTTACTAAATTGATACATTTAGTTTAATCTCTTTAACACAGTATCTTAGTAAACCCGCTTTTGCAGCCAATTGAGCTTTGGAGCGGAAAACAGTTATTCAGTGTGCTTGTCCGTCCAGACAAACAAATGAGGGTGTACTTAAACCTTACTCTAAAGGAGAAAACATACCATGAAAAGGATCAAGAAACAATGTGTCCAAATGATGGTTTTGTTTACTTTCGGAACAGTGAATTGATAAGTGGGCAACTTGGGAAGGCAACACTAGGTATTATTTTGCTAATTTCAATGCTTCGTTATTACTCTGTCCAAGGCTGAGTAGTGAGCAGTTCAGATTACATATAGAGCCCGTTTGGTAATACCCAAATCGGATGTATTGGCTTATTTTGATGAAGTTTATGAAGTGGCTGGATTGGCTGATTCTGTTGATTTGTGAAAAAATTATATTTAAAATATATTTTATTAATAAAATAAAGAAAAAGTAATTTGAAAATTAGCTAAAATGATCCTCTAGAGTAACTTCAACCAATACAACCAGAAAAGTAACTCCAACCTCTTTCTTATTATTACACAATTCAGCGCGCGAAATCAAAAGTTACGTGCTTGGTGAAAAATTTGGGTGATAAGCCTGATAAGCCAAAAACCAGGGTCACCAAACGGGCTCATAATATGGTGTTTACTCCGTCCGATAGTAGTAACATTTAAAATATACATGCAATGCATTTCTAATAAGATAGTCTTTGTAAAAAAAAGTCACATACTTAAATCCTGTATAATCATTGATCAAGAGTTTTAAGAAGATTCAAAGCATTCAAATCACAGCCTATGTGTTGAGCTGGACTGTTCCAGACTCCACTACTTTCAAAGTTCATAAATCCCAAATGCCTAATTCTTAGTAATTGATTATTTTAATAATGATATTATATCATCTTCCTATGTTTTACTTGAGTTTTGTTCTAATCATTTCCCATTTGAGTCCAGTTAAGTGCCCTATACTTGGTAAGTGATTCAGTTTGGTTTTATTAATATTCTAGACTCACACAAAGTCACAAATTGATCAGTTTAGGAAGCTAAGAAGAGCTATAAAAATGTGTGAGGGTCGTTTAGGTGTTCAAGATAGACAATGCATTATGGTATGAAGGGCTCAATTGGTCAATTCTTAATAATTGCAAGTTTAGATTTGACCAAATTGATAAATGGCGGCCCATTATTTGGCAAATGCATCTACAGGCCATCTGACCACTTATTTCAATCCGGACGGTCGGGATGGAATACCCGTGCTGGCTAAGTGGGCCTATTTGATGGACCTATTTGGCATTCCCTCTTTTCGACTTATTACTTAAGTTTGATTTCTGTATTCTAAATTGGGTCAGATCTAGCCTCCCCCCTCAATTTATTTCATTTACTCTTTGATCATGTATTTCGAAGAGATCTGCCTCTTCTAGAGAGGTTTTGGTTCGTCCCCCTCTTTTTTTTGTATTTTTAAACATTTTTAATAAAACCCGGCAAATGTTCTCCATCGTTTCTCCACCGACTTAGGTGGTTTATCTACCGTGATAAAAAAAAAAGATAACATGAAACTACATTGTAGAATCTAGAAAAATTAAGCTTAGGATGCTTTATTTTTAGTGAATAAGTCAGTGTTAGTATTGTACTATTGCATTCAATTTTGTATTTCTTACATGGCGCTTCAGTAAACTTGTATTTATGTAATGGGCAATAGGAAACGGAAACAAGGATGGTCTTTATTCTGTGTTGCTGAGGGACTATAACACACATGGTGCTGCTACATGTATGAACCGGCTTGCGAAGCTGAGGCATGTGATTTGTTTCCCCATTTTTTTCTTTTTCATTTGTATAGTAGTTCATGCCTTCATGCCCAAGTTTGTTTTCTATGCACTCCACGCTTATTATTTTCAAATACCAAGCTTGCGATGACTCATTTTTATACTAAATTTATGTGATTACATCATTTGCAGTCCAGTGAACTTGCTTCAACATTTCTATCACCACTTAAGGCATTTTACTACATGAGTTACACAATAAAATCATGGTTATGGCTTAGTCAATCAGTTTTTCTTCGAAAGTTCTAAATTTTAATAGCATTATGAACTACAATACATGGGTAAGTGGATTGCACAATCATTGTATCATATCTTAAGAAGGGACATATAGTTGTTCCTCTCTAACCATGTCGCGAAGAATAGTGTCTAGTTGAGTGTTGAATTCCGCTTCCGCATGCTGACAGTGCCGGTCTCAGGCATTTCGGGGAAATTGAGATGAATTGGCACTTACAACTGAGACATGGATTGAGGGTGTCAACGTGAGTCCAATTGGTAATGTACAACATAGGTCAGTGGTGTTATTAATGCTGGATAAACATCCAAAATACTGGTGTAGGGATCAGCCAAAATTCTGTGTATGACGCAGTCATAAACAACCATTCTTCACAGTTTTGTTTTGACAGCATGCTTTTTTTCTCCACTGCTGCGCATGGCGCCACCATGGCTGCCATTTGATAATACTGCCATGCCTGCAATTTGACAAATTTGTGGAGGTAGTCCAGTCAGCTGTGAAATAGGTATTAGTGTACCTTTAATGATGGGAAATGTGAAGGTGTGGTGACTGACGCAAATGGAGTTCTTGCAGACAACATTCCATCAAGATGTGCTTTATTGGTGGCATACATGTTTTGATTTTCTAAGTATCTCCTTTTCCACTTTATTAGTGGTCAGCTCCATTGATAACCACACATCCTTCACATGTGCTTCTATCAATACACCATACATCTTCATCAAATATTTGTGTGCAAAGTTTTGTTATATATCTCCCTCGAGTCTCCACCCCTTTATCTTTGGCTCCACTTGTTGCCTAATCCGCATTACGATGCTTCTTACCTCAAAAATCAAACACAAACAACCTAGGCTGAGTGATAACACTTTTACTTGGGATAACCTTACAATCAGTGTAACTAGGTCATCAAGTAGTTTGTACTAAGAAGTAACCAATTTGGCTACTATTAGCTCTATTTGTGTAGGTTACAAGTTGAGAGCCTTTTCTATTGCACCAATTGTTCATTATAGTCAACTCATACGTCGAGGCAAAATCCAAAATGCTTTTTCTCGCTTCGTTTTTCTAATGTCAAAACCATTTCTGCCGTGAATACTCTCAATACTATCACGACTTGGGCCCACATGCTTGTTGAGATCTCCTCCTATCACCAATTTCTCTCTTTTTGGCACTTGTCGTACTAGGTCCTCAAGATCTTCCTAGAAATGTTTGAGTGATAGATGCATTCAATCCCACTTTGGTGCACAGGCACCAACCAGAAACATGATCGCATCCCTATTACCAATTTAGTGTTCATGATGCGATCATTCTTCTTGCAGACTTCAACCACATCCTCAACATAGTCACGCCCCACAATAATATCTACTCAATTTCTAGTCTTCTCTTTCCCCGAATACCACAACTGAAAACCTTTTAGATTAATGTCATGTGCCTTCTCTCTAATCCATTTAGTTTCTTGCACACACATAATGCTGATATTCTTCCTCCTCATTACCCCAACTACCTCAGATGATCTTCTCGTAAGGGACCCAACATTCCATGTTACAAAGCACAATCTAGCATTCCACCTTCTATTCTTAGCATCACCTCAACCCTCATTAGCCTCACATATTTGACACCATTTTTTAGCATTGGGTGGCGTGCTGCTTTTGGGCGACGTCCTAACAACCTTAGCTTTCTTATCACCACACCCAAGCCCATGAAGTGTAGCTCACTCTTGCATATTTGACACCCCACCTAGATGGAGGGGTGACACTTACGGGCAACGACTTAACTGTAGCGATATTGAAATTTTGATTCATGTCATGTGATGTGACTAAGTGATACTATTCTGTCACCCGCCTAGAATGTATTGAAAAATATACTTCTCTCTTTATTGAAAAAATACTCAATGATTTTTTATACTTCAAGATTTGTGGTGTTCAAATTTAGAAAGTAGCCGCAAAAAATCTCAATCAATAAAAATATTGAAAACAAAAAAAACTATGGGTCCATTTACCGCATTCTATATGTGTGTGTGTGTGTAGAGAGAGAGAGAGAGAGAGAGAGAGAGAATTAATATAGTAACTATAGCTGAGTGACAGGGAAGATGACGGGGTGAATACATCAATGGGTTTATCGATAGAAGTGGGTTGTGGGTAGCCTAAGAGTATTTTTTTTCAAAAGTACAGTTGAGTTTCATTCTACTTTTTACTATTTTCAGCTAACTAAAAAAGTTATTTGCCCCCACACAATTCTTTCTGTTTCTTTATGACAGTGCTCGTTGGATAGGAAATCATGGGTTTTCAATTGGGATTGATGATGTTCAACCAGGAAACGAGCTATCTGCGAAGAAGAGAATGGAAATAGAGAATGGGTATGGGCAATGTGAAAATTATATAGCTTTATATAACAAGGGGGAACTTAAGCTACTACCTGGCTGTGATGCTGCACAGACGCTTGAAACCGAAATTACGCGTGAACTGAACAGTATTCGAGAGAAAACTGGCCAAGTAAGAATACATGGACTTTAAATTCATTGTTATTCTTTGTTAGGCTTCATCATTATGCATGATTTGATATGTATGACTTGATCTAATTTGATAGGAAATTAAAATTTAAGAAACAAAACCCCCCCTGAAACTTATTAAGTTACATGTTCTGGTATAATTATACCTTGAAATACATTACATGATGTAGGTGAATATAGGTATTAATAGCGTTTTAGTATCATCATTCATCATACATGAACAAATAATATCATTAGTGGATTGACTCCACATATTGGGCAATTGATTTCGACTTGTGAAGGACATATCATTGAGTACTTGTAACTAAATAGATGTAGGTCTTGCCAGTATGAGTTATTGGTTTTAAGTTTTTAACTTTTAAGTGTGTCATTGTATCCTTATCAAAATTATATATAAAAAACTAAATAGTTTCTGATATATATACTGTTAACATGGTTGACTTCCAGTCCAAGTGGAAGGAGTTGATTGCAGCTAGCAGCTTCAAGTTGGTATATAGAATAAGCCGGAAGCATCCTTGCGCTGAACTGTATTAACTGATATCTAATCCGTTTAAAAAATTAGATTCTTTGGGGGGGGGGAAGCCTTGAGGAATTTTTTCTCTTATTTAACTTCTCATATTTGAGGCAGGGGATCAGGCAGTTAGGCTCTTGCCAGTGTGTTTATTACTTTGCTGTTCATTTAAAGCTTTTAAATGAACAGTATTATGAGGAAACATGTATGACCTTTTAAGCTTTTGTGTGCAGGTGTGCACAAGTGCACTACCTTGGAGGAATAGCCCCTTAATTATGTCACTTTGTGGTTCAAAAGGATCAGTAATCAATATTAGTCAGATGATTGCATGTGTTGGCCAGCAATCCGTTGGGGGTCGTCGTGCGCCTGATGGATTTATAGATCGGAGTCTTCCCCATTTTCCTGTTAAATCAAAATTTCCTGCGGTGAGTTTTTCTCTTTCATTTCTAGAGCATTGTTTTTCTAAATTGTAGAATTTCAAAACCCATGACTGGTACATTGGTTCACCTAGAACACCATATCAAGCAGATGGGAGATAGGTTTTGAGCAGTCTGGGTTAATATAAGCACATGACTCATCTAAGAAGCATTATCTATTAACAAGAGTCGTTTTCCTCCGATTATTTTCCAAAACCTTTTGCCTGGTTTTTTAGGAGTCTTGAGACTAGTTTACAACAACATCTAACCCTAAATCCCAAAAGAGTTTGGGGTCGGGTAAAAAGGGATACAATAAATAGAGAAAAAGGGATACAAATAAAATCAGATTAATCCTCCACACATATACCCTTCCTGCACTTCGCTCTCTCCAAAGACATACTCTCATCTAACCAAAGAAGTATCATATCATTCTTGACCATCTAATCCACATATGCCTAGGTCATTCCCTCCCTCTCCTCCCTGCCTCCTTTACCCACCTCTCGATTCGTCTAACAGGTGCATCAGTCCGTCTTCTACACTCATAGCCAAACCACCACAGTCCAGTCTTGAAACTAGTTTGAGAAAAAAACATTTTGCACGATGACTCGTGGAAGAACATGCCTGGTGACATAATAGTTATCCAAAATCATTTTGCCCATATGAGTGACACAACAGTTGTCTATTGCTGGTTTTATATGACATCCATGTATTGTGATTTCTTGTCAGTGTGATTATTCTGGAGATCTGCTTATTACTCGAATTAGACTTCTGTCTTATTTCGTGGCCTTAAGTTTAAAGGATGCCAACCTACAATTGGTTCACTTATTAAAATTGTCACACAAATACCTCCTAAAGCTGGTTGTGTGAATTGGTTAGTCAGCTTCTCAACCTTGTTATGTGAAATATTAAGATGAATGTAATGACAACTGATTAGGAGACAAGTAGACTGTGGACTTGTATAGTCTCATCAACTACATATTTAGTTCAAATTTCTAAACGATGTGCATATGATACTTGGTGCGTTCTGACTATTTTTAAATTCAGGCTAAAGGATTCGTTGCCAGTTCATTTTATGACGGTCTAACTCCTACAGAGTTTTTTTTCCACACTATGGGTGGAAGAGAAGGCCTTGTAGACACTGCGGTAATGTGCTCAATTCACATTTTAATTGTCTATTTCAATACTTCCTAGTTACTAATGCTAATTTGAATCATTTTGAAAGCTCTATATTTTGCTGGTTTGCCGCACTAAAACCAATCATTTATCTTATCATATTCTTTTAAAAACTGAACAGGTTAAAACTGCCGACACAGGGTATATGTCTCGTAGGCTCATGAAAGCTCTGGAGGACCTTTCCGTTATGTATGACAAAACTGTCCGAAACGCAAGTTCATGCATTGTGCAGTTTGTGTATGGTGATGATGGCATGGACCCTGCACAGATGGAAGAAAAAACAGGGCATCCACTGAACTTTAATAGATTATTTATGAAAGTTAAGGTAGAACCTTCAAATTTTTGAAAATGATATCTGTTTTTTTATACACATCCACACACACATATTGTATATTTGTGTGTGACTGTGTGTGTGTATAATTTTGCTCGGTTGAGAAAAATATCTATTAGTCTGTTTTATTAATAGGCAACATGTCCTCCTGGTGAGGAAAAGAGCATGTCATCATCAGAAGTCAAACAGGTGGTGCATAAAAGGCTTTCAGAATATGATATGACACCAGAAGGGGGGTGCTCAAAGGCCTTCTGTAAATCATTAGAAGATTTTCTTGAAAAAAAATGTGTAAGAAGCTTAGAGAAAACACTGGAAGATCTAAGACTATACGAGGATAACCATGCAGGAGAGGATTATTGCAAAGCCTTGGAGAATATCACGTTGAATATATCAGGTGTTACTAGAAAGCAACTACAGGTATTCCTTTTACCATTACACAATGTACTTAGCATAATGCATATATCTACTTATGGTACCATATTGATTCAAATTGAAGGGTTTATA
Organism: Cuscuta epithymum; assembly: GCA_945859915.1. NCBI lineage: Eukaryota > Viridiplantae > Streptophyta > Magnoliopsida > Solanales > Convolvulaceae > Cuscuta > Cuscuta epithymum. Next base: position 2,324,128 of record CAMAPF010000075.1, on the reverse strand, counting down.
CTATATCTACTTAGGGCACCAATGCACCATATTGATAAGTTGAAGGGTCTATATTGTGATACAAGGGTTCTAATATTGATGTGATATCAAATCTGCTAAAATGCCTACTAATGCACTCCAAAATTTAACGTAGCATAAATTAAAAATGAAAAGTGAAAGCTAAGTTTTACCAATAATGCTTAATGTAAGGCCCTTGGAGTAGTATGGAACAACGGACCCTATTGAGAAATAAAAGCACAAGACATTTAAATAGTAAAAAAAACGATAGAAGAAATATGATTATCAAATGACAGACTCTGCAAAGGATTTGCACTCGAAGTAACATTAGCTGTAACATATTTTGACCCACCTCTGGAGAACAACATTTGTACACTCTTTTTGTCTGACAGTAATCCAGATAACTACTCTATATTTTAATGTATTGGAGAGAATTTGCTTATATTTGGACAGAGTTCCTACACAAAACCTGGATGACCGTATATTTTGGTTTCGTGGCTTTGATCAACCTGAGTATGCTTTGTTCTCTTGTGAAACATTGGATTAGTGGGAATGTGTATAGCCACTAGGTTATTGCACCACAACATAGCAGACTTTAGTGCCCTCAATCCAATTTCTCTTAATGATTGGTTTATTCATATTATCTAGGTTGCAGATTGTGTCATAGCTATTCTAATTCAGCACTGGAATGGGAAACCACATTTTCCCTTTCCTGAAGCGTCCTTCTCTACTACGAATGTTTTACTGCCAGGACAATGGCCATTAACTCCCATTCATAAACTGACTTTTTCTGATTCCTTTCACACAAGGCTTTGCTCATATAACTATATAAGCTACAGCTCTTTTTCCTGCATCAAAGTTGCTCCAATTCCCTTTCCTGAAGCATCTGTCTCTAATACGGATGTTTTATCAAAATCTGGAACTGCCAATACTGGGAGAGTAGTCATTGCTACCTTGAGTTGTTCAAAAGCTTCCAGTACCTCCTGGTTCCATCTGAAACCTTCCTTTTTCAACGAATTTGTCAGAGGTGTGGCTATTCTGCTGTATCCTTGGACAAATCTCCTGTGAGCCCCAAAAACCCTCTTGAACTTTTCAAATTCAGAGGTATGGGCCAGTCCAACACATCTTGTATCTTACTAGGATCTGCTGCAACTCCTCCTGAGACAATATGTCCTAGATAAGCCAACTGTTTTTGCCCAAAATTCCATTTTTTATATTAACTACCGGTTGATTTTCTCTGAGAATCTGTAGCACCTTTTTAATATGTTCTTTATGCTCCTCCCCATCTCTGCTATAGATCATAATGTCATAAAAAAACTAGAACAAACTTCCTGAGGTCAGGTTTAAGGATCTGGTTCATAAGTGCCTGGAATGTAGAGGGGGCGTTGGTTAATCCAAGGGGCATCACAACATACTCGTAATGACCCTCATGTGTTCTGAAGGCTGTCTTGTGGATGTCAGCCTCCTTCATTCGAACCTGATGGTACCCGGATTTTAAATCCAATTTGGAAAATATCTTAGCTTTTCCCAGTTCATCCAATAGTTCTTCTATTATTCATTTTCATTTCATTTTCATTTTCATTTACCCCAGTGCCGCAAAGGCTCCCACCTACGGTGGGGTAAGGGGGGTCGGATGTACGCAGTCATACCCCTGTACTAAAGCACAAAGAGACTGTTTCCAGATGACCCATAGTGAAAATCGCGTCCAAAATTGCATGGACTGACTGCTGCTTCATAACAAAGAAGCGCAGACAGTTTAATGAGCCATTTTGCTTTATTCCATCATATTCTCAAGCCAAAAAATAATGAATCTTTGGCTCCATTGCAAATGATGGAAAAAATCGTTCTTCTATTATTCATATAGGAAATTTATCCGGTACGATGTTCTTGTTTAAAGCCTTGTAGTCCCCACAGAATCTCTATCCGCCTTTTTTACCAAAAAAGCCGGGCTGCTATAAGGACTATTACTAGGTCTGATTATACGTGTACTCAGTAGATCCTTCACCAATTTCTCAATCTCATTCTTTTGGTAATGTGGGTATCTATAGGGCCTGATATTAGGGATTGTAGCTCCCTCAGTCCCTCTTTGATGTTAATGGAATGACCACAGTCCCTGCTCGGAGGTAACCCCTTTGTGGGATTCAGCCAGAACTTTCTCCCATCTCTCTTCAGGTTTGCCTTCTTCAAGGATGTCTTCTGTGTCTTCCTCCCAGTGAACATAATAGCCTTCCCCATGTTTATGCAGGTTCTTCACCAATGTCTTTCTTGTTCATTGTCCTCCCATTTATGATTAATCTTCTGAAGTTTACCTTAATGTTTCCCAAACTGACCAGCCACTCCATTCCCAGATCTGTCCCTCCCAGTTCCAGTAGGTAAAAGTTTTCAATAATCATCACCCCTTGTACCCCAACCTGCAAGCCTCTACACATTCCTTGATTGGTGACCTTGTCTCCATTACCCATCTCAAGTTCTCAACTTGGAAATGATGATTTTCTCCATAAGGTAGTCTCAGATCCTCCACCAACCTGTGAGATACAAAGTTGTGAGTTGCCACAAAATCAGTGAGCTCTAGTACTGGGCTACTGGCTTGCATATCTCCTGAACCTGCAGCATTCTTTGCACCAGAAATGTTCTATGAGTGGTAATACCCCCCTTACTTAACACAGATAATTGCATTGTTTTAAATTCCCCTTCCACATTCTCCACTTCTGCTTAAGCAAAGTGGTTTGACTCTTCTTCATCCCTTTCTGTAGGTTCACACAAGAGTACTTGGTAGTGTTTCATTTTACATATATGATCCTTGTTCCACTTGTCACGACATTTAAAGCACAATTCCCTCCATCTCTTATCTTCCAGCTCAGATGGAGTCAATCTCCTGCTATTGCGCCTATTATGTGGAAGTTGTAATGTCTCTCCCATGGTGTTTTCTGAAGTTGTTCTCTCCTTATGCTGTGGAATATTACTGTGGGTTTTATTCTTCATTCCATCCACCCAGTTCAGCTGCTTGGTGCCCATCCCCCCTTTATCTTTCCAAACTCTCCTATCTTCCTCTCTGATTCGACCGCTCTTGAAACCCCAATTTTTTTTCTTCAACTAAAAGAGCCTTATCCATTAGTTCTGTTAACCCACTGGATTGATACAGCTGTAATTCAGCCCTTATCTCATCCTTGAGTCCATTTAGGAACACTCCTTTCAGCATCTCCCTGTCGGTGTTCCTCATAGGTGCTACTACCAGTTCTAACTGGTCTCGGCACTCCATTACTGATCTGGTTTCTTATTGCTTAGCATGGGACCAAACGGGTTTTGTACCATTTTAGGTTGAAATCTCCTGATCAGTGCATCTTTAAAAATTTCCCATGAATGCTCGCCCGTCTGCTCATCCCACCACTGGTACCAATTTAAAGCCTTATCGGCCATGGCTATTATAACAACCTCCACCTTATCAGATTCTGGCACCTGGTTAAATTTAAAATAACGTTCTACCTTGATGGTCCACCCATAACCATCGTTAACATTATACACCTGTAATAACTTTCCTACCAGTATATTCGTTCACTGACCCTCGGATGCTCATGAACATAGGATGCCGACTGAGATTCATTCAAATTACCTCTGGAATGAGAAGATTCATTCGACGTACAGTCATTGACAAGTGTTAGACATCCTTTTCCAAAATAAAATCCTTCCAGACTAGAAGTTTCATGTTTGGAACAACTTTTACGAAAACAAATGAGTTTCTGGAAAAGCTTTGTGGAAAGCAGAGAACATGCTTTCTGTTTTTCAAATTCAGATATCAGAAAAATATTTACCTCACCCTCCTTTTTCCAAAATTTGAAAACACATTTGTTCTCCGATTCTTCTGTAGTTATAGGAACTGATACTTCGTTTTACGTTTTCCAATAAGAATGCAGTTTTCCAGACCCAATCACTGATACAAAATATAACGGAAATTGTCCTAAATAGGACTAATGAGTTCCTAAAAAGCACAAATAGGACTACTACTTTTTAAATTCCCTAAATAGGACTAAACATAGATTTTCTACCCTTAATACCCCTAAGAGTATTAATTCATAATGAAATGCTTTAATTCATAATAAAATCATAAAAAAACGTAAAAATTATTTAAAAAACGTAAAAAAAATTATAAATTATAAAACATTTATAAAATAAAAAATTTAATTTTTATTTTTTTAATTTTTTTTTAAAAAATAATAAAAAATAGTAAAAACCCATAAAAAAAATGAAAAAAATTATGGATACATTTCCCACCGCCATCCGCCGCCTCCCAGCACCACCACCTCCGATTGGTGAAATTTCTTTCACTTTTGGTAAAAAAATGCCATCTTTTTCTGAAAATGCCAAAAAGATGGCATAATTACTCTTCAATATGCCAACATTTTCATTGAATATGCCATCATTATGGCATTATTTAAAATGTTGGCATATTTTTCTCCGGTGATGGGAGCTGGTGGTGCTGGGGGTGGCAGGGGTGGTAATGTTTTTTTTTAATTTTACGATTTTATTTTTATTTTTTTTTAAAAAATATTTTTTTTAATTTTTTTAAAAAATATTTTTATTAATTTTCTATTATCTTTTTACGATTTTTAGTATTTTTTTCGATTTTTATTATTTTTGTATGATTTTATTATTAATTAAAACATTTCACAAATTACAAGGGTATATTTGGCCAAACACACATAAATAGTCCTATTAAGGGAATTTAAAAAATGTAGTCCTATTTGTGCAATTTTGCCACTTTTTAGTCCTATTTAGGGAATTGACTCAAAATATAATGATCAACATGCTCCACTGCTGGCAACACCTACCATAATTAGTGACCTCCCACAGCTACCATTGTTTAGCCCATCCATCCCACACACTATTCATACCGTCTTTTACAACTTCAACACTAGAACAATCTCTGTCACTGACTGTTGCTAGCGTTAGTAACCATCGATATCACTGACAACTATTGTTCCAAGGACAACCACCATTGTTCCACTGACCACACCATCATCAATGACACTGCAACAGCTGCTATTGGGGAGTGGGATCACTGACTGCCAAGGACAACCACCATTGTTCCACTGACCACACCATCATCAATGACACTGCAACAGCTGCTATTGGGGAGTGGGATCATCTCCACTCTTCAAATCTCCACAACCACCATCCACTACCAATTGTTGCCACCGGCACCTCCGCCCACCATCACATGATAGGTAGTCATGTTGGGCATTTTATGTCCCAACTTCAAACATGTGTTTCTTGAAAGGTTCCGTAAATATGTTTTCCAAATTTTAAAAGCAGAGAAGACAAAATGGAAAATAGAAAATAAAAAATTAGAAAGAAAAAGTAAACAGACCCTTATTTCTATGCTATCTTTAAGAACAAGAGAAAAAGAAAGTCAGAGCAAAAAGCAAGTTTGCAGAGGAACGAACCCTTGGCGTAAGCACGATGCATAATGCCGTAATGTTGAAATGATAACTAAAAAGTTTGTAGTTGTAGAAAAGTGAGGCAAATGGAGTATTAGGCTTCTTTTATTAATCCTTAAAGTACTCAAAGCAAGTTGTTAATGTAAAGCTACCTTGATATTAATTAGACTCTTTGCTCCGTATATTGAGTGATAAGATTCAAACTTTGGACATATTGGTGCTTTTTTACCTTCCATTTATTTTAGTGCTACTCTTGTAAGTGTAAAGTTCTGTTTCTATGTTGCAATAAGCCATCGGTTCTGAAGTAACTTGATGCACCCTCAATACTCTAGGTTTTTCTTGAAACTTGCATCAATCGTTATCATGCAAAAAAAATAGAAGAGGGGACTTCAATTGGTGCAATAGGAGCTCACAGTATCGGAGAACCGGGGACACAGATGACACTAAAAACTTTTCACTTTGCTGGAGTTGCTAGCATGAGTATCCTTTTGTATTCTTGGTTTTGGCTACTGCACTTGAGTTGATTTCTTGGTTAACTGAATTGCTATTTTAGCTGTCATGATTGTGTTTTCGTTATATGTTTTCTTTAACCTCCTGTTACAGATGTTACACTTGGAGTTCCTCGCATAAAAGAAATTATCAATGCTACCAAAAGGATTAGCACTCCTATAATTAATGCAAAACTTACATGTGATGATAAACCAGAGGTTGCAAGAATGGTAAAAGGCAGTGTTGAAAAAACACTTCTAGGTCAGGTAATCATTGTATTCCCTATCTAGAATGATAAATGATTATGTTGAAAATGTATTTGTTTCACTTGTTTTCATGTTTTTTAGTGCCATCTCTAGATGCTTTGTTCTGTTTCTTTTTCATTGTATTTTTCATTAGGATCGGAGAGCTGTGACTTCTAACCAGATTTAAAGAAGCACTTTTAAGCCTTGATGTGTTTTTCATTTCTGGCGAGGCATAAGCCTCATCAAATATGAAAAACAAGTCACAGTTAAGTGTCATAAACCAGATTGCCAAGCTTGTTGGAATTGTTTGAGTTTTTTTCTAGCTTTTGCAACTGTTTTTAAATTATAAAAGATAAAAAAGAGGTCAGAAATGTTTAAAGTTCAATTTTTGAAAACGCTGCTAGAGGCCTGGAGCCTTTGTTCAAAGTTTCAAACAATTAGAGAAGAAGAGGTTAATGTTGCTCGAGAAGCGCTGGAAATAAAATGAGCTGAAGAAATCAGTCATAACCCTGAGTTCCAGCATCTTGTTCGCAGATTGTAAATTTTATGGGTCTCCTTTGTGGTCTTAATGTTGCATTGTTGTTCTCTAAAGTTCATTCTATTTGCAAATTTATAAGGGGCTTTTTGTTAAGTTCTCTTTTCACTAGCCTGTAAGACTTCTTATTGTCTCCTCATGGGTTAGCGTGCCTTAAGGCTCCTGAATCATTTTTTTTAAATTTCAAATATCTAGAGAATTTGCATTTATCTCCCAAACATGGGAATTGTTAAAGTTCCAGCCATCTAGGTTATGCTAGTTTTTGCCAAGTTGATATGGGAATTGTTAAAGTTCCAGCCATCATTTTCCTTTGTAGGTATCCAAGAGCATTAAGACAGTAATGTCTTCGAGATTAGCGTGTATAATTATAGTGCTTGATACAGAAGTAATCCAAGCTTCTTCTCTCTCTATTGATGCTTATATTGTCAAAGAATCAATTATGCAGACTTCAAAACTTAAATTGAAGGAACAGGTAGATTATTGTTTGTTAAATTTTCTTTCAACATGTCTTAATGATGACACAAAACTTATATATTAAAAGTGAGTGTCTGTTCTTTCAGCATATCAAGGTTTTGGATCCCAGGAAGGTGCAGGTTACCCCTGACACTGATCAAAGTAAACTTCATTATCAACTTCACCATCTCAAAAATAAGCTTCCATCAGTAGTTGTTAAGGTAAGGTGATGAAGGAATCTAAATTTTTATGTTTTATCAACCAGCTGTGAGCTTGTTTGTTTTATTCAATTATGTGATCGATAAACACTTTTTCATATTTTCCTTGTCCAGGGTATCAGCACAGTTGAACGTGCTGTAATCAACAAAAATAAGGAGGGAAAGTACGAGGTGCTGGCTGAAGGGTACTACTAGTATACTTATATACCCTCTTCTAATGCCCCTACGACATCCTGAAGAATTGTTGTATTTTCTGATATACACGATCACATTATGGTTCATTGTAATGGAATAAAGCAAAATGTCTCACTAAACTGTCTGCGCTTCTTTGTTATGAAGCAGCAGTCGGTTCATGCAATTTTGGATGCGATTTTCACTATGAGTCATCCGGAAACAGTCTTTCTGTGCTTTAGTACAGGGGTAAGACTGCGTACATCCGACCCCCCCTTACCCCACTATAGGTGGGAGCCTTTGCGGCACTGGGGTAAATGAATGATGAATGATGATGTTAATCTTTGGAAAGATCCTTCATATGGTCGTGCTTATTTGTGTTACTCTATTATACACTTTGCCCTTATCGAATGTGAAAGTGTGTTTGAAAAAGTTTAGGTTTTCAATATTCAAATAAGAAAAACTATGTGAACCAAGCTGAAACTAGTCATCAATTTTCTATGCTCTTATAAGAAAAAATACTGAACCTAGCTCCACAGATATTTCACCTCATTTTTTAAACCTAGTTGAAACAACATTTGTCACTCATGACTATATCATAGCTCCTTGACCTGCATTGTGATTAAATTAAACTCATAGAAAGAGAATAATATGTGGTGGTCTTTTATAAGAAAATATATGGAAGTTTGATCTGTTCAGGAGAGGATTACATGTGCTTAACACTTTACATGAAACTGTATATCTTAATGCCTACACATAATATGTGTAGTTATTTTATGTGTGGGTAAACCGTCTACTTTTTTTGTAGTGAGGGTCACAAAAACCTTGTACTGAAGAGGCTAAAAGCTAATAATGTGTGCATGTATCAGCTGTTTGTAATAGCTGTGAATGTGTGAAATATACACAGCTTATTTGCCAAAAGATATAGTTCCATTTATTTGCTGTCCTTGACTACTTGAGTTTTCTCCTCAAAAAATGTTATTGTAGGACTGGTCTTCGAACTGTTATGGGCACAGTCGGAGTTGATGGAAGAAAAACTAGAAGTAATCACATCATGGAAGTGAATCAAGTTCTAGGAATTGAAGCTGCAAGAGGTTGTATAATTGAAGAGATTAATGAAACCATGAAGAGCCACGGAATGACTATAGACTTACGTCACATGATGCTTCTAGCTGATCTGATGACATTTAAGGTAGTAGGGATATCATAAATTTATATCCTGGTTGTCTTGAACTGTTGATCTAGTTTTACATAACAAGAGTTTTGGCAACTCATTTATAAATGTTAATGTTTCAGGGTGAAGTACTAGGATATACTAGATTTGGTATTCAGAAGATGAAAGATAGTGTATTGACATTAGCCTCTTTTGAGAAGACTACAGAGCACCTTTTCGATGCTTCTATAACTGGACGAGAGGACAAAATTGAAGGAGTCAGTGAATGCATCATCATGGGCGTACCAGTGCAGATGGGCACCGGGACGTTCAAAGTTAGGCAAAGGTAAGAGCTTGCTTGACACCTATTGGTTGCATACTGCAAATAGATCATATCACTAGATTCTGGCTATTTTAATTATGTTCTGTAGAGGGTCAGCATAAAGGGTCAAGTGGATGGTTTGTTATGGTGGGTAGAGCTGATAAATGAATGGGATTGGCAACTCTCAATTTCTTATAATAAGTCTTTTTGTATGTAGATTCGGTTTCTGTAGCATTTGCAAATCTTTCTAATTAGGTGGTGGTGATATACATGAATAATGATAACTTTTTTTACAACTGTACAAATACATGTGTTGCCAAACTTTTTACAAGGAAAATTATTATTTTTAGACATTTGTGTACTTTTCAATGACAAATTCAATTTTTGAATATATAACATAAGAAGAATGTGCAGGCCTTAAGGGTGTGATAGATAATAATTTTAGTACCAGGTAAAAACAATGTTGTGGAGTGTTTCGAATTCTGAAGCTAAGAATTCCACTGGAATGCTATAGGGAGAAGTGGGAATAGTAATGTTTAATTTTTGTATCGTAGTAAATTTATAAATTTAAGTAAACAGCCATTTGCTGAGTATCAAGATTAGTTAGTTGCTTGATACTACGTATAATTTGGACAATAGGTTGTAGCAAGAATTTTCAAGTTTGCAGATAGGCTGTTGTTTCAAAGCAGAACATGTTTTTCAAACTAGTAAGGTCATAGGAAGAAGACGTTGATGCCTTTTGCATATACAGTCTGATGGATATTTCAAAATCTTCATTGTTACAACTCTTGGTGCTCCTACTTTTCATTTGTGAATATGAATCTTCCTGTGTGGTCGTAAGACCCATTTATGTCGACCTGTTAAGTTAAATAAAAGGAAATTGTCCTAAATAGGATTAATGAGTTCCTAAAAAGCACAAATAGGACTACTACTTTTAAAATTCCCTAAATAGGACTAAACATTGATTTTCTACCCTAAATACCCCTAAGAGTATTAATTTATAAAGAAATGCTTTAATTCATAATAAAATCATAAAAACGTAAAAAATATTTAAAAAAACGTAAAAAAAATTATAAAAAATTTATAAAACATTTATAAAATAAAAAATTTAATTTTTTATTTTTGTAATTTTTAAAAAAAAATAATAAAAAATAGTAAAAACCCATAAAAAAAATGAAAAAAATTATGGATACATTTCCCACCGCCATCCGCCGCCTCCCAGCACCACCACCTCCGATTGGTGAAATTTCTTCCACTTTTGGTAAAAAATGCCATATTTTTCTGAAAATGCCAAAAAGATGGCATAATTACTCTTCAATATGCCAACATTTTCATTAAATATGCCATCATTATGGCATTATTTAAAATGTTGGCATATTTTTCTCCTGTGATGGGAGCTTGTGGTGCTGGGGGGTGGCAGGGGTGGTAATGTTTTTTTTTTAATTTTATGATTTTTTTTTTTAAAAAAATATTTTTTTTATTTTTTTTAATTTTTTTTTAATTTTCTATTATTTTTTTACGATTTTTAGTATTCTTTTCGATTTTTATTATTTTTTTATGATTTTATTATTAATTAAAACATTTCATAAGTTACAAGGGTATATTTGTCCAAACACACATAAATAGTCCTATTAAGGGAATTTAAAAAATGTAGTCCTATTTGTGCAATTTTGCCACTTTTTAGTCCTATTTAGGGAATTGACTCTTAAATAAATAATCCTTATTTTTTATTTATTGATTATAGCTGATAGAGTTCAGGATGGAGTAGAGGTTACCTCAAAAAGCACTTGGATCAATCCAAACCAAAATATGAATCGAATCACACTTATGTAGTCCATTCACCCCAAAGTCTTATAATCCTGTTTCTCTCCCTTCACCATAGTCATGATTAAATGATTCCACTCGGTTGGCGGTGTGACTCACTTGAGGCTTGACCTTGACTCCTTGTCACGTGGCATGTCTTCTAGAACACTGACTTGTGCTTTTCTTTCACTGCAAATACTATGCATTATGCAATACGCATAGGTAAAAGTCTATACACAGCATCTTGTACGAGAAGCACTCTTTTTATAATAATAGTGTATGATCAGAAATTTTGCTTAGTTTATAAAATAATACTCTATCCCCATTAAGTTTGTCTCATTTTATCTTTTTCATTCATCACATTAAGTTTGTCTCATACCATATTTAGTAGTATTTGGGTGGTTGCAATTCATTCTTACGTTAGTCACACTTTACCACATCAAAATTAATCACACAATTCACTTTATGATCGCAACACTCCCTCTTGTCTGAATCTTAGGGGATGAAGGTTGTAGTTACCATCTTATTGAGTAAATTTAGTAAATTACTATTGCTATTATACGTAGTAGTATTATATGATAAGTAGTTAGTTGTTAGTAGTTACACAGTTTTAATTTTCTCTAAAAAGGTGGTTATGTGAATCTGAATTTAAAAGGGTATACCTAACCAATTCAATCCTGGTCTGGAATAATTACTCTAGACTCGTCGAGTAACGGGTCTGAATCTGGAACACTATGTTCCGGTCTGAACCCGGCCCGTTGAAAGACCTAAATGGAGGGCAGGTGGTTCGTGTGGTGGGAGTTGTTTAGTAACAGGTTTTGTAATCTGTTTTTTTTCGAGCTGCATACCTACATGAAATACCTATTTGACTCATGATTTTTTTCATTCTGCAGCACTTCTAAGCTGGTCGAGCTGAATTATGGACCAGAACCAATTTTGACTTGAGCAGACTACTAGCGTCCCTAATCACTTTTCGATGATATGGGACTTAATTTTTGCCCCTAGGTAAAAATCAGTTGCTACGCAAGTGTGGCTGCTATTTTTACTTGAATTTTTTGAGTTAGCAATCTGTAATTTCTAGAACATGAATGTGACTATGCTAGCAACAATCACTTTACAATTGTTACACTCCGTATGAGAGAAGCATTTATTTATATCATATGTGCAGCGTTTTGGGTTAAGGTGAATCTAAATATATAATTCCCCAATTCTTGAATATGGGAGAATATGAGTTTGCATCTCATTTTATTGTCGAAATTGGACTTTGCACCTCATTTTTTTAAAATTTTGTATTTGCACCTCCAATCCCGTATGAAAAGACAAAAATGCCCCTCGATCATGAATATGTTGAAGGCCAACAAAATTGTTAATGGAGAGACATTTTCGTCTTTTCATATGGGGCTGGGATGCAAAAACAAAGTCTTTTTAAAACAGGGTGCAAACTCAAATTCACCCTTTTTATTTAGTAGAATTGTAGGGATCATGAGGTGTAATGCGTGCGCCACCTCAGCGGGTGACCTGCAAGTGGATCCAATTGAACGTTTTTACAAAGTTCAGAGATTTGATTGGTCTTTTTAAAAGTACGAGGACCTAATTGACTTTTCATGAAAGTATGAGGACCAAATTGACAGTTTTCCCATCAATTTAATATTTACCTAAAAATGTCACTAGGTAAATATATGTGGAAATTAAGCGTAATAATCTCAAAAATAAATAAACAAGAGATATTTATGTAGCGTATTTCATAATAATCAATTAAATGGTATTAAATTGATATATTTACCTGTGTGGGACTTCATAAATTGAGCGTAATAATCTTATAATCTAATACTCCGTATGTCAACATCTCAAAAATAAAAAAGAATGCTCAATATAAAACGCAGGAGTAGGTTTTATGTTATTTTCAAGTTCGTTCTTTCTTAGTTTCTTACTCTAATCCAAATGGTGTTTATCGAGGCATTGCCGTTATTGGAAAAGAACCACAAATACTTTTGAGTTCTACATATATAAAGGACCAGTCTCAGGACTGATACTATTGGGTTGGTCTGGATTTTTAAGAGCTACGGACCTGTATTATATTCTTGTCCAAGTTTGAATTTAGTGGAGTTGAGAGTGAAAAAAACGTGCTTTTGAAATATTGTGTGATTTTGTGACTATAAAGTATAAACGTTACTTTCTGATCTGGAACAAGATCAGAAATATTTGTGACAACAAACGTTACTCATATGTAGGCATGGCCTCGGTTCAGGCCGCCCGGCCCGGGACCGGCCCGACCCGCTACTGTGCGGGCCCGGCCCGGCCCGGTTATCCGGGTCCGGGTCCGGTTCGGGCCGGAGGCCCGGGGGTGGGGCGGTTCCGGGCTCGGTTCATGGTTTTGACGGCCCGGCCCGGCCGGTTCGGGCCCGGGTCCGGGCCAAATCTATTTTTTTTTAATTTTTTTCATTTGTTTTGGGCTGTTGGGCTTGGGCTATCTGTTTAGGCCGGTTTGGGGGGGTTTGGGGGGGTGGGGGGTGGGGGGGTGGGGGAAGAAAGGAAAAAAAAAAAAATTAAACCGGGTGGCCCGACCGGCCCGGCCCGGCCCGGCCCGGAACCGGACCAGTTAACTTGCAAAAATCATTTGACGACCTTCCCGATCGAATTTTGAGCTGAAATTTGGTATGGACAAACTAGACTTGATGAGGAACATGCTCAAAAAATTTCATCAAAAAATTCCACCGGGAAGGTGCCCAAACGGGCTCGGCCGGACGGGGCAGCCCGTCAGGCCGGCCTGATGAGAAGAGCTCTCTCTCTCTCTCTCTCTCTCTCTCTCTCTCTCTCTATATATATATATATATATATATATATATATATATATATATATATATATACACACACACTAGAGAATTAAGCACACGAGATTCATTTCCCTAACTTATTATGAGCACACTTTGATATTAAAAGGGCTTATATTATTACCTAATACACCGTACTTTTTACACACATCAAATCAATAAATTTTCTTCATGTAACGCTAAACGATTCTTTTGACATGATATTTCAAATTTCACTTGGTTCCGTTCATTGTTTTGCGCGTTTATATTTTAAACGTTACAGATTTCTGATTCGTCTTATTAGATAACATTTTCATTTGATCTAGAGTATGGTTGTTAACGAACCGAGCTTTTTAGAACTATTCGAGTTCGAGCTCAATTTTGAACCTAAGGAGACAAGCTTAACAAGCTTCAAACTCGAATACGAAATGAGTTTTAAGTTCGAATGCTTAATCAAGCTGAGTAGTATTTGGCTCGTTTCGAGCTCGAGCTTATTGAACACCCTAATTATAGGTGTGGGTTATATATGTGTCAAAATTTAAATGTAATCAATATGGTTTTATAAATTTAAATATGAGCACATATATCAAGTACTTATCCAAAAATTCGAGCACATACATGTTAATGAGCATAACCTTAACTTTTACATTCGAACAAATTCTTCAAGCTTATCAGGTGCTAGATTCGAACACTGAACATCTATCGAGCCGAGCACGAGCATCATTTGTTAAGCTCGCCAAGCTTCTAAGCTCAAACCTGAATACCACTATTAACGAATGGAGCGAAACTTGAGCTCTGCATGTTTGGCCTCAGCTCGGCTCATTAACACTACATAGTGTGTCTAATTCTTTTGGTCCGGTTGCATGCTTACAGCTTGAATATATTGAACCCGAATCAAGGACTGAAATTGCGGGTTCAAGTTGAATACTATACATAGTATATGAGTTGGGTCAGGGCAGGGTGCCGGGTTTCAGGTCACTATATTGACGCTTAACATTATATGGAGTATGATTATACAGGTAACTAGTCTTTAACTTTTTAACTCTTTCATATTGACATGTAAAATCAGTAGTAAGCTACTGAGCTCATATATGATACATATATATTACTCAGTATTCATATAGTATTATATTACTCAGTATTCATATACTCCGTATATTATATTACTCAGATATGTTATTAATTACTGCTAGCGCCTAGCGGTAAACATACTTGAATTGATTCTGAGCAAGCTAATTGACACTACTTTATATGGAATGAATGTATTACTATATCTAGTACTGTATTACATCTTTCTTGAGTAAAAGCTAATACTCCGTATAATACAAGTATCTCTTAATCTGAATAAAAGTTAATTCAGTATAAATTAGCCTTTTGTTAGCCTCTCATTATATGCCTTATTATGTACTGCTAGTTCTCTCTTTTCTTTGTCTTTCAAACATTAAATCATTTCTCCTTAACTTGTCATTCTTCTTCATCTTCTTCTTCCACAGTGTTTCATAACTCAGCTCCTAATTAACATATATGGCTACTACAGTAATCTTATCTTTTTTTGTAATAATGTTAGTAGTACTAGTGCCATCACAACCTTCTTCGGTCGTGTCCGAATTCAATATTTATCACCGGCACTCTGACAAGGTCACCAGTGTGTTAGGCGGAATAGGGTTGCCCAAACAAGGCACGGTGGAGTACTACTCTGCCTGGAAAGCTCATGATCAATACCGCCAGCGACTCTATACAGCACGTTATGTACCTGCACTGACATTTGCTGGGGGAATGTCACCACATTAATAGAAAATTTAGCAAAGTAAGTTTAGCTCATAAAATTCCTCACTTGCCAGCTCTTCCACGAGTAGAGTTTCTTAAACTGTTATATTAACCCTATTAACAGCTGCTCTCTTAGTATTTCTATCTCTGCTGGCCTCTCTTCATCCTCATGTTTTAACCCAGCTCATAACAGCTTCAGATGTTGCCTTGATTCGACTTGACCAATAAAAGAAATAAAGAAAACAGACATAATTTTTCCAAATTGTCATTATCTATTATATTCCCATGTACCACAATTATGAATAATTTGGTGTCACACATTTTTAGTTTGTATTATGCCCAATTACGTGTTGGGACTCCTCCCATTTCATTTATGGTTGCACTTGACACGGGTAGTGATATATCCTGGTTGCCATGCGGCTGCACGGACTGCGCACACTTCTATGAGACAGACAAGGGACAAGTAAGAAAAAAGTTCTATAGCTACATATATTTGTGAGTATATTTATATTTATATTTCAGATCCTAATCCAATTCAACAGGGATTTTGAAGTCCCTGGTCACTATTTCTACATTGCCAGTCAAAAAAAATTACTAGGAAAATGTTCTAATCTTTGCATCTCCTTTTACCCTCAAACAGATAAAAAATCTCAATTCTTACAGCCCTAAGTCATCATCCACGAGTGCAATTGTTTCTTGTGACAGCCCCGAATGCTGGCCGAAGAAACAATGCCCGCGTCGGTCAGACAAGGCATGCCCATACAAAGTCGACTATATGTCAGATAACACTTCGACTGAGAGCATCCTTGTTAAGGATGTTCTGCACTTGGAAACTTATGACAAGAAACACCAGGCTAGTGCTGCACCAGTTATATTTGGGTGCGTATGAATTATAACTATTTTTACTAAATGTATACTTTTATTTCTTTTTAATGACCATAAATTATATGTTCCTTCCTTTTCAGGTGTGGAGTGGTTGAAACAGGAACCTTTTTGGAGAAGGGTGCATTAAATGGTTTACTAGGCCTGGGGTTTAATACACATTTGGATGTGCCAAGCATGTTAGCATCCAAAGGGTTGGTACCCAACTCGTTTTCCCTATGTTTTGCCTTTGATGGCAATGGCAGAATAGCAT
Organism: Cuscuta epithymum; assembly: GCA_945859915.1. Lineage (NCBI taxonomy): Eukaryota > Viridiplantae > Streptophyta > Magnoliopsida > Solanales > Convolvulaceae > Cuscuta > Cuscuta epithymum. Next base: position 2,307,595 of record CAMAPF010000075.1, on the reverse strand, counting down.
TTGGAGACAAGGGTAGCAGTGGCCACATGAAAACACCACTGGACAAGGACCAGTAAGTTATAGTTCAAATATATTTTCTTAATATATTTACTACATACCTAGTGGCTACAGTTATTGTGCTCGTATTGATTATTTAACTTTGCATTAAGAACCTATGAATTGAAGTTAATTCCTCAAACAATAATTATTTCTCCAGAGAATTTCATGAGGGGTTACCATCTTGTATTTGATCGTGAAAACTTAGTTTTGGGATGGAAACCTTCAGACTGTAAGTTACACTTCTCCTAATCCCCAACTCACATTTTCTCTACATAAGACAAATTAGTAATCCTAGTGCAAGGCTACCACTATTTTACTTGAGAATTGAAATAAGGATTGAGTGTTCTTCAATTTTCAGGTAAAGCTAAAGAAGCGAACACTACTGCATCTAGTGAAACACTGCTACCAACAATGGAGGGCATAGTGTTGTTCTTTTTAGTTTTTTTTTCCATTACCCATATTATGTAATCATTCTTAAACACAATTACACGAGCTAATTGAAATGATTCATTCGAGGGTAGATAGCCAAAATAATGTGCAAATGTACAAATGTGCAGCAAAGGGTAAATGGAATGATAGAAATACCTTAATACATAGCCAGTTTGTCCCTGAGAGTACCTTGAGGAGGGGTTAATAAGAAACAGACTCGTATATATCACACTCTGCTCATTCCACCTGCGAATACAAATCTGATTTGTATTCATATTTATATTCTATATTTTCAAATTCAAATAATAATTTATGAATCCAAATCACGAATCGAATTAAAATTATTTGTTCGTTTGTAACCCTTACTCATGATACTTCTGATCCATTACAAATTGGCTTGGAATGTGTATACGTAAATGTATATATAAGCTACACTTTGAGGGTATATATATATATAACCAGCTTTTAAAAGTTATTATAATGTTACTACTACTATTATTACTATTATTATTAATATTATCACTATTATTAAACGAATATATTTGATTAACATTCGAATCGAATATACTGATATTCGTATTTGAATTTGATGAGAATTCGAATCAAATTTAGTATTTTTATTTGTATTTATATTTTTCGAATTCGAATCGTCCTATACGAATTCGAATCCCGAATTGAGTATAAATTATTTGATTCGTATACAACCCTAGTACGGATCAATTGGTATAATTTCTCCTGTTAGGCCATGGCCGCCCATTGAAATTTAGATGTGGGTTCTTTTTTTTTTTGAAAATCAAATAACCAATATATTAATAAAAGATATATACAAGAGAACGAATAGCATAAGGCTACAATGGGATGAGACATAAAACGGAAAAGATTTAATGAATCCTTCCAAATCGCTAATCCCGCAATAATGTAGTCTAGTCTAACAGCGTTGCTGCTCTTCTTGCTACTCCAAATAGAAAATAAAAAATTGCAACTACGAGATCCGACTTCACCAGCCACCAGAAAGGGAGAATTGGTTTGACCATCAACCAAAAAAGGAAATTCAATTGAGCAGAAATTGCTTGGATCATCAGTTTGATAAGCCACCGAAAAGGAGATCTTGTTGAGCGCTATCTTTTTCTTCAAGTAAGGCGGTGGTTCAGGAAGAGGGCGAGTAATTGGAGCTTCAGAATAAACGTGTCTTGTCAACCATGAATAATGAACCGATTACACCGATGAGGAAGACATACACAACCTCCAGGCATTGCTAGGAGAAGAACAAAATACACGCTCACATGAAGCGGACATAACTCTCGGCCAAATAAGATGTTGGCCCAAAACCACAACCCCATCTCAGAAATTTCGGGTGTTCGTCCTTCCTAATTGCTGGAATTGAATGCTGGGAAACTTCGTGAGTCTATCAATATAAGAATTAGATTGAATCGGTATATCATCCAGTATTGAAACGAACTGTGTTGATGGCTAAATCGGCACTCCTTGAACAAATCTTGCTTCTAGGCTTTGAGTGCGGCGCACTCCTTTCAAATTTACATTCACTCTTCATCCAATAACTTGCTGCCACATGGTAATTTTTTTTATAAAATGCTACTCCCTTCATCCTGAAATAATCGTTCTGGTTTGACTTTCACACAGATTAAGAAAATGAATTTGACTGCACACTGTTTGGCACTGTAGCGTCACTGTTTGGCACTGTAAGACACTGTTTGGCAGTGTAACGACACTGTTTGGCACTGTAGCGACATTGTTTGGCATAGTTTTGCACTGTATGACACTGTTTGGTATAGATTTGTTTACCAAATAAGGAAGTTAAAGAAACGAGCCAATTTTTTCGGGACGGACCGAAAAGGAAAGCGAGACAATTATTTCGGGACCAGTTTTTAAACGTAATGTTCATTACGTGTAAGATAGAATACCTGATTGTACAATGAGTACCGCACAAGTGGTTGTACAATATAGGCTCTCACGTGTAAGAGGACGTGTACACGAAGTAAAATTCTTTTCAAAAATGTTTTCACAACGATCCATGATGAAATGAATTTTGAGAAGTACTTTTAACAACGATCCATAATTCAATGAATTTTCATAAGTTCACGAGTTTTGTTTGAGCGTTGACATATGTTTCTTCAATTTCAATAATCCGGCTTTTATATTCAGCTGAGTGCATTTTTTTATAAACTAGTCAATCCACCCGTGCATTGTCCGGATAATAGATGAAATTAAATTATTTTTTGAAAATAATTTATATCATGAGTAATGCGTATATACATACTTATCATATAAAAATTAGAACATGATGTAAAGTTATATTAGATTCCATCTATGGTAATTGTTAGAGATACACTAATTAGTATATAATTACAAAATAAACATTCATTCATCCTCAACTTATTTTGTCTAATGAAGATGATAACAAATTCATCCTCAACTTATTTTGTATAATGAAGATGATAACAATTACTATCAAATTGCAATCTTAGTATCATTTAGTGATGATTATGATGGTTTTTCTATTCATTACTTTCTACTATCTTTCGAGTACTTGACACATGAAATTGGTATGAAAAAATATTTTACTTCTTAGGAATAATAAAATGCATGTGTTTCACCTTGAAAAACGTTGTCCTCTAAAGTTTATAAACATTTTCCATCTAGAACTGAAAATATGTATTCTATAATTTTTCTATTCATCCATCTCACCATATGTGTTATAAAAACTAGGGAAAACTGTCAAATAGGTCCTCGAACTTTCATAAAAAAGTCATTTAAGTCCTTCTATAGGAGACTCTGTCCGGTCGTCGCGATTTGGGGCGGTTCTCGGTGGAATTTTTTGATGAAATTTTTTTAGCATCTTATTCATCAAGTCTAGTTTACTCATACCAAATTTCAGCTAAAAATTTAATCGGGAGCGCATTCAAATTAATTCGAGAACGCAAAAATGCGCAGTTATCTTCAAGAATTAATTTGAATGTGTTCCCGATTGAATTTTTAGCTGAAATTCGGTATGAGTAAACTAGACTTGGTGAATAAGATGCTCAAAAAAATTCATCAAAAAATTCCGCCGGGAACTGCACCAAATCGCGACGGCCAGACAGAATCTCCTATAGAAGAACTTAATTGAACTTTTTATAAAAGTTCGAGAACCTATTTGACAGTTTTCTCTAAAAACTAATGGATACAAAGTAAATTGAGTACAAATCGTGAAGTTAAAACCTATTCAGATAATAAAGATTCAACATATATTACTAACTTTATTTATCAGAATATCAGAAACAAGCCTAGTCATATTATTACTTAAGATGTGAATCTATATTTTTTTTCATGTTCATTTAAGTATGTATTTGAGTTATAAATATTTTTACTACGGAGTATAACAAATGTTCTTAATAATTGCATTATCAAAATTTCGCACAAAAATGTTATAAACAAATGGGAAAACTGTCAAATAAGTTCACCTACTTTTAACAAAAGGTCAATTGAGTCAATGTACTTTTTTCGAGTCAATCAAGTCCGTCAACTCTCAATAAGTGACCAAAGCAGCTATTCAACCGGTCATCCGGTTATTTGCCTGCGTGGACGTCGCAGCTGGCATTTTTTTTTACTATTTTCCATTTTTTTAATTTTCTTTTCCTTTTTCATTTTTCGTTTCTCTCTTCCTTCTTTCTCTTTTATTCTCTTTCTTCTTTCTTCCTGGTCCGCCGCTCTTCTCTTCCCAGTCCGCATCCCCCCGTTCGCTACTTTCTTCCATTTTCGTTGCCTCCACCTCCCAATGGAATGAATTACGCCGCTCTGGCCTCGATCTCTAGCCATTACCTCCGCCGGCAGGCCTCCACAGCCGCCTCCAAAGTCCGGCCTCTACCTTCACCTCAACCGCCCCTTCCGCCATACAAACGTCCTCCGGCCACCACCTCCATCCCTTCGTCTCCTCCATTGAAATGAACTCCAGCCGCGCCGACTTCCATAGCAACCACCTCAGCCGCCCTTACCACCATCCCCACCGCCTCCGGCTTTCACCTCCGTCTCTTCTATTGGAAGTTGGAACGACCTCCAACCACCCCAGCCTCCATAGCTACCACCACCACCTCCACCATAGATCTGTAGACTGTAGTCTGCGCAGGAGGCATATGTGCAGATATACTAGTATTTACTAAAGCTTTATCTAGTCAGCAGTTTAATTTTTTTAAAGACAACATGCGCGTTGTTTCTCCCGCACAGCTTGAGGGGGTGTAATAGTTAATATAAATTAGGAATCCTTGTGTTTTTTGGTAACTCTTATTTAATATAAATATACCTGTCAGGACTCCTATTGGAGTACCTCTCCCATTATTTCACATAGATCTATAGTGTGCGTAGAAGGGAACTGAGGAGATGGAGTTGCATACGCACGGGAGAAAATAGAAAAAGGAAAGAAAAATTAAAAGCATCGAAAGAAAAGAAAGGAAGAAACGAACAAGCGGGGAGCTGCAGACTGGAAAATTAAAGGTGAAGGGGGCAAACCAGGAAGAAAGAAGAAAGAGAAAAAAAGAGAATGAACGAAGAGAGAAAAGAAAAATGAAAAAGGAAATGAAAGTTAAAAAAATGGAAAACAGTAAAAAAATTGCCACCTGCAAGTCTGCAACGTCCACCTAGGCAAACAACCAGATAACCGCTTGAATACCTACTAAATAGCTCATTTGGTCGTTTATTGAGAGTTGACGGATTTGATTGACTCGAAAAAAAGTACATGAACTCAATTGAGTTTTTGTTAAAAGTACGTGTACCTATTTGAGAGTTTTCCCTAAACAAATTGATACTTTAATTTGATTTCAAATATCTTCACTTTTATAAGACATACTCTACGTTAATTCCAAGATGATGTATCTTGTCTGGATAGGCCAATTAGAAGTGGTAAATAAGTAGATGGTTTAAATATAAATAAATACAGAGTAGTAAATAATAATGATATGGACCAATCATATGCATCGTAGACATGGCACACTCACTTAAATGAATGATTGTTTTATTTTATTTTGCAGTTGATTATCAATAACTCCCCCGTCCCCCAAAACTTTGGTAGCTTTATTTATGCAACTGCCACAAAAATATTGTTCTTTCCATTTAATTAAAGTAATAAATGTGAGGTTAAATTATTATTTTCTCATCTACTCTTCACAAATTAAAATCTCAATCACATAATTTTTACTTTATTAATACACATGCAAATCAATCTTGGTCAAACTTTATGGGCGAGTATTGATGATTATCATTGTCCTTTTATATGATATTTGTAGTCAAATTCATCACGCTTGAATATATTGCAATATTCTATGCTATATTCTAAAATTAGAACATTTCACTTTTTAATTTTATTATATCACGTCTCTTAATTAATTATGTGTGTGTATGTTTCTAATGTTTTTGTAATAAATTTAATTATATTTAATGTCTTTATGCTTATTCTTCTAATGCTTTATTTATAACTTAGAATTAGTAACTAGATTTATACTTAATCATTGACGGTTATTAATTAGTGAGCTATTAAAAATTGCTTCATTAATAATAACAACAATTTTTTGCTTCTTTTGGCTCCAAATGAATTTATATTTAGAACTCCGCTATTATCTTTATATATATAAAGATAAATATCTCTTATGTTTACAACTCATAAATGTGCAATTTAATGTCACGCTTTAGAAAAAGGCTAATTTCATAGTTTTGCATTATTTATATAAAGTTACATTGAGTTTGCATATTTCTCACATGAATTTAACATTACTACGTATTTATGACATCATTTACACTAAAAAAGTAACTTTTGTATAAACAAAAAACAATATTTCCACATTTGTCACATGTATATTGCAATTCTAGATATTACACTAGTATAAATAATTAACTCACACACGATAGTATAGCTAGACATTTCTCACGGGTATTTACACTGCATGTAAGAGTATTTACACTAAGCATAATAATGTTTACACGGAATATCTTTTCCATCGTAATCTTTAAAAATTAAGGAATAAATAATGTCATTTAAGGTACTTGAGTACTTTTTCATTGTATTCTGGTGCCATTGTATACAAACTATTTAACGGAGGTCAATTAGCTAGATGATTTTTGTAATTTATTCTGAAAATTATTCCCTCCATAGAATATTAACCATATTTTATATTATTCTTTGTTTGAATGTATCAATATTCATTTGAATCATATGGATGCTCGTTCGAAGCGTTCAAATATACTATGATTCCATGAAAACAGTATATAGGGATATGATGTATAATATATAGAGGATTGAGATGCCTTATTTTAAATGTCAAATTGAGATTTAATATTATAAATTGCACAAACAAGAAAACATATAAGTTCAATTTGTATCATATATTACGTATATATCGTACCAAAAAGATACCTTAATACTCCATCCGCCCCAAATTGAGTTGCAAAATAGACTTTTTTGGGGGTCAAACAAGCTCATTTTATTTACTTAATTAGGATATCAATTCTTAATTAAATTTTAATATGGAATTTGCAACTTTATAAAGATATTAATGTAGTTTTTTAATATACAAATTTTAATTATTAAAGTTGAATTAATTATCAATTGGAAGGATTTAACTTTAACATTGTTTGATAAAAAAACTTTTGACTTTGCAAAACAATTTAGGACAGATATAGTAGTAGTACGTAGTAAATAAGTTTATGTTTTTAAGATATTATTACTATGATAAAAGGGATAACATTCTTTTTTTATATAAATGTAGTATTCTTTGTAATAGAAGTATACTAATATTAATATTGCCTTCATATTCTTGTTCACATTTCAACCTTTTGACTTTTAGGATTTTACTTGTTACAAAACTTGTTAAGACAAATGGAGATTGTCTTTCTCTAAAACAAAAATATACGAAGTATATATATACTTTGAAGGAGAATAGGAGAAAGTTTGAGTGATGATCATTATTTTTCCATAATGGTCTGTTCATTAAAATTGTTAAAGGCGCTAATATTTTTCTATAATTTTTATTGTACATTTGTACCCTTGATGTGAGTCACAATAATAAAGCAAATGAATATAATAATAGTATGTGTGAATATGTATGGTAACACAATTAAATTAAAAGGGTACTTCTTAGAATTTTTTAGAGGGTTGATACATTTAATTAAACTTTATACATTTTTATAATATATAAAATGTATATTAACTAGTATTATTGAATTAAACGACCTTATTTTTTATATTGTCCCAAACTAATTAATAAGATGTTAGGACCATGCCTCAATCTATAAAGTATTATTTTCAACCAATCACATCAACTAGACAACTAGTATCGCATAAGTTCATGAGTATATAAAGCTCGTTTGGTAATTCTTATATTTTAGCTTATAAGTTTTATCGATCAAGTTTTTTATATCAAATATGTAACTTTTGATATCACGTGTTGTTCAACCATATATCACATTATTTTTACTCTTATTTAGAGCAATTTATTTTGATTATTCCATCATCCCTTGGTAATTAGCTGTTTTTTTGTGTGTAGTAAATTGGCTTTGCTTATATAAATTTTATTTTATATTATTAAAGCAATATAAACAACACTAAAAAAAATATCATATGTCAAATGTTTTCTTATTAATTAGGTTAGATTTAAATTGAAAAAATTTGCTCGTTCTTTGGTATGTGTTCCTTTTATTACGTAGTACTGTTTTTTACATTAAATTAAATATTCAAGTTTCTTAAACCTAAAAATGGGATGGTAACATTTTCACAATATGATATGGTTCATCATATAAACGGATAATTAATGCAAGGCAATGCAATTCAATCAAGTCGGGTAATATGTATCATATTAAGGATAAGGACTATAAAAATGAAAAGGCCAATTCTATTCCCAACGCTTAAATGATGATATATTTTGAAGAAAGAGTTATTAAATAATAACACATGCCTCAATAGCTCAATCATGCTCTCAATTATGAAGTTTATAGAATATGAATATATAAATACGTGTGGGTAAATTAAATTAAATGTGTGTGTCATTATAAACATTACAACAACAATGAAAGTTTACTTGATTGTCATGTTTTATGCATATGCCGCCTCCGTTATGATTCCTACACGCCCCAATGCACTCCTCTTGTGTCTTACAAATAGGACTCAGACAATTCCATTGGTCATCGGGATTGTAAAACATGTTTTGTTGAGCATTCCCAATTGGACCTTTCAAATAAATAAATAAATGTTTATCCGTACAAAACTATTAGTGATTCTACAATTAGACCATTGAGCGGGAAAACCTTGCACATATGCTCCTCGGCTCATTAATTAAAACAAAGCAATTTGATCTTTTTGTACATGCTGATGTTGATAAAACAATAACTTTCTCATGAGAAGCTATCGACACCAGTGTATTTGCAAGGTCTTACGGTTCAGGGTCTGATTGCAGAACCTTTTTGTCAAAATAAAATTAAATTAGAGCCGTAAGTGCAAACAAAAATTTATTGCTACAAAATGAAGGTTAGGTAGATCAATCATGTAGTGCCTACCAGCTAAAAGATATATCATCATAACTATACATACAGTGACCATGGTGCCTCCATCAGAACCAAAGCTTTGAACTAAACAACTCATATTTATTTTTAATTTTTTTGTTAGAACTTTTATTGTGGGTCAAGTTTGTCTGTAATGTCTTGTTTAAATAAAGTAGACTAGTTATACCATTTATGGTATTAGATTAGTATTTAGTATTTATTATGTAGCAAATAAGGTAAAGGGAATAAGGCCCAAAAAGGCCTTGGCCCAACTTCCAAGGTTTACCTAAATCGGTAACCTGTACAGCGCCTATAAATACGCGCCTTGTGTACAGGTACCGATATCGATCAATACACATTAGCCTTACGCTGCCAAATTTACTTCTCGATACTACAGAAAGAAGGTTTCACTGTTCTCGATAAATCTTATATCATTATATGAAATCCTTCTCTTCTGTCTATCGATGATGTTCATCTAGCTGATCGTTAGTCTGCAAAACTGGGACCAACAACTGGTATCAGAGCCTGCTTGAGTGTGATCGTCGAAGAAAAGTTTTCGAAGTTTCTCTGTTTTCATACTTTTCGATATATTTCTTTGTAATCACTGTAATCTTGTTTCTGATCGATAAACTGTAAAAGTTATATCATTGGATTCGCCATTCAGAAACGAACCAAGGGTATATCTTACTTTTCGATTTCAGTAGATTCGGTATTTTTGATTTCTCGATAGTATGAGTTCGAAAAGCAGGGTTCTCGACATTTAAGCAGGTTTTTCAGGACGATAACTATACAGGAAGACTCTCGAGATCGAAAACTTCACAGAAAAGTTGTTTAAACTGTTTTAATCTGAAATTTTGATTTGCAGGATTTCGATACTACGTTCTCGATACAAGTTCTCGAACTGAGTTCTCGAGATTGCTTTCTCGACACTCAGTTTTCGATACTAAATATCTAAAACTCTGTTTTTTCGAATTGCAGGTTCTCGATACAGCTTCTCGACACTCAGTTCTCGAAACTAAGTTCTCGAACTTAGCTTCTCGATACTGAAGTTCTCGATACAGCTTCTCGACTCCTGCTTCTCGATAAACAGTTTCTCGATATTCACTATCGAAAACTGGTTCTCGATAGAACTTCTCGAACCCTAGTTTTCGAATTTCTTTCTTGAATTAGGTTTTCGACATTCTGCATCTTAATTTTTTTCTGATCAAAACACTCGACCGATCTGTTAAGGCTCAATCAGCAAAGATGGATGCTTTATCACTTGGTAATGACAGTAGGCCCCCAATTCTGAGGAGAGGTGAATACCAGATGTGGAGAACAAGATTCTTGAATTTTCTTGAAAGTAAAGATAACTCTTCCGCTATGCTGGAATCCCTCACCCAAGGACCTGCTGAGATTTGGGCAAGTGTGAATGGCGTTGATGCAAACAACCCACCTGTTAATCAAGAACGAAGATTGAAGACAAAGGCTGAGTACACTGAAGAGGATAGACAGAGAATCAAAGCTGATCTTATGGCAAAGACATTCCTGCTACAAGCAATCCCAAATGACATCTACATTCTGATTGATAGCATGGAGACTGCTAAAGAAATGTGGGATGAAGTAAAAAAGCTGATGATTGGAACTGATCTTGGACTGAAGACGAAGAAAGCAAACATCTTAACTGCTTATGATGCGTTCAAGGCGGCACCAGGGGAGGCGCTCCATGAAACGTATAACAGATTTGTACAACTGATCAACGAGATGAGGAAGATCAAGGTTGTGAAATCAAACATGGAGATGAATATACGTTTCTTGTCGAGCCTGCCCCCTGAGTGGAAAAGAACTGTAAAGAACCTGAGACAACACTTGGACTTAGATGAACTAGATCTCTGCACACTTCATGAGCATCTTCAGCAGTTTGTGAATGACACTGCTGAGATGGAAGGAAGCTTTTCTGCTAATCCTTTAGCACTCATGATTGAAGCTAAACCAAAGAGTTCATCTAAGGTTCAAAAGAAGAAGAAGGCAGTTAAGGTGGAAACAGAAGAAGAAGACAGTGAAGAAGAAGTGGATGTTGAATCTGAATTGGCTGATCTGCAGAAAAAGATGGCTCTGCTCACCAATCAGTTCAACAAGAAATTCTCTAGGAAGGGAAACTCATCCAACAAGCTGCGAACCTCCTCTGCCAATTACAAAACAAAGAACAATGATCAGAACTCTTCCAGTAGAGCTGTTACAGCAGAAGATCCCCCCAAATGCTTCAACTGTGGAAAGGCTGGACACGTTATCAAAGACTGTCGCCTACCAAGAAAAAGGGACTTCAACTATTACAAGCAGAAGATGCTGTGGAACAAACAGAAAATGTTCATGGCTAAACAAGATGATGATAGTGCTGCAACACTTACTGAGAATGACCCGTGGCAGGAGGAGAGTTCAGATGAAGAAGAAGAGGAGAATCTGGCCCTGATGGCGCTTGTAGAAGAAGAAGAAAAGGAAAAGGGTGATGCTGCGATCCCCGGAGGAAGTACAAGCTCAAGCTCAAACATCACTGTAAGTAACTCTGAAACCGTCTGTTCCTGCTCTTGTAAAGTTCACTCTTCACAAGTCAAAGACAATCTAATTATGGAGCTAAGAGACAAGGGAAACATCAACCATAAATATTTAATTGACAGTCTAGATAAAGTCAGATCTCTGAGCATACAGTTAGAAAATGAAAAAGAAATTGTCAAGAAGCGAACTTTAGAATTAGATCAACTCACCCAAAAGGTAGCTCTACTAACAAGGAAAGTTTCTGAGACTGAATTAGAACGAAACGTTGCAAAAGCCGAAAATGATTTTCTACATGAAAAAAGGTGTACTCTTTACACAAAAATCAAAGAATTAGAAGATCTACTTGCCAAGAGAGGACAAACAGAACAAACCATTTTTCTCAATCAGAACAAAGACACTCGCTTTTATAACTCTAAGGAGGGTCTCGGTCTTACTAACCCCAATAATCTGAAGAAAGTGGATTGTATTCAACTTTATGACATAAATTATATGGGGTTAGGATTGACTAAGTTGATGGCTTTTACCTATGGAAAAGAAACGGCAGAAGAAGAAGAGGTAAAGCGATCAAACCCTTCCAGAACAGAAATTCCTTTCAATTATGACTCTCTGAATAAAAGTTATGAAAATGCTGAACCCGTTTTCTCAACTGATGAGAGTATGAGTCCTTATCCTTCTGAGAAGGAAGCTGTGTCGGATCCAGAAACCCCTTCAACCTCAGGGTCAAATGAAGAAGAACCTTACATCCCTCCACTAATTAGAAAATTCGAAAATTTACATATCTCTTTGGAAAAACAAAGAAAAAGTTTTGAAGAAGAAAGAAAAAGCTTTGAAAGTGAGAGGGAGAGGTTATTAAGAGAACTGACCTCTTTAAAGGAAAGCTCTCAATCTGACACAACTTCCCAGTCAGCTGGTGATACAACTGATTCTCAAGAAAATCTCCACAAAACTAACGTTTTCAAAAGATCGACCACTCACTCCACGACTCCCTTGAAAACAGGAAATACCGTGAGTAGGAGACTGGAAAGGAGAAGAGAATGGAGGTTGAAGAGAGAAGAGATAGCTGAAGGAAAGAAGAAAATGTTTTCAGAACATGAAAAACCCTGTTCTAGTGCTTTGTTTTACTCGAATAATAGTAGATCTAGATTTCAGTCACAACCATGTAGATCCAATTCAGTCTTGTGTCCCAAGCTGAATCCATCTGAATTTCCTTCTAATCAATTTTATTTCAATAATAAGTTGTATGCTCCTGGACTTGAAAATGATAGTGTTGATGTTTCTAATTTTGAATGTGCCATGAATTCTGTTCGTAAGGATCAACGGAGAGAACGCAAACAAAAGAAACAATCTGAGAATAGATCTGTAGAGGGAGTTTATAATTTTCCAAATTTAAAGTACCCTCTTAAGGTTCATTCAAAGAAACACTTACACCGTCTCTCCAAAGAAGAAATTCTCAAACCTTACCTCACGAACCAGCCATTCACACACAAAGACAATAACTCTGTCTCCTCTGCTCCTAAAATCAAACAAAGATGGATACCAAAAGCTGAACTTGAAAAACAAAGAACATTATCTGAAAAGGCTGTTGACCTTGGATCACAGCTGAAAGAAAAATTCAAAAAGATTTTCTCAATTGATAAGGAAGGACCCATCCTGCGGTGGGTACCTAAAAATCCTTAATCTGTTTTGCAGAACGGTCATGTGTGGCATTTAGATTCTGGCTGCTCAACCCACATGACCGGAATAAAGGACCTGTTGAGCAACTACACCAAATGCTACGGAGGAAATGTGAGATTTGGAAACAACGCGGCCTCTCCAATCCTAGGATATGGGGATGTCATCTGTGCAAGTGTCACCATCAATGCTGTGTCATATGTGAAAGGACTGAAGCATAATCTGCTAAGTATTGGACAGTTCTGCGATAGTGGCATGGAAGTGAAGTTCATAGCCAGACAATGCGGTGTGCTGGACAGGTTTGGAAAGGTATTATTGACCTGCACAAGAACTTCCAACCTGTACACCATTGATCTGAAGAGCGTACAATTACCTTCTGCCATCTGTCTGTTGTCCAAAGCTTCCACTGAACAAAACAGTCTATGGCACAGACGCCTGTCTCACCTCAACTTCAAATATCTCACTACCTTGTCCTCCAAGAAACTTGTGAAAGGGCTGCCTCCTCTGAAGACTTCCGCTGACACTCATTGTGATGCCTGCAGACTAGGCAAGATGAAAAGGAGCTCTCACAAGTTAAAACCTGTTCCATCCTCCTCCCGACTGCTGCAACTACTTCACATGGATCTGTGTGGACCAATGAGAGTCCAAAGCATCAATGGGCGCAAATATACACTGGTCATTGTGGATGACTTCTCTCGGTACACATGGACCAAATTTCTGAGGACAAAGGATGAAACAGCTGCAACCATCATAACCTTCATCAGGACAATCCAAAATTTTCTACAAAAGAGTGTGGAGATCATCAGAACAGATAATGGTACCGAGTTCAAGAACCAGTCTCTTGCTGAGTTCTATGAAACTCAGGGTATTACACAACAATTCTCTGCAGCAAAGACACCACAACAAAACGGGGTCGTTGAACGAAAGAATAGAACTCTTGTTGAAGCAGCACGCACCATGCTTATTCAGTCAAAGCTTCCCCATTTCATGTGGGCTGAAGCAATCAACACAGCGTGTTTTACTCAGAACAGAACATCAATTCACAAGCGCTTCAACAAGACCCCCTATGAAATACTCTTCAACAGAACACCTGACATCTCATTCTTCAGAGTGTTTGGCTGCAAGTGCTTTGTTCAAAATGACAGAAATGAAAGAAGCAAGATGGATCCGAAAGCCGTCGAAGGAGTATTCATTGGGTACTCCACGCAATCAAAGGCGTATCGGGTCTATCTACGTGATCGCAGAACAGTCATTGAGAGTGTCAACGTTGCATTCTATGAAATGGCTGACTTTGCTTCTGAACATTTCTTGATAGAAAACACACTCTCTGTTCAAAGGAAGCAACCTGATGAAGCTGAAGCAACAAAGCAAACAACGGTTGACAGTGCAATTCTCGACTCTCTCTTTGAACATTTCTATGAAAATGCAAACACTGCCAACCAACAATTACCAACAGAAGCTGCTCAACCACCATTCATGCCTGACCTCAGTGAAGAAGAAGCTGACTCACCTCATACATCAGATCACGAAAATTCTGAGGATCATGGCACGGCAGCAACACAAGCAACTTCACCAGCACAAGTCTCAGAAATACCAGCTCAAGCAAACACAGAATCTGAATCGACCCCTGTACACTCCACTCCTCAACAAACCACATCTACTACTTTTGAGGACCCGGATCACACCATCATAACTCCAATCCCTCTAACTCATGAGCGGAAATGGACGAAAGCACATCCTGCAGAACAAATTATTGGAGATCCAAGTCGTGGAGTTTGCACAAGAACGGCTACAGCAAATGAATGTCTCTTCTCTTGCTTCATCAGCCAATCTGAACCAACCAAAGTTTCTGAAGCTCTAGCAGATTCAGATTGGGTGATAGCAATGCAGGAGGAGATCAATCAGTTTGAAAGATTGGATGTATGGACCCTGGTGCCAAGACCCCCAAAGAAAACAATAATTGGCACCAAGTGGGTCTTCAAGAACAAGAAAGATGAAGACGGTGTGATTATAAGGAACAAAGCCCGACTGGTTGCAAAAGGATACAATCAACAAGAAGGCATTGACTACGATGAAACCTTCGCACCAGTGGCCAGAATTGAAGCAATCAGGTTGTTCCTTGCTTATGCTGCTCATAAGAGTTTCACCGTCTATCAAATGGATGTCAAGACTGCATTTCTAAATGGAGAACTGAAAGAAGAAGTTTACGTGGCACAACCAGAAGGCTTTGTTGACCCTGAACGCCCACACTATGTCTACAAGCTGAAGAAAGCTCTGTATGGACTAAAACAGGCACCGAGAGCCTGGTATGATGCACTATCTGATTTTCTTGTACACTCAGGCTACTCAAAGGGAAAGATAGATCCAACTCTGTTTATCAAGCGAGAGAACAGTGACATCATGCCGATACAAATCTATGTCGATGACATCATATTCGCCTCGTCCAACCCGAATTTTTGCGAAGAATTCAGCAACTTGATGCGCACTGAGTTCGAAATGAGCATGATGGGAGAGTTGAACTTCTTCCTAGGGCTACAGATCAAGCAACTGCCAGACGGAATTTTCATCAGCCAGTCAAAATACATCCATGAAATGCTCAAGAGATTCAAGATGGACAGCAAGTCAACCATGAAAACCCCCATGTCTCCCTCACAAAAGCTCGACTCTGACCCTTCTGGGACTTCCATCGATGCTACCAACTATCGGGCTATCATCGGTTCCTTGCTGTACCTGACATCTAGTAGACCGGATATTGTCTTTGCAACCTGCCTGTGCGCTCGTTTTCAAGCAAATCCAAAGGAATCACATCTGAATGCAGTGAAGAGAATCCTGAGATACCTAAAAGGAACAGTCAATTTAGGACTTTGGTATCCCAAGGACACGGGTTTTGACCTTGTTGGTTACTCAGATGCTGATTTTGCAGGTTGCAAGTTAGATCGAAAAAGTACATCCGGTGGTGCTCAATTTCTGGGAGAGAAGCTAGTCTGTTGGTCCTCCAAGAAGCAGAACTGCGTGTCAACTTCTACAGCCGAGGCAGAATACGTTGCGGCTGCTAGTTGCTGTTCACAAATCCTATGGATGAGGACACAACTTAGAGACTATGGCTTCCTATTCAACCATATTCCCATCTACAGTGACTCCCAGAGTGCAATCGCCATAACCAGCAACCCCGTTCACCACTCGCGCACCAAGCACATCGATTTGCGCTATCACTTCATCAAGGACCATGTGGAGAAAGGAGATGTTGATCTGTACTTTGTAAGCACTGAGCTTCAACTGGCTGACATATTTACTAAGGCACTGGATGACAAGAGATTCCAGTTCCTAGTATCTAAGTTAGGCATGTTGAATCTCGACCCTATGTAACTGTGTTATCTCCATGGTCTGAATAAAATGTGTGAGTATGCGTGGTGTGCGTTGCATGTGTTGAGGGGGAGAAAAGGGAGAAAATAAGAAAGAGAGGTATACTTTGAGGGGGAGAAAATCAGAAAATCAGAAAAAGAGTGTGTGTGTAAGAGTATGTAGAAAATCAGAAAAGAAAGAGTGAGTGTGTGTGAAATTAAATAAATAAAAAAAAAGAATGAAATAAATGTGTGTGAGTGTGTGAGAAAATAAAAAAAAAAAAAAAAGTGTGCGTGTGTTTTTCATTGGCACAATTCGAGGGGGAGTTTTTGATCAACGAGAGTGTAAGTGTTTTTGGGCCTCAAACATAATTTTAAAAATGAAACTGGGCCCAACTCAAAATCTGGGCCCAAACTCTTTCTCGCAAGGCCCAGAAACATCTCGCATATAAATTGGCTTCTCGAGAATTTCCTTCTCACTTCTCACTTCTCACATCAAAAGTTCTCAAGGCCAATCTACTTCTCGCATAACCCTGTTTCTCGACAAACCCTCTTTTCTCGCAATCTTCTCGAATCAATCTTAAGGTAGAATTCAAGTTTTTTTTAATCATCAACAACATCCATAAAATGGTTTTCGCACACAATGGCAAGGTTCCCGAATCAAATTTTTGAAAATCTCTCGAAATGGTATATCGAGAACCGTCTTTCTCGAAACCAAAATCTCAACATCGAAAAGTTTCTTTGATTATCATTATGAATGTGTTATTGCAGGTGGTTTCTCGACATATCTCTCAGTGCGAACTCGAGAATACATTTTTCTCGATATTTGAACTCGAGAATTTGTTTCTCGATATTTCAAACCTCGAAAGTCAGTTCTCGATATTTGAACCTCGAAAAGGTCTTTTCGATGTTTAAATACCGAGAACCTACTTCTCGAAGTTTGAAATACCGAGAAGCGGTTCTCGATATTTAAAACATCGAGAAAGGAAGTTCTCGAAGTTTAAATCTCGAGAAGGACTTTTCGACATTCTCATATCGAGAACTAAGTTCTCGATGTTGGAATATCGAGAAGAGCTTCTCGGTATTTAAATCTCGAGAACCCACTTCTCGAAGTTCAATTATCGAAGGTGGTTCTCGTGGTTTACACTTAGAATATTTTTCGAGGTTTCACCTGTACACACCTGATCTGAAAAATTGCAAAAACTGAACAAATAAAATTTTCAAATGAACATTTGTGCTGACCCAATTCTTTCAGTTAACAATGTCAGGAACAGACAGGAATGCACAATCAAGCAATGAACTGTACCCAAAAGAGAACTGGGTCCCACTTTATGACAACAACTTTCAATTAGACCTGAAGCTCTTCAAATGTCAGGACCCGGTCATTCTCTCCATTCTACAGAAGCACTACCTCTGGTTTGCATTCAATGAGGCCAAACCGGTACCAGAGGTATACCTGCAGCAATTCTGGGGCTGCATGCGAACTGAGAGTAAGAAGGATCGGTCAAAGATCATGACCAAACTAGCTGACAAGAGAGTGGTGCTAACACCTTCTACAATCAGGGAAACTCTGAGACTCCCTGTGCACCAAAACTATGCATCACTCCCCTCAAACGAAGAGTTGATCAAGGGGATGAAAGATCTTGGATACGACAGCCCACTGCCCCTGCTGTCAAACTTCACCATCTCAAACCTGCCCCACCCATGGAAGAGTCTGTTCGGCCTGGTGAACAAGTGTCTATCTCCTAAGCACGCCGGACATGACAAGTGCAACAAGCAGATCCTACAAATCTTCCATGGGATCGCATATGACAAACAGTACGACATGGCCCAGCTCTTCTGGACAGAGCTGATGGACCAGGTGAAGATAAAGGAGAACAACAAGGGTAGTACAATCCCTTACGCTAGGTGGTTGGCATTGATGATCCATAACATGATGGAGGCCACCCCTACTATTCCAAAGCGTAAGGGAGATGATCACTTCACCGCTCCCAAGCTCAAATACTTCCAGAGGGACAGCAATAAGGCTGAAGCACTGCCTATCCCGGACTCACTGCTTGATCTAGCAAACCCGAGGGATAAGGCAGTCATTGACTACAAAGAGTCGCTGAAGAGAACGGTCCCTATGGTTCAGCAAAACCCAGCTGGACCTTCCCAGGGGACCAAGCCAAGTGAGGGTAAGAAGAAGAGAGTCCCGCCACAGAAACCAGTGGCAACCCGGCCTAATGATGATCAGTCTGCTAACTCTTCCGAGAGGACCCAGACTGCTGAGGGCCACCCTAATGCTGAGGACACTGCCGATGAACCATCTAGCCAGGCCCCTTCTAATAAGGCTGGTGGTGAGGCCTCCGATAGCATGGCCAAAGGGAATGAACGAAGAGATGATGATGATGATGATGCAGATGATGATGATGACATGGAGGGAGTCCTGATCAGCAACAGGAAGAGAGCTGGTAAACAGGCCATTCCGATAGACTCCGACTCCTCATCAGAAGATATTGAGGCTGCACTCACACCCCGACCACTCAAAGGGATCATCATTAGTGAGCAGCGCTCCAAGAAACGCAATGAAAAGCATGCATCATCACAGCCTAAGAAGAGGCTCAGAAAGAAGAGTGCAGTGGAGGAGGAGCTGGCACTGTACGATGACTGTGACACCTTCGTCACTATAGACCGAACCACGCCCCTAGGAGCAGGAGCTGACCTTGTCAGTTCCCGGGTAGAAGTCGCAGCATCCGGTTCAACTGCGCATGCACAGCCATCTCCCATCCACTCTCCAGTCTCCCAACAGACTGGAGTTTCAATAACTCAAGGGGAACTTACACCGACCTCACTGATTCCTTCCGAATCTGCTGAGAGACTTAGTGGTCAACAGCCCCGGACCACTACCCCCATCCGTTCTATCACATCGAGTCTAGGTGTCACCATTCCTACATTTTCGCATTTTTCTAGGACACCTACACTATTCACTGCACATACAGGTGCACTCACCCTGAATGCAACGACCAGAGTGCAAACTATGATGGTCGGAAGCCCTGCTACGCCAACAATGCCTCAATCATTGAACACAGGCCACACATCAGCTATCTTCACTGATGCTGTGACAACAGTTACAACCCCCGTAACTGGTGCCATTATCCCCGAAGACATTCTCGTATATCTGAACAGCTTTCTAGAGTCTACCATTAAGCCATGGGTGCATGAAGCAATAACCGCTAATGGACAAGACTCTGGAAGTACCCCAGTTGTTCAGGATATACCACCCAAACCTCAAACAACCCAGCCCCCAACCATTTCCATACCTGTTTCCAAACCCTTAACTATAGAAAACCAACAACCATCCACATCAAGGGGAACCCAGGATACAGAACTAGTATTCTCCCCTACAACGACCAAACCCAACCTAACAACCATACCCTTCGAGGATCTTGTAGCTGAGATCTACGACCGTATACTAGACGTGGAAGAAGGCAACCTCACCCCTCTTCAAAAAGCCCTTCTCCATGCTCTAGATACACAGAACACATGCCGTGACAGTCTCCGTGGCGCTAAACGTTCACATGAGGATCCTGATGATTCGGATTCTCATGAGGGGGAGAACAAGCGCCAGCGGATACTTGAGCATGTTGCTTCTACTAGCCAACCCTCAAAGCCAAACCAACCCTCTACCTCTACCAATGAGCAACCCACTACTTCAGCTAGCCATAAATCCCTAGCCACTCTCTCTAGCATGGTCGAGCTAGACATAACATCCCGAGGTGCATCTCCTATAGATGTTAACCAAGGACGGAATGGAAGTCCTGATGATGCTACCACGAGTACATCTTCTTATTCAGGCCATCAGTTAGAACCTAGTTCGAAACTGATGTCAACGGGCAATCTTGAGGATCCCGGTGTTTCACACGACGAGTCACCTTCGACACAGCAGCAAGCTCCCTCTGAACCCTCTGACAATCCAATACAAGATGAGCTTGAAGATCTTCTAGTTCATGATCAATGGCCCCGCAAATGGACAGAGTGGGATGACCTTAGAGTGGAAGCCGATCAGTACGAAATGTGTCGAAGCTGGCATCTCAGAGAGTTCCTCAATAAATACCACGCAATGATGATTGGACTCGATGAAGACGAACTCAAGGAAGGGGAGAATCATAAAGAAAACCCCAAGGAACCAGAAACAGCTAAAGAAAAATGGGAAATCATAAGGATCAAAGCCCCCTTTCTTGAAGAAATTCGAGAGAAGATTTGGAGACAACCAGAAAAGATCAAGCAGTTCAATGAATTAAAAATGCGAGGAATCAATCACTTGAAAGGAAAATACAGAGGAGGAAATCTGTATATGCTAGGACATAGATCCACAGGGCAACGTCGACAGATTCTAGATCACAATCTTGCAACAAGTGGATGTCCCATATTGAAAATCTTGGAAATCACAGAAGATTACCTAGAGACAATCAAGTTCATGATTTTTCGTCTACAACGTACTGATGGCTCAGAGTTCACCTGTCAAGAGAATGACTTCTTTCTACTGCACATGGATGACATTTATCAAATGTTCATGAGGTGCAGGGAGCTTCCAGTTCACAAAGACAGACTCGCTAAAGAAGGCTTCGAGGCGATAAAAAGATTCATGACAAGACAAGTTCGGTTCTACGCCTCTCATGACCTTCAGATGACCATAGAGCACAACTATTCAAAGGTGAATCTCACTAGACCGGACTTAAGTAGACCTGGCCTTGAATCCTTTGAAGCATATCATATCTTTGACAATCCAGTATCAGTCATCTATCTGAATCATAACAAAGAAAAACGTCTAATGTTCGTGGATGAAATTAACAAGTATTGTGACGGAACGTTGAAGATCATCCAGGAGCAGCTCCGATCAAAGAAACAAGAACTTGGACAGAAATCGACTGAAGCCACTGAAGGAGACCAGAAGGAACTGCACAGAATAGACAAAATTCTACAAGCTATCCAGAAACAACTTGATAGAAGAAACTCACTCAGAAACTATGAGCACGCACTTAATCTCAGAAATAACTATTACAAAGCTCAGAAGTGAAGAAACCCAGCAAGACGGCACTTGACCACAAAGGGGGAGATTGTTAGAACTTTTATTGTGGGTCAAGTTTGTCTGTAATGTCTTGTTTAAATAAAGTAGACTAGTTATACCATTTATGGTATTAGATTAGTATTTAGTATTTATTATGTAGCAAATAAGGTAAAGGGAATAAGGCCCAAAAAGGCCTTGGCCCAACTTCCAAGGTTTACCTAAATCGGTAACCTGTACAGCGCCTATAAATACGCGCCTTGTGTACAGGTACCGATATCGATCAATACACATTAGCCTTACGCTGCCAAATTTACTTCTCGATACTACAGAAAGAAGGTTTCACTGTTCTCGATAAATCTTATATCATTATATGAAATCCTTCTCTTCTGTCTATCGATGATGTTCATCTAGCTGATCGTTAGTCTGCAAAACTGGGACCAACACACTATATAAAGTATGTGTCATGCATGTAAGTAATGATGTATAATATAAGACTCTTATATACATGTCAATATGGTCTTAGCTTTATTCAAGAAGTATCATGGAATGAAACATATAAGAAACATTTGTGTACACATTATATTACTAGCGTGTATTGGTGTGTGGAGAATAAAGAATAACAATTAAAGTATTAAATTACCACCCAATGATGATACGGAGTATAATTACAGGTGCCTTGGATTTTGATGATGAAACTATTTAGTTCAATTCACTTTTTCTATGTATAGACAATTATCTCTAGATCAAGATAGTTTGATTCAGTGAATGTGTAACGGAGCTAGCTAGTGGATCCACTAAAATGATGTTAAACCTTAAAATGTAGGTCTTAAATGCATTTAAATTTCTAATAAAGACACGATATAGTACTAAATTGAAGTTTAATTATGAAAATAAAACGTGACCTCCTTACTAGAGATCGATTCACAATAGTAGTTAATTCTCAAATTAAAGTTGTGATTTTTTAACCATTACAAGAGCCATTTATTTATATCTTAACGGCTCAATTCTTTTTAGTATATTAGTTGGCCGTGAACAAAGAAGAAATGCTTTAAAGCAAAATTAAAGAAAATCAAAAAATTAAGCTCACAATTGTTAATAAAGTACATGCTTCAATCGATTCTATAACATTCATGGAATAGTTAGAGCAATGATTTTCTTGTTTTGTCCTGAAAAAGTGGAAGGATGCATGACACAAATTAGCATGAGTTTTTTTTTATTACAAAAACATTATTATTGAAAAGTTATAGATAAAGATGTGACTTATTAACTTCAAATGATTATAATTATGTTCAAAGTTTATACATTTGTAGCCACCATGTTCTAAACTTTGAACATAATTATAGTCACTAAAAGTTATGAAGTGCCATTTTTATCCACTTCTGTTATTTTGATTATATTAAGAATTGTTTCAATTGATATTCAACGATAGATAATTGTTGGATTCTATTCAAGGCCCGTAGCATAATACGTAGTAGATAATGCTAATGAACGACTTTAGTATATGATGATTATATCGATGATGATGGCATAAGATGAAAAAGTACATAATAAGATTAAAATATACTTTAGGTTTATATATTGTGTACAAGTTGTGTACGACTTGTGTACAAATACTATTTTCCATATTCATATAAAACACAAAAAACATACTTGAAACAGAAAGAATAATATAATTCGTGAGTATACTTATTATTTTATTTTTTAGTTTTACACAATAAATCAATAGACCTTCTACCAAAACCATGGCTCAAAATGTAATATTTTTCTTACCAACAAAGTACCTAAAAGTGAATGAGCATTTTGATTCACTTGTTATCTATTGGTAAGTTTGAGTTAGATATCTACTTCTTCATAAAAGGTGAGATGTACGGGTATTGAACGCTATTGAAATAGTATCAAACACGTACTATGCAATGATGCTATCATGTAATAAACCTTGGTATACATTGTCACCTCATCACAATTTTATATTTCTTCTTCGCATATAATTTAGTCAAATTTAACCGACATGAAAAATAATAAAGTAACACTGTGTGGTTGAGTTTTGTGAAGAGGAAATAGAAATAAAATAAATCACAAATCAATTTATTAAAAGGATAAATGACTATTTTTTCTTGAACACTTGAATTACAAAATCAATCTTATTTTTCTAATTGTGTGAATTTAGAGCGTAGTATATTTAAATGTCGTGTATGTGTTAATGTTTTTTTCTAATTTTTTTGTTGACAACTTTAATGATTTTTTAAAATAAAAAGTAGGAAGAGACCCATGGTGTAATACATATAATAAACCTTTATTATCTAGCTTAAAAGTATGTATTCTTAAAGAATCTATAAAGGAAAAATTAAATAAAAGCATCATATAATTAAGCAAATAAAAAACTTTAATAAGGTGAAGTATGCTTCTAAAAAAAGAGAGGAGAGACAGAGATGGGTGTGGTGCACAGAGCTATTATGGTTAGTGGTTAGAGTTAGTGATGGGGTGATAAATTATACATATTCCATTCTATGTCTAAGATTGAGATTTTAAAGTACATCAATTTTTTAGACTAGCAATAAAATGAAGTAGCCTGGTGAAGACCAAGCATAAGAAAAGGAAAGATGAGGGACCAGTCCATTTGACAATGTTGAAATGGGTTGAATCTATTCAATATACTACGTACTAAAAATCTTAAAATTCTACGGCTGAATTAATTGTTTTAATCACTTGAAATATCAAAAAAAAAAATATAATACGTAGTATATATTACCATAATATTTAGAAAACATTATATGGAGAAAAATTAGAGTTCCCCTTTTCAGCAGTTCAGGCAATTCAATCAAATAAATAACTACATACTTAATTATATTGATTATTATACAATTCACCATGAAAAATTAAAAGTTCGGTGTTTGATAAAAAAAAAAAGAGGATGAGAAACCAGATAAGTACGTAGAAAATAAATGTTACTAAGGGAGACATAGAAATAGTAATAACTAAATTCAATAGTTGGATAAGTGATGATATGATTGAATATTTGTATGGAGTAATTGATGAATAATAATAGTATTATGATGATAATCAATTGGCAATACATTCTAAATATAGTAATAGTTATTTTTTGTTTAGATAAATATTACTACCTCCGTCCCCCTAAGTTTGGCACAAGAGAAGGTGGCACGGTTATTGATAAAAGCGTGTTTATGTGGTTGATATTGAATTGATAAAATAAGAATAAAGTATAAATGATTTAGAACCATACAAACTTTACCAGATAAGGTATGAAACAATCTTAGTGGGGACGAACCGAAATGGTAAAATGAGACAATCATAGCGGGACGGAAGGAGTAATAATCAAGACAATATCCCAACAGCAAAATTACTATTCAAACTCCAAAGTTGCAATTTGAGATTTTTTTTGAAATATGAGTAAAAATGTTTAAAATTTCAAAATAGAACTATTGTATTTGTATTCTCTAAGGTTTAAGGCTATATGCAATCATGGGGTGAACATGCCAAAGTTAATCTATTCACCCCAGTAAGCTATACAATCCTACTATCTTAATCCTACTATCCTAGTATACCATAGAGTCAATATTTGGTAAATGACTCTCATGAGTGGGAAATTCACATCCCACTATTCACCTGAAAAAAGCAAAGAAAGAGAGAAAAAGTAGGTGTGGGGACATGATGTAGGAGGCGGACCCATCAATAGTTAATCTTTGTTATGTACCATGTGTTATATGAGTAACTTTTTTATCGATATTCATAGATTTTGATGAACTTTCATATGACATCAATATATTTGCATATCTAAAATTTCATAAAAGTTATTTTTAAATTTGTTTCACTAACATATTTGAAATAACAATAAATAATTTAAATTTAAGATTTATTTAATTTATTTTTACATTGGATTGTTTGGACTTTTAAATCATAATTATTCGTAAAAAAATATTTTCAAAATATTGATACACAATAATAAAAGAAAGGAAAAGGTTCAAACAAGCCCTTGTACTATTTCCAAACCGTCACTTAAGCCCCTGTACTAAAAAAAGTATCATATAAGTACGCTTACTTTACAAAATGGATCAATTTGGCCATTTAATCAGCTTTTGACCTGTAATAGCTGGTTTTAATACTTAAAAATTCTAAAAAATCGTTAAAATTTGAAGATATATATACAAAAATCTTGAAAATTTTCAGAATATCAAAGTCAATATTTTCAAATTTTTTAAAATTATTTGTATGTTCGACATCTATTTAAAAGGTTTTTAAATTTTTTATTTTTTTATTTTCACATTATCTTTTCTGTTTTATGATAATTTTATTTTTTTTACTTTAATTTTTATAAAATGTTATCTATTTATATATATATACAATTTTTTATATTATTATTAGATCATTTATTCAAATTTCTATGAATTTATGTAACATTTATCAATATTCCTAATTTAATTAAAAAATAACCTGATATAGCAGGTCAAAGGGCTTGGTTGATTATATTTAAAAATTAGACGTACTTATATGATACTTTTTTTAGTGCAGGGGCTTAAGTGATGAATTGGAAATAGTAGAAGAACTTATTTGACCTCTTTTCCAAAAAGAAAGGATGTAATTGAAAACAATGCAGGTGAATATATTGACGGAACTAGATTACAAGGAAAATCTGGATTGACAAAGTGAATATTCAATTTTCATATAAAATTATAAACTGATTGGGAATTCAAATTATTGACGCAGCATGATTGCGAGTAGTCTAAATACAAGTAATTACTATCAAATTTAGAAATAGTATTATGTTTAGAGCATCCCTAATGTCATAATGTGCATAGTGCACATGTGACATGAGAGAAGTAGATACACAAATATTAGTAAACAAAATCTCTCTCTCCTTATTTGAACAATCTTATATGTTTTTGATCAGTTTTTCTTTACAATGTTAAGAAAAATGTCTAGATGTCATTGTAGTTGCCATTGTTCAATCATTTATTTTTACGTGTTTATCTCTCTTATATCTCATCACCACACATGGTTATTGGAGATGCTCATAGAGTCAACCAAATATTTTAGGACAACTTGTTTGGTAATTTCCAAAATAAACGCCATCAATAGTTTCCTTAACTTTAATCAGCTCCAAACTAGTTTCTCCAAGTCTCCAACTAGTTAAACCTGACCGATCTGACGTGCACCAATCTATGCTGCCCATCTTGCCCGAGATACCGTCCAGCACTTTTTCTCTCATGCCCGCAAATCGCCATCTCGATTCTCAACCAAATTTTCTCAGAAACTTCAACTGCAGCGAATCGGCAACTGTCGACAGTCCGAGATGCACGAACTGATACATTGTAATAAAATACAGCATATTTATTCCTCAAATTTTAAGAAAGATAATTTGGAAAAAGGTAAATTATAACCCGGGAGAATTTATGCTCACAGAAGTATAAGAATGAGGTGAGCGTGCAGAGAGACCGGCATTCTGAAACTAGAATATCAGAGGTGAGCCGGAATTTGATACCTCAATCCACTCAAAAATGTGGAGGGTTACTCGATCTGCGTTGTCAGGTCTCCGCCGATCCCGGCGGTTCTCGACGGCGATTCCCGGACCGTGTATCGTCCACAAGCGTGGTGCTGATATTCTCCATGATCCTTGGTACAACAAGGTCAGGACTTTTTCATTTGTTTCAGCTTATGAGCTTATCAGTTATATATAATCGAGTCTTTGCAAATGGGTCTCAGTGTGCAGCTTCTGGGATCGCTTATTTCTTTTCCTATCTTGTTTTGATTAGGAATTCATGTCGATTTTTAGTGTGTTCTCTTGAACTAGGATGAAGGCTTATAAGTTATAACCCAACTAATTTGTGTTTATGCTTCAGTTGCTTAAAGAACGGTCTACACTTTGGTGAATATACGGATGATCTAAATTTTAAATTTGGATGAATGAATGCCGTTGGGGCTCAGGGCCTCAGTGACAGTTTCTGTGTGTTCTGTGCCTCTGCTTCTTTTTTAAATTAAAAGTATGTCACTTTTAGGTGTGTTTGAGGGTAATAACTCTAAAGTGTAATGCTTGACTACAATGGGGGCCTTCTCTAATTTTCTTTACCTTGATCCAACAACAATGTCATTGTCTGCAAACTTGAGCATGTACTAAATACGTTTTGCAAGAAAACAGGACACGGGCTTCCCTTTGACAGAGAGAGACCGACTAGGACTTCGTGGTCTACTTCCACCTCGTGTTATATCTTTTCAGCAGCAATATTCACGTTTTAGTAAGTTCAATATCATCTGGCATCTTACCAAATCTGTGCCGATTTCTTCATCAAAATCATAATAGTATTATTTTCAAGTTACTTATTTGAACTAATTGCCAAATCAGTGGATTCAAAATGTGAAAAGGGAATAATTGGATGCTCTATGTACATTCTATTCTATTTACTGATACTACTTCCTGTTAGAGTTTATTAAATTGATGTGGATTGTATGTCTGATACTGTGGTTATATTTTTTGCATCATCAGTGCAATCATTTCACTCACTCGAAAAGAATACTCAAGGACAACCAGAGAGTGTTGTATCATTAGCAAAATGGAGGATCCTAAATAGACTACATGACAGAAATGAGACTCTGTATTACAGAGTAAGTCTACTGATATATATAGCTGTTAGAATAATACTAAGTCACTTTTGTTTTGATGTTGTCCTAGGATGATTTTGGTCTCCTTATTTGCAGGTTCTTATCGACAACATTAGAGATTTTGCTCCGATAGTATATACTCCAACTGTGGGATTGGTATGCCAAAATTACTCAGGGTTGTTCAGGCGCCCACGTGGGATGTATTTTAGTGCCAAGGATAAGGGAGAGATGATGTCTATGATCTATAACTGGCCTTCTCAACATGTACTAAGTAACTGGCCTTCTGTTATAAACTGCTCTGTAGCATATTTATTATTTACTTCTTGTTTGTTCTTACAACAACAACAACATTACCCCTGTGCCGCAAAGGCTCCCACCTACAGTGGGGTAAGAGGGGGTCGGACGTACGCAGCCTTACCCATGTACTAAACTAAATTATCACTTAGGCTCTGTTTGTTTACACGACTTTTTCCTTGTGTTTGAGATAGGAAAACATATTCCAGGAGATATTTCCATATGTCTGGTACTGGAAGAAAATATTTCCCTTTACTCTTAAGCCTACTATGGAAAATGACTTACCATTATAATGGGAAGTTGTTTTCCTGAAATAGTTTATGCTTTATAGTGTTGTGGGTCAAACATTGTATTTCTCATACAAGAGCTTGTTTTCCAAGAAAACAGTTTCCCGGAAAAACACTTCCCACAACAGCTATTTTATCGAAAACAAACGGAATCTAAGAAGCTTAATCGATTGATTTTAAAAGTTTAAAACAGCACACTTTTGAGGTTCACTTTAAAAGAATCTAAAACTTAACCAGATGCATTACTGATTATGGAAGATTATTTTGCATTATTAATTTAGTTTGGCAGCCAAAGTACAATGTCATTAGTTCATATCTTATGTCCTGGAAATTTCATTCTATAGAGCAAGAACATCTTATGAGTAATTATTTCCTTAACCTGTACAACTTTTATTTTTAATTTAACTTTTGTAGGTAGACATGATTGTACTCACAGATGGAAGTAGAATTCTTGGCCTAGGTGATCTTGGAGTTCAGGGAATTGGCATACCCATTGGCAAACTTGATATGTATGTTGCAGCTGCTGGTATCAATCCACAAAGAGTATGTGCTCTCTGGCAAATTTGATACTTCTTATAACTGTTTTTTTTTGTTACATTGCTTTTATAGATATGACATTAATGAGTTAACAACAAAAATGAAATATGACTATCACTATAGTTTTGCTAAACACAATCATATCTGTCT
Source organism: Cuscuta epithymum (assembly GCA_945859915.1). Classification (NCBI taxonomy): domain Eukaryota; kingdom Viridiplantae; phylum Streptophyta; class Magnoliopsida; order Solanales; family Convolvulaceae; genus Cuscuta; species Cuscuta epithymum. The sequence continues at coordinate 2,278,133 of CAMAPF010000075.1, read as the reverse complement.
ATTTCGGTTCTTCTTCACACTTTTAAAAATATTTGCTTGATTAAGTTTCTGAATATGCTTGGTAGGTTCTTCCTGTTATGCTTGATGTTGGAACAAACAATCAGAAACTTCTTGAAGACCATCTTTGTGAGTGAAATTGTATAAATATAATATTGCACCTGTATGGTACTGTGGCCCTTGCTAAAACCTTTTTTATTGGTTCTTCCAATTTTTATTGGCGTATATCGTGGTTTATGTACTTCAGTGTGCCCTGTCCACTGCGGATCCTTCTTTTTGTTGTTCCAACGTTCAACTTCTCATATTGCATGAGAAGGCAATATGCCATTCTAAATACATCTAATTTGGTGTCCTTGTTATCTTGATACGATGTTCTTGATAAGTGACTGAAAGTAGATGGAAACTTTTGTGTATGCAGTATAAAAAGTACTGATGTTTCATGATATTATTCTTTACAGATTTGGGATTGCGACAGCCTAGGTTAGAAGGAGAAGAATACCTATCAATAGTTGATGAATTTATGGAAGCTGTTCATGCTCGTTGGCCAAAGGCTGTTGTGCAGGTTTACTTTCATTTTTAAGTAAGATGTAATATGCTCACTTGCAACACTAATTGTTAAAAAATATGCAGTTTGAGGATTTTCAAGCAAAATGGGCTTTTGAGACTCTATATCGCTATCGCAAAAGATTTTGCATGTTCAATGATGACATACAGGTAGTTTCCTTTATTTGGATGCTTTGTTGGTAGGCTAGAAATCTGGAGGAGTGGACAAATGCGCCCGCTGACACCCAAAACTGCTGCCCTAAACCATCAAGTGGGTGGGTGGGCATGCAACAGGCCATTACCCAGTCATGTTAAATTGGCCCTAACTCCCCATAATAAAACCCTAGGTTTCACTTATATACAATACTAGACTCAATCCATGTGCATAAATTATGTGGGATGCTCGTCGCATAAATTATGCACTTTGAAGACCTCTTCCCCGGAAATATTTTATTTTCAATGTTGACTTTTTCAGGGAACGGCTGGTGTTGCTCTAGCTGGACTTTTAGGAACTGTTAGAGCACAGGGACGGCCTTTGACTGATTTTGCCAACCAAAAGATAGTTGTGGTAGGAGCAGGAAGGTAGTTGGAAAACTTTCTAGTGTGAATTTTCTTTCAATTTCTTGTTCTATTTTGATTAAGTTGATGTTAAAGCCTCTCCTTGCCTGATCTCTTGTTATCTTTCAGTGCCGGGCTTGGTGTTCTTAACATGGCAATGCAGGCCGTGTCAAGAATGTCTGGGCCATCAGCGCATCCTCACTTTTTTCTTTTGGATAAAAATGTAAGAACAAATGTTAGCCTATAAATATAATATATATGATCTTTATTAGAACAAGCATTACCCCATAAACATATTAATTTGCAAAGTGTTCTTTGCTTTTCTTTTTTAGCCTGGTAATAACTTTTCATTTGATATTATTTCCTGATTGTTTAATGTGTATGGGTTCTGATGCAGGGACTTATCACAAAAGGTCGGAAGGATATGGATCCAGCAGCCTCACCGTTTGCTAAAGAACAACATGAAATCGAGGGATTAGGACTTTATGAGGGTGCAGGTCTTCTTGAAGTGGTAAGCTTAGTGTATTATTTGTTTACAAATCCTTTGTTGTGGACGAAAATGGTTGTATATTATTAGCCTGTGGCATCAGTTCCTGTACTTTAGCAGTTTGACCCTTCTATTTTATTTTTTTAAGGAAAGGTGGGATGGCGATATTCTTTTTACTAATTTATTTATTCTTATATAAGATGACTGTAGAGGAAGTGAAAATAAATTTTACATGAAGTTGTAATTTTCTAATCAAAGGCTAAGAATTACATTAATAATTAAAACAAAGATCAATAATCCTCTCCAAAATCTGTCAACCAAACAAGCCCTTAAGGTCGGGAGCACCGTTTGTGTTTTCGAAACTCTAATGCAGATTATTAATGCTGTTCAGGTTAAAAAGGTCAAGCCTCATGTGCTTCTTGGTTTATCTGCAGTTGGTGGTCTCTTCAGTGAAGAGGTTGGTCCTCGTTTTTATCATCATGCCTTTTCCCCTTCAAATTTTTACTCATACCAAATCCTAACATTTTTTGTTCACGCACAAATCAGGTGCTTAAGGCTATGCGAGATTCAGATTCAACTAAACCTGCTATATTTGCCATGTCAAACCCCACAAACAACGGTTGGTCTTGAAGCCCTCCAATGTCATATGCTCATTGTTTTCCATACTTGACGTTTGCATTTTTACACTTGAAACAGCTGAATGTACTGCTGCCGATGCTTTTAAGTATGCTGGTCCGAATATTGTGTTTGGTAGTGGGAGCCCTTTTGACAATGTTGACCTTGGTAGGTACTGGCTGCTTTTATGGGACATCCTCTGGTCCTCTTTGCGTCCCCTAAAAAATTGTTAACTTAATTGTCCCGAAAAAGTCATATTCAACAAAAGAAGCTTATTATCATTGAACTTCATGTAATTTTTTCCAAAAAACATTGGTTCAATATAACTAAGGTTATTATACGTATAAGTAGGATGGTTGATTTACAAGAGTTGTACCTTGATAAAATATGGCTCTTGCTTGGGAAGAAGTATTTTTTTATTCATTTATCTTTCCTATGGCCTCATTGATTTTGTTATCTTAGCAACTAGATGATTTTTCTTTTGTGGCCAGGGAATGGGGAAACAGGATATGTAAATCAAGCAAATAATATGTACCTGTTCCCAGGGTATGCTGCTGGTTTTAATGTCATTTAACAAAACAAGTAAACGGATTCTAAAATCATTGTCATTGATTTCAGGATTGGTTTGGGAGCTCTCCTTTCTGGTGCCCGAATAATTTCTGACACAATGTTGGAAGCTGCTGCTGAGCGGTATGGATTAAAAACTATTTTGCAATTTTCCCTTTAGACCCTGAGGCATTATCTTCCAAAGAGGCTCAGCTATTACTTGTTACAATGTTGCAGCCTTGCTTCTTATATGTCAGACGAAGAAGTCGAACGAGGACTTCTATACCCATCCATCAACAAGTAAATCTCATCTTTCCTAAGCTTTTGTTTGGTTAAAAGTAGGTAACTAGGTACAGGAGGGAAGGAAAAATGAGGAGAGCGGAAGAAAGGTAAAATGAAAGAGTTTAAAATAATGTCATGTTCGGTACAACGGAGTAAGGAGGAATTGCTACTTTACAAAAATATATAGAACTGTTATATATGTAGTGCAACATTGTTTTTTAGTGACTAAAAATAGCACTTAGCACTCGCTCCATCTCATTTTATTTGCCGCTGTTGCTATTCATATAGTCAATGTAATTCGAAATCTATGATTTTTTGGGTTTGGTATATTAACATATTTGATTTTTTGCAATTGAATAGAAGTAAATGTTGTTTCTAAATATGTAAGTTTTATTTATTAAATATTATCACGTACCAGAGAAGAATCAGGCAGATAAAATAAGAGGGAAAGAGTAATTTATATGTACAACAACAATAGTAAATTAGTAATGTGGACAATTTTGTTTGAAAATGGTGAAAAAGAAATCAAGAAAACAAAACTCCTCGGAAATTTTTAAGTATTTGACCGAAATATAGAGTTTGGAGGGGTTTTTATACATTATAGTTCCCACTACTTAGCTCCCCTTTCCACGCTAACTCCCCCGACCAAACACACAATACTCTACTCTGTCTTGAAATCTGCTTTAGAAATGCAGACCGTCTGAATAGCATTCATTTATATACCTATGTTGCCTAGGCGCAGGCCAAAACTAACCGTGTTTTTTGCATATGCTACTTTTATTCTTATTATAGCATCCGACACATAACAGCAGAGGTTGGGGCTGCTGTTCTTCGAGCGGCTGTCGCTGAAGATCTGGCAGAAGGGCATGGCGAGATGGGGCCCAAAGAGCTACAGCACATGTCTAAGGTAGTATTATACAGAGTATATTATTAAATAATTTTTACTCCGTAACTTAATAAGCGCTGCTTCTTATCCGTCTGAGGGAATCTAATAGAGAAAAATTCTCTTCATAAAACTAAAACATAACTCGTTTAAAAGAGAAAATTTCAACTCTTTTATTATAACCAAATAAATTCCAAGAATGAAATATAATCAGTTCTATTTGTGAACTCTTGTTTGATTCTTATTATGGGCAAAATTAAAAGTGAATGCAAGATTACCCCACTAATAAACCGTGCATAAAATTCATTTCAGTATACATCACACAATTTTATCATTACCTTAGGTTTGAGTAAACAGCTGTAATATGCTTATGAGAAAATTCAACTTTTCCCGCACAATTTCATCATTACCTGAGGTTTGAGTAAACAACTGTAATATGCCTATGAGAAAAAATTCCCTAAGTAGAATATTTCCCGCACAATTTCATCATTACCTTAGGTTTGCGTAAACAGCTATAATATCCTTATGAGAAAATTCCCTAAATAGAACATTTCCCGCACAATTCCATCATTACATTAGGTTTGAGTAAACAACTGTAATATGCTTATGAGAAAGTTCCCTAAATAGAACATTTCCTTAAAATCCTCTCATAAGCATATTACAGTTGTTTCTAAGAAGCATAATAACCCAATTGTAATATGATTATTAAAAAAAATTCTAAGAGTGTTTTTAATTGGATTGAAATTTTCTCATATGATCTTTTTAAGTCTGATTTGATAAACATTTTGATTTATGTGTGGTGTACTATTGTCTAAGTTTGATCTGGTCGGATGCGATTTGTTTTACTTAACTACTCGGTGTAATATGTGTGGGTGGGTGCAGGAGGAGTGCGTTGAGTACATCAGGCGCAACATGTGGACCCCAGTTTACAGTCCTCTTGTTCATGAGACCTAAAGTTATGCTGATCCTGTGGCATAAGTTTTTCACTTGAAACGCGTATCTGCTCTTTTTGAATTTTGATTTCCCCTCTTTTTAAAGCTACTTTTAGTGGCTCCATATATAGGCGAGGGAAGCATGTATTCTTTTTTTTATTCTTTTTTCTTCTTTAACATAAATCACGGGATTCACGACAATCTTATGATTCTTATACCAAACCATTCATACTTTGATTTGAATGGTTCGAAATAGAAAGGATTTTATAACCATTTTATAATTTATAAACCAGAGTACGAGACTTGCTTCGGAAACCCCCATATTTTGCGTCACAAATCACAATATTAGCATTTAATTTTTTTGGCGTAACATTACTTTTAAATTTTTAATTACAACTTGAACGATAGCATGGCTTGAACATCTGTCACAAGTAATACGTAATATACGCTATAAATAAAGTAAAAGAGCGTATTATCAATTTACCAGGATCGTCTAATCAATTTTAGAGGCCATCACAAAAAAATGATTTCTTTATTATCAGTTTTAGAGGCCCTCGCGAATTGAGGTCATGCAGGTTATGTAAAAGCACTTGGTATACTGTGCAACCATCCCACCATGAGCAATTGAGAGACTGTTTGCGATTGCTTGTGCTTTTTAAAAGTGATTTTTTTAAATAAATTATTGGAAAAGTGATTTGTAGTAAAAGTTGGTAGTGTTTGAGAATAGAAGTGATTTTAATTAAAATGTAAAAGTTGGAGTGTTTGATAAAAAAGTGATTATGATAGAATATTTTTTCCAAAAGTACAAAATCACCTTTTAAACTTTTGGACATAGGGAGGAGGGTATACGAATAAAGTTGAGGGGGTTAGGGGATTTTTGCCATTATTATTAGTCATAAAGTTGGAGGTAATTACAAGTTTACCTAGAACTATTAGAAGTTGGTATGCTCTAGCTTTTAGATTTTGACTTTAAAGCACTTTTTTAAGCAAAAGTTAGGATTATCAAACACTTTTTTGGCTTTTTTTAATCTAAAAGCTCTAAAACACTTTTTTAAGCAAAGGAAAACACTCCCTGAGTATCATGCTCCTACTCCCAAAACTATATAGTTTTGGACAATTTTTAAATAAAATAAAAACGCTTGAACAGTAGATGTGTGTATAATGATTTTTGAAATAATGACAAAAGTAAGATAATGGGCTTTACCCTTTACAAAAATAAGACCGGATTTCCGTATGGACACAAAAGAGAGCAAAAAATACTGGAGAGACCAAAATGCCCTTAAACCTTAAATTTGCTTCTCGCTTCCGTCTCTTGGCATCGTAGATCTCAGCATCCAAATTTGTCCGCATCACAAATCTCTCCTCTGAAGAATCGCCGGACCTCTCCATCGCAAGTCATCGTCGCCAACCAGAAAAACTCCGGGGTCATCACCTCATGCCTCGCCGGACCTCTCCATCGGCCTACACCACTCGATCTTCTTCCTTTTCTTTTCGATGGTGGAGACAAATGCAATTTCTCATCCGACGAACCCGATAGCCGGGGTTGGGGACAGGGGTTTGGGAAGGCGCAGGGGGTGGTGGAGAGGAGTGGGGTAGGGGTTTGGGTGTGAGGCGCGAGGATGAGAGGCTAGGGAGGGGGAGGGGGTTGGATCCGGGTTTGGTCTGGGGTTGGGGTTGGATCTGGGTCAGGGGCTGAGGTTGGGGGCCGGGTATGGGTCTGGGGGGTGGGGGCCGGGTCTGGGGCTGAGGTTGGGTCTGGGTCTGAGTCTGGGCAGGTGGCGGGGCAAGGGCCTGGGGCTGGGGTTGGATCTGGGTCTGGGGCTGAGGTTGGAGCCAGGGCTGGGCGGGGTGGCAGGGCAGGGCCTGGGTCTGGGCAGGTGGCGGGGCTGGTGGGGGTGCTATGATGGCTACCAGGGATGAGAAGGGCTAATGCAAGCGCGGTGGTGGCTGGGTTGGGGAGAGACAGTGCAAGCGGTGGCGGCGGTCACCGGATGGGTGAGGTAACTAGAACGGATGGAGCTGCTGGTAATAGATGGGGGTGGTAACGGGAATGGGCGAGGTGGTGATAACTAGAAGGGGTGTTAATTGGTCATTGAACGCGCGGGCGGGCGGGAGTCATTGAGCGTGAGTCATTATGTTAATTGGTCACTGTGCGGAAGTCACTCGGGTTGGTCACTGTCATGGTGGTCGGCGGTAGTTGGGAGTGGTGGCAATTGTAATTGTAATTGATTCGTTCGGGTAATTGTAAATGGTTGAACCGAGTAACTGTAATTGGTCGGGGAGGATAACTGTAACTGGTCGAATCGGGTAACTGTAACTTATCGGATCGAGTAACTGTAATAGATCGGGTAATTGTAAATGGTCGTATCGCGTAATTGTAACTGGTCGGGTCCGATAAATCAGTAATTGTAACTGTTCGGGTCGAGTAACTGTAATTGATCTCGTAATTGTAATCGAGCCGATAACTGCGGTTCATGAGACTGTAACTAAATAGGTCGGGGTAACTGTATTTGAGTGACTCGGGTGGTCATTGTGACCGACCGTGGTCACTATTCGGGTGGTCAATGGGCTGTAGTCACGGACTAATTTTTAATTATTGGTCACTATCAGGTTTTGGTCATTATTGGATTTTGGTCACTATTGGGTTTTGGTCACTATCGGGTTTTGGTCACTATCGGGTTTTGGTCACTATCGGGTTTTGGTCACTATTGGGTTTTGGTCACTATCGGGTTTTGGTCACTATTGGGTTTTGGTCACAAATGATTTTTGGTCACTAATGATTTTGGTCACTGACGGATTTTGGTCACTAATGATTTTGGTCACTGACGGATTTTTGGATTTTTGGTCACAAATGATTTTTGGTCACTAGATGGATTGGTCATGGTCACTAGTCAGATTGGTCACTGGACGGGTTGACGTTGGTAACTAGGTAAAAATTTTGGTCACTAATGATTTTGGTCACTGACGGTTTTTTGGATTTTTGGTCACAAATGATTTTTGGTCAGTGACGAATTTTGGTCACGATAATGGTTTTGGTCACTGTGGCGTTATTGTAGACTAATGGGTGAGATTCTATTAAAATAAGGGTATAATAGTCTCTTAACCCATTGTTAGTCTCATTTTTGGAAAATTGAAATAAAGGTCTCTTTTTTGTTCATAGCTCTTTTTTTTGTCCCAATAACATGCATAATGTAACTCGCGTGTAAAGATATGTAACTCGCGTTATTAATCAATGTAACTCAAACTCATCTAAAATGTAACTTGTCAAATATTGATTTCAATGTAAACAATGAAAAAAGAGAGTCTAATTGCACAATTGCTTTAGGTAAAACGTGAATATGTTTTGTTTTTAATATCATGGTCATAAAAAATAATTTTTTAGAAAAAATCATTATTTTTGCTTCAATATCGGGGTTGATTTTTTAATGTAACTCGTGTTATTCCAAATGTAACTCGCGTTGATGACAAATGTAACTTAGGTGTATATAGTTGTAACTTGTTAGAAAATTGATCATTGATTTTTTTTTTGTGTTTGAGATATTATAAACAATGATTTCAATGTAAACAATGAAAAATTGATCCTAATAGTTTAATTACTTTTTTTTATAAATAGTGAATATGTTTTATTTTTAATATTAAGGCAATAAAAATGATATAGCAGGAGTTTATTCCGTGATGTGACTCTCATACATTAAGATATAACTTGGGTATATTAAGATGTAACTCGCGCACATTAAGATGTAACTTGCGCAGAAGAAGATGTAATTTCATGATATATTATCAAATGTAACCTCAAGTATCAAAATAAACAAACTCAATATCTTAAAAACCTCTAAAAAAAATTATAGATTCGGTAGTAATTTCAATTGAAGCAAAAAAGTAAAAATGTAGTGTATGATTATTATTTTTTGGCAAAAGTAGTGTATGATTATTAATGCAATATACTTATTTTATGTAGATGGATAAACATGTTGTAATAATTTTTTAAAAAGAAGTTAATTGATCAGTTAAAATTAAATTACATAAAAAATAAATATTAAGTAAAATCTCAATTAACTTTTGGGATATTTTGATTTTGCACCCCGCTTTTTGGGTGATATTGGACTTTGCACCTCATTTTCAAAACTCTTAGACTTTGCACCCTATTTTTCCTAAAATGTGTTTGCTTTTGCACTCCATTCAGGAATGTTTCTTCACAAAATGTTGTAGATAGGGTGCAAAGTCTAAAAGTTATGAAAATAGGGTGCAAAGTCTAATGTCAATAAAAAAGTAGGGTGCAAACTCAAAATTCCCCTTAATTTTTTTAGTATTTTGATGGAGAGGAGAAAAGAGTTGAAGAAAATAAAAGAAAAGTAAAGAGAAAAGAAGTAGCATTGGATGACTTGAGAGAAAAGAAAGTGGGTGGACTTAGGCTTTGTTTGCAATCAATTTAAAAAAGTGATTTTGGTTTTATTTTAAGAAAAAGCATTTATTTTATATCAAACACTACCAACTTTTACTTTCTCGGCTTCCGTGTAGAATCTACTTTTTACTTTTTCTATTACACAAAAAACACTTATTTTACCAAACACTACCAACTTTTACTACTAATCATTTTTTATCAAAAAGTGCTTTTATTTAAGCACGAGTGGTTGCAAACAAAGCCTTAAGGGAATTTGGGTAAAGAACAAAAAACATGTGTATTGCTCCAAATAGGAAGAAAAACGGTGCCTATGTGGTATAGGCATACCATGCTCATGATATGCCGGTACCACGGTATAATTTGCCCTACTTAACCTATTGAGAACATTTTTGAAAAAACCTGCAAAGATATACATGTAAGATTGATATAATAATAATAATAATAACTTAATAAGCCGTGCGGCCCGTGCCCAGGGGTGGAGACACGGGGGGCAAGAAAAAAATTGTTATGTATATACATATGTATAAATATTTATAATTAGTAAAAAAATATAGTGAAAATTTAAGCTTTGACCCTTGCTATATAAATTTTTTAAGATCCGGTCCCCGTAATCTACCATTCCTGCCCCCGCCATTATTGGCTGTGCCTACTTTGAACAAGTGCAATGAGTACTTGACACATGAACCCACTTTTATGTGGAGCCACATAATTTTTAATCTATACTCCCCCTTCAAGTTCTCATTTTGATTTATTATCGACAATAAAGTTACTACTCTGTATCAACACTCGAAGTTTTTTTAATAAATAAAATTTACATATGCAAAAATTCTACAAAGTCACAAAAATAATACTAGTATAAATTTGATATAAGTTGGGTATATAGAGCCCGTTTGGTAATACTCAAATCGATTGTATTGGTTGAAGTGACTGGATTGGTTGATTCTGCTGATTTATGTTTGAAATAACAACTAAAATAATCTTCTACAATAACTTCAGCCAATATAAACAGGAAAGTAACTACACCCTTACTTTTTCTTATAATTACACAATTCAGCGCGCAAAATCAAAAGTTACGTGTTTGAAAAAAAAAATAGATTGATAAGTTTGATAAGTCAAAAAACATGGTTATCAAATGTGCTCATAAAGTAGAAAATTAGAAACGGTTTAAGTTGACCAAATGAATACCGAAGATGAACATCATTTTGGGACGGTGATAGCATATACTCGTAGTAATAGGTATAACTTTTTTTTACCAAATAGGTATAACTTTCTAGGTTTAACAAAGTTTGATTCTACTTTTAATAAAGTTTAACTTTTCCACATTAACCCAGTAAAACACCTGGCTATATAGTACAGAGTTCGTATACGGTGGTATCACCCCACGGTGAGCACCGTGCTCCCACACCCAAAACGACGTAATTTTGCATAATTTAAAAAAAAAAACGCGTGAACAGTAACGCGTGAACAGTACACGCATGTACAGTAAATGTTATTTGTCCAAGTAGTATGAATGATGTAACTCACGTGTAAAGATATGTAACTCACGTTGTTGATCAATATAACTCTAGTCCATTCGAAATGTAACTTATCAAATATATAGTATAAGGAATAAAACATTGATTTCAATGTAAAAAATGAAAAAGAGAATTTAATTGCACAATTACTTTATGTAAATCGTCAATATGTTTGGTTTTTAATATCATGACCTCATAAATAATTTAAAAAAATCATTCTTTTGTTTGAATACAAGGTTTTTTTTTTATGTAACTCATTTTATTACAAATGTAACTTGTGCTTCAGAAAATGTAACTCGCATATAAAAAGATGTAACTCATAAACATGAAGATGTAAATCGTTCGTATAAAGATGTAACTCCGTGTATTAAACACGCACATATATTACCAATTAATTTCATCGATCAACATGAGAATTGAGAAATCCATATTGATTAATATGCTGCTTTGATGTTTAATTAAAGCAAAATTATTTGATTTCAATTATAAGAGGTTGTCGTGTTAATCTTCCTCACACAACAGATTAAAGGAATATGCGTTAGTTTTAAAGTTTATTTACTTAGTTTAGTTGGAATTTTTTTTGAAAAAGTTTGAAGATTGGAGATGCCGACCAGAAAGATAGAGGAATTTGGAGCGAGCAGAGAGATTATCTTATGCGTTAGTTTTAAAAGGGTTAGCAGTCGGTGCTCAACAAAGATTGCACAGTTTCTATAAAGTTTCCGTAAAAACGATGTAGTGGCTCCAGTCTGTGCTGCGGCGCAATATTGATCTGTTTTTTTTTGGGGCGGATTGTTCTTGTATTTAACTGATAAAGTGATATCGTTTTGAGATCGACTGCCGATGATGGGCCGATTTCAGTCGGTGCTCAACAGAGATTGCACACCTTCCTCATGATGGGCCGATTTCACGGTGTAATAGTGTGTATTTTGTGCAAAAAACAAAAAAAAAAAATCTATCATTTTCTTATTATTCCCCATCTTTCATTCTCGGGTGATTTGGGTCATTCCAAGTCCCAACGGCCAACTAACATTCTTGTTCTAGAGCAGGGAGATTGAACATATATGTCCTTGTTGAACTACATGAAAATGAATATATTCTTCTACTTTTTTTGGTACAATTAAAACCAAAAAATGTAAAATTGGAGTACAAATGCCTTTGAAATATATGGGGTGTTTGAATCTACTTCTGGAAATTGCTTCTGCTTCTTCAGAGAGTAGAAACAGATATTGAAGTGTTTAAATGAAAATGAAGAAGTACTTTTAAGTGTTCCAAATTGCTCTAAAAAATCATTTTTTAGAAATGGGAGACCAACTTTTGAAAAACCAATTCTAATTCTGCTTCTAGTTTTAAAATAGAAGCATAAACAAAACCAATTCCAAACCCCCATATACAGAGTATATGAGAGCACATATAACAGTTATGCTGTAAAGTTGAAAGGTATATATACGCAAACAAGAAATGGGACAATAATTCCTTTCAAACGACTTCTCCAATTTTGTTCAAATTGCATATATTCCCGTTGTATTCCTTTTTGGCTCCATAGACCGAAAATTGCAAAAAAGAACCTTGAAGCCTGTGAGAAATGCTCTTTGTAGATGGGTGTGGATATATATCCATAATTCAGGAATATGTACATTTATAACAAAAAGTTCACAATTTTTGAAACATTTCCGACCATTGCAACTGGCAACTGGCAAGTCTGATTAGAGGTTGACATTTAGTGATTAGTAGTAATGTTTCTTTCGCAGATGGTACCAATAAACCAATGTCATGTCCCGTTTGGAATTGCATTTGAGACGAGAAAAACCCACTTTGCATCCTAACATGATCTCAATCAACCCTTAGTTGTCCAAATTTCATTCAACTAGTGTATTCCTTTTAGAGTTTGCTTGTGGTGAAATTTGTGATAATATGTACGGATTATATTTTAATGCACTCTTCTTCCCTTGAAGTTGAGTGCTTTCATTTTTTTTTATAGATGTACAGTGTCAAGTAAAAATAGAGTTTTCTTTCCTTATTTGGTAAAAATATTACTAGTATATCAATTTATTCAACTAATCTCAAGTAATAATAGATGTACAGTGCAAGTGCCGAAATAGTGCTCCCAATAAAAATCCTCAATATAAAGAGAAAGTCACAAAAAAATCACCTCCTTAAAATGTGTCTATTCAAATTAAGAAATTCTTTAAGGGGCAACCGGAGTATTATTTAACTCTGGTCTTATTTAAACCTCTATTTATGTAATGGACTATCAATTTGGGACGAAAAACACTAAATTTATCCATAAAATCATACGGAGTATTTTTATCTACTACTCTGTATATCTAATTTAATTATTTATTGGTCACTATTTAAGAAAATATTTCCCTTTCGTAAAATAGAACCCATGCCCCTAAACTAAACCATATACAAATCATGAAATAAAAATATCCCTGTTAATCTTTTTACCCTGGGTGGGAATATTAATTAGCTCAAAAAATGTGTGTTGATCTCTTCTGTTTGATTTAGATGTAGGCATAGTCCGTGACGGTTTGTGATTTTACCGAATTTACTACAAACATGTAGCTTGATATCACACGGTGTTAGGGATGTCAAAAAAACCCGACCCGCAATGACCCGCCCTGACCCGAGACATTTGGGGCGGGTCCGCCCCTCCCCGAGACATTTGCATATGTTTTGGTGCGTCTGCCACTTAGCACAAACATATTGGCTATTTGTTCCACGTAAGAGATTATGAAAACATATTTTTTAAATTGCAAACCAATCCTTACGAGAACAATAAACCATCGGAAATCAAGAGGCATCCCCTCGAACAAAAACAATGGGATCTAGCACAAGCAGGCCAACACGCAAGCATCCTTCAGGTTTTTAAATTGCTGTAAGGAAATCAAAGAAACAAGTGCTATAGAAATGAAAGGATTTTCAATCCGGGTTTCAGGTTTCCCTTTATCCCCGTTATTCTCATCGTTAAGGGTGCCCAGCCACTTCATGCAGGGATGGATTTAGGGGGCGCGGGAGGCGACCATCCCCTTGGACTTTCAAAATTTTCTATCATATATGTAATATTTTCATAAAACTTTCATAATTTAATTAGATTCGCCCCCGGCCCCTTAGCTTTTAATTTTCAAAAGTAATATATAGTGTTACGTTACATAATGTAATACTTAATTGAAGATTTAAAAGAAGAACACATCTAAAATAATTACATAACTCAAACAAATAAACAATAGAATAACTCGTTGTTTAAGATTTAGGATACTTATTATATAAGAATTCCTAGTTTTGTAATGTTTAATTATTTTTATTAGATAACAAGTACTTGATTTTGTAAAATATATATCAAACAATATTAAATATCAGACACACTAATTACACAGTTTTTAGATCACGTGAAATGAATCCAAAATATAAATGTTTATTGACATTAAATTACGTACATAATTCATTTACTTCTTGCTTTCTAAAAATAATTTATTGCATAGATAATAAACTTTAAATTATTATAGCATTAATACAAATATTAAAATATAATATGCACAATATATGTGTGTGTATGTGGTGCATACTATTCTAAAAATAATAATATCATACATACTACTATTGTAATATGAAGAAAACTGCTCATGAGACATGACTCACGAACACCCTCCTTGGTGGCCGGACAAAAATTACAATTCAATAATAACCGATTCATGAGATTAAACAATGTAGAAGTTATTAAAAATGTATTGGTTGATGTCTTTGTCATCGTCTAATTTAAACTTAGAATGTACAACTTAATAGATTTAAATGTCGTTGGGGATGTGTATGTATTAATTTCATTTTTTGAATAAAATTAGCCGCATAGCCCTACAGTAGCGGAAAAAATTCGCCCCGCTACACTAGGGGAAAAAATTTCGCCCCACTACACTAACGAAATTTTTTTCACCCCCTACACTACCGAAAAATTCCGCCTCCCTTGAATAGAAATCCTTGATCCGTCCCTGACTTCATGGGCCTCATGGCTCAATCACTTTCCTTTCTTCATCTCTAATTTGTTATCTTTTCATTACTTTTATCTTATTCGTTTGTTAAATTTATTATCCTTGATTTGAGATGCATTTTTATTGTAAGCTTGTTGAATTGGGATTCCTCATATTATCAGCTTGTTGAATTGTGATTGCTCATATTATCGGCTTATTAAATTTCCCAAACTGAAAAAATTGTGATTATTCCATGAAGCAGTTGTTTAATTTTAGCTTATGAACTCATGCTTATGTTTAAGGATCAACAACTTAGTATATATTTGTTGAGACTTAAATTAGGTAAAAATACGTTGAAAGTGATATCTTGATACAATGGAAGTATGAGTTTGCTTTCTGATTATGTGCAGTCAAGATTGTGATTTGGTTTATATTCCCTTTGATTTAGTCAGATACTCCCTCTGTCCCTTAAAACTTTGTATCTTTCCTTTTTGGGACGTCCCAAAAAACTTTGCCACTTTCCCTTTCTATCAATTATTTTGTGATTTTTGTTATTTCTCTCTCCTCTCCACAAATTTTAACCACACAGTTTTGACTTTATTATTCTCTGTGCCGGTCAATTTTGACAAAGTTTTAAAGGACGGAGGTAGTATTTTTTAGCTGATTGAGAACTTGATGATGAGCACACACCAATTTATGAGAACGATGATGTATATAAAGCACTAATTCGTTTAGTTGATTTTTACAGCTTCCTGTTATATTAACTCTATCTGGTCTATGAGCGTCCTGTTTTAACTCAATCTTGTCAGCTTTCTATCAATGAAATTTCTGATGAAAAACTATATTTTATGGGAGTTAATATTGTTGGTTGGGATACAATGTAATACTACTTATATTTTTAAATATCATCAACTTATTTGTTTTTGTAATATCAAATAAATGTTAGGTACTATTGCTTTTAATTAATGTATCAGGTGAACAAGATATGTCTTGTTGGTCTGTGTGAGGACACTAAGCTCTGAGCCAATCACGCCAAGTGCGTGACCAAAATGCCCAATGACATTCAGTTTGCTAGGAATATCAATGGAGAACATGCAAAACAATGATCTTTATCCTTTTGTTTGAACTGTCGTTTTGAAATTTGTTTGTTCTTCTATCTCTCATAGTCTCATGTACTTTTAGTATTGAAGCTTTTATTATCCTCTTATGTAAGCTTAGACATTGTAAGGTTAATAATGTGTTCTTTACGTTGGAAAGAAATTCTTCAGTGATTATGCTCAACTTTTCATGTGTTTGTCACTCAAATTAGCCAATAGAATCAATGTTACTATCTGAGACTGTGAATTCAAACTTCTACAACAATCCTTCTTTTAGGCCCAGTTTGGTGGATCTTAAATCAATTTTGTTGCTAATCTTGTTGTGTGAGTGAAAGGTAATGGTTCTTTAGCATTTTTATTGGTCCAGAGACAATTTTTCTTGACAATAAATGTGATCAAAGTGGAAATAAAAGCTCCGATTTTTTACATGTAACTACGTAAGCATGAAATTTGCTTTCTTGATTTTGTAATGTAATCTCTTGGCCACCAATTACCCAAGCACATAACTAGTCTATATTGTGAAGAAGGTTACGGTAACCATACACCTTGTTTAGTTGAAATTATGAAAATATGCCTAGTGAATCATCAATTATTTTATGGGTTAACAATGGTACAGATGCAATGGTTCAACAAAAAGTCAGAAACCACATATTTGCCAATTGCCATGAGATTCAACACTTGAGTCTAGTCTCTCATCTTTGATTGCATCCACCTCTGGAAATGGCTCTTTAATGAGTTTTTGTATTGTGCAATTTCAACATCTTATTATACCATATTTCCACCAAGGCAATGAGGAAGTCAAATTATCTGCTATCTCACCCTGGTTACAAGAAAAATGAAGTGCAAAAAAGTTCAAAACAGAACTATGAGGTCAGGTTTAAATTGTTAAACCGCAAAATGGAACTATAGTTCAAAAAACAAATTGCACATTTACATCGTTCCTCGCACAAAAGGCAGAAGAGCAAGTCAGACAGTTGAAAAATATACACATTGCCAATCGAGAAGGAAACTTCTGCCATGCGTAGCCAAAATCAGCATTTTTTTTTGAGATTTAAGTATAAATAAATGTGTGGACTTACAATGGATCACAACTTATTTTTAGCATAATGGCATCACACTTTTTACTTATAGATGTAATCTGTGGAATCTTACCAAGCGGAATGGTCAGCTAAAGCCTAAGGGATAAGGTTTGCAAATGCCAAAGAGTCGTCTGGAATTTAATTAAGATAGAAACAAGGCGGCAATTCTGAAAGCGAAGGAGGCGATTGGATGGCAAATCATCTGTAAGAGTGAGAATGAGAGAAGCCGATCCAGAAGTGAAACATCGACGGAGGAGGAACTCATATTTTTTAGACGGACTTTGACAAATATCAACTTCTTTCAGGATCACATTGCAATTTTAGATTTTTTTAAAAGAATAGATAACATGGAACTGATATCAAATAAGATTATGACATATGTTAAATGTTCCAAAACATAATTTAACGTGAATGTACGGGAGAGCTCCCCAAATTTTAAATATTAAATGCTTGAAGAGTTGGACTTCAATTAATATTAATATGTTATAATAATATTAAATGCTTGAAGAGTTGGACTTCAATTAATATTAATATGTTATAATAATAATTAAAACCTAAATAATAATTATTTCAGATCTAACACTCGAATTGAATAATAATTATTAAATGCTTAGTTTATTTGAAGATTAATTAGATGACGTGTTGGATTATTTCAAGCATTAACATTGAGGTAAAGAGATTATTTAGGTGGATTATTTAAAAAGAAAATCCGGTATCAAGATTCACATCCCGGATTATTGTAGGTTATAGTTAAAACACATTTAAATAGAAAAACTAATTATATGAATATCATTGTTGATGAATAAATTTAAGTTTTGAGATTATTCAAAATTTAATGCATGTGTAAGAATGATGTGGCAATTAGAGCATCACCATTCGTAATCTCTAAAAATCAATATATTCTATGATTCTTACCTTTTAAATATTGTTACATAATTAATTTTTAATTAATCTCAAAATCCGTTTATGCATCTCAACCATCATCTTCAAATAATCCGCTTTTTTCTCAGTCATGCATTAACGTATTACTAGTACATATACTTTTCAAATAATCTTAAAATAATCCGGATTCATATTTTGATCCCGGATTATTCTAGCAAATAATCTCATTAAATAATCAATGTCTCTCAATGATACTCCTCCAAAAAATCCGCCATGTCATCAATTTAATCTCTTAATAATCCTTCCAATGAGGATGCAGATGCCCTTAGGTGTACTAGAAAAACTGTTTATTTGAATATCATTAAATTGTTTTTTTGAGTAGAGATGCTCTTACAAATCTCAATTCTAAGAAAAACTACTTAATGAACTAAATCATAAATTCCTTCTACAAAACAAACAAATACGGAGTAAGTGATATTATAAAACATGAGTCTTTTTAGCAGTTAACATATGTCTAGTAAGTCTATTTAGTTTTACATGTCTAGTAGCTAATTAGAAGAGACTAATAATAACAAAAAAATACTCCGTAGAAAGAAAAAATTAAAAATAGATAAAATAATAAAATGGTACATAGTATATTTTAGTAAAAAGGTATACTTTAGTAAAGATGGTAGTCTTGTAAGACATGTAGACAAATATATTAACAAAAATAAAATTATAAAGACATATATGTAATCAAACAATATGATTTGAGCCAAATGGTACTCTGATATTAGGATGTTTTCTTTTGGACTGAAATTTGCTGGTCTGGCCTGATCTGGTATGATTTGGTCTGAACTGGTCTGGTCTGGTAGATGTCTGGTCTCTATGTATTTTATAACTACGGAAATCTCGTCTGCTCTGGGACTAAAAACCGTCCAAAAGAAAACATCCTAAAATCGTAAACCGATTCCTTCCCGTTTAAGATTGGTCCGGTTCGAGGTCAGTTTGATACAGTAAGATCATTGGGTATTTTAAAAACATGATTTGTAAATATGAAAGTGAAGAATATAGAAGGTTAAGCTTGAGAATTAATTACTTATTTATAATTGCTAACCCTAAACGTTTTACTTTCTAACATTTTCTCTTTGGCATTTTAGATCGAAGCGCTATATTAGCACGTCATTTGTCAAACACTTCATTTTTGTCTTTTGATCATTTTTTTTGGAAGAAGTAGGTTTAAATTGATATCACAACATTCAGATATGAGGTAAATTGATAAAAAGACCATTGACAACCGCCGACCCTCGAACTAGACTCAAAGTTTTTTTGCTAATTGTTTTGCAAATCGGAGTCATTAGGAAAAAACTGTGATTTTATGCACGATTTACAGGGTGTAGCTTGAAACCTTCTTCCCGTTTCCAAAAAGGTCTTATTTGCGAAAATTGGTCCACCAAGTCAATAGTTAGTGCCAAAACAATGAAGACGTGCAAGAATCAGAGCCTGTCACCTCCCCGTGTCAAAACAGTGAAGACTCAAAATCGGAGTCAATAGTTAGTGCAAAAACAATGAACACGTGCAAAAGCCAAACTCAGAGGTTTAAAAAGACTCCTAATTGTTTCGGATGCTCTGGCGGGTTTAAAGATCGAAGCCCATCACCTCCCCGTTTTTTGGCTTGTCCAGAGCCATGTTGTCACCAACTAAGTCCTCATGTTCTTGAGCCTCCCAAATACTCTTGCGCTTTTGTTCCCGTGCCCGACGTGGACTCCCTTCAGCCCTGCCCTCCTTCTTCCACTTCGGTCTGAATGTCCTCCTTTTGTTGTAGCCCCATGCCTGAGCTAGAGGAGCCTTCTATAAGCCATTTGTTTCTTCTTATAGGACTAGTCTTCCCCTCCCCACCAGCTCTAATATCCACCGCATAAGTTTTTTCCAGTACTAGATTATCCTCATATGTCAGTGGACAAAACTTATCAGAATGACCAATTAACTCCACAAATAAATCAATAGTTGAGTAGTTTTTCATATTTAAAATCTACCCAATGACCAATTCCTCATTTCTTGAGAGTTGTTCTTTTTTTCCGGAGGTTTTCCGACATCCATGCAGACCCAAACACACATATATGCTTCCCACTTTTCATCAAATTAATTTTCATCATAGCTAATAAATTTAATTATCAATAAAATTACCAACCCTTTAGCAGTGCCTAAATTCATCAAACAATAAGCAAAATTATGAACTTGCACCCAGAATTCAGCCTCGTTGAGACTAAGTGCATGTTTGGCATACATAAGTCTTTGCCTTCTACCTTTTGTATTGTTTAAAAAAATTCTAAAAGCTTGTAGTTGTATGTTTGACATGACAAATTTTAAGAGCTTCTCAAAAAATAAAAGATCTTTTCTGAGATGCTACGGGGAGTAGCATCTGAGAAAAGACCGTGACTTTTAGTATTAATTTGTCCTAACAACTTGTATACCAAACAGAACTAAATCAAACAGTCGACTTTTTACCAAACAGCTATCACCTTTTCTTTTTAAGATCTTTTCAGTCACTAAAATCTAACGCCTAACAGTTACTAAAAAGCTCACAAAAGTATTCTTTCAGCTAGTCGTGCCAAACATACCCTAATTTTAAGCTGAATGTCCCCTGGTTTGACCTCCTTGAGGATCAACAGGTTTCTTTCAAACAACCACTGACCACTCTCTAGTACACATCGCATATCCACAACATGGCAGAAAGTAAAAAGATAACTTTTATAGTCAATTTCTTTGATCGACACACCCCTGGTCTCCACAAAGAAGTCATAAGTTCTTTGAAGATCTGGAACCTGATCTTTCTATCAGTCAGAAATGCGCCAACGACCGGAAAACTCGCCCGCACTGCCGGTTCGCCAAACTCGCCTTCATCAAAGTTCAGTTCCTCAAGACCCCCACCGATTGTCATGTTCTTATATTGATTGACAATGTTTTCCATTAAAACTCCTCCCTGCTAGAACGATTGAGCCTCGTCGCCACACTCGAAACACCCCTATCCCTTTCTTGGTGAACGAATCAAGGTCGTCGTTAAAGGCCACAAACCTCCGTCTCACGTTGCACTCCTTCGCTCAACCCTATAGATCCCGTTGTGACCGCTCTCCATCAATCGACGGCGGCGGAGATATCGAAGCCCTAGAGAGGGAGAGACTGCTCTTTTTATGTTGAGGATATAGTTAAAAAATAAAAGGATTCCTTTTTTTTTTGTCTTTTGATAAAAAAAAATTGGCAACCAAAACCAACTCAGATTAACCTAACATATCGTTTGACAATTGACTCACAATACAATCAGGAGGAAAGTAAAACAAATCTCTACAATCTGGCAAAGAAACGGCGGCCTTTGTAAGGATATGTGCCACACGGTTCGCAGATCGTTTCACATGTTTGACAAAAAAAATTATTTTCGGAGCAATCATCTGTCTAATATCATCAATAAGCAAGTCGAAGTAGGACTCACCTGGATCTGATAGCACCCCCAAGCACACTGCTTGTGCATCCGTTTCAATCATTACCTTTTTCCAACCCTCTCTTGTTGCCCAGTTCATGGCCTCCCTTACTGCTTCCGCTTCAGCTTCTCTTGGTGTCCGGGCAATCAGGTGCCTATCCCTCCTAGCTTCCACGAAACCCCCTCTATCATCTCTTGCTACCATAGCTAAACCACATCCACCGCCATTTTTGTCAATAGCAGCGTTTGTATTTATCTTGAGCCAACCCTCCAGTGGTTTTTCCCATCGTGTAAACATTCTCGAAGCATTATTATTGTGTAATTTGTTGTCTGGCAGTTGGGCATCTCGCCACCCTTTGAGCATGGCTGCCCCACACTCCACCACAACTATGCTATTCTTTTTTTCATTCCGCCACACTACATTATTCCTGTTTTTCCAAATGCTCCATAATGACATGAGAAAAATGCAGCAATCCTCGCTGACCTGCACTGAAAAAAACACTCCGCACCCACTCATTTACAGTTGCAGCAACTCTTGTATATTTATCTCCCAGAATCCCCCATACATCTTTAGCAAGACTACACTCTTTGAACACATGTAAGTGCCTCTTTATTTAGGACTTGATGGACTTAATGAGATGGATGACATAATCATTCAATCATTAAGTTGTGTTTATTTAGGACTTAATGAGAAACATCACTTATTAACCCCATTTCGCTCAGTCCAAAACGGACTTATTGGTTCAGCGCAAAAACATGACTCCTTCCGATTCAGACTATGGAACAGACCATATTTCTCCTTTTTAACCCCATTGACGTCGTTTCTTTCTCACATAGGTGGCTCTCCTCATCTACTTCGAAGTTCAGACAACGGACAAACCATTTATATACACTAGAGCAACTATCTTCATCTCCTCTATCACATCATCATCATCATCAAAGTATAATCTCATGATTTCATATTTTTACATTTTCATTTGGTATGAGTTCAGGAATTTATCTCATGATTTGTATGACTTCGAATATAAATTTCTTTGTCTAGGCATGAATTTATTCTAGGTAATTCTGCACAATTGGGCACTATTTTTGCATCTTCGGAAAATGTTTTCGGCAAAAAACAACACTTTGTTCCTGAATATTTCGGCAGGTTATATTTGGGATTATTTTAGCATTTTCTGCATATTTGGGTGCCCATCTTTGCATTTCTTCATAGTATAATAATTTTTCGTTAATTATTCCAAATTATGTTACAAAATAAGAAAAGTGAATCGACGATTAACGTTCTTCACTTGTTCTTTACAAAAGGGTAAATTGGTTATTTGACATTATTCAGACTTCTCATTCAGCACACAAAGTAAACAGTCTGTTATCACAATGTCACTTAATCCATATAGACATCTTAATCTAGACATACATCTTAATCCAGACAGGACTTAATGAAATAAAAAGTAAACAGCCCCTAAATTTGTCTCCAAAGCCAGACCACACACCTTACACTCTTCTTCTACCAGGACCCCTCTTCTTCGTAGCTTATCACATGTAGGAATGAGACCCAACATAAATTGCCAGAATTTTTTTTAACCTTTAGAGGTATATTATAATTCCACATGCAAGTCCAGTCAGTCCATTCCGTAGTATTGATCCCCCCCCCCCCACAAGCATTCAATAACAACTACGCACAGAGAAATTTCCTCTCACCTCCCCTACCCACCACAAGCCATCCTTAACAGACCTCATGCTTCTGGGCAGGGCCGGCTCAATAGATGAGGAGACCCGGTGCAAATCACGTAAAATAGGTCTTATATTAAATAAATATAATATAAAAACATCCTTTGAAAATAACCCAAAAAAGACTACAATCAAATTGACATTGAGATATAATCATATTTCGAACCTGAACAACTACTGAACTAAAAAAACATAGAATAGGATATTACTGAAAAAACTACTCTCTTTGTCCCTTGAAACCAAGCTCGTCCAAACTGTACGAGGAGTTTGTGCTAACTACTATAACTAGGCCTTATCCAGGCCTTATGTAATAAAGAAATTGCATGTTTATAATTAACAACTGCATTTTAATTACATATAAATATTAGTAATTAATGTTTGTATTTAAAAACAAAATACTAAAGTAGGAATCTATAATCAAATAAAAAGGGATTTTGTATATTATGTAGACTATATTTTAAATTTTGGGCCTTCTGAATCGAGAGGCCTTGTGCGGTAGCATTTCTTGCACGTCCTCATCTACGACCCTGCTTCTGGGAATGCTTAGAATAGCTTTACAATCAACCTCATTAAAGAGCTTCCGAATTCTGCTTTCATTCCAATTTTGACCGTCTTTGTCAAAATCGCAGCAACGTTCATATCCTTCACTCCCGGAGGATGACTAGATGCCACTCTACCATCTCCCGATCCAGGTAACCACGCATGACCCCAAACCATGACATCCCTACCATCACCAACTCTCCATCTAATAACACCTCTCGAGATCACCTCCCGCGCCTCCAATATACTACGCCACACATATGAGGGATTTGCTCCTAATTTTGTTTCTCAAAATTCTGTTTTGGGAAAATAACGAGCCTTCAAAACTCTTCCGACCAAGGAGTTCGGATCACAAATCAGTCTTCATGCTTGTTTTCCAAGCATTGCCACATTAAACTCTCGAAGCTTGCAAAATCCTAACCCCCCTTTCTGTTTTGGTGCACACATTCCTTGCCAAGATTTCCATCGAATGCCTCGTTTTGTCATGTCCACCCCTCTCCACCAATAACTATTCATTAATTTTTCAACTTCATCACAAAGATCATTTGGTAGGAGAAATACATTCATTTCAAACGTTGGCATGGATTGGATAACAAACTTCAAGAGAATCTCTCTTCCTGCTCGTGAAAGGTACCGATGGTTCCAACTTTGAAGTCTTTTTATAATTTTCTCCTTCAGATAAACTAATATTTCTGTTTTACGACGTCCCACTAAAGATGGAAGACCAAGATACTTCTCCGACACACAATCCGGTGCAACCCCCATAGAGTTGCTCATTGTAACTTGGACATGTTCTGGAACATTTGCACTAAAAGAGATACTTGACTTATTTAAATTTATGGTCTGACCTGACATTGATTCGTAAAGCTGGAGAGTACCACGAATCTTTTCACTCTCTTTAACAGAGGCTCTAAAGAACAAGAAACTATCGTCACCCAACAAAAGATGGGTCACTTTGGGAGCCCTTCTAGCGACTCCAATTCCACTGACGTTACCCTTTACTTCCTTAGTTTTGAGTAAAGAACTCAGACCTTCAACTACCTAAAGGAACAAATAAGGTGAAAGAGGATCACCTTGACGTAATCCCCGCTTTGGCACTATGGGGCCCAACACTCCCCTATCAAAGTTTTTTGATCAATTAAAAACACCAATTTTATTCAAATCAGCTATTTTTCTTTATTGAAACGCCCCAGTTACCAAACATGGCCCTAATACGATTTTTCCTGACCCCTCGTGCTCCCCGTGCTCGGCCCAGAATACACTCCGGCCTCCGGGCAAACCATCCAAGAGTCACCGGAGCTGAAAAGGTCAAAAAACACTACTATGGCTGTTGAGGCCGAGAAGAAGCCTACATTTTTTGTCGCTGTTCACGTAGGCGCTGGATTCCACGCTCCGTCTAATGAGAAAGCCCTCAGATTGGCTATGAAACGTGCATGCCTCGCTGCCGCTTCCATTCTCGGAAAGGTCTTCGTCTTCGCAGTATAGATTAAAAGTTGTCTTTTTTACTGTGCGTTTTATCTACTCAACACCACTAACGCCCCCCCCCCTCCCCCCTCAGGGTCCCGGTGGATGTATAGATGCTGTTACGGCAGCTGTGCAAGTGTTGGAGGTAATTATGAGTTGTTGGTTCATCTGATATCCGATATTTGTTTCCGTAATCCATATTAAATGATCTTTTTCGTGATCTTTGATTGGAAACTATAGTCTATACTCTATTGTATAGATATATTTTTTTATCTGAAAGCAAATTTTTCTTTGATAACTAAACTACTCGTATATAATTTTTTGTAGAAAGGGCAGCATTTAAAATAATTTGATTCAGTAAAGTAATTTGAACTCTTAGCAGTGTTAGTTGAAGCTACTACTATATCAATAATACACCTATGAACTATGATGTCTGGAAACTCCTATGGGTGGCATTTCTGTGTTTCTGAGACTTTTAGGAAACCTTCTGGCTATGCGTGGATCTAAGAAAATGAAAACTAGAACTAAATACTACTAGTATTAATGTTTTTAATTTTCTTACATATGTTTGGATTTTTTAATCTCTATGCACGGGTGATAAAAATAGATAAGTGAAGTGAGATTGAACAATATAGAAATAAGTTTACTGAGTTTCAATCAATGTTTTATCCCCCCCATCACACTTTCTTTTGTTTCAATCTTTTCTATAGTCCTTCGTATTTCTTTCCCATAGTATTACGATGGTTTTTCGACAGTTTCCAAACGGCGCCTTAAGAAACTCTAATGGAGCCTTTATAACGACTTTTTTTTCATTTAAAAAGTGATGTTTCTACATTTTTCATTTCACACTTCCTTGCCACTTAGCAGTACACATTAACAGAACTTGAATGAAAAGTTACACTCATAGCATTTGACGATGTTGTATGAAAGACTTTACTTTCAAAAGATAATTGAAAGATAATGGTATACTGTGTATGTGTAACCAAATAAATGGGCGTTATGCTGTAAAGGATTTTTTTCGTGGTTTACCATGAACTGCTCTTTCAGGATGATCCAAATACAAATGCTGGGCGAGGTTCAAATTTGACTGAGGAGGGTAATGTGGAATGTGACGCAAGTATAATGGATGGTGATTCTGGAGCATTCGGTGCTGTAGGAGCAGTGCCAGGTACACTAATATTCGACTTTAATTGACCATTTTTTATTTAAAAAGCAATTATGTTGGATGTTATGGCCTTCAGAGTTCAGAGCATTTTCTTTTACTTGTAATAATCATTACACCTCTTTTGTGAAGTTAATTATTGGCAGGTGTTAGAAATGCCATCCAGATTGCTGCATTATTAGCCAAGGACCAGCTTTCCGGTTCAGCACTGCTGGGTCGTATATCCCCCATGTATGGTTTACTCTTTCTATGAACCGTAGTTGTATTCTTCTTAAAACGAATCTAGTTCTTGTTTTGTTGGGTTGAATATTCCATCAGTTCTTTATTGGATTTGAGTCTAATATATAAGTATGATGTAAACCTCACCTCTTGAGATTTCTTTTGAGGTAAATTAGATCCTATGTAGCGTGTTATAATAATCCGGTTTGATGGTTACATGTAGAGTGTTTCCACTTTATGGTTTGAGAATTGGGATTCAATTTGGCACATTTGGTCACCCTTAACTTCTCCTCCTTGGCTTGGGTTGGAGGGTGTTTTGAGTATCTCAAATGGGTTGTTTAACGAGTCATGCATAAATGTGAAGTAAATCTCACCTCTTAGAATTCAAATAGGATGACTTAGATAAAGATAGCATATTGTGTGTGGGTGTGTTCGGAAGGAGCTTACCAACACTTCTGTAGGTTTTTGGTTGGTGAAGGTGCACGTGCATGGGCAAAATCTAAAGGTGTTGTTCTACCAGGAACAATAAAAGAAGCCGAAAAGGTTTTATTCCTTTTTGCATTCATATCCATATGACTTTATGCATGTTTCCCAGGTATGCTACTTACATGGTAACTTGGTTGTTTCCAAACATAGGCTCACGAACCATGTGACTTCCTCTCTTCCAAATATTTGTTACTTTAGGCTCTGTTTATTTCGATGAAAATAATTTGTTTTGGAATCTGTTTTGCGTGGAAAATAGTTGCTCTATTTAAAATATAATGTTTGACCCACAAAATTGTTTCAGGAAAGTTACTTACCATTTTCAAGACATGAAAACATTTTCCACAAAGTATCAAAGGATCAGAGGGGGGGGGGGGTATTTTATGTTGCTAAACACTGAAATTGTTTTTCGGAAAGAAAGTGTGCACTATAATCCAGAAAATGTTTTCTTGGAAAGTATTATCATGTGCCAAACATAGGAAATCAGGAAATATATTCTAGGAAAATATTTTCCCATTAGCAAAGGGAATCTCTGAGTAAATTTTGTTTCAGAAAATCTGTCCTTTTTGTAACCGGGTGGAATTAATCCTTTTACTTTCATTGAAGAAAAGTGTCTTTACTTTCAATACTCTTTGGTAGTGGTCACTATATGCACATCCTATATTGGTTGTATACTAGGTATGAGTTCAATGGATGTGAGGTAAACTTCACTTCTTGAAGATTAATTTGGGGTGAGTTAGACATAGTTTAACATAGTTGAGGTTCTTACTTTGTGTTAAGGAACTTTAAACGACATATATTTTGAAACGGAGAGAATAATTATATTTGTTATATATTAATAGTGGCTTGTGATTGAGAGGACCAGAAACCTGTGGAAAAAATACAGAGGAATGCTTGATGATGCTAGAGCTGGCATTCCAAGCAATGATGTTTCTTCCACACTGATCACTTCCAACCCTATGAGATTTGATTCAGGTTCAGGTATAAAGCTGGCTATGTAATATTCCATGTCAATGATGCATGGATGGATGGATTTGAATATGTCTGTGCGTTTTTTTTGCTGCATAAGTAGAGGCTCAATTGCTTGATGAAGTGAATGGAAGCAGAAGTGGTGACCAATCTCCCTTGGAAAATGCTCTGGATGAGAACTGGATTAGTGACACCGTTGGAGTAATTTGTGTGGACTCAGAAGGGCACATTGCATGTGGGGCCTCAAGTGGCGGAATTGCTCTAAAGGTGACGATTCTTGGTTAGCTTGTTCTAATCTGTCTGTCCCTATTCTTCTCATTTTTCTATTGCATTTAATTGATGATCCATTCTCTTTTGAATATTTATTTTTAATTTTCCGTGTCACACATGTTATTATGTCTGAAATAAAAATTATGTCCAGTGTACTTCTCATCAGATTAAGTTCTTAGTAGTTGTACCTCACTACCTCCTAATCTCTTGACTGTAAGGGTCTGTTTGGAATTCGAACTACTATAGGGGGAATGAAGTACAACACAGATTATATCTAAAATGAAAGAAAAATTAGGGGAAAATAATGATAGATATTTTATTTTAGTTGTTTGTTGATACTCATTTTATTCATGTCTATAATCTATTACATAAAGAATAAGAAATCTAAATGCATGTTAAAAATTGTTGGAAAAAGGTATTCATATTTCATATTCCTTCACATTCTTTTCTTTCCCTAGCATTGCTCGGGGTTCAAACACACCCCAAGTATTTCCATATAACTTTTGACTCTGCTCTCATGAATGGCTTTGTTTAAATTTGGTCAATGTAAATATGTACTTAGTAATACTGTACTTTGTTTCTTTTAGACTTTCTGCCTGGCTAGAAAGAGATGCAAGTGCTTTCAAGTTTTAATTTATTTGTTTGGCCTACTGATGTTTTGACTTTAACTCGACAACAGGTCAGTGGGAGAGTTGGTTTAGCAGCAACATACGGTTCTGGTTGTTGGGCATCCTCAAAGGGACCATTTGGAGCACCCTTTATAGTCGGTTGTTGTGTTAGTGGTGCTGGAGAGTACCTAATGAAAGGATTTGCTGCTAGGGAATGTTGTATATCCTCATCTATGTAATCTTTTGCCTCTTAAAGATGATCTTATGAATGCTGTGAGGCTAGGTTTGGAACTTGTAGAGTGGTAGAGAAAGGGGGAAATGAGAAGGAAAATGTTTTGCATATGAAAATAAAAATATAAATCATATTTGGTTAACACTTGTAAACTTTTCACATATATTTAGATTTCTAAATCTTTACTAAGACAAATATATAAATAAAATGAGCTTGAAAAAAATATTTAAAGTTGATTAGTTTTGTTTATACAAAAACTATGTGCCCTCAAATTCTCTTCCCTTCCAAAAGTCCGGCCTATTTTTCTCAAAAACTTATTGGAGCCTTATGACACCGTAATAGATTCATTTTTATAATAAGGTTTTCATGCATACATTGAAAAGAAAGTTTGTGGTTATGTCACATATGCCAAATATGACTTTATAGTGGAGTCACATAGAACCCTGTAATATTTCCCGCCAACAAGCAAAAATATCAATTACATCTATCTTTGCATTAAATCTGGAATGATGAAATGATTCTCCTTTATTGGCAGATCTGAAGCTGGACCAGCTTCTGCCTGCTCAAAGGTTATTCGCTCTTTCAATCAAGAAAACAGCAGTAAATATTGCGCTGAAAGAAGTGCTGGAGTTTTACTAGTTCAAGCTGAGGCTCCCCAAAGGGTAAGAGGCAATTTCTGACCCTTGGGCGTTTGCTAAGAGCTATTTTGTTGAAATTCGTACTATACTAAATTTTCTAGACAATCTAAAAAAAGCACATGGTGTTTCATCCATTTCAGCCAAAAATAAGCTAGTCAAAAGATACTTAAGGAGTGTTTGCTAAAGATTAATTTGAGTGCTTTTCAGCTTTTGACTTAAAAAAACTGAAATGAGTGTTTTCAAATGACAGCTTCTGCTTAAATTAATCATTTAAAAGCTAAAAGCTGAAAGCAGATTGAGAGGTGCTTTTAACTGTTTTTCACTTTTTCTATTACACAAAAAATACTTATTCTATCAAACATTACCAACTTTTACTTTTTCGTAATCACTTTTTTCCCAAACACTACCAGCTTTTACTATTAATCACTTTTCCCGAAATCACTTTAAAAAAATCACTTTTTAAAAGTAAAAGCAATCGCAAACACTCCCTTATTCTAGTTATGGGATACATCAGCTAGATAAGGCTACCATACAGAACCTTAATCTCCCTTTCTCTACACAAAAGATAACTGTTTTCATGCCTTCTGGTTGGACTTAAGGTTGATAATGGAAACTCGCCGTTTGTGGAAGCTGTTGAGATCGCAGCTGTATTTTCTACTTTGTCATTTGGAATTGGGTATTTCGGAAGCTCAATGGAAAATCCCAAGGTATCGTCATATGATTCATATGAGTGCTTTCCTTACAATCTTAGTGTACACGTACTATATATATCCATACTTTTCGATAATTATTACTCCCTCCCACAATTTGTTTTTGTGTGTGTGAAGGCATTCTCAATTTTAACCACCATTTTTAAATAATACGTAGTATTTTTTTAAATTAAAACTGAATGTTTTACGAAACTATTTGTAACCAGACAAAAACAAGTGCTTGTCGACCCTTGTAAAGTTGTAAAAACTTTAAGATTGGCTTGGCACTGGCTTGTACATAAAAACTATTTGGGATCTGACTTCAAGATTTGTGCCCATGTTAATGGGAAACTTCCCCCCCCCCCCCCCCCAAAAAAAAAAGCAAAGGTTTGTGCCTACATTAATGGGCGGAGAGAGTTTTTTACCACACCATAAGACTGAGAAACAATTGTCTATTTCTTGCTCTTTCTCTGGATAATAGTCGCAATTAGATATTGGTCAAACACATAATATATGATTCCTCTGTTTTATTACTTTAATAACCAATTGACCGCTCGACCATGAACAGGTTTCTATCCTACGAAGCACAATGAAACAGAGTAGAGCTGGGGTAGATGAATTTGCAGCGCGAATTAAACTCCTGCCGTAAATTCATTTTTTACTCGTTCTGCTGGTTGAAAACTGGAATTACTGTACTATGCAAACAAAATCTACTACATTAGATGTGCAACTCAACTCATGCTGCAAGTAGTGGGGGCTCTAACGGTTATTCCCCTTGGCCCATTTTATTTGTTGTATAATTTTATTAATAAATGGTATACAATAATGTCTGTTTACTTGAGTTATATATACACCTATCTTTGAACTTGTATTATCGTAACTTTTGAGATAATTTGATATTGTGAGACCAACTTAAGGGACAGTTATACTTGATTACTCGCAACAAAAAAGATGTCGGAACAAAAGCAAGTATTTTCATTGTTGGCCAAACGGTAATTTTTTTCACTTCCAGAGTTCCAGTTGGGTTGGGTTAAAAATGCTGACTTGCTTTGATTCATTTTGGTCCCTTTAAAAGGTGATTATGTGGTAAAACATAACTGCAAACTGAATCGCTAATGTTTGGCCAGTTTATTGGTGATTTGTGATCTACGGAGTATACAAATTACGTGCATTGCTTGATATAAAAAATGTATCAAATCTTGTTATAATTAATCAAATACATATCACTCTGAATTCTGAAATAACAAACTCAAACATTTAACATGTTTACATATCAATATATCATGTGTTAGTGACTTGGTGTGATGACTAAATGTGTACGTAGATTTGTCAAGAATCATGATACCTAATTTGTACTCACTCTATGTCATTGGAATTTATTAATTTTCTTACTTTTATTATTTCATACTATCCCCTGTTCTTTATTATTTGCAATAGTTTGACTTTCACGTTTATCAACACACAAATTATGTATTTGACTATAATTATATTTAATTACATATTAGTAAATGTTATTTCTAAAAGGGCTAAATAGTTATATAGCATTTATAAACAAGAGAAGTTCAATTAATAGCCTATCTTTTGATAATTTAAATACATAGCATATTTGACTGGATAAACTAATAAGCACGAGAGAATTTTGTTAAGAACATTAAATGCGTATCACATTTTTAGGAGATTTTCTTCCTTTCATTTTAATATAAGAGGCTATATGTTTTATTTATATAAATACATGACATTAATTCACTACACCTATTTAAACTTGTACATACACCCAATTATTTCTAGAAAAAATTAAAATTTTGGAAATTCACATTAATAGAAATTCAATAACATTTTATACATAATAATTTGATTACATATATTAGTATAAAATCATGACCAAAATAAGATATATGAATAGTGCAAAAACACAATGTTACAACTATTAAAAAACGGAGCTAACACAAACTTATCAATAGAATGGAGTTGATAAAAAATATACTAAACACTTACTTCATTCAACAATTAAATTTGTTATGCATAATTAATCATAACACAAACTCTTTAATGCGATTATTGAATCACAAAGAACAATGTGTCGGATTTGTATACTAATTGTTTACTGTTTGTTGATAGGGTTTGACGTAATAAGCTTCAGCATACCAGTTTAACTCGAGTAAATAGTAAAATTGGAAATGCTATTAAATTCTTCAAAATGCTGATTATTTATTAAACTGAGCAAAGTCCAACAACTCCATAAACATTTTTCTGCATGTATATATATATATATATATATATATATATATATATATATATATATATATATATATATATAAATTACACATTAAAACAAAACTTCTCTATTCATAGAGCTTCGTACCAACGCCAAAAATCAAGCAAGTGTAATCCATCTTGACTTGCGGTTAGAACTACAACTACTATTGCAATGGCTCAAATGAAAAAGTTATGGATCCGTTTGGCTGATGTGAGCGTGTTAGAGAGAAGCATTGCTATAGTCATGGGTCCAACTCCTCCTGGAACTGGAGTTATTGCCGAAGCGGTCCTTCTAGCTTCCTCAAAACAAACGTCCCCTACTAGCCGATACCCTCGGGGGCTTGTCGTATCCTGTCAGATTAGCCAGCAACACAATTTGATTATGTAGGCCCTCTCAGTATGGTAGGTTCATTTCGCCAATGAAGAACCCGTTTGGGAAGGGTTATTTAGCTGAAATGGTTGGTTGAATCCACTGAACTTTCAGAAAGAAAAAAGGTTGGTTGACGTTCATTTCATCCCAAACGAGTGAAGTCAAAAGCTACTGCGTATTCTAGAGTTAAGCAGAGTAAGCCTTTTTTGGCCACCAAATAGAACCCAAGTAGCTCATTGGTATTTACTTATTTAACATAAGTGGATTCTACACTCTCATTTCAGAGAAACCAGCATATTCAGCCTATTTAAGACAAATAACTTTTACCAAACGGTCTGGTAATTAAATGAATTCAAATAATCCTCACAAAATGACTATTTTTTTGTTTTTAAAATCAAGACCTTCCATACCTCGACTGCATTGATACCAACATCGATGATAACTGCACCGGGCTTGATCCAGCTACCCCTGATCATGTTTGGTTGCCCTACGGCTGATATTATGATATCTGCTTGTTTTGTAATTTCCTCTGGGTCCTTTGTCCTAGAATGCACAATACTCACAGTGGCATCTTCTCTCTACAGGGGGAGGAAAAAAAATAAAAACGTATTCAACCACTAGAATTGAGGAATAATAAAACAATATGTTTGGGAACACTACATTTTCAACCATTTTGGACAGAAGGGAATATAAGGGTTGCTTTTCATTTTAAGAAAATAGTGCTATAATGTGACAACATTTTCAAATAGTTATTAATTTATTACCTAATCAGATAAAATTCGCTTAACTAAAAAATAAATAAAAACACAATCCTTAATTCCTTATGCTTTGCTTCCAAAAACATACAATATCTAAATCACAAACAGACCTTTAAGGTATATTTGATCCCGAAAAAGAGGTGCCATGAAAATTTCATTTCTAATATTTAGTTTTTACCTTGGTAAATGAAAAAGAGAATGAAATGAATTTTGTTTTCTTTAAACATACATTTTCTTTCCTTCAAAATTTCATGTTTATTTGTATCCCTAATTAGGGGTGCGCATGAAAAACTGTAACCGTTTAACAGTACCAAAAAACCGAAAAACTGGTGTTTTTTCGGTTAACCGTACCGTATTTTAAAAAACTTACGGTGCGGTTAACCAACCGAAAGAAAAAACGGTACATGGTACGGTTACGGTTATGAAAAAAACTACCGCCGGTTACCGATAATCCAAATCAAAATATTACTTTCAAAATTAAGAATTATTGATTTAGAAGTTAGAATGAAAATAATCGATGGATGCATACTGTACTGTATGATCAGACTAATGGAGTGCATTATATCCTAAATAGAATAACACAAATGTAAAATAACCTATTAAATTTTATATGTTTGCCACTAAACCCAATTTCCCCGTAAATAAACCCAACGTGCTTCAACCATCTCAGCAAAATAATATGGCATGCAACTCAGGCACTCAGCAGCCTGCAAGTCATGTTGCTATAGGCATACAGTAAGTCAGTAGCGCCTACATCAAAGATGGAGAGAAGAACTCCAAATGTTTATTCTTTTAAATGGTTTTTTGGTTAACCATTAAACGTTATCCGGTTAACCGATGCTATGGTATGGTTAATGGTATTATAAACATACTAACCGAAATCACGGTTAACCGGAAATCGGTTAACCGAAAATTGGTTAACCGAAATGCGGTTAATCAACCGTGCCCACTCCTATCCCTAATGTTTTCCCTTGAGCTTCAACCATAACCTGAATGAAAAGATTGACTGATGGGGATCATATATTAATTTTTACTTGCAGAAGAAGAGCAGCAGGCATTCCAACAATGTTACTCCTGCCAATGACAACAGCTCTTTTCCCTTTGATCTCAATGCCATACCTATGCAGCAGCTCAATGCATCCCTTTGGAGTGCACGGAACAAACAATGGTTCCCTATCCCGCATGGCGAGACGCCCAATGTTCAGTGGGTGGAATCCATCAACATCTTTCTCAAGGCTAACACCATTCAATATCTTCTGCTCATTCATATGCTAAGAATAGAAATGATGAAAAAGACATAATAAGTTGGCATTTATTAAGATCCATGGCTTCAATCTACTGACACTCAACTACATTAACAATCATATATGAGAAAGTTAGATTAGCCCAACTCATCCCTAAAAGATCGTCACGAGGGATATGGGATTCCTATAGACAAACCATGTTGGATACTCGTCATACCCTCCTGACCCTATGTTGGGCTGGACAACTAAAAATGTGGATAAATGGGCTAAAAAAGCCTAATCCAACACACAGAGTGTTGGTGTCCCACACAAAAACAGTAAGTGGACTTGCATATCAAGTTATATTTTGTCTAACTCACCTCAAAAAAGGCCGTCATGGTTTTGGGTTAACCTCGTACTTATCTGCTAAACTAAAGCCAGGCCAAAAACCTTTGTGAGATACTCAACAAGCGCTCCACGGGCCACGCTGGTCATGAGAACCCAATGGGTGAGAAATGAGAAAAGTGACCCCAAATGGATTATCTAGGGGGGCCATCCACAGAATACTCTAATATCAAGTTAAATCGGGACTCACTCAACCAAAAGAGTGAGGCCCAATTTGGGGAAAAGTGGCCCCAAATGGTTTACCCTAGGAGGGCCATCCACAAAACACTATGTTTACCGCCCGCTTATATACTGTGCTAGGCTAGAACCCAGTTTTGAGACCCTAAAGGAGGATTTTCCTTTGCTAAAAAAGGTGAAAACTGTTTTTCAGCTTATAGCTTTAATCACTGTTCTAAAATTCGCTAGGCGCTAGTCGGGCAGTTGAGGGGTGCCGACTAGGCCGATGTTTTAGCTGACTAGGCCAATTAGTCCTCTATAGTTAGGGCTGCCTAGCGCCTAGGTGCTGATTAATAGGACCGACTAGGCCGATTTTAGAAAAATGGCTTAAATATAGCTAAAAAGTAGTGTTGTCAAATAGGCGCTTCTAGTTAAACTAAGCACTTTAAAGCAAACAACTAGAAGCAAGGAAAGGGGTGCTTCAAACTATTCACTTTTTCTATTGCACAAAAAAAAACACTCTAACTTATGCTTTTTCAAAATCACTTCTTTTTCTAACACTACCAACTTTACTATTAAACACTTTTCGTATAATATCTAAAATAAATCACTTCTCAAGAGTAGAAGCAAATGCAAACACTCTTTAATGCGGGATACACAACAAAAGGACCTAGGAGGCTAGGAATCACCACAGCGAATAAACATAAAGTTCAAAAGAAAAATGCAACATGCCAAGAATTCCACTTTGGTAAAAAGATGTCGTCATTAGTTTGATGGTTTACCGAAGGTAGAGGCAACTGGACAAGAATACCATGAACAGATGGATCATCATTGAACCTGGAAATATGCTTAAGAACTTCCTCCTCTGTTGAATCTTCAGGTAATCGCACCTCATATGAACTGATCCCTACATCTTCACATGCCTTTTTCTTGTTGCGAACATAAGTTGCAGAATCCTTCCTGTCACCAACCAGAATGACTGCCAGACCAGGAGTGATGCCTATTGAATCCTTCATCTTAGTTATCTCAGCACGGATTTCGTCTCTGATTTCTTTTGAAACTTTCTTCCCGTCAATAATCACAGAAGTGAACTCCGAAGTAAACGAGGTTGCTATAAATTCAGTGGCAAATCACTGTTAGGGGAAATGTTAGACACAGAAACTGCTTTATTTTTATGTTTATAATTCGATGCACATCCTCCGTTTTGGACTTCAGAAATGGCTTTATTTTTATGTGTATAATTTGATGCACATCCTCCCTTTTGGAACTTCAGATAATTCCTGTAATAGTTCAATATTTGCTATGTTTTGACTTCAAGTAATGGTGTAAAAGGGGGAAATAAGAAGGAAAATGATATTTTTATGTTTGATCTTTACAATTGAAAATACGAAGATAATTACTATGTATAACTTTAAACATATAGGATAGTGTAGACTTCTTAGTGTTTATAAATAACTATGAGTTTGAGCTTCTTTCTTTGAATTTTTTTCCCATGCATTTCCTCTCCATCCAAACTTCCCTTCTATTTTCCATCATTTGCAATGGAGCCAAAGATTCATTATTTTTTTGGCATAAGAATTGATGGAATAAAGCAACATGGCTCACCAAACTGTCTGCTCTTCTTTGTTATGAAGCAGCAGTTAGTCCATGCAATTTTTGACACGATTTTCACTATGGTCATCCGGAAACAGTCTCTTTGTGCTTTAGTACAGGGGTAAGACTGCGTACAGGGGTGAGCCTTTGTGGCATTTACCAAGTTCCAGTGAAAAGGGGAAAAGGTCAAAGATAATTGATGTATAATGTTTGGATTGACCTTGAAATTTAGATAGGGATTGAGTTTACCACTATAAAAATAAAATAAAGACAATGATTCAAACTACCCCTCATTCGACATTTTGAGTTGGTCTATCATTGATATTCCCCAAACTTTTCCTTCCAGTTTTCCTCCCTATTCAATATCCCCATCAAGTTCTGGGTTCTAAGCGGACCTTAAAAAATTGGGCTTTATAACTTTCCTAGAACCTCCTCCAAACAAATTATTGTTAAAACTACGCAAATCTCAAGAACCGTCATAATTAATCACATCAACCAATAACCCACGCTTAAGCATTCACAGAATCAGCTGTCTTAATTAAAATACCAAACAAAAATGCATTTTTTAAGAATATGAAAAGTAACCGTAGTTTCATGTATCTACCTGTGGCTGCGGAGGAGCAACAGAAAGCTGCGGTGGTAGTAGTGGAGTTCGAAGCGAAATAAGAAGAATCTATGGAAGTGGTGGTGATGGTCCTCCAACAAGATACAGGGCCCATCGACAAATGAAGTTTGCCGGGCGGAAGGAAGCGAGCTGCGGTGGTTGAAGAAGACGAAGAGGAGTCGGCGGCGAATCTCGCTTTCCTTATAAGCGCCGCCACGGACGAGGTCGTCGACGCGGCCATTCTATTGCGGCCAAGGAGGAAGAGACGAGAAAGATTCCGCCCGAGAATAAACCCTATGCTTGCAAGCGGTTTTTGGAAAAGTGGGTTCACGGTTCACCGGTTACTTGATTACCAGGCTCCACCGGAACTGGCCGTCTCCCTTGTTGAGTTGCTCCCCGCCGACTGCCGTCTTTCCGTTTTCCTTGCGTCTGGGCCGTTCTGACTTCTGACGGACTTGCTTGCTACTTCAGCAAACTTTTCTTCTCTTCCTTTTTGTTCGGGCCGCCAACCAAGCCCAAACTGTAGTATTCACTCCGGTCCCAAAATGGTTGGCCAATGTTGACTTGCACAATTGCACGTGGATTCATAAAGTAAAAAATGTGTGGTTGAAATTTGTGCAGAAGAAGGAGAATTAACTTTAGCCACATGTTCTTTACTTTAAATGGAAATTGCCAACCTTTTTTAGATGGCCAAAAATGGAAATTTGGCCAACCATTTTGGGACGGCGGGAATATGTTTTTACTTGGACTAGACTGTAATTTGTTTCAAATCAAATCAGACGAGACCAGAATAGATCAGACTAGATCAATTTTTTTATTTTACATGGGGCAAGATCGTAATATTTATTTTTTCTAGAATATTTCTCATGGCGTTAAAGTCGGGGTTTCAGACAATTTAATGAAATAATTACAGAGTACATATTTTAAAATAAAAGTTATCTACAAAAAACTAAAACATCTTAAGTGTAGTATTATAATAGTGGTCACTTTTATTGTTCCAATAAATAGTGGTAACTTTTATTATAGTAATTTATATTTAATTTTTACACATAAGTGTCATGACAATATACTATAATTATTTTTAATTATATTTTTGTAAATAAATTTATTTCAATAATATTTTTAAAATAAAACTCTGTGTTGATGGTGCTTTCCATTGCTTTTGCGATAAAAATCAACTTTTAACTTTAGAAAAGTTCGTCTTTTTGAAAAACTTCTTTCGTTTTAAATTTAAAATTTTGAAAAGAAATGAAAGAAAGTTTTTATATGTTTTTCACTTTTTCAGTTACTCATAGATTCGTTTAAAATGTTTTTTCATAACTATCCACCATTACTGTTAAATGTCAATTACTTTTTAAATGTAGAAGCAAAGATAAATGAGTCCAAAGACAAAACTTCAAATTCCAAAATCTTAGTAGATTTGTTTACACTCGCCTCTCGGAAGAGAAACTGGGCGCACACTTCTCCGGCTCCTACCGAGTACGCGTTCATTTGCTTTTACTTCATTGTTAATTTTAATATAGAAGGTTATTATTAAGTAATTACTTGTGTATGTTTGTTATATTAAGTAATTGTTTTGGTATATTAAGTAATTGTGAGTCAAAAAGTAATTGTTGGTCTTTAATATTCCAAAAATCTTAAAAGAAAATTTATATTTATTTATTAAATATGATTAATAGTTACTAGTCATTGGGGTTAAAAATTGAACATAAATTATTATGATTTCATTACTACTTTAGTCACTAGTTAGTAAATCATTTTTATTCTAGTCATATTTATATAGTTATTTCGATTCTAGTCATATGTAATTATTTCAACAAATTATATAAACTGCATAGTAGATATATCCTGTGAAGTAACTTGGACTTTAAATTTTTAGTTTTGAAACACAACCTGGAAGGCATCATATTCTTGCCTTTGCATATCCTCTTTTTCTTTCTAATCTTTTCCACTTTCTTTCTAGTTTTTTAACTTTTGAAATATTCCGTATGCAAAAAAAACTTTATTCTTAATTTCCTTGAAAAACCTATTGGAACAAATAAAAGCGAAATGGAAATAACAATTTGTCACTAAAAATTTACTTTCATAACTACATTCATCCCCCTAAATTGAACCAACTTTTCTGATTTAATTATCCCATAAACTCCATCATTTCCTTTTAAAATACGGAGTAATACTTGTGTGATTGTCTCTTATGATCTTATTATCTGCACAAATTTTAACAAGATTTTTATATCCTAATTACACATGTCAATCAAATTTGGCCAAATTTTGTCAAATTTTAGATTGCTGGAATGTAAAACTATGCATTACAGCCTTACAGGCATGGCACATGGCACAATAACTACTCCCATAAAAAATGTACGGAGTAAGATTTATTTGAGTTGGACACATCACACATGTTAACACAAGAGATGTAGTTATTCTTTTACAATTGTAACCTTCAAAAGTAATGAGAAAAAAAAACTTGAAAAGCAATATTGATAGAAAAGGTGAAGAGATTGATAAAATGTCAGTATCAATTATCATTGCATGCGTGAGTATTTCTTTTTGTTTACATAAGAAATCATTTGTGGTGACTAAAAAATCAAAATAAAGCTGGAAAATGGCTGGCCCAGGCACAGTTCAGAGCCATCTTTAACGCTTTTTATTTTATTGAAAAGATAAGAAAAACAGTGAGCTGAAAAAGAAATCCCTTGAAAACAGGGCCATGAATTTGGAAGCCCTCACCTGTAAACTAAAATAGGCTCAAGAAGGGTGAGTTTCCTCTCCCAAAGTTTGCTGCTACTTTCCTATACACAATTACAGCAATGAGATAAAAATACAAAAAAAACTCAGTTTACAAAAGCATCCTCTTCCTCCCGTTTCAGCGTTATGTGGCTAGAGCTCCTTCACTCTCATCTGAAGATGAGTCTAACTGTGGCTGGGATTTGGGTTTATTAACAACTCGGGAATATCCATACCCGAGTGAGCCGCCGCTTGTTTGACACAGCTACAAATAAAAGGCATTGGTTAGTCGTCCAAGCATTCTGCTTTCTGCTCCAAAGACATGTGAATATTATGTCATCCCTTCTATTAAAAAAACAGTATGCTATCCGTTGGCTAGCTGTATTGTTTTGCAAGCTGACCCTCCCCCCCACCCACCCAAAAAAAAAAAATAGACCCTACATGGGGGGGGGAGGTAGAACCCAGTCTGCACATTTGGTAAGGCCTATAATAGATGAACCTGCTGAAGTTGTGATTAAATCTGCTAAATTATCTGTAATAAACTTTTGCAATGTATTGCTTACATGGATTAAAGAAAATACTATCTAGAAATGAATGTAGAAATGTTGTTTTCTTTAATTTGAGAGTTTTTTCCCGGAATAATGCTTCATAAATAAATAATTCCCAAAATACTGCTGGGTTAAAAATAATTCCCAAAATACTGTTGGGTTAACTGTGGTCAAGGAAAGCCGCCACTTGAAGTGGCGGCTTTTCTTAAAACATAAAGCAACACACTTACGTAACATACATGCTCAAGTCTAACAACAAATGCAGTGGGACCCATCCAAAATAAAAAATCCCCTGTTTTCTTTGAACTGCTATAACTTTTTTATTTGTACTCTGATTATTACAAAAAATATATCAATCTTCATAATTTTTTATTATCTTTCATATGACACCAATATTGAATATATATAAAATAAAAAAATAATTTAACACCAAAAATTACTATCTCCGGTCCTAAATAAACTTCTCGTACACTTTACGATGCTTGACTGACGATAAAACAACCTGATCCATGTTCACACCCGGTTTATTTTTAGTAAATAAAATTTACATTTTCAGAAGATACATTAAAACCGTTATTTTTAGCTTTTTATCAATTTTAAAATAGACTGGTTAAATCACTCTTAATCTTTATCAATTTTCAAAAACCGGTCTATTTTCAAAAACTAAAAGATTAAGAGTGATTTAACCAGTCTATTTTAAAATTGATAAAAAGCTAAAAATAGCGGTTTTAATGTAGTTTCTGAAAATGTAAATTTTTAGTTTTTATATTTTTAGTGTTAAATTATTTTTTTATTTTATATATTCAATATTGGTGTCATATGAAAGATAATAAAAAATTATGAATATTGATATATTTTTTGTAACAATCAGAGTACAAATAAAAAAGTTACAGCAGTTCAAAGAAAACAGGGGATTTTTAATTTTGGATGGGTCCCACTGCATTTGTTGTTAGACTTGAGCATGTATGTTACGTAAGTGTAGTGATTTATGCTTTAAGAAAAGCCGCCACTTCAAGTGGCGGCTGTTGTACTGTGTAGAGAAAAGCCGCCATTTCAAGTGGCGGCTTTCCTTAACCACAGTTAACCCAGCAGTATTTTGGGAATTATTTTTAATCCAGCAGTATTTTGGGAATTATTTATTTATGCAGCATTATTCCGGGAAAAAACTCTTAATTTGAGCCTACTTTGTGGCCAAAAAAGTAACAAATGCCCTGCTTGTTTCATTATCAGCTGATTCAGCCAGCTTAGTGGAGTAAGTTAGTGTTTGGCGAAGATTTCGCTCATAGGATGAACCAACAGTTTGCCAAACAGGCTCATCTGAATGTAGAGGCATGTTATTAAGCTGCATTATACCTCAGTTAGCTCAGCTAGGTGGCGAGACCTAAACTCATTGATCGTAGCTGCTATCTCTGACATTGGCAGTTTAGCCTGAAACAGGGGGAAAACTAGGTAAATAAATAATAAATACTCATAAATCAAAAAATAAATGTAAGTATGGTGGGATTGGGGGAGATTGATATGCCAGAGTAGCAATTTTACTTCTACAAGGACAGCCGCCGCTAACTGCAAACTTGGTTCCAAGGTCTCTGGTACAACCTATGACATTAAAATACTATGATCAACATCAGTTATATGATATGGGAAAAGAACAAGAAAAAATTTCCACTTTTGGTCCTTCAGTCCACTTATACAGCCAATTTGCACACAAGATCTTCATCTGATAGGTTACCAGAAAGGACAAAAATGCCAAGAAATCCATAGTTTTACATCAAGAGTGGGGGGACAAAATAAGGACAACCTATGAGAGCAAAAGTGGGGATTATTGGGAAAGATCATAGTCAGAGAAGGGTACCGCTGTTGCTCCAGCCTTTTCCAAGTTTATGCCATGATCAACATCATGTGCACGTACAAACGTTTTAACGTTAGGAAAATACTTGTTGAGGGCCCACACAGCTCTGTAATTTGCACCAGGGGTATCCAATGTTATTGCCGCAGCACAAGCTCTATCAGCACCTACTTTATGGAGAACCTAGAAATATGAGATAATAAACAAAGAACTCTCTTAACGTTTGTGTCTGGATGTCCACAAAAGACAGCATTGCTTAGTTTGTCAACGACTCAACAACCATTACCTCTCGGCTTCCGGCATCGCCGAAGAATACAGGAAGATCAAGTGCACGCCCAACTGCGACACGATCACTGAAAAAGTAGGAGTTAGGAACAGGGAAAGAGCAAGACCATTTATTAAAAAAAAAAAAAATTGACTGCTGATTGCATACATTATAGATACAAATGTGACATGTAAACACATTATCATTCAATCACTACATTCTCAATTAAGTTGAGACATCTATATCTGATTATTTCCAAAAACAAACAATACCTTCTCACATCAAGTGCAACAAATGGAATCAGTCGTTCAGAAAGAAGCTGAGCAATGATCTGAAAGAAAGTTAAGGGCCAAGAAAACAATTTAAAAGCTGACACTTAGGGCATGTTTGGTAAACCATAACAGAATATAATGTGATCTATTCATATATGTTTTTAGTGTAAGTTTACGTTACCCATGCAGTGAAATACATTACAATTTTACATTACGTTCCATTGTGACTTAATGTCTTACCTAAAATTACATGTTCTTCACTTCAAAAACCGAGTGCTAATAAGTAATAATATCATGAACAAAGAAGATGGACATGACCTGGCCAGCACGCCCAAACCCGCAAATAATAATATGATCTTGCAAATCATCAGTCTGAAAAATTGCAAAACATAATGGAAAAGTTAACAATACTTCCGAAAATAATTAGACCAAGTTATCATCAACAAATGGAGGTTACAGGCTTCACCTCGCTTTCTACTGGTAACAAACTCCGAACATCTTGAAGCTCAAAACGAGAAGCTATTAATTGGCCTCCAGCGGCCAACCATGGTGTGATAGCCATTGAAATTCCAACCACAAGAAATAACAAAGATGATAGCTGAGGAGAAAGTATACCCTGGGAAAATTGAAATAAAGACAAAATCGTGATCTACTAAGTTAATATTCAAATGTGGATTTCAATGGTTTCCAATCAATCTGTTATTCTGTTCACGTCACCAAATGCTAAGAACAGCTGGAAAATGGTTAGAAGAAGAATAAAAAACAATTGACAGGTTAATTTTATGAAAGTGAAGGAACTGACCTGATTGACAGCCTCACCGAAGGCAACAAATGCAAATTCTCCACCTGGAGCAAGCAGCAGACCAACTCTTATAGCAGATACAATTGAAATGCCAAAAAGTCGACCAACTAAAGCTACCAAAATTGTTTTTCCAACAATTAGAAGTCCCAATGCCCCCATAACAACTGGAAAGTTCGAGAAAAGAAGCTTGGGATCAATAGACATCCCAACCTGTAAGTTAAATAAAAATGGTCACAGATTATAGTTACAACAATAAAGCCATATGCCATATTTACACTTTCACATACATGAATAAAATACTTTGGTAGGAAATTAATTGGTTGAAGTAAATGAGCGAGGTTTGAATTGCAGAGGCAGGAAAAGTATTGTTACAAAATGGCC
This sequence comes from Cuscuta epithymum, assembly GCA_945859915.1. NCBI lineage: Eukaryota > Viridiplantae > Streptophyta > Magnoliopsida > Solanales > Convolvulaceae > Cuscuta > Cuscuta epithymum. The sequence continues at coordinate 2,233,692 of CAMAPF010000075.1, read as the reverse complement.
ATTTCAGTTAAATGTATCAGCTTTTTCCCCGTTTTCCTTTTCTCTTTGTTTTTTCTTCTCTTTTTTGCTACCAAAAGAAAACATAAGAACTAAGAGTTATTTCCCTATACCACAACAATTCTATGAAATCATGAGCACATAAGGCACCTGTGACGGACAATATATGGAGCACTATAACAGCAAATAATTGATGGAAGCCTGGAAGGTAAGGTTTTAGACTAGAATTTCTAGATATACTTATAGGTAATTGTGGATATATTCAATAGAAAACATCTGAAGCACCTACCGTCATGAAAAAGAGACCCAATAGGAGGCCACGGTATGGGGCAATATCTGACTCAACCTGCAGTGCAAATTCAGTTTCTGCAAGAAGCAAACCAGCCAAAAATGCTCCTAGGGCCATCGAAAGGCCTGCCTGTTTTTCAGCATTAAACAAGTTAGTTATCTTATTAATGCTTGAACCAGTTATATAGATGTACTAAAAAATGATAACTAATGATGCTTACCCTGGCAGTTAAGAGACTAGTACCAAGAATCACAAGAAGTGTATTAGCTGAAAATATTTCTGCATTCTGATTCTCTGCAATTTGCTTATAAGTTGGCCGAAGAAGCTGCAAATTATATTTAAAAGAAAGAATATCATAAATATCACCTTTAGACTTTGAGTAGACAAAGATATGAGTAGTTTAAAAAACAGTCATGTGACATATATCGTTGTTCAAATTTATTACCCTGTACGTCACATTTTTGTCCATATATGAAAGTAGTCACTTTTTTTAATTAATTAATAGAAACATGAAAACAAAATAATATTACTTGAAATGGAGAAAGTACCATATCACTTTCTAGAATACATTTCTTAAAGATCAATTGACATGGATCAATATAAAAGAAAAAACCTATCATATGAGTAGATGCTTCTATATTGTTTAGCTTACAAGACGTCCTCCGGCAATAATGGCGGCAATAGCAATGATTGCCTTAACAGCAGCCAATCCAAGGGCTTCAGCTATGGCCCGAAAACCAACCTGATTACCATAAGCAGGTAGTGAATATAGCAAGCATAATAAGCAAGTAGACAAAGTGTGAAGTTCTTTTTTTCTCATATACAGTTGGCATGTAAGAGATACCAGAAAGTGCTATGAAAATGAGAGAGAGAGAGAAACTAGGGGCCCGTTTACTAACAGGAATATTTTATGTTTTTCCAGAAAACTGGAAAACTAGAGAGAGGAAAACTGGAAAACATGATTGCTTGTTTATTCTCCGAAAATTGAAAAACAGAGACATGTTCATGATTTAGATATTGCCCTGAATAGGAGTAAAAACATTTGGAAATTCCAAAATAGGACCCTTATGCTTTTATTCCCTAAATAGGAGTAATTTCTGCCAAGTTTGGCATTGCCGGGCTTTAAACATGGCAGTTGTTTCCAAACTTCACAGAAATTACTCTTATTTAGGGGAAAAAAACATGGCAGTCCTATTTTGGAGTTTCAAAATGTTTTTACTCCTATTTAGGGAATTTTCCCTTTCTAATTTTCTCCTAAAGTTGGAGAACTCACTTTTTGGTGTTCTCCAAAATGGAAATACGCAGCTACACTGCATCTTGTATTTGTTTCACGCTTGGGTATGCGATTGGGGAAACTTTGTTTTTTTAAACTTTGCTTTTTCAAACATGTTTGAACTTTGAAAAAGCATGTGGCTTTAAAAATAAATTTCTAATACCAACTCTGATCCATAATTTTCATGGCAAAGTATTACTAGTGTTCTGTATTTGCTTTTCAAGACAATATTGTAGTATCTTGTTAAAAAAATGTCACTTATTAAGTCTTGTTCGTTGATTATCATTTATGTTAACATTTTGTCTTATTTCAACTGTTTTCTAATTATGAGTAATTTATTTAATTTTATACACACATTAATTTTTTACGCCTTCAGTTCTGTCTGGTTTCAGCTTCTCAATGTATATACGGAGTACTTACTTTATGTTTTTGAATAATGAAATGGAAAACAAAAGAAATTTGGAATACATGTGTTCAGATTTGGAAAATGAAAAACTGGAAAATGAAATCAAAAAACAAAAACAGAAAACTGAAAAAATAAGTAAACGGGCCTAAGTTATTCTTTTGTGTTTGGTCTTTTTCATATATCCAATATTGATTTTTTACATATATCTAGATTTCTTAGTCTTTACATTTAAGAAGTGAATAAATAAAAACGAGTTTGAAAAATTATTATAAATAAATGTATGGAGTTTGAACCAATGATTTATTTTCTCCCACATTTTATTTCCTTCAAAATTTCTCCCATACCCCCCCCCCCCCCATCCCCTAGCTTTTTTTAGTTCCAAACGGCCTCTAATTGAATTTGATGCAGACACAAGTATGATAACTGGAAACCAGAAGGAAGTATGAATGTGGATAGTTGTTCAAGCGTAAGGCTGAACAATTCATGTATTCGTGTAATAAGTGCATATGAGAATCTTTACTACAAAAATAGAAATTAGAAAATTACCCCTCCTTTGGAAGAATTGGGTGAAATGAGAGGTATGAGTATAAGCAAAACAACCACTGCTAAATCCTGAAGGGCAGGGAAAAAAACTTGATTAGAATACTTAGAAGAAAGGACTATGAGGGAAATACGAAAGAATGATCAGTACATAATGGAAGTATGAGGACATTATGAAGCTACTGCATATTTCTTAAAGTTGCATTCTTCAAAAAGCATGAGGATACCTGAAAGAGTAATACAGAAAATGTGGCTCGTCCATGCCGTGAAGTGCTCTCACCACGTTCCTGCAATACCTGCATAGATTGATGGACTCAAACTAGTAACCAACCATGAGTCCATGACTTAAGCTGGAAACAGCACATTGCGTTAGATATAAGGAGCAACGAAAATAGGGAGTTCTATTTGGTTAGGTGTCCAATATCTGATCTTTAACGAGCTTGAGTCTAATATATATGCATAAGGAATACCTCACTTCTTGAGGATCCTTTTTTAAAAGGTTAGGTCCAGTTTAATATGGTATCAGAGTTTATTATCCTGGTCCAATTGGGTTTGTTTGAAGACCCGTGACTTTGGGCAGCCCGATATAGGTTTGTTTGGTCCATTTTATCCACCCTTTCCTATTTTCAAGCAAAAGAGCACGTCAAACCGCTACAAGAAAGCCTGTATTTTATCTGGTCATAGATCTTTGATTTGAAAGAGAAAGAGTCACACTTGATACTTAGAAGTCGTAGCCTATACCCCAGACTTCCAAAGCAGCAAAAAGCAGGAAGCTTGTGTTGATATGGTGTGCTCTAAGAGCCTTTTGAGGTTGGTCAGGCACCCAGGCCCAATTTAAGACACTTCAATCACCTTGAAAATATAATTTCAGACTTACCTGAAGGACAACAGCAGTGGATGACAACGCAAGACCATTGCCAATGACAATTGCAGCAGGGCCATGTTGTGCCGCGAAAAGATGAGCAACCATGCCGGCCACTGCAGCTGTCACTAATACCTGCACTAAAAATATATTGACTTCATTTTAAAATGAACTGTATATCACAAAACATAATTTGTCAAAATACTCCTATATTTCCATCACCTGTGCAGTGCCCAAACCAAAAACATATTTCTTCATTGAACTTAGCCGCTCAACTGAAAGCTGTTAAATTTAAAAGAGAGCAGATATCAACATGCATACATAGAGTTTTAAATCACAGAACCTTCAAAAATAGACTGACTACTAGTTGATTGATTATTATTTTATTGGACTTCACCTCAAGGCCAATGTTAAATAGCAAGAAGACAACACCGAATTCAGCAATTGCCTTAGTCCCGTGTACATTACGAATAATAGATAGACCATAAGGTCCAATCAAGATACCACCAGCCAAGAATCCAAGAACAGGGCTACCTGGATATAATGGAAGACAGAAAAAACCACCAATGAGCTATTATAAGCCAAAAGAACGAGCAAAATGAGGCAATAGAGTTACTAGGTTACAAAAAATGGGCGAGGTTATCTTACCTCCGGGAATTTTCTGGAATGCGGGCACAAAAATAACACTAGCAAGCAGTAGCCACAAGATGTCACGAAGAGACGCTTCTTCCTCGTTTATCTATGAAAAACAGAGAGCTATGCTACAAATCATATAAATACAATACAAAGAAAATAACCACACTATCATGGGATTATTATCATATTATGAGATACTAATTGAAAAAAGTCAAGGGCATACCTCTTCACGAGGAATCTTTTCCAATAGTTTCTTGATTTTCTTTGGCAGTTTTCTTATTTTCTGGACTAGAGGCTTTGTGTTAGATGAAACCTCGTGAATACTAGAGGCATTGGTCTCTTGCGGTTGGAATAAATTAGGCACCCGGTCTGAGCGATTGAAGTATAAGGAAAACCTGTGAAAGGTTTCAACTTCACTTCAATGCTAGCAACCAATGAAAACCAAAGCCATAAAACTTTTTTATGCAAAAACAAAAACTTCAGCAGACTTACATAAACTACTACTCCCTCTGTCCAGCTAAAGATTGTCAACTTTCATTATTTGACCATCTCAAAAGTTCACCACTTCCCATTTAAAGAAACAAATATGTGGTATAAATTATTTTTCTCAGCCTCAACAGCACCATATTTACTTTCTAATTCTACTTGCTACATCAGAATTAAAAAAGTTTAGAGGGACGTAGGGGAGTAGTATATTTACTGTTCAGTATGGAACAAACGCAACAAGAAACTTGGGTCATAAGTAATTCTGACCCTGCTCCAAATAGCAATGTGCCAACAACCAATTTGGGAAAGTGTTTCTTTGCTGACTCCATTAGACCGTGAAAAAAAGAAGCATGTGTCAATTCCAAACCATCTGCAGGAAAGGAGAAGAAGGATGCAGAGAAGAAACGGGATGACTTTTTCAATAAGGCTTTTGGAGCATTTAATGATGAGCTGTCCCTGGGTAACTCCTTGGACAACACTTCCTGTGTTTTACTTTGCACGCAAGTTGATTTTTCTGAATCAAGTTCACCATCTTTCAAAGATTCGAGGATGAGTCCCTTCCCTTGGTCACTTTCAGATAAGTGGGATTCATCCGATGGGATGTCTGTTACAAGTTCAGCAGATACATGATCGACATCAGCTGAAACCTCTCCATGCTTTTCATTACCTTTGACTGGATTCCTTGGCTTCGCCTCATCCTCAAGAACTACCCCCTCTGTCAATGCCTGCACTTGTAAAGATCCATTTGGAGTCTCTGAGGAATCCACAGAAGAGACTGTTAGATTCTTTTCTGCTTTCTGTATGGCAATCTCCAGGTCATCCACACGCTGAGTAGCATCAAGCTCAAACGCAACAGCTTTTTCCGCTAAAACCATTATATTCGCCACATCTTCTTCAGCTTTGAGGGCATTCATTTGTGCCTTCTCAGCTGCCTCATTCAGCTGTTGAATTTCCTTTTGCATCCCTTCCTTGCGGTTCTCTAATTGCCTCAGTTCAGCTTCACAGGTAGCTAAATAATCCCGGCATTTCCTCACTTCTTCGAGAGAAGCCAAAAGTGCTTCATCCACCTTCTCCTCCCCCTCTTTTAGTGTAGATGCGACTTCCTCTTTGCTTTCTCCAGAATCTTCTAGGGACCCATTCCTTTTTTCAACTTCTGATGAATCCATTAACACCTGGAGCCTTGCCTCCGCCAGAGAAAGTGACATGGTTGCTTTTTGTATGGCTTCTTTAGCCACAGCTTCCTCATTCAGTGTCTCTTGGATATTGCTGTGAGCCTTGTTAACTTCATTCCAGGCATTTGCTGCTTCATCCTTCAATGCTATTGCCTCTTCCGATATCCTCTGTGCTTTCTCCTCAAACATGGTGCTGTTAATACGTGCAACCTCCAAATCTGTAAGTGCCTTCTGCAATAGTTCCCTTAAATCGTCCAAACTAGGTTCCATTTCTTCACCATTCTCCACAATCTCATCCTTCGAACTGCTAATTTCCACCATGGCATTGGACTCACTTCTCGAACTCCGGTCATTGTCACCCTCATTGGACTCTGCATCTCTACCGCTACAATCAATATATGCTATTGAATCGTTTCCTTGACAATGAGACAAGGCTTGTCCCCTGTAGGACTTAAAAGACAAACAGTTTCCAAATGAACAAGAATTCTGCAAGTGGCAATTGAATAATAGCCTGGAACTTAGCTCCCTACCAGCAATGACCCGCTTCAAAACCTTTCTTCCTTGACTGTTGTACATAAAATTCAGGTTCCCAAGAGGTTTGTAATCAAAACCACTCCGGGATGTGTTTGGCCGCTCTAGTATTCTATAAGTCACAGCTCCATTGCAACTTACCACATTTGGCTGGTAAACACAATATGCAAATCCCATTCTTCTACTCTAATTTTGAGTGTGGCAGGGCCAAAGCTTAACAAAACAATACAGCAACGTCTCAATTACCTGGAATATATCACCTGGTTTAAGCAACACACAACAAAAAAGAAATACTTTCATATGAGCAATGATTGTGAAACAGCTAAAAGGGTAAATTTCCCCCTAAAACTTGATTATGTTTCATCTAAACACAACTTACCATAAACAGCAAACGCAGCAATCTACCATTTCAAAGAGTGTGCTTATTTAACTTGAGATTTGAACACCATTGTGCGTTACTTTGAGCACCGGTGAAAGCGCAGCGGGGGGTAGGTGGGTGAGGTGGGGCTCGGACTTTAGAAGGTGGGACTTTTCTGGCTGATTGTGTGTTTGGGCAGCAACAGGTAAGGGCGGTCTGGTGTGAGGAGAAATGGTGATGAGTTGTCAGGTGTTGAAGCTGAGTCATTAGGATGGTGGCGGTAGATTGACGGGCGGGAGTTTGCTAACCCTCCACATCAATAAATCAAATTCAATCAATTCAATTCAATTTAATTAGAGAAATTCTTTATGTTTTATACACATCAGTACACCTTCGTGTCTTAGAGGTTTTTTTGTGTGTGAATGCCTGTTCACATACAAAACCGACTTGTTTTGTTTGTGAAAAATTCTACAGACAAAACAAGCCAATTTTTGTCTGTCGATTGGGATCCGCAGACAAAAAATAACTCTCACAGACACGGAAGTGTACTGATGTGTATAAGAACGTGTAAAAAAGGAATTTTTCATTTAATTAAAGCATTATTTTGATTATTGTAAATTATTTCTTTATCAATTTTTTAGTAAATAATTACTCCTATAATTTAGAGGGTCAAACACTTTGATGATATTTTATATTTGTGACCTATTTTTTAAAAGTATTGTTCTAAAAATCGTTCTAGGCGTCTGACCAGTCCCCGTCTAGGCGCTAGACGGTTGCCGGACGCCCTGATTTTTGTCTAGGCGCTCCGACTAATTGCTTTGACACCTAGGAGAATTAGTCAGCCGCTTATGGCGCATAGTTTCCCGCCTAGAGCGCCTAATCGCCGTCTAGGGCATCTAGATTTGCTGAACAAAATTTGTTTTTAAATTTTTTTTTTATATGTACCTTCAACTTTAATCACAAATATGAAGAAAGATACTTGTATATTAAGATAAGAACTGCTATTTATATATGTTTGTATATATAGTTAAATTTTATAATTATTTAATATTTATAACACTATGTAGTTAAGTGATTATTTATCATACATAATTGCATGTGACAATTCTTTCATTCATGCATGTTAATGCATGTGTACATATTTTTCATGCACACACAAACATGATACTATTGTTTTACTATGTATTCCTTATCATATTACTATTGATAGAGTATTTAATTCTGGAGAGAAGTGAGAGCTAGAGAGAGAAAGTGAGTAATTAATATTTCTCCACCCCTTTATAATTAGCCCATTGGGGTCTATTTATAGGTAAAAATGTGGATTTGGGCCCCTAGCCTTGGGCTTAGGAGGCCCATTACAATAATCATGTCTTTTATGGGCAAATAGGGCCACTAATGGGCTGAGTACAACACTTAGTAAATAAAATAGGGGAATACATTCTGCCAGGGCGAAGTCTGGCCGATACGGCACACTTTGGCCGATGCGGTCCATGGACGACGCAGTTCACGGACGATGCCTCAGGAGCCCGGGTGATATCCACTCCTTTGGCCGTTGCGGGCCTCTGGTCGATGCATGCCACGTGGGTGCCCTGCTGGTGTCCTTTGGACCGTTGAGTGTGTGGGTCATGGGGTCTAGGCCCATATACTCTATCAACTATGTATTCATTATCATATTTACAATTTGTGTGTCTCCGATTAGACCCCGCCTTGGCGGCGCCTAGGCGCTGGTTTGGCTGGCGCCCTACTAGCGCCTAGCGCCTTTTAGAACATTGAAAAAAGTAACTGAAACAGGTATAAAATATTTCTAATCACAACATCTTAACTTTACTATTTAAATTTATCTAAGATAAAATATGAGTATAAAAATCTCTAGCCCGTCAAATTTCTTTTTTTTACTATTGATATGCAACATTAGTATCACATGAAAGATTATAAAAAGTTATTAATTTTAATATATATTTTTGTGAAAATTGGAGTTTAGTTTTTCATGAATCCCACATTGGGCCCTTTATATTGTGTGGTCAGTACTTCATCGCACGTTTTTCCTTATAGCTTTTTTGGTAAATAGTTGTCACCCAACATTTAGGTGAATCGCATTGGGCTCAGCATCCACTATAAGACTTTCCTATACGTTTTTGACCTAGGGTTGCAACATTTTTTAGGTTAATAGCTCACGGATGGCTTTTTCACCTCATGCAATGCGGTCAGTCTAAGGGACCAATTTCTTTGTTGGTTAGACTCATTCACACAACTAAGAGTATCTCTAATGCCACAATGATATGTACATGGTGCATATGTGACATGAGAGAGATAGACACATAAAAATAAATTATTGACTTTTGTTTTCACGTTTTTATATAATTTTGGTAATAATGTCAATCGCAATGTCTACATGTAGACATTTTTCTTGCATTGTAGAGAAAAACTTGTCAAAAACATCTTTATTACATGCTGCAAAAAAAATTGTCAGAAACATACGGAGTAATAATTTTGATTACTATTATTTGTGTGTTTATCTCTCTCGTGCCACATGTGCACCGTGCACATTGTGGCATTAGAAGAGATAGGCAATGGTCGTTTGTATTTCAAATGCAGATGTTGTGACATATTCATTTGGCGGGATACCCTATACCCCCTAAATCACAAGTCGAGCATTAACTTCATTCAAAGGAAACTTTCACATGTATCAAATGAAGTTTCCCTCCAGGGAAAAAAAGATTTGGACTAAAAATAACTATGATGAAATTGTCTACCAACTGAAATGTATCAAATATTGTTTAGTAGTTGGCATTGTAATTTTTGCCCTTTGTTTGGTTGTTTCAAGGCTAAATTGTCCTATTTTTATTAGAATATTTTGTTGTAATTAAGAACATCTGTTGTTGGCCTTATGTAACATCTCTTGGTTCAAGGCTTCTAATAACATCAGTTGTAACATCTGTTGTTTTGTAACATCTCTTGGCCTTGTTTGGTTGTTACGAAGGTTTTGTCTTTGCCAATGTATCCCATGTTAGCTTTCATTCAGTTATTTGTCAAATAAGAGTAAACATATTGATGGCCTCTCACTTAACACTCCCTTCTTTCCTTAAATCCTAACACCAATTTGTTACCCCATAATTTGTTACCCCCATAATGGAAATGACAAAAGTGAAGTCTTCAAAATGCCAATACAAGTTTACTAGAACATCGTAAGTCCAAAACTTGCAAAGACCAACCCAATTCCATGTATATGAAGCAAACTAATGGCACAAAAGTAAACACCATTCAATGTCACTCAATAATAATTCTGAACAAACAACATTGGGTTTAATTAGACAAGTAACAGAAAGCAACATGACATATCGATATAGTATTCGAATACTGGACTACCATTATTACAACACACAGTAGTACAACAAACAAGACAACTTTTTGTTGTAGCAGTAGTCTACACGTGGTCATCATACGACTCACGTGCAGCAGTCCTGCAATATAATAAAATAGTAACTGTTAGTGAAGAATATGATAACAAAATAACAAGGATAATTTCATTATTACATTGTTACCAACCCCTTTGCAAATTTTGGACAATTACATTTATCATGACTGTGACCTTTGCAAACACGACAAGCCCGGTTCAATGCTACCCATCTATCCATGTTAGATTTTAGACATTTCCCACAACCTTTGTGTCGCGCATGGTCGGGTTTCACATTCTACCACATTAAATGCATTCATATCTTTACCTGGCCTCTTATTTCGTCTTGACTTGTTTGATAGGTGCTCCTTGAATTTATTTCGCCACTCTTCAGGTGACTTTAATCCAACTCCTTGGTCCTTCGGCGACTCCGGTATAAGTTCATAGTAACCACTAAGAGAAGCGTCATATGTCATGCTATTTTCTTCAGTCAACTCTCTTTTTTGGTCCTCTCTTATCAAATTTCCCGATTGGTCTCTAACAACTTCCATCTTACAACCCTTTTTCCACCGATCCATAATGTAAAAGCTTGAAATGTTGTAAATCTTCATACAATCCAGAACCCTTAATATATGCAAACAAGGTATCTAGAACAATGAGCAATTTGTGTCTAACAGTCGAACTTCACTACTCGACTTCTTTTTATTGCGGTTTCATTAGAGAGTCCTCTATATGTTAACTTCACCATGATAGTGTCACCCGCATCCACATTCTCATTGACACTATAAGTGAAGCAGTCATGTAGTTCAATTTGGAATTCACAAAACATGGTAGAGGTGTATATATTTACCACTTGCTTGCCTCGGCCCCATATTGTATCTTAGGACGCCCATTCATGTCCTTATGGTCACATTGATTCTGAGTCGCTCTTTGTCTCGAAAGAGCTCTATCGAGTAACGAACATATTAAAACTACACTCCTTGTACACATATTTCTTCAAGAAGGAGTGTGTTGTTTCACTTCTTTGAGTAGAAGACATAGCAGAAGCAAATACATTCTTGAAATACGTACGCCGGGACCCACTTGTCACAAATTTGAAACGTGTAAGACATTCATTCGTTGTCTCCCAACCCAACTTCGTTAATGAGAGCTTTCTATGTCACTTCAAATTCTTTGGGTGTCTCCGAATGTTTAATAATACTATAAATCGTGTCAAAATTATCAAGAGATTTATTCCCCCCCCCCCCCCACTTTCTCTGGGATCTTACAAATTATGTGCCACATGCAGTGGCGGTGATAGGTGTTCGGGAGAACACAATTAATGGCGTTGGTCAAAGCAGGATCTTGGTCCGTGATAATAAAATTTGGTGGTGGCCCGGGCATGCCTTCTAAAAAACTTCTAATACCAAAAGGTAAGACTCAAAAGTTTCCTTGTTCATGAACGCACAACCAAATAAAACAAGCTCAAAATGATGATTAACTCCAACAAATGGTGTGAAGGGAAAGCTGTAAGTATTTGTGTTGTATGTTGAATCAACAACAATTGTATCACCAAAAAAGTAATACAAACGACGACAAGTGGGATCAGCCCAAAAAGCCATTTCAATTTTGTTCGCATTATCTTTTCTAACCTTGTAGAAAAATGACGAGTTGTGTTCTTTCTCTTTCATAAAGTGCTCCACAAATAATTGAGCATCTTGACCCCTAACTTTCTCCTTCTCATCTCGAACATAGTTTCTCAAATCCGTTTCAAGGAACCCAACATCACCCACACCACTAGATTCGAAACTGAATACGCCCATAGTTTGAGGGATTGAGATGTTGTTAGCTTGTAAAGTTTAGAAAAACTTTATCTTGCTTCTCAGACATGACAATGTGACTTTAGTAAGTGGGCATTGCTTGGCATTTCACAATAATGATTATGTGCCTCCTCAAATCGATACACTTTGAAAACCACATTCTTTCGTGTTTTAGAGATACCCAACATTGTCTTACCCCCAATGCAGAGTTTTGCCTACACCAGTTTCATTCTCTTGCATTGAGTTCTTTCCGGACCCCTTTTTGTGACAAGTGTACACCCTACCAGTAACTTCCCCGACTTTTTTTTTACAGGAATCTTTGCGATTACTAAACTCGGCTAACTTAGCATATTCATTGTAAAATTTAAATGCATCACTAAACTCTTGAAATGTCATTCAACACAAGGTTTTTTTCACTTGGAATGTGGGGGATAAAATGAGTGACTATGTGACTACAAGTTGTTGTCTGTCTCGAAGATTCCATAGCTAATCTTCTGATACAAAATTAAAATCACCATTTCAAAATTAAAATACAAAATTTATCTTATTAAACTTTTATTCGATCAATTAATCAAGTATAAAGTACATGATATTAAAGAAGAATAACTATATACATGGGGAAAAATGAAGTTCAACAGAAACTCTCTATATCAAGCGCCACAGACTCTGTAAATATGAAGAACACCACAGAATAATCTCGACCAAAAGAAAATTCGGATTTACATGAGCTTAATCGTTTGTCAAGTTTGTATATTTGTTTGCAATTTTTTGTGAAGCGAGAAGAAGGTGAGAAAAATATTTAGCTTCGACAATAATTTTGATACCTGCAACTATCTCGAGCTGATTTCTCCATCACTGGTTTTGTTTTCTTAAGATGAGAGGTTTCTTGCTGATTCCTCAGTTGCTGATTTAGTTTTTTGCTTTACGAAAAGAAGGTACGAAAACAAATTATGACGAGTCAATTTCTTTCGTCGGATCATTTTGGGTGCGGATATGGGTTATTTCAGTCCGATCCTTTCATTTAAATGATGGGTCAAGGTCAACCATTAGATTAAATCTAACGGCAAGCAGTATTTCAGTCCGCACAAGAATTGGTCAGGCGCGACTGATAAGAAAACTTCTATCTGTGTGCGCGTAAAAACATCATAAGTAAAACACCTCTCCTTATTTGAAGGGTCATATATGTTGTTAGTAAATTTTTCTTCACAGTGTCTGGATATAGACATTGTGATTGACATTGTTGAGAATAACTTGCCAAAATGCATAAGACCGTGGAAAGAATGACAGAGAAAAGTCATGAATGTATTGAGTCTGTCTCTCTCTCAAGTGACATATGCATCGTGTACATTATAGCATTGGGGATGCTCTAACCCATTTTCAGCTTCATCAATCACTATTTTTTTTATGAAACTTTAATTTTCAAGCGGTGAATTGTTCTCCGTATAACAATCAAATTAAGTTAGTTTGAATTAGTTTTCTGATTGAATTGTGTCTAGTTGTCGTAGAACACCACTTTTAACTATTTTATACTACGTATAATTTTCTCTTTATTTTATTAGAAAGTATGTCTCCATAATTTAGCAAGTTCAACCAATTCAACATCCTCAATCAAAATTTCATCAATTTCAGCATATTCAGTCGATCCAGTGTTACTGAATAACCTCTGAATCTTTACCTCTAAAACCATATCAAATCGACTTATTTAATACGTAAACATTTAACATTGTTTAAGTCATTCGACATGTTATATTACATCTTCATATTACAATGTTTAGAGCATCTCTCATGCAAGGGTGTGCATGGGGCACATGTGGCATGAGAAAAGACATAAAATTAAAACAATGCAACATAACTTTCCAGAGATCAAACACCAACTCGCCACCCTATACCTTGTGGTGATGAAACTGTTGTGGGTTGAAATACCGATGCATCCATGGTACTAAATTTGATATGCATTCTTTAGTTTGTTGGGACGACATGTAATTTTTTTATTTTTAAATATAGTACGTAGTAGGTTTTTACATTCTTATAGCATTTTATCTATTGATTCTCTTTTATATTTTTCGGGTCAGATTCTTAATATGTCTCATTTACTTTAAATGTAACAGTGGTACCATGGATTCATACTTTAAATGTTTCTTAATGTAGTGTTGTTAGGCCCGGGATTTTGGAACCGGGAACCGAAAAAATTCCTGGAACCGAACCGATATGAACCGGTTCGGTTCGGTTCCTATTTTTGGGAGTTAAAACCTTATCGGTTCGGTTCCTAAGGTATAATATCGGTTCGGTTCTCGGTTTTTCATAAAAATGTATTCCAAGAACCGATATAGAACCGTTAGTTCACTCTTAATAGGTTATCCAGATTTCGTAAAAATACTCCGTAATACCGCAGCCCACTCGCAGCCCATAATTCCTTTAGTCCGCTTCAGAGTTCAGTCTTCATCGAGTACGTCAAGGATTTGCGGATTGGGAGGAAAACCCTAGCCACACCAATCATCTTCTACTCTGCTCTTTCATACGAAGTATTCACTCTGTCACTCCTCTGTCAAAGACTCAAAGATTTTCATGAAATCATGGGTTCATCAAAGGAAAAGTCGTAAATATTAGGTAAGGTTTTCTTGCTTTCTGTATTTATTTAACTTTCGAACCCTTGGCAAAACCAACGAAAATTCTGAGAATCTGTTTGTGAATAACTGAATCCTCATAATATCTTTATTATCTTGACTTTGACCCCACTTTGTAATGCTCATATTATTACAGCCAGCACTGTTATACATTGTTCCAGCTGTGATTGGATTTTTGGTCGTGCATTGCCTTTGGAACGACAATGTAAAACCTGTATGTGTACATTAATAAATATAGATGTATATGTGTTTATATATATGCTTAACTTCTACTCTGTATTATCTCTGTATTTTGTTGCTTTACTGATAATGCATACCCAAGTGGTGCACCATGTTTGGGTCATTCTTTAATTCTTTATGTACAGTTGCTGGAATTTGATGAGTCCAAGTCTAAGGCATCAGTAGTTAAAGAAGATGACACCATTACAGTTGTAAGTGGTTACTTTCTTCATGTGCTTTCTTTATTTACTTCTTTTACTTTCTTTTACTTTCTTTTAACATTATCGATGTTGAAACACGAACCTAGATATTAGATCATTAGAATTTGTCCAGACTGCAGAGGGTATGCTACTTAAATTTGCCAAGCTGCATAGATTTTTTTGTGGGTGAATGGAATGAATGATTCAAAGGTATTGTTCTGATGATTTCCAAATTCTTCCTTCAAGTGAGATTACCATAACCTGCAAGTGATATCATTTTAAAGCCATAGCTCAAGAGTAACAAGTAACAACCTAGTTTGACTTAGGGATTCACTTTTCATGTGTGCTAAATATATGGATTAATATTAACTCAAAGTTAGTAACTGTGGTTCTATCAACACGACTGAGAACCTCAATTAGCAACTATAAAGTGCTAAGAGAGTAAATTATGAATATATAGAGCTACATATAGAAAGTATTTATGTTTACATTTGCTATAATCTAAATTTAATATAACTTTTTCAGGTTTTAAAGTTGGAACTAATTGAAGTTGATGGACTGTTCTTGCATTGGAGATGTGCAACAAATACTGTCCAGACCAACAAGGATCAAGAATAGAAAATATAACATAATTATGATGTTAAATTTGGAATTATGGGCTGAATTAGTTGTACTTTTTTAAGCTCCAGTTTATTCATTTTTGAACAATTTAACTTTCATGTTTCAATCAATCCTAACTTCTTACAATCTCGAACTTGTAATTTTAAATTTGACTTGTTTGAAATGGGCTTGATTGATTGCAGTTTTGTGCTGTATTTTAACGTTTTCTTTTGTGGCGGAAATCAATGGATTATAATTTGTTTAAGAACCGAAAAATGACAAGAACCGAACCGTTAACAATTGGTTCGGTTCCTTAATGGTTCTACATTTTTTTGTCCGGAACCGAACCGATATCACAAACGGTAATTTTCTAAACGGTTCCTCCAATTTTGAAGAGGAACCGAACCGGTCCCAGGCCTAAGTGTTGTCGGTTACTCTTTGAAATGTTTGTGTTAAATTTGCTAGGCCATATATTAATTAACTACTAACATAACTAATATAAGGAGCCACAGATTTTCTAAAAACATCCCCCTTTAAGAAACTTGTGTCTCTCAACATCCTTAGCCTTATGTCCAATCACGTGTATGGAAGTAATGGTAGACATTACAAATTTTCTACGATGGAACACATTATGAGATCTGTATTACCTCCCCAAGCAAAGGTTTTCTATTCTCAATTAGTCTCAACCCAACCAAAAGTTATTGTTATTTTTTAGAATGTTAAGACATATATAATACATAGTATATAATTAATTAGATAGAAAAACAAATAAGCTATCACATAGATCAATAGAGGAAAGAAATAGAAAAGACCAAAAATGTCATTCACCGGGACATTGGATAAATGCAAGGCTTGTGACAAAACTGTTTACTTCGTCGATTTGTTGTCCGCTGATGGATGCATCTATCATAAATCTTGTTTCAAATGCAGCCATTGCAAAGGCACTCTTGTGGTACGTTATTGTTTGTGTTCTTGTTGTGATCGATCGTATATAAATTAACTATCAATCGGGGACCTGAAAGATAAAGTGTGTCAATATAGGACTTTAGTGATTAAAAACTATCAATCAAAGACCTAAAATATCATTGTTTTTTTATTAATTTCATTGCTATTTTTGATGAACTTTTCTTTACAAAACTTTATTAGTAAAATTAAAAAATATTTAAATTTTTTAAAATAAAAATACTAAAGTTCATGACAATTTAGGTTTTACATTGTCAATTTTCAATCATTCGAGTTCTATATCGACACGTCTCATTTTTCAGGTTCCTTATTGATAGTTCATCTATCTTGGGGTCCTTAATTGATAAAACCTCATCTACATGTGAATGAAAAGAGATTAAATGTTGATACATATTTCATAATGTGAGAGATATAAATTGTGTTAGGCCGGTAGACCAGCACAAAGTTTTCTTTTTCTTTTTGGCATAATTTTTCGTCCAAAACCATGCTACATAATCTCATCAAATTTGGGGTGCTAAGGGGCCTAGTGTGATCCCCTAAATATGTTTGTATATTAGATATGCTTGCGTGTTTTTTAGACACCCATGTAAATGATGAATTTTGATTGGGACAGATGAGCAATTACTCTTCCATGGATGGAGTTCTTTACTGTAAGACCCATTTTGAGCAACTCTTCAAAGAATCTGGGAATTTTAGCAAGAATTTTCACACTTGTAAGTTATACTACATGTTATTTTGTATATTAAATACTCCACTAAATAAAGAAAAAAATGATTTCGTTAGTTTATATATATATGTTGCTTAAGTGTGCTTTTAATTTTTGTTAATTAATACTTTTAAATGTTTGTTTGTATCATCCTTATGCAGCGAAGCCTCCAGAGAGGGAGAATTCAATGGTACGTGTAATATTCATTCAATATTAATATTAGTTTATGACTAGTGTGTTCTTTTTAGCATTTATACATAGTACCACATATGTTATGTATACTACGTATATATTAAAGCAGTTGTTTACAATTTTATAAATTTCGCGAAAGTAATAATGTTAGAAGGGGAGCCTTGTCGCACCAGTTAAGTTGTTGTGTGACTTAGAGGTCACTGGTTCTAGTATTGAAAATGGTCTCTTATCAAAATATGACAGAGAAGGTTTTCGCCTTATACACCCATGTGGTGAGACCTTTCCCCGGGCCATCGCTTTGGGGATGCCTTCGTGCACTGAGCTACCTTTTTTTAAGCAAAATTAGTGACGCAACGTTGTTTGATGCATATATGTATGTATGCAGACAAAGAGCTCAAGCAAATACTCTGCCATGTTCTCTGGAACCCAAGACAAATGTGCTTCTTGCACCAAAACAGTCTATCCTCTTGAGAAGGTCCGCTTTTTCTCATTTAAGTTCTTTGCATTAAGCAATACTACAATTACATTGTCCTGGTCTAATCGCTTTAATGACATTTATAAGATGTAAAATATTTTGTTACTCTTACATAGATCCAATTTAGTGATTTATATGCTATCAGTGTAATATATAGATAGGTAAAACAGTACATTCACTCCAATATGTCATCAAGTTGGTAGGAAATGGGTGAAAACTTAGCATAACCCTAATAACCATGTGATGTGAAAACTTAGCATGACTTATCATGGGTGAAAACTTAGCATAACCCTAATAACAAACATAAATGGGTGAAAACTTAGCAAAACTTAGCATAACCGGAATATACTAAATTATAGAAAAATCGTATTTAAAATATGGAATATATTTAATTAATAAAATAAAGAAAAATGTGAAAAATAGCTAAACGTGTCTTTCACAATAACTTCGGTCAATTCGGTCAGATAAGTAACTTTAACCTTACGACGTCAAATCAAAAATTACGTACGTGTTTGATAGAAAAAGTTGGTTGATAAAACTGAGAATGTGGTTACCAAACAAGCTTTTAATCTCATTTCTTGACATTGGTAACCTTTAGTTATCTATTATAATCATGCATGCACTCTTAATGGTTGTTATATTATATGCATGTGTAGGTTACGATGGAGGGAGAATCATATCACAAGTCATGTTTCAAGTGCGCACATGGAGGTTGTCCCTTGACACATGCAACGTATGCCGCACTAGATGGAGTGCTCTACTGCAAGCACCACTTTGCTCAACTCTTCATGGAGAAGGGAAGCTACCAACACGTCCTTACTGCCACCCACAAAAGGAATGCTTCTGCGGCGTCTGATGGAGCTGAAGAGGGGGAGGAGCATTCTGCCGCCGCCGCCGATGAAGCCAATCATGACAAACAAGCCGATGAAGAACAAAATTAATCCCAAGTATAATTAAAGTTCCGAGCCTTGCCTAACACACATTAATTTTTCTATATTCTTTTTGAGAATATTATTCATTATTTCTTGTGGTTTTTGAGATTGTCTTAATCAATTATTATTGTTGTATCATTTTTTCAATGATTAGCTTGTCGTTTGTTTTTTTGTGTGCCATTTGTAAACCCTATTGTTCAAAATGATAAATTGTACTATACACTTGAATATATGTTAAAACCGCATGTTACACTGTTTGTCAATGTTGCATTTCATGTTTGTATAAAAAATGTTAGGTGTACACCTTGGTACACACCTTCGTGTACACCCTATAAAAGCATTAAACCATTTCTGTTATCGCTCCCCCTCTCTCCCACTTACATATGGAAATCTCCCTCTTCTTTCCTCTTCATGTCTTCCATCTTCATCACCTCCCATGTTCACCATCAATTCTCAATATCGGGCTATCGGCCACATCTCATCTTCATCATTTCCATCTTACTCATCTCCGTTCTTCAACCTCATCTTCCATCTTCTCCATTAGGGGTGGGTTCGGTTCAAACGGTTCGGTTTTCACCTAAAACCGAATGCTGAACCAAAGTAAAAAGTTTGGTTCGGTTTGGTTTTATGTTCAAAAATGTAGAACCATGGTTTGTTTGATTCGGATTATTTTGGTTCGGTTACGGTTTTTGCCAAAATATTTTTGTTGATTAAAAAATAGTAATTGGAAAACAAAAACAAAAAATAAACTACATCAAACTATAATTAATGGTAATACAATACAGAATACAAACACATAATTGAAAAAAAAAAAAGAGAAGAAACAAATGCACTTTCAAGCAATGAATTAGAGACTACATTAAACTCATGGGTTTATTTGTGAATTATATATAGTGTATTCGCAGGTTAAAATTTTATTTGTAAATGTTGTGTCCAGTAATTCAGTTTCATTTTGACTACAAGATTTTTCTTGATAGTAAATAACGTAATCAACTTTCTTTTTAGACAAAGATATTTATGCTATAAAGTATCACGTTTTCGGCTATGTTGTTTAAAGTATGGTTTGGATTAGTGAATATTTGTTCAATCCAAAATGAATATATCTTTGCATTGGCCAATGACTTTATGATCCATCTAGATATGAGAAGTACAATGTTCACTCTTAATCATTTACGACGAATGAATCCTTTATTGGCTCAACTACTGATCCACGTGCTTCGTGATGCACCCAACACATGTCGTATTTACTCTGATTGGAGTGCAAGCGTATGTTGGTCATGATCAAAGTACATCACTCCACACATGAATTATATGTTGATAATTCCATAGACACATGAATAGAACTTATCAAATGGTTTCTCAGTGGGTATGCCAATATTCTCTAAAATACCTATGTGACCATCATGAATTACGAGAACTCATAGTTGTGAGATCAACTATACTTTCCAAAAGTATGGTGCAGTCTACATACCAATTTTATAGAATATCATCAATATCTTTTCCTTGATGATCATTGATTGAGCCTATTTTATGACTTTATGTTATATATCACATGAGCTCCCACTTAGTAACAACACAGGTCCAAGGGAACACAATATTGAATAAAACATAGACAATCGAAATGATTAATCATAAATGTGTAATACCATATGTATCAAATATAAAACCGAATGTGATCAAGTACATATATCTCTACGAAAATGATTGTCGCTAGGACATATACATTAACATATTGTCCATACATAAAATGGTATTCGATACAACAAAATGTATTTCATCCAATTCTATATCTTTATAAAGTGAGCAATTATTTAGTGAAGCAACTTTTGGTGGGTCATGTATTATGTTGTTTCCTAGAGAGGAGGAAGTTCTTAGTGTTCATGAGGATTTGAGTTGGGCCAAGACAGCAAGCTAAGATAATATTAATGTAGAGCCAGATGTTATACTGATGATTTCTTTAATTCAGTTAGAGGTGGGTGGCTCCTCCTTTGGGCTAATTATCGAAGATATCGGGGATATGATTTCTAGTATATCTTGTCAACACGGCATGCCTATAATTTGGCTCCTCCTATAGACAAATTATATCATTGTTCAACATGACACACAAATCTATTTGCCACACAAATAAAGATTCCATCTACCATTCATTTCTAATAATCCGGTGACTTTCTTGCGACTTCCCAATTGCTCTCAAACATCATATTTTCTTTTGGACAGACAAAAATAAAAGTGAAGACGATGATGGAAAATGATGGCGAAGATAAAATATGAATAGAAGGTAAATCTATATATATAATAACAAAATAGTGTGAGGGAACTTTTGGGCGGGAACGCTACTAGAAAAATAGCTATTTGTTGCGGTTATTTTTAGCTATTTGCCGCGGTTCTGAACCCCAGCAATTGGTAGGGCAGCAAATAGTAGGAAAAAGTATTTGTTACGGTTCCAAACCGCAGCAAATAACTATTTTTTTTTTAAACATGAATTTTGACTTATTGTTGTGATTCTGAACCATGGCAAATAGCTATTTAAAAAAAGTGAATCGTGACTTATCGTTGCGGTTCCGAACTGCGGCAAATACTTCTATAAATTGGCACATGTTTTTTGTTTTGTTTTGGACTATTATCAAAATTAAAAAACTGGTGTTTTAGACCAAAAATGTATCTAGCTTACATAATAAGACAAAGTTATTTTCGCAAACTTAGTATCTCATCAACAAAAATCAGAATCATAATCTCAAAATCATTGACTTATATTGATATACATCGCCAAAGTTTAAAATGAATACAATACAAATTGTCATTCTTTTGTAAGTTTATTGTAATTAAGTTTACAAAAAATTATCACACTTATATGACCAATTCCTCACAAACCTCAAATACATCATCACTCTAAAAGGCTCTTTTGGTGCTTTGATAGACCTTAAATATTAATGCAATGACAATCTCTTAGTGTCTACATAAATAATCTATGCATTTTCATATATATATATATATATATATATATATATATATATATATATACATATGGTCTCATACTTGTACTAAAAATGAATTTACTTCTACTACTAATTCCAAAGTAGTTAGCATTGTTCTAAGAAACTAGTTAGTATTATCCTAAAAAACAAAGCCCAAAGAAATGAGACCACAAATATGTAATCTGCAAAAATGTTAGCTATAGAGAAAAGCAATGAATCAACAATCACTCTAATCAACATAAAACATCCTCAGAAGTCACATACTTCCCTAATAGTTTCCACCTGCTATACATGCCAATGCACATTGTAGAGATCATCACAAATCAATAACACTTTTAATACATTCAAAACCACATGATCATTCAAGTTATATATATCCAATATCATTCTAACAAGTTATTGCACACCTAAATGTTCAAACGGTCATAAATAAAACTCTTTTCAACTCAAGACCACCTGTGTCTATTGAATAAATGTAATCCATAAACACAAAAAGGGTCAACCACCCTTACAATAAAAAACCCATAAAACGTTATCACAACAGGTTCATGGCAAGTAACAATGCATAACCCTTGTTGCCTAGGATAGTAAAAAAAGAAGTAGTAATGGTTGCCCGGTTCTAAAGATGCTGACACATACTTCTTCAAAATTAAGATGGAAAAAGAATCTGCAATAAGAATACACAGGAAACATGAATTTTGTGAGTATAATGGTCCTTACCAAAAAACAAGTGTTCAAAAATAAAGTAAAAATATTTCTTCAAACTTAAAGAGAAATATGAAAGGGTCATGACTCGTGATCAAAACCAATGAATAAATCCAGATGTTCATTGGTGTGGTTTCACAATGAATATCTCTTATTATTTCAACTATATCTTGTCCTCCCAAAGATATAAGGTGAGATGAAGTATATATCTTGTCCTCCCAAAGATACAAGGTGAGATGAAGTATATATCTTGTCCTCCCAAATAGAGCATTGGTGGTTGAATGTTTTGAAATAAAATTCGAAGGGTGTGCCCAATTCGAAGAGCTGTATTCAAGTTTTGGCTAAACAGGTGATGAGCCTGTGATAAAAAAATCCAGTTGCTTGATTATTCCGACAACACCATCTTCATTAATAGTAATTCAAAGTTTACACAATGGAGCATCGTCACTATAACCCCCACATCTTCTTTGAGAAGCTGTGTTAATACTTTACATTATGTGAATAGAACAAGAAATAAATATGAAAAGGCTTGACATCGTTGAGAAACACGTGCTTAAATTAAAAGAAATTAGATATTTATATAGATGTTGCAGACAAAAAATTCAAACGTAATAGAAAAGCAAAAGAGAAACACTTTGATCGTATAGTTTTAATCCCAACCTTGAATTAGTTGTTTTCCCGTTCAAATTGTAGATGATCTTATCCATCCGATATATGGATAAAATTATTTTATTTAAACGTTTGGGTAGCCGTAAGATGCCATGAAGAGTGAAGACCTTGCATCAGCATGTTGCACGCCTACACACAAGCTTGCGTGAAGTGGGCTAAGCGGAGCAGTGCGCATTGTTGGTGTGCCACACCTCTCTGAATTTACTTTTTCCTAGTTGACGTTTTCAAATTACATGTCACTAACAAACTATTTAGAGATTCCCAGTTATGTACATAGACAATTCATAACAAAGTAGCTAGCAGAATTTTTAAAATGTATGAGATCGTTTGTTTGATGATTAAAAATAATGTGTACAGTCCCATTCAATTTGGGTGAATTTGCCGATGAATATCTTTTAATAGCTTTCACACAAGTTAGTGCAAATATTTCTCTCATGTGTGATTTAACTGATTCTAGAGTTGAAAATTTGATAGAAATGTTAATACAAATTTTACGTGAATAAGGTTAGTATGTTTTTATTGGATTGATTTTAGTTCCACACCACACTAGACCAAACTAGACCAAATCACACCTCGACAGTTGTGAAATACATACTGAACAAACATCTACGAAATCAGACCAAATCAATTCAATTCAGATCCAACCAGATCAGACTACATAGAGATATAGTGCAGTTAAGAGCATCTCTAATTTCATTCTTTTGACATTGTCAAAAATTGCCACATCATCAATTTTAAAAGATATGATATTTTTATTTCCAATTTTATCTCCGATCCAATGCACTCTTTTATTGGTCCTTCTAATGTAACATGGAACCAACACTTTCAACTCCAATGCTGGAATTCCAAAAGTGTGTTTAACATTGTGAAGACATATACTATAGGTCTATACCACACAATTATATACATATGTATTATACATATTTCCCTTTCACTTAAACCGAGGTATTTTTTTGTCAAATGTATATTGTGATACATTATGTTACTTGTTTTTATTTATGCTACTAGATAAATGAAAAGATGAGCACACATAGTCGTAGAAACATAAGGATTAAATTTGAAGGGGGATTCAATTCCTTGTGAAGAAACCAACTCCTCCAGAGAAGAACATGCATACACATCTTCTTGCCCAGATCTTCTAATTTAAGATCGAATATGGTGGTGCACAATTTTATTTGCTGCTTGTTTAGCTTTTTCACGTACAACAAGAGTCTTCTATTAGTACCTACTATCTCCTATATATTTTAATATATCAAATAATAAGTAGATAGTAATTAATATGTTAACAATATGCATTTAAGACTTCTTGTTTATTTCTTTTAGGACACATTTACTTCATGAGTTACTAAACGGTGCTTATTAAGACCCGCGTTAATAAGTGGCACATAAAATAACCAGTGTTGTAAGTTCATGTTTATTTCAAAAGATTTAAAACACCGTTTAACATTAAAATGTCCAAAAATCACACCACACACACACAAACATTCATGTACACAAATATATAATATAATATGTGGGGCCCACCTTGTACGTGTACCCAACCCTTACTCTGATCCCTAACTCCCCATCTCCCTACCCCCAATTCCAAACCCTACCCCTTGACCCCTACCCCCACCACGACTTACCCCCTACCTCTACTCCCCCACCAGCATACCCCTTCCCCTAACCCCTTCCCCTATCAGCCCGTACGTATCCCCGACCCTTGTACCCCTAACCCCCTCCCTTACCCCTACCTCGTACCCGTACCCTTACCTTTCCCCCTACCTTGACCAGTATGCTCGTACCCCTACCCTTAGGGTCAAGGTAAGGGTATGGTAGGTAGGGGTAGGGCCGGTGAGGGGTAGGTAGGGGTGAGTAGCGTATAAGGGGTATGGTCGTGGTAGGGGTAAGGTCATAGTAGGGGTATGGGTAATGGTTAAGGCGGGATAAGGGGTAGGGGGTATGGGGCAGGGGGTAACAGAGGGAAGTGAAAGGGGGACAGGGTAGCGCAGGTCCGGGGACAGGTAGGGGTAAGGGGTAATGGCCGGGGTGGTAAGGGGCTGGGTAGGGGTGGGTTGTGACAGGATACGCGTTGTGGGTAGGGACGGGGCACAAGAGGGTAGCTTTATGGACTATGGAGGGTAGGGAAAGGGGCATGTGTACGGGTAAGGGGTGGGGTCGGTCGGGGTGGGGGTCGGGGCAAGGTAGGGTAGGATAGGATAGGGGTAGGCAGTAAGGGTTAGAGCATGGGGTAAGGGTAAGAGTAAATTTAGAAACTGAAAAAGGTTAAAGCGTTGCTTAATTAATACCCGAGGGGTATACTTACTAAGCGGCACACTAATCACCTCGTTCGATTAGGAATCAGCTTTTAAGAAGCTCGCGTGTTTAATTCACACGTCATACTAACTTAACTGTGACTTTAGCAACGAAGTAAACATGTCCTTAATGTGTATCTCACGTGGATAAACAATACTCCGTACTTTGTTTTTAATAAATGATATTTGACAAAATTTGCTTTAAGGCAAAAGAGAAGCGTTGAAAATGCTCTAAAGACATCTGACACCTTAAAGGCTTAAATAAATATTATCTCCAATGCAAATATGTGAACGGTGCGGTGCACACATGATGATATATACACACAAAAAAATTAATAGAAAGTCTCTTTCTTTCTTTCTATGGCATAATACATTTTAGTTAATTACTTTTTATTCATAATGTGCTTGACGTTATGAATAATAAAACTAGTCAGGAGTAATATTTACTACCGGTAAAAAGAATGTGAACAAATTTCTATTAATTGTTTTTTTAATATCTATATATCTCGTTTGACACTTTTATATTAGAAAAGTTCCAATACAAAAGCATTCGACACTTTCTACACCCATTTATCACTTTGATTCAGTGTTCTAAAAGGCCCACAAAGGCGGCGCCTAGGCCCAACGCGCGACCATTACGCCTCGCTTAGTCAATAAGCGTGATAAAAGGCGTGTGGGCCTGCAAAATACAAATAATTTAACGATAAATAAAAGCCCAAGATCATCTAAAGGCTTCCTCGGGAGAGTAATAGATGCTGATCGCTCAATATACGTAAAGGCTTCCTCGGGAGAGTAGTAGATGCTGATCGCTCAATATACGTATATAGCATTTTGGAAGGAGGTAGGCTTCCTCTACTTCCGGTGTGGGATAAAGATCTTCCACATGTAAAACTAATCACCAAGCGGGCAAATAGCACCAAGGCCAAAAGATTTTTCTACTAAGCTACAACACCAATACTTTTAAGAGTGAGTGCTCTAAACTAAATATAAGAACGTACTGTCATTTTATAAGCACTATAATATTTAGTTTTTTTGTTTAAAATATTTAGTTTATTTAGCACTATTGGATAAATGCATAACCTAAGCACTATGATTATATGATCATTGTTATCTATAGAGTGTTCATTGTTGCTAACTATTATAAGATTGATATTTTATTTTCATTATTACAATTATTATATGATCATTATTATGTTATTCTTATTACTATTATTATAAGATCAATATTATATAATGATTATTACAAATAATTTTATTATAGTTAGTCTTATCATTGAACTTTATTTTACCAGCTCTTACTCTTTATATACTAGATCACTAGATGCATAAAATAGGTGTGGTTTTTATAATTTAAAGTTTGTGTTGTTGGAAAATGAAGTAGAATTATACTTTGCATGATATTTTATAATATTACATTTACACATTTACTAACATATCTATAAAATTTAGATGAAAATTGTAAAAAAAAAAACTAAAACGCCTTTTTACGCCTCAGTCCCGCCTAAACTCGCCTAGGCTTCAAAGGCCTAAGGCTCGGGCGTGCCGCCTCATCACGCCTCACGCCTTTTAGAACACAGCTTTGATTACAAATAACAATTTAGAACAATTTTATTGTACACAAATTTTGTACACATTTAACACTTTTTTGTACATAATTGTCTGTAAGTCTGCACGAGCTGCCCATGTACACAAATAACTAGGACATGTATATTTTGTTGGATGGTGCAGCTAGTTCTATGTCTGATTGCCGTTTTCTAATCCACCTGATTATATTGTTTCTGCTTTAGACTATGATTTGATTAATGAAAGTTGATTTTATTTCTTGCAAAAAAAAAGTAGGAAGTCTATATATTATCTGTGTGCACAAACAATCCTGTACAAATGTGTGCGAAATGTGTATAAATTTTATAAACAAATACCATTTTTTCCTCCAAATTATAGCATAACGACTCTATCCTGGGATTACTGGCTCATTAGGATGTTTTTACTTGGACTGTAATTTGCTGGTCTGATCTGGTCTGATCTGTTTAAGTTTGATTTGGTCCGGTCTGTATAAGTTTTGTCTGGTCAGGTCTGGTACGCTTATGTCTGGGTCGGTCTGATCTGAACAAGTCTGATCTGATCTAATAAACGTCCGGTCTCTATGTATTTTATAACTACGAAAGTCAAGTCTGATCTGGTTTATTTAAGTCAGATCTAGTTTGGTCTGATCTATTTAAGTTTGATTTGATTTGTTTAGGTCCCTTCAAAATCATCAAAGTAAAACCATCTCCTCTGCCCGAAGCCGGAGATTTAATCAATGCTTGTTCTTCCAAAAAAATACGTTTTCATTTCTCTCGCCTCTCCTCTGCCCGGAATCCCCACGCCGCCGCCGGCGACTTCTCATGGACGTATATGTATTCATACCGGTCTCTGGGGTGCTGTATGTTATTGACCGCATATGATTTCTTTTGCGTGCATTTATTGATGCTGAGATTGTATGATTGTTATGTGTCATCCATTAATTGCTCTCCACTTGAATCTACTGTACCTTTACCGCTTTCTCTCTCTGAATTTCATGTGTTTTTTTTTCGTCTTTATATTCGTATAGCAGGTGCATATAATCAATGCCTATTTGCTGTTTTGCAGGCGGCCGGGTATTAAATACGAATCCTCACTCACAAACAGTGATTTGCGCCTAGAGATGGTCGAAGTTCGATGCGGCCAAGATTGCCCAGTCGCTATCTCCATTTATAGCACAAAAGCATTAATTCTTAGATTATTATCTCATTGCATTGAAAAAATAAATGCTCCGTTCCATTATAATGGCTTCCTATTCATCTGGACTATGCATTTAAAGTAAAGGAAAAAGCTTTTCTGCTATTTAATACTGCTCATAGTCTGTTATCTTTAATTGGATCTTCTTCACCTATGTCTGATGAGTTTATCTGTTTTTAGTTTTTCTAGGATGTAAATTTGCTCATCTACATGTATTTTGAGAATTCATGAAATGGTAGGGTTCTGTTCACTCACATAGTCTTAGGTCCTGAAACTTTCACTAGAGAGTTGTAGAGAATAGATTGACTAATGTGAAAACTGAACTTTCTAATAGAATTGGTCCTTTGCCACATTTGTTTTTGCACGCCCAGGCATAGAAAATGAGCATAAGAGTTGCTGGCATAGGAAACTACTGCGAGAGAATTCCCACTAAAACAAAGATAAAGTTCATAGATAAGACTATCAATGTTTTATTCCCATGAAGAGACCCATTCACTCCAATTTTGTGAAATTTTAATTATGCTATTCTTTTCATAGGACTTAATAAGTCCTATTTGAGGAATAAAACATACTTAGTCTTATTTTTGAACTTTGTATATGTTTTGATCCTATATTGAGCAAATTCTAAACTACTAAGTAGGTTAGGTTTTACACCAGAGAATTCTGGTCAGTATCACTTTGACCATGGCAAGATGAGAAATGGTATAAATGTATAAATGTATAAATGTATAATATAGCCAAAAACACATATCTAAGCACCCAAATTTGATAGGTTAGCCCTATTGAGACTCTCAACTCCTAATTCCACATACCGAGAGTGCTAGAGACTCATTAAGGCTTATGTAGTACTTTTACATCTTATTTTAAGTTGTCTTTAACGCGTGATTATAGATGTCACCTAGCTAATTAGCTATGACCTGGTGAAAGAACTAAATATAAGAGGATTTTTGTGTGTTTCTAATTAGGATCACTTATGTGATCACCTCATCAACTAATGCTTGTGATGTCTTGCATTGATGAAATTTTCGACTGAGGTGCATCAAAAGAAGTGTTCACTCGAACTTAAGTTAGCTTTGTGTGTGCTAAGTAGGTGCAATTAGAGGTTGAGGGGCTCAATAGGACTAACATTCCTTGTTAATGAGATAAAAACGAGTTTTACCTTATCAAAGCACAAAGATGTAGTTGAAAATAGAAACGAATTCACGGATGTTAAATACACTTCAGAGCTACTGGATTTATAATGGCTGGAAGTGAAACGGGGCATGATTTGTGTAGGCAAATAGATGTCATATTGTTAAGGTAATGTTAAATGGGCAGAATCCATAACATATTAAACATCAGTTTAGAAACATATACGGAGTAACATTCATAACCCACATAATTTCACACACTTGTCCCTTCTAGCCATGTTTTATTGTATTACTCTTATATTATAAATACGAATGGAGAGTTATATTGCATATATCATATCCTAACTAGTTCCGGATTAAGGCTAGTTGGGGGTACATATATAAAAGTGCAATTGTTTGAATTTCATATTCACTCACATGGCCTGAGACGTGTATATAGGGCCATTAATACATCATACCATGGCAATAAATGCTTATCCAGCACAGGAATTGTCGGTCGTATTTCTGCTTCTATATTATCTACTAGAAGAAGGTAGGAGTGGGTACTATTTCTACCTGACATGTCAACTACGCTGTGTTTGACTCTCTCTTTTTCACCCTGTCTTTCCGAAGACTAATTTTAAAGCATAAAGCCTGCTTCTTAGTTAATCACCATTTAAAAGTCATTTTAGAGAGGGAGAGTAAGAGAAAGAGAGAGAGAAGGGGAAGTGGAAATGGGGAGAGCACCCTGCTGTGACAAGAAGGGGTTGAAGAAGGGGCCATGGACGCCTGAAGAAGATGAAATGCTTATTGAATACATCAAGAAAAATGGGCAGGGTAACTGGCGTTCCCTTCCCAAGCTAGCAGGTCTTCTCTTTTATCTATTTTTTTTTCTGTTGCCTTGGGTTCTCTGTTCTGTTTTTTTATTTTATTTTTAATCCAAGCATTTTTTATACCCCTCAGTTTCCATATTGTTTGTTAAGAAAACTAGAAATCTGTGTATTGTTATCCACGTATGACTACCATATAGAATCTTTCATTAATAGAAAAGTGTAGCAGCTTGGAACTTTGGTTTGTAGTTATGTGACAGATGAGAAACGTATTTTGCATGATTAGAAACACATTGAAGTGATAAGCTTCTTTTTACATATCCAGAATCTAGGGGTGTTTGGAACTTATTCTGCTTCCGCTTCTTTTTTAAAAGCAGAAGCAGAATCAGAATCAGTTTTCAGAAGCTGGTACCCCAGCTTCTAAAAAAACTTATTCTGAGAGTAAATTAGAGCTCCAGAAATGCTTCTGGAATTTCATCCAAACACTCCAGCTTCTGCTTCTTCTCCCTGAAGGAGCAGAATCAGTTTTGAGAATCAGATCCAAACACCCCCCTAATATACCCAAATACGAAGTATTTGCTCTCAAGGTAGTGATTAAGCAGTGATTATAGCAAAGTTTCTGCTTGCATGTGTCAAGTTCCAACAAGTAACAGTTCACTTAAACAGATTACCTAAAAGGTGAATAGTTTTGGTTAATATTGAAGGTTTTTTCTTTCTGTGTGTTTGTTTATATTTTTTCTTTATTTAATTAATAACCTACATATTTTCCCTTGTTTACAAATATTGGCAGAAATTTTCAATCATTTCCAATGGAGCCAAAGACTCAATTTTTTGGCTTGGGAATACGATGGAATAAACCAAAATGACTCACTAAACTGTTTGAGCTTCTTTGTTATGAAGCAACAGTTAGTCCATGTAATTTTCGACGCGATTTTCACTATGGGTCATTCTGAAACAGTCTCTCTGAGCTTTAGTTCAGGGGTAAGAATGTGTACATCTGACCCCCCACCCCCACCGTAGGTGGGAGCCTTTGCGGCACTTGGTAATGATGATGATGACGATGATAGACAAATATTGACAGAAAAAATGACTAGATCTAAGTGCTATGCTATAAATAATTAAATATAAGAATGTATCAACCTTTTGCTTTGTTTCTCTCTCTTCCTTGGATGCCTTTAGAGAAGTCTTTAATTTCCTATAGGTAAATTATAGATGCGGGGAGTGAGGGGGGTTAGGGTCAGGGTATGTTTGGAGGTAGAGTATTTGAGGGGCAGGAGTTTGGAGGGCCTAGCCTGTAAAAAAAGGACAAATAGGTGCACATTGGTGTCCCCACAAGTCAAGTGTCTGGGAAGGGTCTGGGGTCCCACCACAAGGGTGTATAATGAGTAAGTCTTCCCTTGTCATTTTGACAAGATTTGAACCTGTGACCTCACTGTCTAAATCGGAAATCACACAGCAACACCGTAACCGGTGTGCCGAAAATCCCCTTCAATAGTATGTTTCTAAAACCAAATTTAGGGTGTATGACACTGTTTTATAACTGATCAAGTTTTCATGTTATTCCTTCAATTTTTGTAAATCCTCAATTAAGAATTGATTCCACTTTCGATCTCAAAACTATTAAATTATTTCTACTTTCAGCCCAAACATTCTGTTTTTTCTGCTTTTGTTCTCACTCATAGTTTTTTTGTGTCATTGTTGCTACTTATAACTTACTGTCTTTGAATTGTAACCACTTATCTAGTCAATTTCTTATTGTTTTTTACAAGAAAGGTGGTCAGAAGGACTATACGTGATACTAAGGTTATAGTCGTGGGATCAAAACTCAAAAGTGAAAAAATGAACCTTGAGAAAAGTGGAATTGATTCCTCAATTTATTCCCAATGACCCTTGGAAAAAGTTCATGAAAGCTAAAAAAATAAAATCACCTTTGAAGTGTACAAGTAAAGGTGCCTCAAATTCATCTCACTCCAATGGAATTTCTTTTCAAAACCTGTCATTTCCCTAAAACTTTTTCCTGACCCTACCTCTACCTATATAAAAAATCATTTTCTATAGAGAAATAGAGTATTAGAGTAAACACACTTAATCTCACAGCATTCCAAAGGCTCATCATAAATAGTTTAAGATCAAGTCCGTGTTCAGATTTGCCATTTTTCTGCATGGATTCATCCCATTTCTATTATAGCATATGTATGTTTAGCATAGACTCTACATTCCTTTGTTTGAAAACGGTCATTTGCTCTCTCTATTTGCCTATTCCCTGGCATGGGTTTGTAATTTTCTTTCTACTAGAAAGAACTTTTTATCACATGAAGGTCTTCTTCGTTGTGGGAAAAGCTGCCGCCTAAGATGGACGAATTACCTCAGGCCAGACATCAAAAGAGGCCCATTTACCTCGGAGGAAAAGGAGCTTGTTGTGCATTTACACGGTCTTCTTGGAAACAGGTTTTCCTTTTTTTTTTGTTCTCCTTCAAAATCGCCCCCTTAAATTTTAGCAGACACCATTTATTTAGTGATGATGACACTACAACAACCCACTTTGTTCCCTAGGTGGGCTGCAATCGCCTGCCACTTACCTGGGAGGACAGACAATGAGATCAAGAACTTGTGGAACACCCACCTGAAGAAGCACATGCTTACGAGGCAACCTGGAACCCCCTCTGCTCGCCACATGGTGCAGTGGGAGAGTGCCAGGGTCGAAGCTGAGGCCCGACTCTCGAAGGAACCATCAGAGCTTTTGGTTCCATCACATTCTGTGGGGCCCGCAACAGACTTCTTCATGCGGCTGTGGAATTCAGAGATTGGAGAGTCGTTTAGGAAGCTCAGCACAAGGGAGAAAGCTGCTGATGATAATGGAAGTCTGGCATGTGAGACCTCTTCTTCATCAATGAAAGGAGGCAGCGGGTTGGAAGAAATGACCTGGACCGATGAGTTGGAAGATTCGTCTGAATTGGCAATACATCTTCTTTTGGATTTCCCTGCATATGATGATGACATGAGCTTCTTTGAAGTTTGAATTGTTCGTCTGGAGGAATTAGTGTTTTCGCCTCTCCCTATAGTGAAAGAGAGACTTCCAAATCCTGAGCTGGTTGTTTGTGTTTTAGTTTGGCTCCAGCCTGCATCAACAGCTTTTTTGCATCTCTTCTTTGTCAAGTACTCTTGATGATGCTTGAGCACAAGACATCATCATGTTGTTATGGTAACAGTACAAGTCATTGTCTTATGTTTTCAGTGTCCCAAGCGTCTTGACCAATTTTCCACATTAAACCACGGTTTAAATTTTTAGTTCGAACCGCATCGCCAGTCTACACAGTTTGGTTTTAGTTTTCTATCAAAACTGTACCCGACATGGTGGCCTTTAATCTAAACATCTGCTATCTGTAATAAACCGTACCAGGTGTGATATTCATATCTAGACCTTTACATATGTCCAATTATGTTTTTGGTGTATTCAGTATTTCTCAATATGTTTCTTACAACTGTTTGTATCAATTTTAGCCTTCTAGGATTACAAATTCAGGTGGCTCCATTTAAGTGCAGAAATACAGCATTTGGTAAACAAAGATCAAATTTTATAAAGCATGTACTCCGTATACTTTTCATTTATGGGTTTGCCTCGAAAGAGTGTCTTTCGGTATGGATTTAAAATATACGACTATATATTGTTCATTTATGGGGTTGCCTTGAAAGAGTGTCTTTTGAGAGTAAGGCTTGAATGTTGTTGTGTTTGACTATATATTTACATATTAAATCTTGAACTTTAAATAAATTAAGCAAAAGCAGATACTGCACCAAGCTGCATCACATTACCGAGTGCCTATATTGTACAACCGGATGTATGTACATCCGGTCCAATTAGGAAGACAGCCCGATAAGTAGTACAAACCATTTTTTTCGGTGGCACTTTTGTAATTTAAATGAAAAATCACGGCTTATGTTAAATGAGCAATATTGTACGTTTGATGAGCATCTGACCTATTTTATTGAGCATTAGGAGACTCACAATGAGTATAACGATTTCTGCTTCATATCTTCTCCTTTTTTTTTTCTTTTTCAATTATTTTCTTTTATAAAAACTTATTAAATTATATCTATTATCTACTCCTATTTATTTAAATTTGCGATTCTAATGTAATATGATACTTTTGAAATATGCATTGATATGACATTTAAAAAATGAGCATAACATTAGTACCAAATGAGCATTCACAACTTACAAAGTGCACATTCATATGAAAAACATAAGGTTTGTTAGTTGAACATCACAACATTTTAACTAAGCATCAAAC
Source organism: Cuscuta epithymum (assembly GCA_945859915.1). Taxonomy (NCBI): domain Eukaryota; kingdom Viridiplantae; phylum Streptophyta; class Magnoliopsida; order Solanales; family Convolvulaceae; genus Cuscuta; species Cuscuta epithymum. The sequence continues at coordinate 2,199,407 of CAMAPF010000075.1, read as the reverse complement.
CTTCGTTATTGAGATGAAAATCATGGTTTCTGGTGAATGAGCATTAATGAACTTTTAATGAACATCAGAACAATTATGTTGAGTATAGGAGTCTGATATTAGGAATCGTGATATTGGATTTATAACTTCTAATTCACTTTCTTTTTGTTATTTTTTTCTTTTATAAAAAATTATATCTAATGTAATATGTGAATTAGATATCAATATGAATTTATATAATCAACTCTTATGAATTTCAATGTGTGAATTTAATGTAATATGGTAGTTTTGAAATATGCATTAATATGACATTTTAAAAAATGAGCATAACATGAGTACCAATTGAGTATATGTAACTTACAAATGAGCATTGATATGAAACTCATAAGTTTTTTGTTGAACATCTCGACAATTTTGTTGAGCATCAAACTTTCTATATTGAGTAATAGAAACATGCAAAATGAACACAAAATCGGTACAAAATGAGTATACATAACTTACAAAATGAGTACAAAATCGATACAAAATGAACATACATAACTTACAAAACTTATTTGAAAATTTTAATGTACTCACACATTCATCTCTATATGCTCATTTCTTCTTAAAATGAAAAGGAGGAAGATCAGGAATAATAATTTCTTAAATCTTAATTCCGATTGAATAAATACTAGCTACAAAGCTCTGCATTAATAAATTAATTGGTTCTCGTACTTCTTCTATTCAAGTTCATAGGGAATCGTTTAAGTCTGGAACGGGAATCTGAGGGTCTTCTGCAGAGCTTAACTTCCACCCATGGCTACCGGCCCGCCTGAAAAGAAACCTCTCCACCCCCAAACAACCATATTAGCAGTTACTACGATAGGCTCAAAGCTACACCAGCCGCTTCCGTCTCCTGCTTTCTCATCCTTCGATGGACGATTCAAAAGCCACAGATCCGATGATATAATCTCGCTTGAAGTTCAGTTTAATTATACAACCGGATGTACGGTATATTTTACCCACATTACCGACACCGGTGGGTAAAGACGAAAATGGCAACTTTTATTGCTCATTTGCGATCCCAAATATACTTTGTCTTTATGGACTCAATCCCGGTCCCGGATTTAGAGAAGCTCAGGCCCGGCACGGTTATATCCTGGTCTAGGCAGATTCTGGGTACCGAGCGATTTGCTACCAATTCTAAATTTTAATTCACACATCGACTCTAAATTTTAATTTTAAATAATCTAAATTTTGAATACTTCAGATGAACCTATAAATCGAGTACTCTATAACCGTTTCCATAAGCTTAATCTCATACCCCGAATGGTTCGAGACATTCAACATATATACACATCTCTAAAGTTTGTAATATTTGGTAAATCTTTTATATCAAATAATCAAGGCAAAAGCATTTGTGTATACAAAGAACGAAACCGGGAAATGACACATCACATGTAGAATAAAACACACATGCATCAACATACATACATACAAACAAGAAACATGCAAATTCACAGCAAATAAACTAATATTTAAAATAAATTTGAAGCAGCAGCCGATTCGGGTCAGCCTAGGCAGCCAAGCAAGGCCTTCTTAGGGACCTGCCCGCTTGCCCGGAGCTTTGCAGCCGCCTCTTCAATTTTTAAGATCTCTTGGTTCCGTTTGGAAACAGCCACACTTCTCTTCTCTTCTGCTTCCTTATGAACCAAAGCTGCTTTGTTCTTCATCTTCTCCGCGTATTCTGCTTTCTTCTTCTCCAGCTCTTCCTGCATGCCAAAGTGCCCACCACCATTAGCAATATAATCTCCCAAATTTTGAATTTTGGATTGTGGAATGTCCGCAAGACAATTGCTCATTTTAAAATTTTCTGTAAAACTTCCATCCCAAATTTAACTTCAAACTAATGCAACTCCACATGTCTCAAAATCACAACTCTTAGCTTTCACGTTTATTGAGCCTACATAAAATTGTTTTTGCAAGTTCAATTATGTAACGGTCAAAATAATATTAAAATTACTTGTGACTGAACTGAACAAAATCTGACTCGAATTGCTCAAGATGCCGACTATTTCAACTATTTTTTTCATATAATTTTTTCTTCATTTTATTAAAAAATAAGTTTTAAGTATAATTTCCAACACTTAATCAGATTCAACCAACCAACTATATTGTTACCAAATGGACTCTAGTGCCAAGATGTAGTTTCATATGTTCCAAAGCTAGGTCTAATTTGAACTTGGTTGGCTCCATAGGGCCAACATTTAAGTCTCCCTTGGAATGTGTTCAACTCATTTGTCTACTACCCGAGATTGTTCTGTCTGATTTGGACTTCAGAAACATTTTAACGAAATATGTCTCACAAGATTAAGGGGTGTTTAGATCTGATTCAAAACTGCTTCTGCTCTTTCAGAAGCAGAAGCAAAAGTTGAAGTGTTCGGGTAAAAGTGCAGAAGTGATTCTGGTGTTCTAATTTACTCCTATAATTAGTTTTTAGAAGTTGGGGGAGATCGGCTGAAAACTGATTCTGATTCTGCTTTTAAAATAATAAACCAATATGTAAGGTCTAGGACATTTCTCTTTCTCTGGTCAATATTGCCCTTTGTCCCCTCCAATAACATGGGGTCATTTATTACTCCGTATAAGCTAATTAAAGTTGAGAACTATTCAATTCTAGCTTGGGTATAAATAGGGTTGGGCCGGCAAGAATGGTTTTCGCATAACCTTTTTTGTAATACAAATATTTTCAAATTTTGGGCCGGGCACGAAAAACGTTTTCGTATAACTTTTTTGTAGTACAAATATTTTCAAAATTTGGAACGGGGCGAGCTATTTGAGTTCACCCTCTTATGTGCTATTGGACATGTGTATATACATTACCTCTTACATATATGTATCACAGATTCCAGACTGAAATTACCTCGATCTTTTTCAATTTTGCTTCATAACTTGCTTTTTTGGTGTTTTCCCAGGACAGCACTTCAGCAAGCTGCTTTTGGGCCCTGCCATGTCGTTCCAATTGATAGGGGTTACTAAAGATGAGCGGAACTAATCACTCGTTAAATTAGTGCTAGCAAAAATAGTAAAGATTAAAAAAGATGTGCATGGCCTACTTGTTCTCTACTTTGCTCTTTTCACTCTCTTCCCATGCCTTAATAAAGGAATCTCTCTTCTCATTCTCGATCTTTGCAAGAGCAATATCTGTAGATTCAATACCGTTAACTTCATAATTGATATTTTCCCAAGCACTTCACTGTGTAAGTCTATAACTCAGAATCAATTTGAGTTTTGTCAATTGTCATTCATTCATTTTGTGTGTGGATTGTGGAGGAAGAAATAGTGAGTGTTTCTATTAGTTGATATGAGGGTAGGATTGAGTGTGCTAGATTTGTTGAGAAATTGAGTCCCAAATCGGATCTAATCTCACCAAACATGATAAAATGGTCCAAGGGCACTTAAATGGAACATTTTCCAACCCGCTCCCTAAACATGTTCTCCTTGTTAAATCATCTCACCCAAGTCAAATATATTGACCATTCTTACTACCAAGATACATAGTATTTTTTTAAAGTGAGTCTACACCTTAGTATTTCTCGTAATAGTAAAATATGAAACAATAAAATCTTATATTATTAAGATCTTGATATCTTATGAAACTAGTCTTAAGATATGGTATCACGTCACATTATACTCTAACAGGACTTGCAAAGCCTTCTCAAATATAACACTCACACCATATCAATACTTTGATTTTCATCCTAAAAAGCCAAATGCAGCTGGAGAAGAAGTACAGTTTCATATGTCCATTTGTACGGATAATAGTTGTGATGTTTGTGTGAGATGTATGGTCGGTCGGATTTATCCTATATACGTCACTCAAGATTGCCCCTACTCGTTTAATTACAATCTAGACATGGGAGATTGCTGCCATTGATGGCACCACAACAACATATGATCCAAATCCTAAAATGTGATGTGTTTTCATTCATGTAATTTTTCTTCACAAAATTAAGGTTACCTCTGTCCAGGGATGGCTTCGGGCCTGTACTCAACGGAGGATGATCAAGATTCTCTGACAATATAAGCAAACAAAATATTGGTTACATTCAAGATTCAACCTTTTGCTTTGACCAAAACAGAATCTCCAAAACTTTTTTTCTTTATGAACATTTATTTTATATCAACATTAATTCAAGAGTCATTGAGTTTGATTGGCAATTATTATATAATGATCTATTTCAAAACGCTAACCTAAAACACAGTGTTCCCATTTCGGTCTTCCGTCCAAAAACGATAGGACCTAATAATTATTTACCAAATAACGCTTTCACTTATTGAAAATATTATTGAAATGCTAAAGAGGGTCAGCTATTTATGGCTTTTCCAAACACCTTCATACCCGAAAACAATGGATTGGTATTTGCTAATAATAGTGATGAATATAATTACTGCTCCAATCCAAATTAAACCTTATTTTTACGCAAGAAAGCAAATTTCCCCAAAAGTTAGCTACCAAATTTATCTACCAATCGTGGGCAAGTCAAATTCACAAAACTTGTGCAAACATAGCTAGGTGGTTGAATAGTTAAAAACTTTATGAGTACTACCTCTACCTCCGGCAGTCATTTCCTTTTGAAGTACGCAATTTTTTTACAGAGACAAAGAGTATAAGAGTATTTACTGTGAGCGACGGCAACGGGCTTTTCCGGGAGGACCGGCGGGACAACCTCTGTGGCTGGCTCCATGTTATGAGCGGCGGCGGAAGCAAGAGGTGGTTCTTCTGGCTTCAGAGCGGCGGCTGGAGGAGGAGGAACCGCCGGTTTCTCTACCGCTACTGCTGGTTCAGCCGCTGTCTCCATATTTTATATATAGCCAAGACGTACAGAAGCAAATTAATTATATAAAGCAGCTCAGTAAGACAGCAGGAAGCTAAGCTAGCTGGCTTTGGATGATTAAAGCAATGAAGAATGATTATTCTTAGCTTCTTCTTCCACCTTTAATTTATTCGCTGTTAATTATACAATCAATACTCTACTGTGTGTGTGAATCAAGCTAAGTTTTTTGTACCAGTTGTTCTGCCATTTTCGTAAGAAGTATAAGTTTCATTTTATTTATCAAATTAAAGCTTCGTATTTATGTCTATGTCGGACAGTTAATGGATCTACGTGGACACGTGGCCAATCACCAAAAGCTACGGACTGCTTACTACGACGGATCCTATGCTACGCTTCTGCCACGCGATTGCAACGCGTGGTTTAACGGCATGTTTGCCGACAGATGATGGCAGTTTGAAGCATATTGAAAAATCGAGTGTTAGTGTTCGTGAACAATAACTTTTTTTTTATTATCCAGGAGCAGAATGATGTAACTCGTGTGTAATGAAATGTAACTCGTATTGTTACAAATGTAACTTCAGTTAACAACCAATGTAACTTGTGTCCAGAAATGTAACTCATGTTTAATGAAAAAAAGAGTCTAATTGTCCAATTATTTTACATAAATAGTGCATATGTTTTGTTTTTAATATTAGGTCCATTAAAAATGTTTTTAATAAGAAAATCATTTTTGATTGAATAACATAGGTTTATTTTGTTGTGCAACTCGCAATAAGCCAAATGTAAATCAAGTGTAATCAAGATGTAACTTATTGAGAAAAATTGAAATGTAAATCGTGTGTTACAAGAGGTAACTTTAGCCCAAACGAAATGTAATTCCAGTGTATGCGATATGTAACTCTATAATATCAGCAAAGAAAACAAATAACATACTAATTGATAAAGTGCAAGTTGTAAGATAAAAAGCTTAGCTTGAGGTTAATTTCATTCTCATCTCTTTAATGTATTTATATATATATATATATATATATATAGAATAGAGATCAAATACAAAGTCTTCTTAATTTACAAAGTACAAACTCATCTTGACCGTCCGATGAGTTGATCCAAAGGACATAAAGGCAAAGTGGCATTTTTGTAATAAAACCCAACTTTTTAGGGTGCAACTAGTTGCACCTTAATGTGCAACTGTTATTTTTATGACTTTATAATGTGCAATACTTTGAACCTCAATATGCAATGCAAATAACGTCAAGGTGCATCGTACAAATATTTGCACAGTAAGCACACTTTGTACTTGATCTTTCCTATATATATATATATATATATATATATATATATATATATATATATATATATATATATATATATATATATATATATTTGTGTTTGATCTAGTTGTGGTCTGTGGAAACATAAAATAAATGTATTTTGTTGTCAAACACACTACGTGATATCAAACTAGAGTCAAAGTAATGAACCACGATTTCAATTCTTTGTATTAAGAGTCGATAGGAGCGTGCGAACCATGATGGAGGAAAAAAACGAGGTTTGCAGACTCGGAGTGACGGAGAAGAACAAAGATCGAGCATGTGAACTTGTTTTTATTAATTGAAACGGTGCCGTATTGGACCGGTATACCATGCACATGGTATACCGGTCGTACGGTATAATTTGCGCAGATGATGTACTTTTATCAAATTCGATTATCCATTTGGATAATGATTCTAATTTATAGCATTTCAATATCTACAAATAGGCTATTTTCAGAGTGTTTTCAATATTTGGAGTACAATTTTGAATTTTCTAGATTTTCACATATGTATAGAGTTCTTTTTTTAATTCTGTTTTGAAATTGATTTTATTTCTACTTATGTTTTAAACTTTAAGCAGAATCAGAACAATTTTCAAATTTATCTCTCTCAACTTCTAATTTTTTTTGTTCAATATATGTTCTTACTTTTTGAAAGAGCAGAAACAGTTTTATGAAACAGATCCAAACAATCCTTAAATTGACTTAGTGCACTATTTATCAGAATTAAGAAACTTTTGAATGATACGCAAATGGGTTGATAATTGATACGCAATAGGTTGAGACATAAAAACTTATATTTGAAATATACTTTATTAGTTATATACATAAATATTATATGAAAATTATTTAAACTAGTTCTCTTTAGTAATTAAAATAACTTAAACAGTCAAGTTTTAGTTATATTAATCATTATATAATTTCAACACGTAAAATTACAAGTCACTTATTTTGTAAAAAAATGTCCGATAAAGTTGGTATGGCAAAACAATATTTACTTTAATGATTTTTTGTCTGAATTGCAAACTAAAACCAAACGTTGTATTATAAAAAAGGAAAAATAATATTAAATAATATAAACTATCTTTGATGGATCAAAAATAGTATATACTTTAGAAATAACTTTTATTAATATCAATTATTTGAATATCATACAATGCCAATTTTTCATTGAAAATTTAGTCAAGACCTCCGTCCCTAGCTTTTATATTGGGACGGAAGAGAGTGACACGAGTTTTAAAAAAAGTGGGTTTATGTGGTACGTAGATATTAATTGATAAAGTAAGAATGATTTTGAGCCACACAAACTTTGTCAAATAAGGTATGAGACAATTAAATAGGGACATCCCAATATGGTAAAACGAGACATTTAAAAGGGGACGAAGGGAGTATTATTTTTATATACAAATAGTTGGTATTATTAAAAATCATTTCCAAAGTATATATTTTCATTGATTTATGTGTGTTATTATTTAAAGTTATTTTCCCAAAAAAAATACATTCCAAAAAATCAATGCATTCCACATTCCAAGCGTGGGCGTATGTAATGTCACTCTACGACGTGTCCAGTATTACATACTATAACCCCTTATGTCATAAGAAGATTCGCAATACTTCTGAGAGTAGTAGTGTTTGAAGAAGAAATTATTTCAGTTTTCAATTTACAGATATTTTGCAAATTGAATGTCTACTTTTGTCAATTAAACGATACAAATTATTTCAATCTACATCACAAGAAATTTAATACTATCGTATTAATATCAAAAGTATGTGTAATATATGAATATTAGTAGCAATATTACAAAAATATGTAGTATCCTATCAAAGTGATGATTGATGAATATTAATTGTCAACTGCGCACATGGTAGCAGAATCGGTAAATGTTTTTTGAACCTTGCACGCCTTACTTTCACACGTTTCAATTCAATAAATGAACACATATGGTATAGACACAACATTTTTTTATAAGCTCGAATCAATGTAACAAAGTGATAGTTATAGTGACACTAGGATTTAACATTATTAAAATATGGCATATATGATATATAAATACTAAATTGTGGCTAAAACAATTTATAGATATTTAAGATTAATGAAATATGGCATTTCTTTAAATATTTCAATGCGATGTAAGTGAATTTTACACGAATGTTAACTTTTAGATTAATTTTACATGTATGTTAACATTTTGTTAAATATTATTACGAACTTTAACTATTATTTTAATTTATCAGTATTTTTTTGTTTATCAAATACGGAGTACATATATTTTGATTTGGCATGCTACATTATATAATAATCAATGTAAGCGAGTTTTAAATTTCACTTGTGATTGAGTTGACTCAAGCTACTATAGAAGATTATTTTATATTTACTTATTTCCCAGAAAAAAGCAACAATTATGTGAAGCTGGTGGGTTCAACTCATTCAACCGGTTTCTAGTAATACTAAAAAGTAGCACTACATTATCTTGGTTAAAGGTTTTCAGAAAATGACACAATTATTTGGATAACAATAAATAAAGTAATTCAAATATATTTGGTTAAATAATTTTAATGCATATATAATATAATGAAGTCATTGATGATAATTGTAATTTTATGGATATTTATTTATATTATTTTATGATTAAATTGTCCTTTAAGAGTGTTAATTGTTATATAAAATTATAATGAGAACCATTTTATTGGATGTACAAAAAAAAGAAGAGAAACTTTACACCACAATCCAACAAATATCTGCGACGGGCTCAAGGTTAGGCGGAAGGTTTAACAGCTTTGGTAGAAGACGGACGGCAGTGCGGCTTGGCTGGCGGATGAATTTGAGATGCGATCTCACCAAGGCTTCGTTTGGGGCTGGTTTTCGACAGTCTTTGTTGAAGGAGAGGGCCCTCCGATTTTGTCTGTGCTGCTAACGGGGGGGGGGGGGGGGGGGGGGGGGCTTCGTGGTGCGGTTGTGGGGTGTTGAGTTCATTCGGGCCACTCTGAGGGGGGATGATGGTGGTGAACCAAGAACTGTCTGAGGTGGAGCGGCTGGCCCAGTGTACAATAGTATGGTGATGGGTGAAGAAGACGAGACTTTGTTAGTGAAAGCCACAACTTTGGGTACGTCAGATGGGAGTCTAGCGCTTGTTGGGATCATCACCTCGAAAAGAATCATGTTCGGTCGGTGGTGAAGTTTCAATCATAGCGGTCATGTTGGTACGGCCTTCTCCTAAAACACCACCATGAAATGTACATGTTGGAGCTTTGGTTGTTTGTGGAAGACCTCAACTAGAAAGGATCAATAATAATGGAGCTTGACAAGAAGTTGAAGGCTCGTTTAGTTTGCATTTTAATATTGTTATTGTCCAATTTGATTTTTATGTTGGACCCTTTGTTTTTTTGTGTGTGTTATGCTTATGTGGTGTGTTGAATTTTTTATGCCGAGAAGTAAGAAGGATTCAAAAGTCGATATAATCTTTAAATCTTTCAGATGTTTAGCGATTCGATCTACTCTAGTTAGAGTGATAGTTTCAATATAATCAGAGGTTGAGGGGACCTTCGGATTATGATGAGTCTAGTAGCAGGATGTTGTTCAGTATTTAAAAGTTTGTAATGTCGTCCGTTCTACGATTTAATTTATATTAAAAAAATAGGAACTTTAAGTGAATTAAATGAATTAGTTTGGCCTTAAGTGTTTGATCCGGTCCAATTAGAAAATCACAAAGCCCAAGATCTGGGATAACCTACCCCTTCTACCGTACCAAATCATCCGATCTACATTCTCGCTCTACCGATCATCTCTTCTCCTTAGGTCGGACGCAGTCTACACCTCGCCGCTCGTCTAATATCCCGAGGTTAGTCGATTATTACTAAACGTCTTCTTATTTATCGCATCTGGTTTTGTTTGTCCTTTCTTAGCTTTTTATATCTTATCAGCAGTGAATAGATCGAGCTTAGAGGGTGATGTTGAGAATCGTTCGTCTTCTGTTCTCTCATTTAAACTGTGATTAATTTTCTAAATTAAGGAGCTGTAATAAGCTGCAATTTGATTACTAACCAATACGCTGGCAGTATTGCCTTCTCACGAAGGAGACCCAAAATTCTGCAGATTAACTGTGATCACATCCCACATCATCCCGTAATGACATGATGATGTCATAGTGACATCTTCATTGTCAGCTGGGAACAGTTATTCAAGGCGATCCAGCTTTTATATATAGAGAGATAGAGATTGGGCTATAAGTGGATTGGCTTTGGTGCTATGGTAGGTTTTGGTGTTTCAGACCAGCATTTGAACAAACCAGCATTTGAACAAAACTATACTTTATTTAGGATTGCATTAGAACAAACAGAGCCTTTTCTTAGCGAAATTGCTAACTATTCGTAGTTTTTAGATTCACAAAGTGAAGTTGTTGTGTTCAATATGAGAATAATCAATGCAGCAAGAAGTTTGTACTTCGTAGAATCATATATCTTTGTTGCGTTTACAACATTCCTTATTCTTATTTCTATTGGATGTAGAATATGGTGAACTGAAAGATTTTATTTTCATGTAATCCTACTGAAAATGGGCTGAATCGAAGGAGAAAATAGTGTACAAAGCTTGAGTTAGTATATGTAATATTTTTTAGGAGTTTACAACAGTTAAAAGTTTAACACATCTGGTAGTAATGATTATGTTTTACTTTTTTCCTTAGCAAAGCAAAAGAAAAGAATAAACAGAGCAATGGCAGGAGGTCATGTTGCTCATGTTGTGTACAAGGGTCCAAGTGTTATAAAGGAGCTTTTGATAGGGACTAGCCTCGGGCTCATTGCAGGAGGCTTCTGGAAAATTCACCACTGGAACACCCAGAGGAGAACTAAGGGGTTTTATGACATGCTTGAGAAGGACCAGATAAGTGTTGTCCGGGATGAAGAAGAGTAAAAATCAACATTAAGAAATCGTATCAATCTTTTGCTGCTTATGTATGCAAAAATATAAGACTGCAATATGTATTGGTATACAGCATTGTATTAAGGGGTAGGGAACCCTTCAGCCATTCTTCTTTTCATAATAATTGTTGATAACTTTTCTTGGATTGACATACTAGTAAGAAGACTAGTTTTGGAATTGTTATCTCATGCTGCTATGCATGCTTGGTTTTATGTTGCCTGTGATTATCCTATTTGTTCCCTCTTATTTTTTAATGAAGCCCACCAAGTAAACATCACGATGTCCATCCATTTTCTCTTCCATGTTTTGAAATATTATGGCTTAATCTCTTCTTTCCCCACGTACCTATGCTATATATTTTTCCTCAGTTGCTTCTCAGCCAACTATCCCAGATGTATACAGGCACGGGTCAATTCTCAGATAGGGGTTAAAATAATGTTAAATGCTATAATCGACAAACTACAAGTTGGCTGTTTTAGGCTTTGATATTTTTATGCTACCTATTTCTGCTCTTTGTTGTAAATATAAGTCAATAAGTATGACTTTTTAAGTTTATTATCCAACATATTTCACATACATTTTAAAACAACCTATAATTATTTAGAAATTGCATGTACATGACGAAATACCCATTCTTGTACGTTGTGGTCATGCATATGGGGAAAGAGTTTGAGTTTCCCTTTTAGTTGAGAGCTGAAGCAATGTTGTGAATTTGTTACTTGTCTTTTTACTCAAACTTGAGTTTCCCCTAGAGTTTATAATTTATATGATCTAGTACATCTAGTTTTCTACAAAGAATGGTGCACCAATTGTGGAAGGGCAAAACTGAGTTTTATTATTGCTTAACAATACCTAACATTTTGGGATGCTTGCTTAAGGGATTCTTTCACTTTTGTGAGTGTCTGTACAGATGTTAGAATTCAATTTGGAAAATAATAAATAAAAGGAGATGTCCTCGAATAGAATTGAAACCTATCATTATTCCTTAGATATCCTATTGACCCCTCTTAGATAAAGTGGCAATAAGGGAACTAGAACCTTACCTAGATAAAATTAATGTTGCATGGATACGAACTTGCCGATACGCGAGTATGAGTATGACATGACTTCGAAAGATATATGATAATGGGAAATCTTTCCGGTAAGATATACCTTACCGGAGCCTCCGTGCGGCCTCCATGTTTTGAGGGCCTTTCCGGTGAAATTTTTCGATGAATGTTTTTGAGCATATTCTCCATCAAGTCTAGTACATCCATACCAAATTTCAGCAAAAAATTCAACCGGGAAGGCAGCCAAACGATTTTTGAAAGATAACTGCGTTTTATATGTATATAAAGAGTGCAGTTACCTTCCAAATGACCAAAAATCATTTGACTGCCTTGCCGAATGAATTGTTTGCTGAAATTTGGTATGGATGTACTAGACTTGATGACGAACATGCTCAAAAAATTTCATCGAAAAAATCCACCGGGAAGGCCCTCAAAACGTGGAGGCCGCACGGAGGCTCCGGTAAGGTATACCTTACCGGAAGAGTTCCCTAAGATAATGTATGAGAGTATATTTATTTATAATAATATCATAGGGCATAAAATTGCAAATATATATGATTCAACGGTTCATAAATAAAGTAATAGTCGTACTTTCTACAAACTTCATTGAATAGATTTTATGGATTGTCCATAATAAAATTTCAAAGAATGATTCTGATTTAAGCTCGTCAAGTTACACATTGACAAATTGAAGTGTTCCAATATTCTTCAAACTTCCGAAATCATCTCCTTCAATGTCTCAAATCGTATACTTCTCACGACATTTCAAACACAGTTGGTTTAGAGTTGAAGACTTGAAGTGAATAGAACTTATCAAGTGTATGAGAATGAGAGAAGAAAAAGATAGATCACTATGTACTTTATGCGGTAAGAGATGCACTTGAAGCACGAGGATTGATGAGTGAGGAGATGAGGAGTTATGTTCACCTAAGCGATTACTTTGTTCTCGTCATGTTGTGTATGAAATCGGGGTTATAAGGTTAGATACGCGTATCCGTTCACGAATACATGTATCAAACACGAACACGATACATACATGACGTGTATTGAAAGTATCAATATCGAATACATGGATACAATATCGGGGTTAAAAATCATTGCACTGTGGGGTAGAACTATTTTGTTTCTGTCAAAAAAATTAGGGAAAATGTGCAAATAAGCCCACGTACTAATACAAAGGGTCAAATAAACCCTTATATAGGAAGTTCTGTCCGGCGGTCGTCATTTGGGGCGGTTCCCGTGGAATTTTTAGATGAACTTTTTTAAGCATCTTAATCATTAAGTCTAGTTTACTCATACCAAATTTCAGCTAAAACTTCAATCAGGAAGACATTCAAATAAATTCTCGAAGATAACTGTGCACTCAATCACTTTCCCTTAAATCTTATTATGTGACATAACTTTTTAATGAATGACATAGATCAACTTACAATTTAGGAAAGCTTGAGCTATATTGCCGAGTGAAGTATTTGGTTGTTTTTTTTTGTTTTTTGTTTTTTGTTTCTTTCTAATTTGCGGAATGATTTAAGGAGTGTTTGGGATTGCTTAAAAAAAGCGTTTTTTAGCTTTTGGCTTAAGAAAAGCTGAAAAGAGTGTTTTCAAATGACAGTTTCTGCTTAAATTAATTACTTAAAAACTAAAAGCTGGAAACAGGTAGAAAAGTGCTTTAAACTGCTTCTCACTTTTTCTATTACACAAAAAGTACTTATTTTACCAAACATTACCAACTTTTACTTTTTCGGAATCACTTTTTTCTCAAACACTACCCCTTTTACTATTAATCACTTTTCCCAAAATAACTTTAAAAAATGACTTTTGAAAGTTGAAACAATTTCAAACCATCCCTTTATCTTCTCTCAAAATTGCAGTTACCTTTCATAACGCAGAGCAGAATCACCTTTCATAACCAGAGAGTTGGCCACTTGAAGTCAGTGTGGCTTCGCTCAGACCGGCGGGATGGACTTCACCGCTGCATCGCCGCCGTCTTTTCCCTTTGATGAAATAACGTGGGGAGAGATAATATCCAAAGATGTCTTATCAGTCTACAATTCTCTACCGAAGAAAGGAAAGCCTCAGGGCCGCGAAGTCACCGTTTTGGCTGCATTTCTCATCTCTTCTCCAAATCACGGTACAACCCAATTAAAGGATTGAAATTTATAAACTCACAGTCTGTATTCCCTTTGCCCATGTAGTCATTTTCTTGTTAAATTCAAATTTTCAGAACTGGAGGTTGTTTCACTGGGTACCGGGACAAAATGTATTGGGCGTTGTCGACGCAGCTCAAAGGGCGATGTTGTGAACGATTCTCATGCTGAAATTGTAGCTAGAAGAGCTCTTATGAGGTTAAGTTTTATGCTCTCAGTTTTATCCTTACATCTGATAGGTTGAATGCTGAAATTGTATTGAGACTTGGTCGCAAATCCAAGATGATAATGCTCTCATATGAAAATATCAGCCTTCTTAGTTCTTTCAGAGCACTTTCTATAAACTAGAGTAGCAAGTAGTTTCTGTCCATTAATAAACTGCATTTTCTTGAATAAATAAAAATAGCTTATAATTATCTCTGAATCATCTCAGATATTTATACGGAGAGATTAAAAGCCTCAGTGATGGTTATCAGAGTCATGCTATCTACCCTAATAGGGAAATGTTGGGTACTGCTGGCAACAAAAACTGTCCTTTCAATTTAAACGGAGAAGATTTTGGTCAAAGACGATTAGTTATGAAGCCGGGTTGGGAATTACATTTATACATATCACAAATTCCGTGTAGGTACTTATTTCTAGTTCTTTTTGGGTTATCAAAGATTAAAGGTTTCCAATTTTGTCCTTAAACGCGTCACTTCTTTGTAGGTGGAGCAGCCTCACATAGTTTTGAACTTGCTCCTCAAAGAATGGACAATCAGCGTTATTCCTCCTTGGAGCTCAATACAACAATTGAGGGTATTAGTTATATTTCACTTCGAGTGGTTTTGTCATTATACCATGAACTGTTATGTTTGCAGGTTATCTTGTTGTCTAATATACTCATTGGTTAAGCTATTAATTGTGCACATATCTTATAACATGATTCTGTAATCTCACCATTTTTTGTTATTTTTCTCCTTCTTGAATTTCATACTGTATGCTCCTTGATGTTTAATCTCTCTATGTGCCATGTTTAAAGATGTCAATTTTTGTAGCTTTGTGCTATCATATCAAGTTTTCCATTTAATCCTTCCACTATGGGTGTTGATATGAAGACGTTATAATGTTAAAAAAAAGGTTTTTAACTTGTTATAATTAGATGGGCCGTTTATTTTTTGGACATCATTTAATTGTATATAAAAATGTATATAAATGTATCTTTGTGTTGTATCATATTAATTTTTTCATTTAATCCTTCCACTACGCGGTAGCCCACCGTAGGTCCCGCCTGTGCGGCACTGGGGTAAATGAAAATGATGAATCCTTCCACTACGCGGTAGCCCACCGTAGGTCCCGCCTGTGCGGCACTGGGGTAAATGAAAATGATGAATCCTTCCACTACGCGGTGTTGATATGAAGACATTATAATGTGGAAAAGGGTTTTTATAAGAGATGGGCCATTTATTTTTCATTTTCATTTTCAGGACAGCATTCAATTGATATTGGCACAGTTTTGAGGAAGCCCGGTCGTGGAGACACGACATTGTCTGTCAGCTGCTCTGATAAGATTGCCCGTTGGAATGTTGTTGGAGTTCAAGGTTTCACGCATATTGACTCTTGTTTGAAAATAAAATTAAATGATTGTAAGCGTATCCTGTCAAAGTAAAACAAATTCTAAGGATTTTTTCTTATGTTTGGCTTTACGTTAGAAAATGCAATGGGAAGCATCATAATTTTTAAAGATTTTTATTTAGATGTATTAGTCTGTTTTTATAACAAAAGTAAATAAAACATGACTATTTTCAAAAATAATTTTCTTGAGCTGGGTGTATCTTTTATTCCCTAAGTTGTGTATATCTTTCAAGTTTTACACTACGATATCTTGCTTTAGCATTTTCTGGGATTGAAATGAATTATTTCAAACTATTTAGTTGTCTCACTCACCTTTCTTTTTCTTACACAGGTGCTCTACTCTCTTATTTCATGGAGCCAGTTTACATTTCTTCAATAACAGTTGGACAATCACTTTCAAGTATTGAGAGCCCCAACATTCATGATCAAATGAGGAGAGCTGTCTATGATCGGCTTCTACCATTATCATCCAAGTTAACTTCTCCCTATAAAGTGAATAAGGTATTTTCAACTTTCTCCTACTGAGTGATTTCATATAGATGTAAAGAACTAATAGTTTGTGTGCATATTACAGCCCATTCTCATGGTAGCTCCAATACCTTCAAGCGAGTTTCAGCACTCTGAAACTGCCTCAGCAACCCTAACATGTGGGTATGCCTTAGTTCTTTACTCAATTCTTGATTTGGAGATTGTTATTCCAGTCCATATAAGTATAATTTTTTTGCTTAAATAACTATCACTCTTGAATGGAAGGTACTCTATATGTTGGAACAAGTTAGGCTTGCATGAAGTTATTCTTGGGACCACAGGAAGGAAGCAGGGTACCTCTGCAAAAGGAGCATTATCTCCCTCCACCGAGTCATCTCTGTGCAAGTAAGCCACATGTTTGTTGTAAACAGCTTGTAAGATGCAGAACATGGGGGGGGGGGGGTAGTGGGGTTTTCCATTGAAAATTCTTATCAGTGTAGGTTGAATTATCTGTTTTTTTTAACAAGTAGGTATATTGTACAAACTGTCCCTATAAATGAAAAACCATGCGTCCAGAACTGATGTTGGTATCATATTTCACAATTACTGGCCAGGAAGCGCCTTTTAGAGCTGTTTTGCCCACTTTATAGTGTTTGGCTGGATCAGCATGTTTCGTGTGAGACTTCTTATCAAGAACTAAAGGTAATATTTGCCTTTGAGGTCATTGGTGTACTAATTTATTTCTTAAAGTCGTGAGCACCTAATTGAATTCCTTGTCATCTAGAATCCTGGTCACGTTCCAACAATTTACATCATGATTGTACAATATCAATCTTTTAATGGAACATGACAATAGCATAAGTCTCAACTTAGTGGCATCCCATGAGTCATGCTATTTTCCATGCATTTCGGAATCACTTATTGAGTATTGACTTTTTTTAGAATTTTAGTCTCATTACTCTTTTTAATGAATGTTGCTGCAGGAACGGCATTCAAAGTAAAACCTTACCATTGTGCTTATCTGCATGAATATATATTGTTAATAATCTTATACACTTAATTGGCACTATATATTTAATGCCACTGACCCTGCTAGTTGGGATTAAAGTGCTCATGATGATGATTATGATTGTTGCCCACATTCTGTTCTAGATGGTCTTACATACAGTACTATCTTAGGGGTGACTGGACGGGGGCTAAAAAAACCTATAGGAATAAAGAATTTCTTTTTTCTGTTTGCAGGGGCAGGCTCTTGATTACATTCTAGTTTCAAAAACCTTTAAACAAAGCCCTTATTTTAAAAACTGGCTTATGAAACCTCACAACTTTGAGTCCTTCATGCATACTGGAATACAGGGCCAGTTATTCTTATGAGTTCACTTCTTTTAACAAAGCTGTTGCTTGAGTAAGCGTTACTTCCATTGCTTTACTTCTATGTTTCTTTAATTGATACTTCCTCTTTTGTTACTTTACCCATTGTTCCCAGCATTTAAAAAAGTAATAAAATTTTAGTTTAAAGATACTATAGTATGACGAGAAAACCCTATTAATGCTTTAAGTCAGTATGAAACAATTATGGACAAAGAAGGGCAATAGTAGTAAATAAACAATTTATATCCTCTGGGTAATCTAAACTGATAACTACAAGAGAATGAAGGGGGTAGTCATTTTAAGAATTCATTATAATCTCTTGGGCAGCGTAATCTTGGCAGTTAGATCAGGGAACTTGTATCTGGTCTACCGGCATGACTATAAATTTCTATCACTGCAGTTGTGCTCTTCTGGAATATGCATTTCCAGCAGTTTCCCAGATCTCAACCTGTTTGATTTGCCTGTGTTTCCTATCAAGAAAAGCTTGAAGACCGTGTGGATCATAGGGAGGTGGCATGGAGCAAGGGATTGAATCTGAAGCATTATTCACCATTGAATATAATCTGAATTTCTTCCTCAACCCTTTGACGGAGCAAATCAGCGCCTCCTTGCACACTTCAACGGCCCCTTTTGGCACACTTGGCTGATACTTCATTAGTTTTGAGTACTCTTGTAAGAGGTGAAACATGTAATCATACACATACTTCATTCTTAGGTTTTCTTGAACGTACCGGCTTCCTTCTTTCCCAATCTCTTGTGCCTGTGAAAGTCACCATAAGAGAAAGTAAAACCCGGGGATGGTTTGGTAAGGCTTATTTGACCGAATGATGTGTCAATAACTACTTATTTACTGAACGTGCTGATAAAGCAAGCAAGCACAATAAGCTGAAAAGGCCTGAACTGGCTACCAAACATAGCCTTAATCAGCACACTTATTCGAATTTTGTTCGTTTTATTAAAATTTATGATGATTTTACCTCTTTTGGATGTGAGTTGCCCCAGTCTACTGCAAACTTTGTTGATCTGCATTTGTCTCTTTCATTTATCGGCCAGTAATGGACTGTGGGCACAAGGCTTCGTGTGAAGAAATCATAGTAACGAGGGTTTATGATCAGACTCATGGAGTCACATGCCAGAATATACTTCTCACTAACTGACCATGAAACTCCTTCAACATAAATTTTATACCTGCCACACAAATCATTTTTGTGTGAAAGGAGAAATCATAAATGGGGCCTGGTTTGGTCGGTTGAAATGATTGCAACTGCTGAATCATTTGAAACGAAAAGCGTTTCGTAACATGAACATTCACTCCGGCCAAACAAGCAAGTCGAAAGGTACTTATACAGTGAGGACAGATCGTATCAGGCTGCCTGACGGGAACCGCCGTCAGGCCGAGGCCATTTGGGTACCTTCCCGGTGAAATTTTTTGATGAAATTTTTTGAGCATGTTCCTCATCAAGTCTAGTTTATTCATACCAAATGTCATCTAAAATCTCAATCTGGAAGACAGTTAAAAAAATTTCCTATTAAAACTGTGCATTATATATATATATATATATATATATATATAAACTGCCCAGTTTTAGTAGGGATTTTTTTTGACTGCCTTCCCGATTGAATTTTTAGCTGAAATTTGGTATGGAAAAACTAGACTTGATGAGGAACATGCTCAAAAAATTTCATCAAAACATTCCACCGGGAAGGTCCCCAAATGGCCTCGACCTGACGGTGGTTCCTGTCAGGCCGGCCTGACAGGATCGCGACTCCTTATACCGTTATACTTATTTAGTTGATATTGACCAAATAAGATGGAGTGTATTCCCAAACAGGGCCATGTTCTTGAAAACTGAAACACAGAAGAATTTAGCATGTACGGTACACACCTATGAGTGCATTGTTTCACTAAATCTGAGGTGTTGAATCCGTGAGTTTTCTCATGATGCCAGTCCTGAAAATGACTGATAGCATTTTAAGTAAAACAACAGTTGCAGTAACATTTCTGTACTTAGAGAGTATTCGAAATTTACAATACTTGCTTAGTTACCATATCATAGATCCGGGCATTATAATCTTGCTTAGAAGAGGCATTGCATTTAACAAGGTCCCG
The DNA here is from genome assembly GCA_945859915.1 of Cuscuta epithymum. Lineage (NCBI taxonomy): Eukaryota > Viridiplantae > Streptophyta > Magnoliopsida > Solanales > Convolvulaceae > Cuscuta > Cuscuta epithymum. Next base: position 2,179,625 of record CAMAPF010000075.1, on the reverse strand, counting down.
CCTTGCAATGCCTAGCTTTGTATTCCCTTTCCAATATGCATAAGGTTCTCTATCCTCCCACTTGGTCTCCTCATTGCTTTCTTGCAACTCTTTCTTCAATATTTCCCAAGGCTTTATTTTAAGTTCTGGCCTGTAAAGCCGAAAACCGTTGAATAGTAAACCTTAGTAGATTGATAAAATACAAGTCATAGCTTAGGGGGGTGAACATGCAATTACCAACCCCAGAAGGACCAATCAGGAAACACAATGTCATAGCTCGAGTCATCACTACAATAATGAAACAACGGTAGGGGAGCGGAACCGTGCTTCGATATGTTGTGGGCCTGCTTCTTTATCACAGGCTTGTCACCACACTCAAACATCATATCTAAATCCGGGATTCGACCGGGATATAATGCAAGAAGCTGTTGAATGCCCCATAATGTGACCATGTCCCTGGTTTGGAAAGCTTGTTTATACTTTTCCACATACATGATTCCATTCAATATAATCACTCTGATATGTGCTACTTCTTGTGCCCTTTCTATCATTTCCCTTGTAATTCCTGTCACTTTCCATGGCCGTAGGTCTTCATGGATCCACTTGAAGTAGTCAGGGCATTCTTTAGCTTCTGACCTCTGTTCAGTATTGTGCACAAGTAAACCTTGTGGGCATTTAGTTGAGCATGATATCTTAGGGAATATTTTGGTAGAATCTTTTTGCAATGATCCTGAGAGAATAGACTGAAAGAAATTTGCACACCAATGATAATAATAAGTAGAGTCCTAATTATCATAACAATAATGATAACAATGATTGGTATAATGCGTAAAACCCCTTTGTGATATACGAATTTTGTACGATTCAAAAATACACTGAAATCCTTTTTGTTATGATTAATCATGCATGTAATATATCTTGGAAGAACAATTTTAACTATTGAATCAAGGCACTTTTGTATGATTTAAGTATGTTTACAATGTACATGCACGTTTAACCATAAAACCAAGACATGCTTTTCGAAGTAGATCGCGAGGGACTAATACTTCGTATCAGAAGGGGCTTCCTGTATTAATCTACCAATGATTTAAATTGCAAAATTTGGTGATTGAAAAAAGCAATATAAATAATTTTTTTTATGTAAATACCATATCCATCCATTGAACTGTTATTGCAGCAACCAGAAGGATTGCAAGAAAGAATCCTACGGTAGTACTCTTATGAGGCCTGCTTATCATTCCATAAAGTAGTTTGATTTACCTATTTTGGAAAGATAGATAAACAAATTCATTAGCGTAAAGAATTTGCCTTATTCCCTGGTAAAAAAATCAATTCAAGATATGAGAGAATTCGTAAGTGATTAGGAGAAATTAAAGACAACGAGGGGACCACATAATGGGATTAATGTCATTCCCTCATTTCCTATTAGCTTGTTTATGACTTAAAAAAATCACCTTAAAATTCTTATTCACAATTCTTGGGTTGTGAAGAATTGAAGAATCAATCATGAAAACAGGGGCGGCCGTAGTAGAGATCTAGGGGGGTCACGACCCCTGCAATCTTTTTAGTATATACACACACACACACATTATCTCCGTTCTTAAATAATGCAACATGTTGAATTTTACACTATTCACGTATTGTATTTTGACTCCATTTTATATGAGAGAATTCTCTAAATTGGAGTAAAAATGTTTTGAAAATTCAAAATAGGACTATAATTTTTTATTCCCTTAATAGGAGTAAATTTCTGCCAAGTTTGGCATTTGTAGGTATTAAACATGACATTTTTTTTTCAAACTTGACAGATTACTCATATTCAAGGAATAAACATGATAGTCCTATTTTGGAATTTCAAAACGTTTTTACTCCTATTTAGGGAAATTTTTGTTTTATTTAATGTATCAATATTTTTTTATGAAAAAAATATTGTTAAATTTGTCTCATTATAAATTTTCAAAATCTATTTTTTTTTAATTTTTTTACTTATACAAAATTATACTGTGTATATATTAATGACCAAAGTTGTGTCTCGACAAATGTGAAATGTTGACCATTGCATATATTTAAGAATGGAGGAAGTATATATGAAAAATTATTTTAGCCAGAGCCTAGATGTTTTTTTTGTTTAAATTATGACCCCTGCAAAATGAATTTTCTGGGTTCGCCCCTGCATGAAATTAAAGTGATAAGACTTCAGGTTTTTTCAGCACACAAGTATATCAACTTATGCCCATATTCCATGGTTAGGAAGAACAAGTTGTCAAATTTCTAACTATATATCGGAATAGAAGTACAGAAGTAAAGAAACATAAATAAAAAAACTTGGCTATTTCTTTCTCGCACACATGTATTAATTTAAGTTACCTCTTTACATTATAATTTCATGTCTTATCCACATTAGAGTCCATCAAAATGAAACAAACAATGTAATTTGTTTGACACTAAAACGATGGATTTCAAAAGAGGTCATCCCAATGAAAATGTTGACATTATATTGAATAATGGGGGTCTTCGTAAAATATGATTAATTTTAAGCTTATGTCCAAAAAGTTGCTACTTTAACATGAATGTGACTAACAAGGTAATAAATTTGGATAAACATGATGTCAGGCAATTTTTATGTCACTACCAAATTTTAATGTCAATAACACATGTCACTACCAAATCTAATCTTCAATTTAAGTAATATAAATTCGGAATGTTGTCTCTTTCTTGAGTAAATAATTAGATGTGTACATGTGGAACGTAATGGTATCATGAATGTATCCAAAATTTTGAGTTGATATCGACTGAAGAGCTGAATAATTATATCAGGTTTAAACGTTAGTTGGATGAGCTATATATGTGAAATGAAACACTAAAGATTGACAAAAATTAAGTTACTGTGAACTTCATCCTACTATAACCTTAACAAAGATCTTCACTAGAAGGGATGTGTGAGAGTTAGATAACTTGTATACTTCGTAGTTCGTACTATCGTATATGTTAAGGGTAATGAAAAAATAATGGAGGGAAACAATACTAGGGGGCAGGAAGGAAAATGATTAATAGAATATATTTTCCATCCCAATTTAATTTTGCGAAATACACAAATAAAACAAATTAATTAGGATGTTTTCTTTTGGACTGAAATTTGCTGGTCTGGTCTGGTCTGGTCTGTTTAAGTCTGGTCTGATCTGATCTGGTCTGAACTGGTCTGGTCTGGTCTGGTAAACGTATGGTTTCTGTGTATTTTATAACTATGGAAGTCTGGTCTGGTCTGATCTGTTTAAGTCTGGTCTGATCTGGGACTGAAAACAGTCCAAAAGAAAACATCCTTACTAACAACAGGAACAATTACCATAAAAAGAAACAACACAATTACTTAAAAAAAACAACGGCAATTAGGTAACTAATACCGACCACTTTTTACATGTGGTCGTTAAAGATAAACTCTATAACAACGAACTAATTATTAGTCGTTAAAAGATATTTTTAATGACAATTTATGAGAGTCGTCGTTATAACTTGGTCGTTAAAAGTCCTTTTTCTAGTAGTGTGGAGAGGAGGGGAAGGGTAATGAAGGTTTATGACCGACCCTCCGTTTTTGTTTGAAAGTTTAAAAATGGAAGGGATGATTTATTTTGGAGTCTGCTCGTAACCTTCCAAAGCAGAAATTGAATATGTTGTACATGTGAAATGTTAAAGTCTCACACCGGATATATCTGACAGAATAACACACTATATTAAGATATGAGCTACTCCTCCTATCAGGTTAAAGTCCCACACCAGATATCTTTGAAAGAATTAAACACTATATTAAGACATGAGCTACTCCTCCTATCAGGTTGACCTTTTAGGATGGAACCCCCGAGTCCTAACATGGTGTGGCTCCTTATGAAAAATGATGACACGATTATAAAAAAATGACAATGACGAACCGATGAAAAAATGAATAACGACACGATTCAAACGAAGTGTTTGGTCATGATGAGAGATGTTAAAGTCTCACACCGGATATCTTTGAAAGAATGAAACACTATATTAAGACATGAGTTACTCCTCCTATCAGGTTGACCTTTTAGGACGGAACACGGATTTTAATTATAACTTTACATAGATTTTCTCTTTACAAACTTTGTAATTGTCAAACAATTCAGAAGTATTTCCTTGAATTGAGTTCTCCACCCAGCCTCTCCTATTGCTAACTTTCAAAGACTTCCCCTTCAAAACTCTCAAACATATCATGCACATCTTAAGTGTATAAGTTAAGAGCGCTTAAATTGCCTACAAAACACACGATCGATGATAGGAAAAATATCATAACACTCCTAAATAATACTCCGTATTCTAATCTCACTTTGCAACAATTAAGCCTTATATGTACTTATTATTATGCCCAAGATTCAAATATTGATATTGGGAGGGAAATGTATCATTCTTTTATGAAAACAGCTATATACGAAGTATATGCATGTCCAAGTGGGTACAGTATAAATAATAAAAACATTTATTAAATATTGGGATATCAATAGACAAAGATTAAAAGAAATCTCTCATCATTTGAAATAAATATAGATAAGCAACCTTGATAGCTTAATTATATACTACTCCAAGTATATGTGATACGAATAGTGCATCACAATCTTAAAAACAAACATCATTTTTTTCGTAGGCGTCCAAGTAGTTATGGTCACATAATAACTCCACATAAGAATTTTTGGGAGAAATTTGCCTCCGGTAGGATCAAATCCTATCTCTTTTACAAAAATAAGACTACCTAATGTTTTTCCCACTCGTATTACCTATTTAGTTCTTGATTAGGAAACTTATTTCTAACTTACCAAATTTGCCCTTCAGTTTTAAGAAGCAAAACAAATCTTCCGCCTCTCCCACGTTCCAGAGTCCAAACATTTTCCCCATCTAATCTCCTTGCTCAAGCTTAGACATGGCCAGACCACCGTTCTAATCTCCATCGGAGCTTCAGGGAAGACTTCACAGTTATCTTCATTAGAGACTCTCCAGCTCAGATCTGCTTTGCCGATAGGTTCCTCCTTCATCTCTGCCATCCAGTTATTCCTCCATCTTCGCCGCCCAATCCTTCCTTCACTCCGACCGCCTCTGTTGGCCGATTCTATCTCCAGTCACCATGGAGAACTACTCCTACCCTTCCTATATGGATTCCAGCGTCTCCTCCCCTATTCCCCCTATTTCTGTGAAATCGACTTCAATATCCTCTCTAGGATGATTCTAATAAGCCCCTTCCTCCCAATTTCAAGGTCAAGTTCGATGTCCTTTAAGTTTTACGTTACCTGCTCTGCTATTGAGCTATTATCAGAACTTATTGTTGGTTTAATGACTATTTATTGTCTATGTATTGTCTGCTATTGAGCTATTGTTAGAACTTATTGTCTGTTTATTGACTACTTTTGTCTATGTATTGTCTAGTGTTTGCAAGTTTGAGTTTGGATCTGGTTTCTTCAAATGTTTTGCATAGTACCTAATGGCTTTGTGAAACTATGAAATAGAAGTTCGAAATTGGCAAAATCAATGTCCAAAATCAGGAAAGAAGAGGAAGAAGAAGAAGAAGAAGAGGAGGAGGAGGAGAAGGAGGAGGAAGAAGAAGATGAGGAAGAAGAGGAGGAAGAAGAAACCTCTGGCGGTGGCGTCTGATGAAGTCAACCGGAGCAGCTTGATTTCGAAATATATGGATCTGGTGAAGTCGATTTGGAAGCTCTCCGTCAAGTTTGCTGCGAAGATTGAAGCTCATCGGTGTCAAAATTTTCTTCCAGAAAAAGCTCTTCGTTTGGGTCCTCGTCAAAGGCAACATCGTCCGCTAGGGGATTTACTATCTGATTTTATATTAAGGGTAGAATGGTCAAAACAAAGGCACTTATGTCCTGCGCCATCAGTTTCTAATCCTAAATTTGGAAAGTTTATACGTTTTGGTCTTATTTGTAGAAATCTCTCCCAAAATTTGGTGATAGTTTTATTATCTGGCCCATATGATATTGAGAGATGGAAATATTGACTTACCCACTCTATCGGTAATTTTGTGATGTTCACTTAGCATTGCTCTTAGAATTTTCCATGAGTCAATTTGAAAATATACATGGTGCTGGCTGTGAAGTACAACATACCATTTTGTCTTCTGGCTTAAAGCAAGCAATGAACTTTCTGCTATTAAGGAAAAAAACAAATAATGAACAAACATTTTTTTTTTTTAAAATGTGGGTGATATATAGGGAGAGGGAGAGGGAGAAGGAGAGAGATCATAGGTTTTATGAGGTGACAAAGAAATCAAGGCTTTGCCATAAGGGTCTTTGAGAGTTTCCATGGTATCCAGTGCAAGGAAATGCTATGTTTAAGGTTTAGTATCCCAATTGGCCAATTAATTGGTTTTTCATAAATACTCCGTATTCAATATCCACGCACTTAGTCACTAATAGATTACAAATATGTATCATCAAAATTATGAAAAGTTGAAATTTTAAAAACTCATTTTGAAATGAATCTAAGAAAATTTCACAATGGTTAAAATGTGTTTTCACGGTAAGTATTTTAGAAATTGTTCAACATATAACTAAAACATTTACGAAGTTCGATCAAAAATAGGACTACACATATATGTTTTATACTCCAAATAAGACTTATTTGATCCTATTAAAAGAATAATTAGTTGATTAAAACTTCTCAAAATAGGAGTGAATTAGTCCTATTTTGGAAATAAACAATGATATGTAATCCTATTTAAAAACATAATCTTTATTTTAATCCTATTTAGAAAATTTTCTATATACATTTTTTCCAAGAAAGAAACATATACTACGTACATCCATATGTTCTGCAAGCATGATAATATATATGGCGGCATGCCAACCCATCATTATACATACCTTGGAAAACATGGGGGATTTAGGACATCAAATTATACTCCCTCCGTCCTATTTTAGTTAGCCAATCTTGACTTTTCCGATCAAAGGTCGTAAACTTTGAGCAATTATTTGAACTAATATATTTATGCAAAAAATAATAATCATATACTTTTATGATAGTATTTTCAACAAAGAACATTTTCATATAATTTTCATATTATTAATATTTTATCTATATAAATATATAAGCGGTCAAAATGAGGTACTATTGACTTGAAAAATCATGTTTGACTAAGTAAATTGGGACGGAGGGAGTATAAACTAGGATGTGAATCTTATTTCTAACCTTATTAAAACGGTCTCATTTAAGAAGTTAGAAAAACTAATGACTGCAAAATTGTCTCAGTCTTACTTAAATATTTCAATATAATTTAAAATTAAGAAAAGTAAATGCATGCCCGCATTGCAACTTAGCAGTACGTGTTTCTTTTTAATTAAAAACTCCGTATTTCAATTATATGAGAAAATAGATTACGGATGTATAGATAATAGATACGATAAGGTTTTATTAATAAATGAACTAGACAATGTTTAGAAACTAGATCATGAATAGATAGGGGTTTTCAATGTAATAGACCATATATATTTAGATCAAACAACATGTTCATCAATTGAAAAAAATACGAAAGATATATGCAAGATACACTTGCGATAAATTGTACTAGTACTAGCTAGCTAGTTACAAGCTTAGGAAGCTATATATATATATATGGCTGATTCGATTACATATATACAGTTTCTATAAATTTCACCGTCCAAAAGATATACTCCGTATATAGAAATAACTCAAAATGGAAACTAAAAATAGAAGATCGATCGATAATTAGTTCTGCATGCATGCAATGCCAATATGCCATTCATGTAAATTAGGAAAGGCCAACACCATACTATCTTCTATATAAATGGCAAAACCGCGGCCACATAGCCTTCAAGTCTCAAAACCCCTCAAAAGCATATTGATCCAATTCAACAATGGCAAAGCTCATGATAATACTCGCCTGTTCTTTCTTAGCATCTCTTCCATTCGATGCGTTTTATGGTCATTGGGAACTCTTTTTGGGGACCCAACTCAAACACATAAGTAAGTTCAGTTCGGTAGGTTCGAAAGGGATTGCTTTAGATCCACCGGTCACAACCATAAACGCCGACAACTTTGGAGCAATCGGTGATGGCAAAACCGATGATACGGTGGTGAGTCAATCTTAACGAAACGGTTTCATGCACGAAGCTAGCTATACACATATATACTCGTGCATATAATAAGATTGAATAAGTAACATGTACGGTTCAATCTAATGCACCAATATATGTGTGTAATTTAGATTAATTAGTTGAAGAAAAATTTGTGTTACTCGTTTTATATACATGTACTTCACGGTATTAATTTTATTAGTATTTGAATTTAATGGTTCTGGTAAAATGGTTAATAATATATTTTCAGGCTTTTCAAAAGGCTTGGGAAGCAGCATGTTCGTTATCTACTCCAACCCCAGTCAATTTGCAAGTATCCATGATGAAGAACTATCTTTTGAAACCAGTTTCATTTTTGGGGCCATGCAAATCACCTATTACAGTTCAGGTTGAGTTGTGTATTTATATATTTATTTATTTATTTATTTATTTATTTATTTATTTATTTATTTATTTGTTTATTTATTTATTTATATATTTTTCGCATATTTTTGCAAGAATTTTTATAGCTAGATGCATATATATATATATATATATATATATATATATATATATATATATATATAATCAAAGTATCAATAAACTTTTGTTTGTTTATTTGTGTGCAGATCAACGGAAATATTGAAGCTTCTGATAATCACGACGACTACAAAAATGATCTGAAGCATTGGCTTAAGTTTGAGAGTGTCCAAAATTTGACTATTGAAGGGGGTGGAACTTTTAATGGGAACGGGAAAACATGGTGGGAGAACTCTTGTAAAATAAATAAAAGTCTCGTAAGTGATCATCTTTGTCTTTTTTTAGTATATACGAAATACTAGTATAAGGCCATATATCAATTATATATAAAATTTAGTTTTTCAATTATTTTTAATTTTAGATAATTATATTATTTTACTGAATTGGATGATGCATGTTGTATATTTTCTGAATCAATTCTCCCCTTTTCTTTGTAGCCATGCACGGATGCGCCCACGGTACGTTTTCTTTTTAGCACCATATTGTTAATTATTACTCCGTATCTTACTTATCAATTATCTTTTCGATATACGTAGTATTCCCTCCGTCCCCCTAAGTTTGGGACGGAGGGGTGTTGTGTGGTTTTTAAGAAAAAGTGGAATTGTATGGTTGATATTGAATTGATAAAGTGTAAATAAAGTAAGAATGAATTCTAACCACTCAAATGTTACCAAATATGGTATGAGACAAACTTAGTGGGACGGACGAAAAAAGTAAAAAGGGACAAACTTAGGGGGACGGAGGGAGTATATGTTAAAAAAATTATCTTTTCGGTATATATGTGTTTAATTTACACAATTACGCATACATACCAAAAAACAATACTTTTTAACTAAAAGTAAAATCATTGTAAATTTAGAAAATACATAGCTAGTAGAAGTACTATATCATCATTCCTGAGTAGAAGTATATTAACCCAATTTTAAAATCACACTGTCATATTTTCGACATTAATTAAATAGTCAACAATAATGTTACGTTATAATTGACCATAATTCCCAAATATCAAAATAATTAGTTCCATTAATGAGAATAACATGGTAATTAATCATACGTATTTTTATTTATGTTACATAATTATACTCGCAAACACACATATATAATGAAAGTGTGTAACACGTATGTATATGTACAGGCTGTGACCTTTTACAAGTGTGAAAGTTTGTTGGTGAAAAACATTAACATTCAAAATGCACAAAAGATGCAAGTCTCGTTCGACAATTGCAACAATGTTAATGTCTCCGATGTTGTTGTGACGGCGCCGGAGGACAGCCCCAACACCGACGGTATCCATGTCACCGGCACAAAAAACATTCACATATCCAGCTGCGTCATCGGAACCGGTAATTAGTTTAGCGTTCTTTAATTTGTGAATGTATATATTGTTTTCAGTAAAATTACAATTGATCGATATATAGATTAAAATAAAATACACTTACTGAATTTCTTATTAATTAAATTATTGCAATAACATCGATCTCCGATGTTATATATTGTATACACCAAATAATTAAAAGTTCATGTCTTATTCGGCACCAATTTTATCACAGATCTATAATGCATGTGTAATAAATTCCTACAGAACTAATAATCATATATAAATAATTACTATTTTCGTTTATTAATTAACGTAGCTAATACTACGTATTATTGACAGGTGATGATTGTATTTCGATTGTGAGTGGCTCCCAAAACGTTGGAGCAACAAATATTACTTGTGGGCCAGGGCATGGAATCAGGTTGTTCATAATTTTATGTTTATACTCCCTCCGTCCCGGGGAGAAGTTCCCGGGTTGACTTTCACACATTTTTAGGAAATAAAGTTATTGAGGGGTAAATTTTACTGTTTAGCACTGTTTCGACACTGTTTGGCACTGTTCGACACTGTTTGACACTGTTTTGCACTGTTTGGCACTGTTTTAATGTAAGATAACTTTCCATTTAGGGAAATGGGAAGTTTCTTTTGCGACATCCAAATAAGGAAATTGGGAACTTCTCCCCGGGACGGAGGGAGTATGTGTGTATCATTAATAATATGATTAGGAAATTAGTAAAGTATATATGTTGATTGAATTGATTATCAAAAATGTTTGAGGTACACACTTTGTGTACACACTTTGTGTACACTCGTCTGTCTCCTAAGAAAATTTTGTCTGTCACAGACAATTCATATATGAGTTGTCTGTGACAGACAAAATTTTCTTAAGAGACAGACGAGTGTACACAAAATGTGTACACAAAATGTGTACCTCTAGCATTTCTCATTGATTATATATATGGTGGAGATTAGCATTGGAAGCTTAGGAGCTGATAATTCGGAAGCTTTTGTGTCTGACATTGTTGTGAACGGGGCAAACCTCACTCGCACTACAAATGGAGTCAGGATCAAGACATGGGCGGTAATTATACCACGTATTAATTAATTTATTCATTTAGTAAAATACTACCTTCATCCCGAAAAGGTCATACTGATTTTTCTTGGTCAACGATTTTCAAATTTTGAACAATGATTTTAATTATTATATTTGTATACTATGTACATTTTTATAAATTTTATACTTTGAAAATATTTTGAATAAAGAACAATTTGATATAGTTTTTATATTCAAAATAATTTCACATTAAGAAAATATCATTGGTCAAATTTGGTTGTCATTAACCAAGAAAAGTCAATTTGACGAACCTTTTAGGACAGATTGATGGAGTATTATAAAAGCTAACCACGTACTAATATAATGTACTAGGTAGTATATTAGGCTCTCTTTAGTCTTCTAAAAAAACTCAATTTAACATATGGTTATACGAAGTATTTAGCAAATTAAATTACCCAATGCAAAATGAGTAAAGCTAAAGTACTTTCTATGCATTGATGTTCTTTTCTAAATAGGAAGAAATTAGTATTGCCATTTAAAAAGATGACGATACTCTATGATCGAGGAATTAAAACCATAATCTAAAAAATGACACTATGACAGTATGATCTCCCTATGACAGCACACCGATTTGGTTTAACGATGATATTTTACACTATTAGTCTATTACTGCTATTTAGGAAAAAAAGAGCTAGTACCTTCAAACATGGAATACATTTATGTTTTATTTTTATTTTGGGTGATTTCTAATACCGGAGTAAAACGTTTATTTATATATGCAAGAGTAACTCTGATTATGACTTTTTGATCAAACATGCAATTATAAGTTACGTTTTCCAAAGGAAACAAAATATATCAATGTCATTTGATTGTAAAATCTTTTATTTTTATGGAAGTGATTTTTTTTTTTACCAACATTTTTTTTACAAATACCAACATTATTTATAATTGAGTAAAGTGGACATTTGTTTTTGAGAGGGTGCTTGCATAATTAGTTCATATACTGTAATACAGTATATAATTAGTTCATATTTGTATTTTGGATGCATGTGTGCAGGGAGGATCTGGAAGTGCGCAAAACATCACATTTGAGAATATAGATATGCATGACGTGGAGAACCCCATTATTATCAACCAAAACTATTGCGATCTGAAGGATAAGCCATGCAGCACCCAGCCGGTACGTATATATATATAATCACATTATTTAATATTTTAAGTAAAAAATATTTAGAGTAAAAAAGATCAGAAAACAATAGTAGAAGATGATTAATATAATAGAGAGAAAATTATTTAGGTTTATACACTAAGTATATATGGAGTATGCATTTTGATATTAATTTAAGATGATTGATTATATAGAGAGAAAATTGTTTAAACAGTAGTGGTGAAATGTCAGTAGTTAATTAAGTTCCTGAAATAGGATCATCTTTAATTTGTTTCTTCCTAATAAAGAGCATCCAAATCATGAAAAGATCACTATTGAAAGTTATAATCTTATGGTTTCTATTCCTTCTATTAGGACTCGATCACAAGTCATGCATATGGAATAAATCGCACTTAGTCCGGCCTATTTGTAAAATATATCTATGTGTACTATTCCCTACGCATATATACTTGAAATTTAGACAAAATGTACAAATAAGACTGCATGTATTTTATTTCCGAAATATGACTTATTTAATCCTAATAAAAGTATAAACTTTCATTTTTAGAAGTGAATATAATTCTTATTTTAGAACGAAAACAATGACAGTCTTATAAGTGCAATGACGGGGATAAAAATATTGTGTATTTATTTTACTAAATAAAATAGTAACTTTAAAGAACCATTTTGGCCTGGTAACGAGTTTTTTAAAGAGCCACTGCACTATAGTGATTCCCTCATACTAGCTAGGTGCGTACTAATTTAAGTCATATTTCTATCCATAATTTGTGTGAACAACGTAACATTCAAGGGAAAACGTACATACATCTGAATGAATACATACATTATTATTATAATAATAAATTAATAATTATTATTGTTTTTATTATGATTAAATATACATGTCACGCATGCATGCAGGCGTCGACGGCGGTGGAAGTGAAAGAAGTGAGGTACGAGAACATATCCGGAAGTAGCGGGACGGAGGTGGCGGTGGTGTTCAACTGTAGCATGCCGCATCCCTGCCAAGGAATTGTTATGCGGAACGTCAGCCTGGTGGGGGAAGGTGGCGCTCCCGCCAAAGCTCAATGCAACAATGTCAATTTCGGCAATAATATCGCCGCCGATCACGTCTCGCCGCTGTGCGCCGCCCCGCCCACCGCCCACCCCACTGATCTCATTATTACTCAGTTTGTTCACCATCCACACCCCAGCTCAGATTATTAATTAAGATTGAATATCAGTAGCTAGCTAGCTTAATTAATTATTACTCCGCAGTTTAATTAGTTTGGCTTATGGGAATTATTATTTTTTATATACGGATCGGAGTATATTACTTGTATTTTCTCCGGGTGCATAGTACGTACTTCGTCCTAATTATCCATTAATATATTCTTTGTACGTATAGTACTACACTACTACTGCTATTGAATTGATTGCTTCTATATACAGTATTATTATATACTCTATCTTACGAACACTCCATTTCTATAATTAATTCTTATGTTACTTGCATGCTCAAGCTAGAATGAGAAAAGTCCGTAAAATATGAGTAAAAAATTGAACAAAATTTATAGAAATACGAAGTACTACTTAGGTATATGTTTTACTCCCAACTTATTCTTTTAATAGGACTAAATAAGTCTAATTTGTGGAATGAAACATACATAGTCCTATTTTTAAACTTTGCCAATATTTTACTCCTATTTTGAACAATTTCTTAATTATTTGTTCAAATTAATTAATGAGTACCGGCCGGTGCAGATTTTTTAATTTCTTTTAAGTATTAATTAATTATGACTTGTTTAACCCTTAAAAGAGAATGGTTAGTGGTTCTTCAATTCTCTAAATACTAAGTAGTTCAAAATTCTTATCCTAAATAATTAAGTATCGTAGTTCAAAAATTATAAATTACATTTTTTGTATTGAAATTAATATATAGTTACCTTTGGATGTGTTACATAAGAATTTAAATAATTAATTAGCTAGATTCTCAACATGCACAAGTAGCACATATATAAATGCTTCTGAAACGGTTAATAAAATAAAAATCACGCATTGATCGAATTGTCCAACAATCAAAATAAATAAAATTAGACCGAGTTTGAAGAATGAATTAGTCGTGTTTGCTAAAGAGTACTATTTTACTACTTTTTCATATAATATTTTCTTTGTTTTTTTTTATAAAATATATTCTCAAGGTAAGTTTTTTATAACTCAGCATATTTAAACAATTGAGTGGCTTCATGCAAAATTCTACAAACTTTAGTACGTTAGACCAATTTTAATTTAATGTTAAAAATATGGCTCATAGTTTATTAGCATTTTTTATTTCCATGTTTTCTTTTCCTGGATCCGCCACTGATTCTAGTCATGTATAGAGAATTCTCTCAACAAATTATGAATACAATAAGCTAATTAAGGTTTCATTAATAAATAGACTAGACAATATTTATGGCATAGATTTATGAGGATCCATATGACTCTTTTATAAAGTCATATGATGAGATATTGTGACATCATCATCATTACCTATTTTTAGTAGGATCCAATTAATTAAAAAATAAATGGTGATAATAGTGGCACAACACCCATATAACTCCATAAAGGAGCCATATGGGCCTCTTTAAAAAATTATATTTACAAAATAGATTATGGCCTCTTTAAAAATAGACGAAGTACTAGTTCATCAATTGAAAACGAAATACCAACTAACTAATTTAATAAAACACATTGATATATGCAGATATATATAATTGCTATAAATTGTTTTAGGCACTTTTAGCCACTAGCTAGTTCAGGTCGCTATTACGTACTCTATCAATATGCATGGTCAACTGGATAACATATACTTTTAGTCAATAGCTAACTTCTATATATCTTTCACCATTTTAGAGATATAGAAAGAACTCAAAGTGGCCTAATAATAGAAAATCGATCGGGAAGCTAAGTTTTGCATGCGAATGCAATTCCATCCACGTAAATTAGGAAAGCCAACACCATGTTACTACTATATATATAAAGGACCTAATTAATCAGATCATATATAGATTACAGAACCCCACATAGCCTTCAACTCTAAAAAAACATAAAACATTTCGATCCAATTCAACATTATAATGGCAAAGCTAATGATAATACTCATCACTTGTTCTTTCTTAGCATCTCTGCCATTCGATGCGGTTTATGGTCATTCGGAAGTCTTTCCGGGGACCAAACTCAATCACGGAAATAAGTTCGGATCAGTAGGTTCGAAAGGGATTGCTTTAGATCGGTCTACAACCATAAATGTCGACAAGTTTGGAGCAATCGGTGATGGCAAAACCGATGATACAGTGGTGAGTAACACTTACATGAAATGCATTCATGCACAAATCAAATAAGTTGGAATATGTAACCCGTACTGTACGATTTCATGCACCAATAAATTAAATGAGTATATGTGTAACCTATAGCTAAAGAAAAAATCATGTCAGTCTTTTTTATACATAGTACTTGGTATTAATTCTAATAAGAAATTACTCGAAACAGGACTAAATATATTTCTCCCAAAATAGGACTTATTATTCAAAGAGTAAATGAATAAGTAGTACTACATATAAACTTCTCAAAATAGGAGTAAATGAGTCATATTTTATGGGGGAAAGTAATAACTCTTACTATCGTATATTTGAGAAATTGTACATGTTATGTTTTATTATTTCCACATAGGCAATTTTCTTTTTATTTTAATTAGTATTTGAATTGAATAGTTGTGGTCGATGATAAAATTTCAGGCATTTCAAAAGGCGTGGAAAGCAGCATGTTTATCTAAAGTAACCCTGGTTACTATGCAAGTACCTATGAAGAAAAGCTATCTTCTGAAACCAATTTCGTTTTTGGGGCCGTGCAAATCACCCGTTAAAGTTCAGGTTGAGTTGTATATTTTCCTAATTAGTACTTCGTATTAATTTTACATTTTCTTAAGCTTTTTATAAATGCACATATTTGATCAAAATATGAAATAACTTTTTAACTATTTGTTTATATGCAGATAAAAGGGAACATTAAAGCTTCTGATAATCACAACGACTACAAAAATGATCTGAAGCATTGGGTTAAGTTTGGAAGTGTTCAAAATTTGATGGTCGAAGGTGGTGGAACTTTTAATGGGAATGGGAAAACATGGTGGCAAAAATCTTGTAAAGTAAATAAAAGTCTCGTAAGTCATCTTCATCTGACTTTTTAGTAAAAGTATTGTTGTGTATTTTTTTCGAAAGGCAAACCACCAAAATCAGTGGGTAAATGACGGTATATTATTTTGTAGTTATTAACCACTTAAATAAATTACAAAACTTAGGGTGGATCCAGGCTCTAGGTTAGACTTGAGGGAATAATAATTATACTAAACATAACATTAGCGAGGTGAAGTAAATATGAAGAATGGAAACATTTACGTTAAAAAGTTAAAAATAATTAAGTTATCATATCTACCTATAGTCTTAGCATAGATCCTCCCCTGTAAAACTTAAAATATGTAGTACTTTGTGTATTGTTTGCGACATTACCATAATCTTTAAAAAATGAAAGTATGAATGTATGATCTCACTATGACAACACAATTTGTTAGTTTGTTTTTTAAAAAAAGTAGTACTTTGTATACTGTCATCAATAAAATTCGAAAAGTTCTTCAATTATTTTTTTAATTTGTATTTTATTTAAATAAGTATATTACATATTTGAGTAAGAATATATTTAGAGTACTTATATATAGAAGTATTTCTGAACGAGTTGTCTCCCTTTTTTGTAGCCATGCACGGATGCGCCCACGGTACGTTTCCTTTTCAGAACCATATTATTCTAGAGTCATATAATCTTTATGTATCAATTTTCTTTTCTGTTTTAATATATCACGGAAACAACGCCAAAATAGGAATAAAACCATTATAAAATTAGAAAATAGGATTGTTTTTCTCCTAAGGACTAAGTTACAGCATTTCTAAAACCATATTGTCATATATTAATTTAATACGATAGTAATATAGTATATCAAACATGAACTTGCATATCAATATTAGTGTCATAATTGATTGTATTTTTCAAATACGACCGTAGCTATTCCAATATGTACACTTCACTTTGTTTTTCTCTTCTTTAAGGAAATTTTGAAGTAGCCATTTGTTTATTTCAACGTAACTTTGATAAATATATACACCCTAAATAAGCACTTAGTGTGTATATATATAGAGTCATAGAGCTCGATTTAGGTGAGAAAAGTTCTTTGTGATATAGGAATAAGAATGGTCCACATTTTCATAGCGTTGCAAATCTCTAGTTCATGAGATAATGCACATTTCTGAAATAGATCACTTTCTCGATTGTTAAGACTAATGAGTTAAAAAAAATTAATCATATACTTCGTATTTTTTTTTGGCAAAAAATATATCTGCGTGACGGATTGATATGAATGATATGATCTTTACTCTATGTATATAATTTTATTTTATTATATACTACGTATAAACGTAATTAATACTCCGTATATATAATGAATGTGTGCAACACCTATGTATGTACAGGCTATGACCTTTTACAAGTGTGAAAGTTTGTTGGTGAAAGACATTAACATCCAAAATTCACAAAAAATGCAAGTCTCGTTCGACCACTGCAACAACGTTAATGTTTCCAACGTTGTTGTGACGGCGCCGGAGGACAGCCCCAACACCGATGGCATCCATGTCACCAGCACAACGAACATTCACATATCCAACTGCGTTATCGGAACGGGTAATTTCTTTTATTTGGCAAAATCGGATCCGGAATGGGTAATTAATTCATTTAAAAACATTATAAACAAAAATGATGATATATAACTTTGGTATTCGGTTAATTATTTTATTTGTATGAAATTTATAATTTTATACATTTACAAAATTATGTTAACGAAAAATATTTCCACATAATTTTTATATTGTTAAATAATTTTGAACCAATAAAAGTGGGTATGGGGAAGCTCAATTTTGTGGAGGGAATGAATACGATCTATGGACAACTAAGCGTACATTTGAACTAAATAAATTTGTACGGAACTACGTACTAGGAAGAAATATTACTAATATTTTAGATCAAGATTTCTTAACTATTTAATCTAATTTTATTGACAGGTGATGATTGTATTTCGATTGTAAGCGGCTCCCAAAACGTTGGAGCAACAAATATTACTTGCGGGCCAGGGCATGGAATAAGGTTATATATATTGACATATTTATTTATATATATATGTTAATGAGTGTGTGTATTATTATAATTAGGAAATTAAATAATGTATATATGTTAATTAAATTGATGATTAAAATATTAAATTGATGATAAATGGTGGCGATTAGCATTGGAAGCTTAGGAGGTGTTAAATCGAAAGCTTTTGTGTCTGGAATTGTTGTGAACGGCGCAAGCCTCACTCGGACTTCAAATGGGGTCAGGATCAAGACATGGCCGGTAATTATATCAGTTTACCCTGTCACATTAATTATTCGCTTAATTATATTGTTTGATTAAAGAAACTTAATTTCACATATACGTATACTTAGCCAAATTTCCTAAAAATATGAGTAAAACTAAAGTATTTTCTTAATAGTATGGTTTTTATAAATAAGAGTAAAGTATTATCATCATCAAGGCCGGTTTTAAGAAAACAAGGGCCCAGCGTAACGATAAAATTAGATTTTTTGGAAAAAGTTTAAATAGAAATTAACAACCTAACAACCTAGTAATATCAATTTGTTAAGCTGAATTACAAATTTTAAAGACTAACAACTTAATAATATGAATTTGATGGTTTAAACTTTTCAAACATGCATTAAGTATTTCAAAGTAAGCAAAAATATAAGGCTAATAATGTCGATCATTTGATTCCTAAGTTTTTATTTTTATGCAACTGCCAAATTTATTTATGATCCTGTATAACATAATTGCAAATTTGTTTTTGAAACGGAGGTAGTCATCAATTTTTTTCAAATAGAACATGCTTATATATTGTTTTGGATGCAGGGAGGATCTGGATGTGCACAAAACATCATATTTAAGAATATAGAGATGCATGACGTGAAGAATCCGATTATCATAGACCAAAATTACTGCGACCCCAAGGACAAGGCGTGCATCACCAAGCCGGTACGTGGTGATAATTATACTATCGTATTAAGGATACTTTATCCGACACCAGGCCATCCACATCGCACTACATCGGATCACATCCGATCACACAAGTTCAGACTAAATAAAATCAAATCTGATCAGACATCGTTAGTTGTAAAATGTACAAAGATTGGACATTTATTAGATAGACCAACTCAAACCAGTTCAGATCATATCAGACAAGAAAATTTCAATCCAAGTAAAAACATCCTAATAAATAAAGTAAAAAATAGATTTGAGTAACGTATGAAGTACTCCCTCCGTCCCCTTTTTAAGCCGAATTTGACTTTTCGATCAAGTCAAAGATGTTAAATTTTGACCGATTGTATATTTCCACACTGTAATATATATTGATAATATGAAAATAATATGAAAATGTTCTTTTGTCAAAAATACTATCATAAAAAAATAAATTTATTAAGATTCTCATAAATATAGTAGTTAAAATAACGGAAATTGTCCTAAATAGGACTAAAAAGTTCCTAAAAAGCACAAATAGGACTACTATTTTTAAAATTCCCTAAATAGGACTAAACATTGATTTTATACCCTAAATACCCCTAAGAGTATTAATTCATAATGAAATACTTTAATTCATAATAAAATCACAAAAAACGTAAAAAATATTTAAAAAACGTAAAAAAATTATAAAAAATTTATAAAACATTTATAAAATAAAAAATTAAATTTTTTATTTTTTTAATTTTTTTAAAAAAATTATAAAAAATAGTAAAAACTCATAAAAAATGAAAAAAATTATGGATACCTTTCTCACCGCCTCCCGCCGCCTCCCAGCACCACCACCTTCGATTGGTGAAATTTCTTCCACTTTTGGTAAAAAATGCCATATTTTTCTGAAAATGCCAAAAAGATGGCATAATTACTCTTCAATATGCCAACATTTTCATTGAATATGCCATCATTATGGCATTATTTAAAATGTTGGCATATTTTTCTCCGGTGATGGGAGATGGTGGTGTTGGGGGTGGCAGGGGTGGTAATGTTTTTTTTTTTAATTTTATTATTTTTTTAATTTATTTTTTATTTTTTTTAAAAAAATATTTTTTTTAAAAAATATTTTTATTAATTTTCTATTATTGTTTTACGATTTTTAGTATTTTTTCGATTTTTTTTAATTTTTTTATGATTTTATTATTAATTAAAACATTTCACAAGTTACAAGGGTATATTTGTCCAAACACACATAAATAGTCCTATTAATGGAATTTAAAAAACGTAATCCTATTTGTGCAATTTTGCCACTTTTTAGTCCTATTTAGGGAATTGACTCTTAAAATAATGGATCAAATTTACCATCTTTAAATAGAATAAAATGAGACTATTTGTTAAAATATTTTTCTCACACCGGAAAATTATAAACTAATAAAACACTATATATATATATAAGACTTTGAGGTACTCCTCTTATTAGATTGAACTTTTAGAATGAAATCCCAAATTGTAACATTATTGTTATTATTACTTTATTAACGTTGTTGGCGTTGCTGCAATTAATATTTTTTTGTGAACATGCATGCATGCAGACGTCGTCGGCTGTGGAAGTGAAAAAAGTGAGGTACGAGAACATATCAGGAAGCAGTTCGAAGGATACGGCGGTGGTGTTCAGATGTAGCACGGCGCATCCGTGCCAAGACATTGTTATGCGGAATGTGAGTTTGGTAGGGAAAAGGGGCGCTCCGGCAAAAGCTGAATGCCAGAATGTCAATTTCAGCAATAATGTCGCCGCCGATCATGTCTCGCCGCTTTGCCCAGCTAATCTCAGTATTACTCAGTTTGTTCACCATCCCATCGACATATTAGCTCAGTTATTTAACAGTAATACTATAGCTAGAATGTTTACTTTAGTCAATTAGTTAACTAGCTTAGATTACTTTTGTGTTATGTATTATATTTCTACATATATCATCTTTGTGTGCCTGGTACTTGTCAAGTGTTATATCATTAATTTGTAATCTGTAGTCTACGCTCTAATTTTATACACTATTAATATATGTATCCATGTCACTTGATTGGGATGGAACTCGAAAGTTCGACATCTTATTTGGAAGATCAACATTGATGTTATCGATAATTTTCTCATTTTCTCTTATATTTAGTTGGATGCACTCGCATGCTGAAATTATATTGTACAAGTAGTGTATGGGGTATTCAGCCCGGCCAATCAAGCCGAAATAGCATTATACTTGAGCTTGAGCTTGATAATTTCAGAACTACTCAAGATCAATCAAGTAATGAATTTCAAACTCAAACTCGAGTCAACGGTGTACAAAAACATTTAAAATTCAATTCGAAAAACTCAAATCCTTGTGCAAACTTTTTTAAGCTCAAGCACTTGATATTATTCGAACAATCAAATACATTATCACAAAAAATCTATTTATGTTTATCAAAACAAGACCTCTATTGTGAGTATTGAGTTATATTTTCTAGCGAAAATTCCTTTTGTACATGCAATTTTTATATAAGTAATGTATGTTATCAACTAATGTTTTCTTATTATAAAATTTATCTAAAAAAGTAAACTTTTTGTTTTTTTATGTAAAAGTTGTCTATGTAAGGACGTATAAAAGGGTGTCTAAACAATCAGCAAGCAGGGCTGGTTTTCTAAAGCCAATTGCCCAACATTTGAAAAAAGTATATTTAGAATAAAGTTTCATGTAATTTCGAGTAAAAGCGGGAGAAAAAAAGCTCAAAAAATTATTATGTAAAAGCATGCAAACTCAATTATTGAAACCCGGACCTGTGAACTGTTCTGGCCATCTAAGTAGCACCGGGACGGATACAGAAACGGGGAAACTCTAAACTCAAAATATCAAGATATGGGTACGAGTCGTACGGCAAGGAAACGTCAAACTAATAATTAAAATTTTACCAATATAGGTCATGTTTAAGTCCAAAATATACGAAATAAATAAACCAAACATATGAATTTATCCTTATTGTAATCCATTCTATAAACGTTACTGGGGAACCAATTAAAGTGAAGCTCACCGCCTCACTGAAATAAGGATGAAGAAATAGCCAGAAGCCCAGAAGCTTTGCTTCAAGCCTTCAAATCCAACACTATCTGGCCTCAGTGTCTAGCGTCTGGGTTCATCATCGGCAGCTTCAAGCCTTCAATTCTGACGCAGAAGGTTTGTTGTTACAGTCAAGTCGTCGACCGTCACTTTGGAGTGGGGAGTGGGGACTAGGAGTCACACAGAAGGTCTGTGAACGAACTTCGTTTAAAGACAAAGGTTTGTTTTTAAGTTTCAAAACGCGTCGATTGACTTAAAAATACGTTTCAGAAACGTTTCCCCAACCCGGCCCAATAGCTCAGAAACGTTTCCCAGCGTTTCCTCAGCGTTTCCAGGCATTTCCCGTTTCCTCCGGGACGGAAACTGGAAGGAGATTGGTGTTTCCGTGCTTCCTAGCTGGCCATTTTTCAAGCAGTTTGGATCTTCCTCAATTTCACACAAGCCAGATTTCAGTAAACAATTATAAAAGCAATTTCATTTGTGAATGTTAAACCTAAAATAAAATCAGAGCAAGGAAAAAAGAACAAGTAATACGTTAGAAGAAGTTTGCACTTGAGTATTATCAGAGCAAGGTGTTCAGAGTTCATTTACTAATTACATGCTCAGGAGAAGTCAATCAACAAACTTGGCAAAAGAGCTCTTTGCAATCCAGAATCCCAAGATGCAATCCTAGCTTTACAAAGAAACTAAAACTAATTTTAGTTAACCGGTCAAATGTCACTTTTTGTGAGAAGCATATAAAAGCGTCTCTTTGGCGCTGCATCGCTTTTGCACTTAAGCTCCA
Source organism: Cuscuta epithymum (assembly GCA_945859915.1). NCBI lineage: Eukaryota > Viridiplantae > Streptophyta > Magnoliopsida > Solanales > Convolvulaceae > Cuscuta > Cuscuta epithymum. The sequence continues at coordinate 2,156,505 of CAMAPF010000075.1, read as the reverse complement.
AGTCCAAAAGCGACAGAAAAAGCGGCATTTTCTCACTCAGTTGCTCTGTGAAAGCTATGTGCAAAGCTGTAGCTCGCTTGGGATTTGGGGCTTACGCTCACTTTTTGTTGGTTTTAACAAGTCTGATCATGAGAGAATTTGGTGCATTAAATCAAACAAGCAGAAATAAGTAAATTTAAGTCAAAAGTTGATTAACACTTGTAACAACTGAACACTTACTATGGGTAGACTATACCTATTGTATTTGAATACTAGCTTACAAAGTTAAGACACAAGATAAATGGAATTGCCAATACAAGAAGTAGAAGCTATAACAGAATATTCTGTGTGACCAATTCAATATGATCTTTAGCATATCATTTACTACTTCTCAATATCCATAACTTGTGCAGCTTTGGCTTTTGCCAATGCTGTCAATTTTGTCTTCAATTTCTTCTTCCCCACTGGAAATTTACCACCACCCTTCTTCTTGGCCTTCCCATCCACCTAAAACCAGAACCACCATCCAAATTAAGCACTTAATAGTTTAGCATCACAACTCACAAGACAATGGAAATTTAAAATAACTTTCCATGTCACTAAGATTTTATCACAAATCAGATTGGTATTGTACCCCCCGTCTGAAAAACAGTGGAGAACATGTTGTATGCTCAAGGTGCATCACTACATCTTCTGAATTTTGGCAGAGCACCACACCTCAAATTTATCATGAACCTACTTACAATTTGTTTTTGCAAATCAAACTTGAAAAATTGAACCAGCTATGTGAAGCTATAAAATTCTTTTTTGGACTAACGAACATGTGAAACATCAGGATTTTGCTCCTAATGGAGAATCAAATCCAATTAACACCAACCGGCTATCCTAGAGAAACCATTAAAAATCGCATACGTATTGCTTTCAATAAAAAGTAAAAACAGCAAAGATAGCAAGCTGGGTCTCAATTGAAGGAGAAACTAATAAGTATTTAAACGGCAAATTAAAGTATAAAAATCGATTTTGATGAGACGAAGAAAAGGAAACTTACTTTCATCTTGTTCTTCTTAGCTTCTAGCCTCTTCTCCTTCTTTTCCTTCTCTTGTTTTTCTCCTAATTTTTCATTAAATAGAAAAATACACCGTCAAATCAGGAAAAAAAAGGAATACGAAAGAAAAATTTAAGGCACTGTACAACTTCGTAGATCGAATTCGTGCTGCTTTCTGCGGGTAGAAAGATTATTCTTCTTCGACATTGTCTATCCCCAAACTAGAATTGCGTTTCTTCGGTTCCCAAGCCACTCCAGTTAGCTCCTTCAATTTTCTCTTGGGAAATTTTCACAAGTAGACAAAAAATGAAAGTAATATCACTTTTGCTCCCCTTAGAACTTTATTTCAAATATAGATTACCTCAAAAGTTTCTTTTCAAAAATGGACCACTAACCCGTATCAAGCTCACGGACTAAAATTTCTTTCGCCTGACACGTACACCCATGCATGTAAATTCGAATCTGCTGATTATGCTCCTCTTCTCAAAACTAATACGAATAGTACATATAACGTGCAGGCACTCAACTTTTTTTAAACTAAAAATATAAAAATTTATTAACTCATATTGTTGATAATGTTTAGAAAAAAATAAAATTAGAAAGGGAAAATTGAATTTTAAAAACATAAAAAAAACTAAAATTAAAAAATAAAACTAAAAAAATGCAAAATTGAAAAATTGTAAATTAAATTAAAAAATTAAAGAAAATGAATTTAAATTTTACAAAAAAGTTAGAAAAATAAAAAAACATGTAAAAAACTTTAAAAAAAACTTGGGAAATATATTTAATGTAGTTAAATTAAATTTAAATAGTTAAGATAATTTATTTTATGAAATATAAAAAATCAAAAAAATTATAAAAAAAAGTGTAAAATAGTTAAAAAAAAATTGATAACCTTAAAATTATTAAAATTACGTAATATAAGATAAAAATATTTTGAAAATATTAAATAATATGAAAAATAATTGGAATCTTGTATGAAAACGTAATTATTTTAAAAATTAGGAAAATATACATATTAAAGAAAATAAAAATTCAAATAAATATAAATTTTGAGATCATTCGAAAAGTTAAATTAAAATTTATATTACAGTGGGAAAAATAAAAATAGATTAAATAAAATTTTAAAAAATTAGAAAATCATGTGACCTTAAAAACTTTAAAATTAAAATAAAATCAAGGAATAAAAATTTGAAAAATAAAAATAATGAACTTTGAAAAAATTGAAAAATTGAAAAAATAAACAATACGAATTTTATAATGTAATATTTCTTACAACAATTAAACTATTGAATTATTATTATTATTATTATTATTTTATTTGTTTTTGTTGCATATTGTTTCTATGTGTTTTCTTTTGTTTATAACGATGAAATTTTTGTTTTTTATTGTTTCTTTCTGTTTCAAGTTGTTTATTTTCATGGATCTAAATTTATCACTTTAGGTTTTTGTTTTTAGATCTACATAGACATTTCGATTTTAAGAAAGTCACCAAGGTAATAGAAATCTAAATAATAATAAAAAAACTAAGTCATTAAAAACAACGATCAATAACACAGTACAACAATAAGCAACACTATGCAACAAAAAGCAACATGTTACAACAAAAAGAAACATGGTGCAACAAAAAGTAATACACATGATACAACAATAAGAAACAAAAACAACATTCAAGTGTCACAATAAGTATACAATTCAACTTGTTAACTCAATTTATTACAGTATCTACTCTGTATTATACCATTTGATTTTGCTTCTTCACCTCTTCTGGTAATCTGATGAAACAAAAATTCTTAAATGCAAACAGTTACAGAATTATATATTTATAAAAATAAGATCACAAATTAGATATTTTATTAAAAATGCAGCCTAAAATACGAAGTATAAACATAACTCTAGATCAATATTAAGTTGTAAGCATAGGCACATTTGCACAAAAAATAGTCTCACCCTTAAACTATTTAGTTGCTCCAGCACGGTCTTTTGTTGGGGGTTATTGTGATTTTTCAGATTGAGCATCACATTTGTAACCCCTACTTAAGTTTCCATTTGATATCTGAAATAATAAAAAAAATGAAAAAATTAGAGAGATCCCATTGCAACAAAACAACACCAACATAGAGCCTGATTTAGGATATCCAACTCTTTAGAGGTATCAAAGTTCAAAAGAGTAAATGAAAGTTGCTGCAATCAAGTTTACATCATGATTTCTAGGAATAAAGCCTCCTGGAGTCCTTTCCTTTCTTCTGAAAAAGCCAAATTAAGCTTTATTGATTGCTCCCCAAATTTTCTCCACTTCTGTATCAAAGGCTTGTGAAGGACATGTACAGGAATTGGCAAGCTTGCCTTAAAGGGAATGCATGTTTAAGATTATCATGTGTCTTACACCAAGCCAACATATGATGCCGTATTCACAAGATGTCCTGAAGCCTGCTGATAAGTCTTCAGAAAACTCAAAAAAATTATAATTGCACACTATTCAAAATAATATAATCACAAACACTTGATTCAAATATATGATAGTTTCAAATACACTCAACTCAAATGTATCGCGTAGTATAAACACATTTAACTCATAGTGTCTAACAAGTTTCTTAAAACAACATAAAATTCAAAACAAATCAGTTAAAAGCTAATTAGACATTGTCTCAAATCTTGAAAGACCTTTGGAACTCCAGGTTCAACATTTATTTCCTTCACAACAATGTCTTTACAGTGAATAGTACACACTAATTACAACATATATTTGTTTTATTGAATTTAAGATTCCATTTACACAATCTTACCACCTCAAGCCCCATTATCCTATTTAAATTTTAAATCTCTTTCTTGCCTGTCAAATAGAATACATCAATTAAATTTATTATTTATACAACTTTAATTGATACCTGCAACAGAAAAGCATTTTAAGCAACAAACAAGAGAATTACCTCTCGGAAAACTACGAGGACCAACATATATCACTTTAGGCCTGGGTGCCATGTAGTGGATAATCAACAGTCACAGTCAAAAAGTTGATTAAATTTTAAAATGTAAAATAATTACTAAAGCTAATAAAAATTACAATGACAACAACTAAATGATTATAGAAGAGTAAAATGAAAAAATAGCAAAACAAGTCCCTCTGTATTAATAATATGCAGTTTCACACTTGCAGAAAAGTGAATAAACGTGATGAACAGATGATAGACACACACATTCAGTTTCAACTTTCATTCAACCAATTATTGCTTTCATAAGAAATTAAGATAGAATATGTTTTGTCTTTTTAAACACTGCAGATCATATGAAACATCCAACAATCAATCGAGGTATCCTCAAACATCCAATTCATTACAGGGAAAATGCTGATACTTACTAGGATCAAATGTTCTTTGTCTCTGGTAAACTTTCAATAGAATGGAGCACAACCTGGTAAGAAATTGACAAGCTTAGTGTGAAACAGATTAGCAAATAAAGCTATGGACAGCCAGCCCAATTGTTCTGGAAACCATCTCCCGCCATCTTCTCCTTCACGCCAAGAGTAGCAGCGGCGTACAAGCAAAACAGATCGGAAAAAATCAGTAGCAACGGCGACCATTCTTCAGCGAAAATCGATCTCATGCTTCATCGAAAATCGATCTCAAGCTCAGTCCTCGGAAATCAACCTCGTACTCAGCAATAACGACAGAAATAGGATGACAGCCATGCCAAAGCTTTGGACGGCGAGTATAAATTTGAGATTAACATTAAAAATTAGGTTAGAAACTTACAAGGTTAGAAATTAAGTCAGATACGGAGATGACAGATGAATTAAGGAGGACTGGAGAAATTGCCTTTTGCCTGAATTCATTCATCGACTAGGAGTGCAGCGATCCGCGGGGAGGCCATCAAGCTATGATGACTAAGAAATGACCGGCGATTGTGGTGAGTTGGCGTCGATGCTTCACAGAGGTCGGAGCAAAGAGACGAGAGTGAAGGTCCAAGTCGAGCGGGTGGAGGTGGAAGGAGGATCTCGCGAGAAGAAGAAAGGGGAGGAGGAGAAAGAAAAGTCTACAACTGAAATAAATAAAGATAATTGAAAATACAAGAGTTAAAAATGAAAAGTATAAATAAGTGGGACACAAATGATATAGATCACACCAAAGTGAACTATACGGGTAATTTGCACTTTTCTCTTTGCAATAAGCCCTAAGTTCCTAACCAGCTCAAATTTCATTGGGCTCCTCATTTATATTTTACTCCTATTTCATTTCAGAAGAATAACACTTCACTTGTTTTTTGGGCCCAATACCAGAAAATAAACCCTTCATGGCAAAGAGAGAAATGTATTGCGCTGTTTAACTGCGCAGTTATCTTCAAAAAATCATTTGACTGCTTTCCTGATTTAATTTTTAGCTGAAATTTGGTATGGGTAAACTAGACTTAATGAAGAAGATGCTCAAAAAAATTCCATCAACAAATTCCACCGGAAACCGCCCCAATTGGCGACGGCCGGGCAGAACCTAATATATAAGGGGCTAATTGAACATTTTAGCCAAAGAAAAAAGATATTGTATGTCAATCATTTGAGTCTCATGCAGCTCCTTTAATATGCATTAGTCAAGCATCTCACATTCATGATTCGTATATTGCTTACCATATATAATAAATAACTTAATATAATGCTATAAGTTGAAGGATGATTCAACGAGGGAATAGGTAGAAATAATTAGAGAAATTTAATTGACCACCCAATTCCTTTATATTACTAGTATATAAAGATAGGTCCGGGACTTTGGAATCGTAAAACCGGGAAAACCGAACCAAACTTTTCGGTTTAGTTCAATTCCTATAATTTTGGACTTCATCTTTTCTTTTGTTCGGTTCCTATAGTATATGATCGGTTCGGTTCCAGTTCCTGCAGGAACCGTACTTCTTATACATTGCATGAGTGATCTTGATTTAAGGTGCTACTGAGTGGAATTTTTTATAAAACTTTGTGAGCTTGTTTTTCATGAAACGTAGATTGTGTCCACCAAATTTGAGTTTAAAATTCAATTGGGAAATTAGTTACATAATAAATTATTCAAAACACTACGTCAACATACATATAAAAACGCAATGTTTTTCAATATTTTATTTAACTCACATCAATTCGAGTAGATGTTATTTTACTACTGTTGAGGTTTATTCCTTCAACCCTTGGGTCCAACACGTAAGCCCAAAGGTCTCGAGTGGAGTGGTGTATGTGTGTATGAAAAAACTAGCCCAACAAGCAACTAAGATGGATCAAGAAACAGTAAATAGCAAGAGTTTAGGTATTATTAATCAGTTAATAACTCCCCAATACAATACGCTTGCTAAGGCTCGTCGATCGTTCGTCTTACAAGGCAGTAGAAGAGCTGCGAGTAAGAGAAGTATAAGCTAGAGTGATAAGAATAGTAAGTTGTCAACCCTTTACAATGAAATAAATGATGCTATTTATACTACCAATAGGCAGTTGACCATGTTGACGTGGAGGGCTGTGTGTGGCTGGTGTCTCAACCACCAAATCTTCAGCATTAATTGTGTTTCCCGCCAGAATCTGGGTTTCCTGCCTAACCCGTGGAGACGGACGTCCAGCTGGGAAAGGGGGCCTGCTCCTGGTGATACTGCAAAGGGTAACGGGCCGTTCATATCCTGGCCCTTAGAGGATTTGTCACATGGATTGGACTGGCTCCAAGTGTTAGTAGCTTCCAGAGGCGACGTTCGTCGCCGTTGTGATTGTCGGTGGGTTTGATCCACTTGTCTTCATAAGGACGTTCGTCGGGGTGGGCTGCCCCGTCGGGATAGACGTTCGTCTGGATTGGGGGGTGAATGGGTCGGCCCTTTATTTGGGCAATTAACCCAACAACTACTTTAGTCCACTTTTATATTTATGATAATAACATATGTTATTTGTTTGTGATTGTTTTTGTTATTTGAGTTCACCTAAAAAGAAAATAATATTCCACTGATCATACATTGTTATTTTTTCATAGTAAATTACAAATATTACCGATCAGTTTATTACTACATACTTTTTACTTGATGCATTATGAGGTTGAACCTTTTTGCTATTGGATGTGTACTTTGAAGTTATTAAACCTTTTTGCTTGATAGTTGATGCTTATTTTAAACTTTTATATTTTTGTTATGTTTAAGCTGAATATTTGCACTTGGATAGTTTGTGATATTCGAAGATTGGAATATCATGTATGTATAATGTAATGGTCATAATTTCATTATTTGAAATATGAAGGGAATTTGAAATTTTGTTATGTAATTGAAGGTGAAATGTGTTCATTTTAGAAGGAAAATAAATTTTTATTAGAAACCGAAAAAATGTATGAACCGAACCGAATTTAACTAGAGAACCGAATCAAATTTAGCGCCTATAGTTTTTAATATTGTTTCATCAAATTTTAAGAACCGAACCGATCCCAAGCCTAATCGAATTCCATCGAATATGCTCTTTATCTTAATCTACAAGTCGCTTTCTTCATTTGTGTTGTGATTACAGTTAATTGTTCATATATCTCTTAGAGGAATAAAATAGATAAACAAAAGTAATGTTTAGTGGATCTAGATGCTCTAGGCTGCCAATTAAGCGTTCAGAACGAGCAACTAAGCACCCTATGCTGTTGACTAATTGATCTAGGCAGTTGACTAATGACGTGGGGGGCAAACCAATCAATCATGACGCCTAGATTAAAATCAAGGCACCCGACCACAGCCTATGGGGGGACTAGTTGGGCATCTAGAGCAATTTTTAGAACTAGTCAACATTAAAAGAAGATGGAACAATAGCCACTACAAAATGGAGAATGAATTGGGCATTGTCCGAATATTTTTATAATTCTATGTGCTCGATTGAGTTTATTTTGCTATGAGGGCATAATTGTTATTCATCTATATTATGAGGACGTATTTGATAGTTTTTCCTACCATATATAAGGAATTATGACTCGTACTATCTTCATGAATCCACAATCAATTCACTAGTTTTCCCCCACATATTCCCACATAAGCTATATAGATTACAATAGTTGAAGTAGGATAGAGCTAAATAGCATCAGCAACGGGGAGGATGACGGGTGCTTTGTCACGGTGCGTCAAAATAAATTCAATACTAACACTTATACGTAGTATAGCGTAGTAGAGTTCGTATCCACAGGGAAATGAGTAATTCTCTTTTTATAAAACTAGTGAATAAAAGGGGGGTTTTGGGATTGTTGGAATTTAATTAAATTAAATACGAAGATGAACAACTTATATGATATTTAATTTGAAGATAAAAAGGACTTGGTCTTGCTACTTTCCACTTGTTGATATATTTTAGCCGATCATTGTTATATCTATAACTTATCCCCTCTCGGATACTCAATCGAGGAGTATCTCCAATTCATCGAGGGCAGTTATTAACAACGACCGTTCATTAATAACCCTTACTATCAATCAAATATAGAACAACGCCGTATACCGAGATAATAGTAGCATTTAATCTCTTTAACTCCTTGATGAAATCAATTGAGATTGATAACCTTAACACAACGATTTCGGTTTAACCAACAAAATTTATCCCTCTTAAGTTTATTAACCACGACCATACATTAATAAACCGAAGTTACTTACTTGTGAAACCATCAACGATTAACCATCGGTTCATTGATCGTTTCTAGTAATAATTAATGTTGGAACGTTAACTAATCGTCACTTAGCAACCCTCCAACATTAATATAGAATGAGATTAAGGGAAGAATTAATAATCAAGAGGAGAAAGTAAGAAAATAACTCACAACTTTAATAATCAACAAGCTTCAAGAGCAAAACCAAGAAATGGAAGTTTAGCTCCTCATTTGGAGACTAAACATGCTATAAAAATATAAAAGAAATACTATTCTAAGTTGAGCTTAAGAGTATGGAAGAAGGAGTTGGTTAAAAGTGAAGGAAAATTGGGCTATTTATAGGTGTTTCCAACACCTATGGCCGGATACCCGGCCGGGTTTTTTAGATACCCGACCGGGTATTTGTCAAAATCAAATATTTTGCCCACGATTTTGTGTTTTCTGCACGTTTTTTTGTCCGGGTCACTTCATACCCGACCGGGTAAGTCACCAAATCACATTTTTTTCTTGTTCCCTTGCACTTTCCTTTGATCTTGTAAGATCCCTTCCATGATCCTTTGTTGATTCTTGATCAAGATGATTCTAAATTTACTAAATTACAACAAACTAGAAAAATAAAATGATTGCATCGTAAATGTGCAATTACCACAACAACACACCGTAAAAAGTAATTAAAAGTAAAAATATAAACAAATGCAATCAATCTCATATGATAGCAAGTGAGTCAATCTCCGCAATGTGCTGATCCTCATCCATATCTAAAAACACTCGAGCTAACTATCTCATTCTCCAAATGAGGTACAGCTTTAACTACCTTTATGAAAGGCACTCCCCTGACTGCCTTGTGCCGCCATAGTAACCTACAAGGCACAAAAGATATGAATAGCAAGCCTCATTCACACAATCTCATACAAATAATAATGACTGTGTCTAAACGCAATAGAAATATTGATGTTGCCCAAATGTTGCCTTATTGGTGTTGCAGTAATTTTATTGGGCTTCTCAACTATATTCTAGCTACTACGTATTTCATTTCAGCCGAGTAACACTTCACTTAATTTTTGGGCTCTTCTTCTATTTGTTTGTTTTATTTTGGCCTAATACCAAAAATAATCCTTCACTTGCTGTAAAATGGGGGAAAAATAGGATTCTAACTTCAATATTGTTAAAGGAGAAGCCAATGATAAAAATAGGGTGTTTTTCAAAAATACACAAACAGTGATTGATTTTGACATATGTATCCTTTGTGTTTTACTTTGATTTTTGTTATTAGAAAATGAGTTTATCTTGTCATGTGATACTGTCGTTGCCTCTAGACACCAGTTAGTGGCATAGCGAAGAGGATATATCAGGCTGGATCATGCAATGAAGTGCTAGGATACAGGGACGGAGGTACCAATAGGGTTAGGGGGGCCATTGCCCCCCCCCCCCAACTTTTTTTTTTAAATACTACTCCGTATTAGAGTATTAGTATTAGTCTATTATATCAGTAGTTCATAAACTGCCTATACGTTAGTTTTTTAATTACTTTCTTTTTGAAATTGTGGAAGGTCTTCAAGATTTTTTTCATTTCTAATTTTTTAGTACTTAGTGATTTAACTATATATGGGTAGCTAGTTACGGATCGGATCGGAGTATATGTTACGTAGTGCTATACAAGCAATATAGACCTTACTATAATGGTGACAACTCCGGTACCTTTCTAAAATATGGGGTACCGTACCTACCATTCATTTGATTGGACCACATCACTTTATCATTTTTAATTTAGATTTAAATTATTCAACTGCTACATTCTCAATGGTCCATGTAGACAAAGGTATGGTACCTTATGGGTACCATAGAATCTACCTACTATAATATTATATTAAATAAAAGTGACATATAGTATTATACTAGTATGATTTTAAGTGTATTACTTCAGTCATTTTTAACTAGATTTAAAAAAATCGTGCATGTATTAGGCTTTGATTCGAGCTGAAGTTGTAATAGGGAAAACATAATGTGGTTCAACAAATAGGGGTGGACTGAACCGGGCCGGTTCGGGCCTCAGGCCTGGGCCCGGCCAGGCCTCGGTTCAGAATATTGAGGCCCGAGACCGAACCGGGGGTGGCCGGTTCCGGGCCAGACTGGGCCGGTTCCGGGCCGGGCCACCCGCCCTATTTTTTTTTGGGCTTCTTTATTTAATCCCCTACCCCTCTTTCTCAACCCCAAACCACCCCAAACCACCTCAAATGGACCAAAATATCTAATCTAACCCAAAACATAAAAAATTTTCAAAAAAAAAAAAAATATTTCAGGCCCGGACCGGGCCCGAACTGGCCGGGCCGGTTCACCATATGGAAGGCCCGGGCCCGGAACCGGGAACCACCGGGCCGGTTCGACCCGAACCGCCGGTGGACCGGGCCACCGGGCCGGGCCGGTTGCTACAGTGTCCGGGCCGGTTCCGGGTCGGGCCGCCCGGCCCGAGTCCAGGCCTATCAACAAATTTGTGAGATACTACATATTTCTTTGGACTGAATCTAATAAATTGATCAACTTTGAGATAAGATAAAATTTATCTTTAATGACTATTTGGATAATTGTATTGGGAGCAATATACTCCGTATCTAATATTTGCAAACAATACTAAAAAATACATATCACATATACTTAATTTGCTTTTAATTGTGTGATACGAAATGAAACACACAAGTATCATTTTCTGTCATTTATTTTCCTTTCATATTCATTACCCAACATATCATAATAGAATAATTTTAATTTGAAAAAATGAGCATCTCACTCTAATTAATCTTAAATATTGATATATAGAGTTTTTTCGATACCGTTCTACAAAATCTCGAAGTATTCAAATAAGTCAATTATTTGATATCGTCATAGCCAGAAATTTCCGGAGTACAATTTTTTTTTGCGCTCAAGCTCGCCCCCTTGTCATCAAGTCCTGGCTCCGCCCCTGCTAGGATATGTGTCAACATTTAATGGATATTCAAGACTCATACTCCAGGACCAGTGTGCGTTATTTAGAAAACCTCATCCCTAAAATTAGGACAATTATGTTATCTCTGTAAAGAGAGGGGTTCTTTCATACTCCCTCCGTCCCTAATAAAACTTCCAAAACGGCTGGGCACACAGTTTAAGATATTGAGTATTGTGTGGTGGAGAGTTGTGCAGAGGAGAGAGAAATGTGTAAGAATTGATGTGAACCACAAATTCTTTGCCAAAAAAGGGAAAATGGAAGTTTTAATTGGGACGGACGAAAAAGGAAAGTTGGAAGTTTATTTAGGGACGGAGTGAGTAGAAGGAAGAATGGTTGGGGTGACATCAGGGCTGGTCCCGAAAGAATAGAGACCTTGTGCAACCAAAAAAGGGGTCTTTCTTTTCAACACAAAGGAAAATAGAAGATAAATAATACGAGTAATGGTATTAATGGTAATAGTAATGAATTACAGTAAATTTATGTTAAAACTCGAGTTAATATTGAACATAATAGCAAGAAAAAATGTATTTAAAATTAATGGTACATATATCTCTTAGAAATTAAAATAATTTGAGTTTTAAATGTTAATGGAGGGGCATTTTAAAATTATTTAAAAGGAGCATTTTTGTCTTTTCATAAGGGGCTGGGGTGCAAAAATAAAGAATTTTAAAAACGGGGTGCAAAGTCCAATTTCGACAATAAAATGGGGTGTATTCTCAAATTACCCCAATAGTTTATCATTGGAGCATTACTTTTCGCTTTGCTTGAGAAAGCTAATTAGCCAAAATGAGCTACTGGCAATGACTAAGGCAATGACTAAATATAACACTATTCATAGTAAATGAAGAGGAAGATGTTATACCTAATTAGTGGAGTACATTTTAATTTTGCTGCAAATGTCGATGTGCCTAATCAAGCTATGAGGGTAATTAGCTAACCGTTGGAGATGCTCTAATAGACACAAATGTTCCTATCTCCCCATTTAAAAGTAAATGATATTAGGAATTTTATCAATTTAAGACTCGAAAGAAAGATGAATTATCAATCCGGAACTCGAACGATAAAATGTATCGTTTAACTGAATGATGGAAAACTATCAATCTAGGACCTAACATTTCATATTGTCAATTATACTTCATATTTCAAATAAATATACACTTAATTTTTTTTGGATGATAATATACACTTAATTTTTAATGTCCAGCACTTGTTGAATAAATTAGGAATTAAAGAAAAACTAAAACTCGGCCCAGGATCATACTGAGGCCTATCCGGGTACCTGGACGGAACCAGTACCGGAGCATACCAAGTTGGTACCAAGCTTCACCTTTTCAGAACCGGTATTGGCCGGGCCTGGGGACCGACTTGGCCCCGACCCAAGTCCAACCCTAAGGGTATAGAACACTGGTAAAGGTGTTGACCTGGACAAATGCAGAATGAGGTTGCACTACAAGGCAAAAAACAAATACTACCACTAGTATAAATAAAGAAAAAGAAAGGGGTAAAGACCTGTTGGAAAAGATAATTAAAAAATATGGAGTTAAAAATTAAAAAACCATTAAAAAAATTATATGGACAATACACATAGGCGGTTAACCAGTTAAACCGCTCAATTAAGCATTTTATTATAAAAGTTTGATGGCTCAATTAATTGATTTTAAGTTACAAGGGCTTGATTGACATTTTTGGCATAATAAGAACCTATTTGGCACAACCTCAATCCTATTTTAGCCAAGATCATTTCCGACTACTCATTCGAAATCTCGAATTACCATTTCACTACTCATATTATACAGTCTGCAGTGGTGAAATATCACCTTCTTTCTTGTTCTCTTTTTTGGTATTTTAACCTGAATTTGTGAGAACCACAACTAATTAAATGAAACAATGCATCAAATAACTAACAACAGCAACAACAAAACTTTCAAATAACAAGTTTCACAACAAGAACGAACAAATAATTTGAACTCACACAAAAAAAGGGACTACCACATTTGAAAACTTCCTACTATGACCATCATGTTCATTACTTTCAGCAATTTGCTTCAAACTAGTCCAAGATTTTCTCTTTCTCTTGCTACCACATGCGTCAATAGTGGTTTTATGACTACCATCCGTAGTTGTAGCAGTAGTGGTCATGGTGGTTGAAGCGCATTCAGATCCAACAGGCTTCTTCTTTAATCCCCCTGACCAGTTCCTTCTCTTTCTCTTCGAGTCCAATAAAGTGATGTCCACTCTCATCGATGAAGGGGTCGAAGGATCACCTGCTGTTTCAACAGACCCGCCTAGCATAATCTCATTATTGCCATCACTTGAAGTGACAGTCTTTGATTCAGATGACTTTTTATGTGTTAACGGCTTGGGCTTTTGTGGGCATATTTCTTTCATATGGCCTTTTGGGGTTCCTCTCTTTAGGTTCCGGTGTGAACAAAAATGGCAAGTGTACACCACATGATTCTGTGGGCTGCATCTGGATTTCTTGCTCCTGTGACGAGCCTTTGGGTTGCTCTTCTCAACTCGAATAGTACAATTGTAGCCTGGTTGAAGAACAGATTCGCATCTGCGGAAGATCATTATAATTTTTTTCAGCAGTTTGCTCATTATAAATAATAGAGGATTTTCAGTGTTTAAAGGTACCAAATGACGAAATGTTAAAGTGATGATAAATTGAATATATGAACCGAGCAGAAAAGGGATGCAGAAACATATTAGCAATGACACAAGGGATTTTAAACCAGATGAACACTATGCCTTATCTGCCTACCACCTATTTCTTTTTAGAAGTTAGAACTGAATCACTGATCTTCATTCCTCAAATCTATAACAATCACTACTTTAGAGCCTGTATGGATACCTTATGGTTTAAGTGCATTGAAATAAAGTTATTTCTTAGTTAACCACTAAAGTATTTTTTAATAAGCACTTCATAAGGCATCTCAAACACGCTCTTACTCTTCTTTGGTTGATCTTTAGTGATGCAGTCAAGCAAAAAAAAATGACGCAATGTAAGTATCACTCTGCCAGTATCGTTCTGAGCTGAAAATAGAAGAATTACATGTGGTGAATCGGAACCATGTACAGATCTAGAATAAATAACTAGAATAATGTAACAAATGCAATCGTCTGTTAAATTTTTTCCCCAATCACTATAAGGTTGTGAAATTTTTTTCTACCATCCAACATTGAATTAGTTGTTGTTATTGTTTGTTGTTGTATCCAACATTGAATTATTCACCTTTTGTCAAAAGTAAAGGTGGCTTATGTTTATTCACCATTCAAATATACATCACTACACCACATCTAAAAAATAGATGCAGTATGAAATGTATCTTTAGTAATATCATTAAAGATTTCTATATACATATCACTACACCACATCTAAAGAATGGATGCAGTATGAAATGTATCTTTAGTAAAATCACTAAAGATTTCAATATACATACTACCTCCGTCCCAAATTGATTTGCAAATTTGACTTTTCTTGGTCAAACAGTTTCATTTTATTCGCTTAATTAGGATATCAATTTTTAATTATATTCTAATTTGAAGTTTACAACTTTGAAGAGATTTTAATGTAGTTTCTGAATATATAAATTTTAATTATAAAAAATTAAATTAATTATCGATACGGAGCATTGACTTTTATTATTAGTTGACCAAAAAATGTTGACTTTGCAAAACAATTTGGAACGGAGGGAGTATTACATATCACTACACCACATCTATACATAAGTATGAAATGTATAGTGAAATCACTCAGTGTTTTCTGATCAGCGTGATACTAACTACAAGGAAAAGGTTATGTTCTCAAACAGGAATGGAAGTAATGATGTGAATTCACAAAACCTTATTTGAACCAAAAAATCTCACCAAACATGAATTTTGAAAATGTAGGGTAGTTAAGTGTAGATAAAAATGAAAAAGAATAAGAGAAAGTAGATACAAAGGTAGAATAAAAGGCAGCCTGGTGCACAAAAGCATCCCCGCAAGGCAAGGATATATATGTATGGGGAAAGGTCCTACCACAAAGGTGTACAAGGGGTAAGGATGTTTTTACTTGGACTGTAATTTGTCCCAGACCAGACCAGACCAGTCCAGACCAGTTCAGACCAGACCAAACCAGACTTGGATAGTTATAAAAATACAAAGAAACCAAACCTTACCAGACCAGACCAGACCAGCAAATTACAGTCCAAGTAAAAACATCCTAAGCCTTGCCCTTTGCTAAAACGGTGAGGATATTCATGTCTTTTGATACTACAGTAGTTGCCAAAAACTAAAAATGACGTATGAATAAGCTTCCTTAAATGGATTATAAAGAAAATAAAATCAGTTAAAGTAATTACAGATATTAAAAAAAAAGTTCATGCATGAAATTTATTAAGAATAAATGGAGAAAGCAAAGCAAAACCTTTGACAAGGGACAAAAGACGGGTCAGGAGGCAATCCCAAGGCCTCGGAGGAAGCAGCTAAACTCATGCCAAAAAAGCAGCCTAAAGAAGGTATGGATGTCTCACCACTGGCCCAAACCGCAAGATTCTTAATATGCTCCAGTTTCAACATCGACTTGGCATTAACATGGTTCTGTTTCCTCCCATTTGGATCATGTTTAATTGTGTTTGATCCTTTCTTTCCCATCTTTTATGGTGGCTGCAATGCCTTTGACCAGAATTTACCCCACAAAAATCAGTAAAATGGTGAATTTTCAGCTTTATAACCCCTCAACTAAGGTTTTACTGCTTTAGTTCACAACAACAATCTAGGGAGCCATTTAGGGATATTCCAGTGGTCATAATTCAGAATTCACAAGTCAGAACACACAAGGAAAGTGTATATTATAAATTGGAAAGGACCA
This sequence comes from Cuscuta epithymum, assembly GCA_945859915.1. Lineage (NCBI taxonomy): Eukaryota > Viridiplantae > Streptophyta > Magnoliopsida > Solanales > Convolvulaceae > Cuscuta > Cuscuta epithymum. The sequence goes on along the minus strand of CAMAPF010000075.1, from coordinate 2,140,039 downwards.
GACAGTGAGTGAGAAGGCAGGGGCGGAGGGCGTAGCACAGGGCGGGCGAGGGGCACAGCCTCACAGGCGCACGGAGCGGTAGGGTACTGCGGTCCGCGAAGCGAAATAAAAAATTGTAGGGCGATTCAGCCGACTGCGATATTCCCGGCGAAGTGGAGAACGACGACCGGCGTGATTTACGGCTTTCAGGCCTCCGCTTGGGCCGTGTTTTTTCGCTTAGGGCTCTGGCCGATGGCTCTGTGTTGTGGTTTCAAATGGGTGTTCACATAGGTCGTATACGGATTTCAGTGTTTTATACTTTTATTATACCGTTGGTTGGCCCGTCATCTGGTTTCTTTTGGCTCGAATTGTTTTGGGAGTGAGGCGATTTGGGACGATTGGAGGAGTGTTTGAGGCGGAATGAAAACATTTTTTACAAGGTTAAGATTGTATAGTTAATCGTTTTGATTAAAATCAATTTTAATAATAGGACTGTATTTAGTAAAAAAATGGGCTGCATTTAGAATTATCCGAAAAGCGTACAGATTGGTACAACCGTATTGAATTGTCTCGGCTCAATACTACGTGTTCATACTATACTTTCTCTCTTTGATCTTCGACTTATTTCCTTCCATTTTATAACAAGAGGGAGTATTAATTTTCTTTTTTTTTTTTTGGTTCAAAAATTTTCTTTTTCGAATTTGGGTCTGACTCTCACTATTCCAAGACCCGCTCCTGACAATTGGGGTTCGCATATGAGCAGAATTGCGAGTTTATGGAGAGGGCTGAATTCCAAAATGCATCATTTGAAGACAAGGAACGGAGCTAGGACACTGGACCGAACTGGATCGATGCAAAGAATATTTTTGTAAAAAAGTTTATACGAAATTTTTTACATTAAAAATATACACATTTTTTAAATTTGGATTGGGTCAGAACTCGGGACCAGGGTTGGCCACCCCCTAGCTCTATGCCCCTGTGAACACCCAACCAAGATGAGTCCACTCCCCCTTGCGCTATATAACCTCATGCATTGAAGTCTTAAAAAAAAAAAGACGTAATTTAAGACGTAACTATTTCGTGTATTTTGTCATAAGACAGGTAACTACTCTTAGGATTGAAGATTGTTTGACTTGCTTATTTAATGTTGTAGCGTAATTTAAAATATTACTAAAAATATAAATATATGATAGCAGAATTTTTTTGCATATATTTATAAAACATTACGACAACTTTGCGTGCAACTTAAAAATAATTACACATCTTGTCAAACAATATAACCTATTTTATATACAAAATGATTGATTCCCTAAATTTTGCATACAATTATTCCTCGTGCAAAAATTTAATGTTTACAATACTGAATGAGCCCTTAAACATGGGTTATGAGCCGTGTTTGGCTGGAGGTAAACATGGGTTCTTAAAATAGTAAAGTCAAATGAAATATCCTATTTCTTGTACGAATCAAATCAGTTATATGATATTGAATTGTAAAATCGCACGATTCGACTTTATGATTTCACTCACCATTTTAACAACCTTGTTGATAGGTGGAAACAAAACCAAACAAATAATACATGGAGTATCAGCCATTAGTCTTTTCACTCACCAAATTGATCGTTCACAAGTTCACATCATCCTACATTCTTACATGGGGAAGAAAACAGAAAAAAACACAGCTTATTGAGATTTAGGGTTTGCAGATTGGAACAACTCTTTTGCCCTCCTGCCATAGTACACCTTCGACTAATATTCTAGCCAAAGGTGGACCCACCAACTATATACATCCCGTTAACACATGGCATTACAGCGCACTGTTTCAGGGATAGACTTCCTAATGAGGAGGGCCCCCATACCTTCACAAGGCTTCATTATTAACGTTGGCCTTTCTGAGGGAGCCAGAAGTTTCTCTGCAGTTCTCATATTTGAGTTTGCAATGCCACTCAGATTCAAACCTTCAGCATTGCTCTCAGATTTAGTTGGACAAAAAACAACAAACAAAACTACAACCACGGGACCTTAATCCAAAACATAACTTTAAAAGTACACACAATAACATCAACCGGGCATGAATCCCGAACACAAATTAAGTTCTATTTTTCATAATGCTCACTTCATATTTAGTGGAACTCTCACAATGGTTGTATATCTTTTATCTCAAATGACTGTTAACCCAAATGCCTGCTCATTTCCAGTGCAGTTTCCCAGGCAAGGTGCGCTCTAATGTCTTCAAGCTGATAACGATTTCTAATTGGACAATGGTTTCCCTGCATCACAACAATAATAAAATTTAGGAAAGATAATTATTGTAGTGAAGGAAATACTGAAAGTGATGGAAGGATTTATTTTCTTAACCATGCATTCTCTTTAAAAACCGCTCAAACTCAAGGAAATTGTCATTCTCCATGAGAACATGACTTAGCCTGAGGTATGTGAAAGCTGATAAGTGTCTTCCGTCTGGATCATTCCATGGCTTTGCATTTTCCAGAATCTTGTTGTAGCCTTCTCTATCATAAGAAGGAAGTGCATTCTCACTCGCAACTGGTATGTTTACATCCCATGCACTATTTAACACCTGAAAAATACTCCACAAGTTATAACACCTATAACTTTAGTTCTTGATAGTGTAGGCGATCGTATGTCTTATCATAGAAGATTCGGAGGTGTTTAGCTTTAGTTGTTCATAGGTGTTTAATTGTTTTTGTCTCTTATGTGTTTCAAAGCATTTCTGCAAGATTCTAATCTAGTTTAGTCAAGTTGGTTGATAAATGAAAGTTGTCTTTTACCCCTCCCACTAATAAAAGAGATTGCAACTTGAATATAATTTGAAGAGAAGAAATTATTAGCACAAATAGATAAAATATCTCAACCAAAGTATATGAGAAACAAACGAAAATAAAAAATTTCAGATTAGTGCGCTTTCAAAAAGTTACCTGCCAAACTAACCCCTCAGGATCAGCTAATGCTTCAGGAAAGTCTTCATTCTGGTTTATTGTGCGCAACTCAACACACGTAAAATTTAAAGCAGTATCATGCTTCTTTAACATTGATGCGATAGGAGCATACCCATCACGATTGCACGAGTTGTAAAACCCAGCAGTCAACTCAGCGGAATGGCTAGCTGTTTTGTACCACCAATGAATACCTGAAAGCTGCTCACAAATCACATGATTAACCCTAACTAGTTTGTCAAATCACAACTAAAAGTCTGGCAGAAATCTAAGATATAATCTTCAAGGTACAAAGTTTACCTTAGCAGCAATAGAAGTGTCCTCGAAGGCCAAATTTGCCAGGGAAAGTACACGATCAGCATGGTCAATCAAAACTTGACTGTACCATTTTAGAAAGAATCTGCCGTAGTAACTATCATATTCACCTCCATCACGAAAGAACCCAGTTTCATGTGGGGTGGAGTTGTATGAACCTGCATTATCAGGACCCTTACCCCAAAACGAGTGACCCCTGACATCTGCAGCTCTTTTCAAGCTCTTCATCAGGTACTTATCATAGCACTGTATGTGACAGAAACAATTACCCCCTTCGTCCAAAAAAATCCCGCTTCAAGAGCTTTTGTCCCAAACAAGTCCGGTTTCAAAAGTCAACTTTCACTTTCATGTAAAGTTCTTGTAAAGTCAACCAGTTTTAGTCAATTACTACTCTGAAGAACCAAGTTTTCAAGTTGGGAGGATTTGTTTGAGCCAATATTATCAGGCCCATTGCTCCAAAATGAGTGACCCTAACATCCGCAACTCTTTACGGGTTCTTTATCGGGTATTTATCATGGCACAGTATGTGATAGAAAAACTACTCCTTTTCTGTTCCAAAAGAATCCTGTAGCAATAATTTTTTTTGTAGCAAAAAATGTTTTAAGAGCCAACTTTATTTTCAAGTAAAATTCTTACAAAGACAAGCGATTTTACTCAACTAATCCAAACAATCTTCGAAATAAGTTTTAGTGGTATAAGCGACCATTCATGACTTTTAAATGCTTGAACATTTGTGTTGCCTAAAAAAATAAAGTTGTACCCTACTAAAAATCGGGAGACTTTTGTGTAGCGGGAGGAGTACAAAACAATAATGTCTTAAGCGGTTAAGCCTAACAATATAACATATAAAGAGGTTGAACAATTTGTGATAGAACACAGAGATTGCTAACCTGAAATTCACCAATACCAGGATATCTCCAACCGTGTTTGGCTGGATAAGAAGGATATCTCAACTCCCCACATGGCCCCAGGCCAATTTCAATTTCAGAGATAACTCCATCCTCAAAGAACTCATCCAACTCTATCCGAAAACTTCTCATGTAATCAAAGTAAACCTACATCATTTGTGAGCAAATTATTTTAAAAAATACAAGCGCAGAAATTGCTAATATATATCAGGTATGATGCCGACTACAAATTGATAGTTACGGAGTATTATTTAGCAGATAGTTAGAAGAACAGTTACACATCAGACTGTATACAAGTCAAGTTTTTTATCAGCTACATTTTTAGTTTGTTTCTCTGCTCGACCATTATCATATAAGTAAATTTAACCGCTGTGCTATTAATAAAATCCAACACAACTGATATTCAAAAAACTATAGATCAATTAGAACTTAGAAGGCGATCAAATAAAATCAGATAAGAAAGCTGAATCAAAATAAATTTAACTCTTAGGTTTTCTTTATCTAGTTTGAAATAAATTGGATAGGATTGAGCGATTGACATTGGGAACTAATTTAAACCAACGTCATAATTGCAGTTCCCAACTCCAAAGTCCAAACTGTAAATATTACTCCGTAGAACAATTGCAGCAATATAAATCTTTTTTTAAACATCGATTTGCTCTACTGCATAGTAGTTCTCTCTAGCGTGCTGCGTCCAAAAATAAGCTTAGAACTTAACATTTAAAAAAAGACAATTTAGTACCTCCACAGCAGTTCGGCCTCTTAAAACGCGCTCCTTGTCAATTCCCCAAGTGAGGCATTCATGATTTCTTCTTCCCTCACTATCTGTGAAAAAAATGTCCGGATTTTTCTGGCCTATCTCTGCGACCCACTCTGGAAGGGGAATATGTACATCGTCGCCTACATTTCCACCACATTCATGAAACGACATAACCACCTACATAAATACCTCCATGATAATGTATTAAATATAGATGGGGCCAAATAACATACATAAGAACATGAAAAACTAATGCAACAAAGATTAAAATAAGCTTACAGTTACATGAAAGTAAAGAGTCGTGCTAAGAATTTTACTTCTCATAGGTACTAGTGACTTGCCTGTAGTTTAAGCTTTAAGTCGCGCACAATTTGAAAAAGTCTCCTGTAGCCATTCCAATTATATAGTTGTGGAGCATGTGCTTCAACTATACCCCACCAGCAGTCCACCATAACACCATCAACGTTAATCGATTTCAGTATCCGTAGGTACTCGATCAGAGAATCAGGATCCACAAGCCTGCATTGCATATCTATGACACCCAGCTGTACCAACACAAGAATTTGTAAGGTTAGAAGTATATCTGTATATGTGCTTCCACTCCAAGTGGGAATACAGTCAGTAAGGTGAAAATAGATGGCTGTGTGAGATGGAACACAATCACACTCACAGGTAGCATGACATACACAGGGACATAAGGAGTCCCTGTAAAGTCTCGTTCTTGCACCTTCGGTGAAGCATTAGCACCCTGCACATCGGAAAAGACATTATTAGAATCTGCACAGGAAATATCCATCAATGAAGTAAAAACAAGACTTAGGCTTCCTCGCAAACAAGAGAGTACACAAGGAATCAAAGCGGGCACAAAAGCAATTACAACAAGATTGAAGCCCAAAATAGAAGAAGATATACTTTATTTTCAGGAAATATTCAAAGCTTTTGGAATAAATATGATGCCAGTTACGTGAATTCATTCAGACTGGGTGGCACAAAAGCAATTGCAACAATATATTGTTTATGTTGTGAACAGAAAAATAAAAATCAACGGGGTAAACCGTTGCCCAGAAATTCAACGATAAAAATACCGTTGCCCAGAGCCAAAAGGCTAAACTCCAATTTTATTCCAAGATGATCCAGAATGAAGCATACAAGGGGGGTATAAATAACTCTCTAGGTCTAATAAGAATAGGAATCTTAATTAAATCATAATAGGAAACTAAATAGAATAAGAAACCTCTAGTTCTAATAGAAGTCCTAATTACATCATTCTAGGAAACTAAATAGAAATAGGAAACCTCTAATTCTAATAAGAATAGAAGTCCTAATTAAATCATACTAGGAAACAAAATAAATTAGGAAATAAAATAAAAGGAATAATTAAAATTAATTAAATTGCCCGCAGCCAGCCCGCGAAGGTGGGCTCAATCCCGTCCCCGTCCCTTGCTCTCCCTGCTCCCTATCAATCCATCCTCCTTCAAAATAAGCTTGTCCTCAAGGTTGAAATCTCGCAGAACGTGAACTGAAATATCCTTCATCTCCTTCCTCAACCTTGTCCTGGCCGGTTATCTCACAATACTCATGTTGTTGGAGGTCCAACTCCTCATCCTCCTCGGTTATCAGTACCCGAAACTGCTTAAAGGGGCAGTCATGCCCTGGTGTGAATGGTTTCTTACACTTAAAACATAATCCTTTCGCGTGAATGGTTTCTTACACCTAAAGCATAATCCTTTCGCCCGCAATTCTGCTAACTCTTTCGGCGGAAGTCGAGTGAACTTAGGGCGTGTAGTAGGCAGCCCGGACAGTCCTAACTTTGTCCCCGGGGGCTGTCCACTATCTTTCGAAAAGCTACCATTCGCTCCTTGTATGCTGCCACCACTGGCAGTCAACAGAGGTTTCGTGATTTACATTAAAAAGCTGCTAGAACGTACTCCCGAAGGATTATAATTCAGGCTGCCACTTCCTCCATTCTGGACGGTCAGATTGTACTCCACACCGCGAGCTAATTCCATGGCCTCTTCCAAGCTATTCGGTCGAAATAAGCGCAACGAGCTTCGGATGGATTCTTTCAGTCCATTCATGTAGTATCCCAAATAGTGATCGTCGGTCAATCCCGGAACTTGGCTAGCCAGTTGAACAAACAAGGTATTGTAATCCTCCATAGACCTAGTTTGTTTGACGCCTGACAGTCGTTCAAACCTGTTCCGCTGAAATAGGGAGTCAAATCTGGTCACCAGGGCTTGCTTAAATTCTTTCCATGTCATATCGATCGGGTTTGCGTGCTTTCGGCCAGGTTATCAAATAGAGGCAGCCCCTTCCATAGAAACCCTAGCCGCTGCAACTTGTCTGTCCGGTGGGGTCCTGTTGAGCTCGAATTGCTGCTCCACTCTCGCCAACCACCCGATTGGGTCTTCTCCGTCGAACGAAGGAAGAAGGGCAGATGCCTCGCTACGCAGACCTCCATCAACAGAAGGTGTAGTCGCGACATGCACAGACGAGTCGCTTTCGGTGGTCGCGGTCGGCGATTTCTCCGGCGGCACCATGGCCTTCGCGATTGCTTCCAGCGAAGCCGCGATTTCCGCGAGCTGGGCTCCATGTTCTTCCAGCTTCAGTCCCAGTGCATCTTGCTTCAGTCCCTGCGCATCAAGCTTCTGGTTAATTAGGATTTGTTTTGTCTCCAGTGCTGTCAAACGAACGTTCTGAATTCTCGTCATCTTGGCGGGACGGGATCCGCCAGGTCGAACCAATGGTTGTGAACAGAAAAATAAAAATCAACGGGGTAAACCGTTGCCCAGAAATTCAACGATAAAAATACCGTTGCCCAGAGCCAAAAGGCTAAACTCCAATTTTATTCCAAGATGATCCAGAATGAAGCATACAAGGGGGGTATAAGTAACTCCCTAGATCTAATAAGAATAGGAATCCTAATTAAATCATAATAGGAAACTAAATAGAATAAAAAACCTCTAGTTCTAATAGAAGTCCTAATTAAACCATTCTAGGAAACTAAATAGAAATAAGAAACCTCTAATTCTAATAAGAATAGAAGTCCTAATTAAATCATACTAGGAAACAAAATAAATTAGGATATAAAATAAAAGGAATAATTAAAATTAATTAAATTGCCCGCAGCCAGCCCACGAAGGTGGGCTCAAGCCCGTCCGCGTCCCTTGCTCTCCCTGCTCCCTATCAGTTTATGTAAATAATATAAAATCAATCCTGGAAGGACTGGTAGAAGCTCCAAACGTAACAGATTGAAGCCCAAAATACAAGAAGATATACTTTATTTTCAGGGAATATTCAAAGCTTTTGGAATAAATATGATGCCAGATATGTGAAGTCGTGAATTCATTCAGACTGGATGGCAAATGTAAAATATGGCATTTGGAATTTTATCATAAAACTATATATGGATGTATCATTCATGCCAAACCTAGAGAGTCAGTCATAAGCTTGCAGCACCACTTTTTCAAGTTACAGATAGTTAACTAACTACTACTGTATTTGAAAGTAAAAGGAAAAGCCCTCCTATTTATCTAATTTTAAGGTCATGTTAGCATAGGCTGCATAGACCTAATTTCCTAATCCGTTGGATGACACACAAAGAGCTCATCCTTCATTCAAACAATAATGGTAATCTTATGTTACATTTGTAATGATCATCATGCATTGCTAGTGCTAGTATGCATTAAAATCTCACTGTTCAGCAAAATAAGCCCATAAATGATTAGTCTGTTCAAAGTTCTGGAAACAAAGCAACAATAATAACATTTACACTTGAAATAAAACTAAAAATAGAGGAATTGATATAAGTCAAAAAGTATCTGGGAATAAACAGACCATGGTTAGTCATTACCTCCTTTCCAATTGAATTGCCAGTATCCTCACCATCACATAATAAATAATCCTCGACTTTCTCCCCTCTTTCCCTGACTATAGCTGTTGTACGAATCACATCACAAGTTCTGGCACTCGACTTCATCAAATCACCTCTCCTCCATTGATGCCAGCAGCAGCAGAACTTCACATTGAATCCACAATGGCGAGTACATTTGAATCCAGAGGAAGGTAGAAATGGAACAAAATGCCTAGGCGCAGCCAATCTAGGCATTGTTCCTGGCTTCAAACTCTGGAATGACTGCAGGGATGTAGCAGTTACAATTGCCATTTCACCTCAACTCTACATTTGGTGTACATACATGAGAGTGTATCTGACGTATCTTGTATGGGTCAAGAAACCCGGAATACAAAAACAGTGAGTAGTTGGAAAAATGCTATCTAAATAAGAGTTTTAAAAGAAGACGGAGAACTTTTATTGATTCACTATAGATTTCACGAAAATTAAGTCATGAATATGATAACATACAATTCAATCAATAAATAAACTTAACATATCAAAGATATATTGTACTCCGTATCTTATAATATTTTAAATTTACCAACGTTAAAAGTTCTACAACCACGAAATAAAATTGGTACCATGCCAAGGACTGCAACATTAAAAGCTACATGATCACAAAATAACTTTTTTTATGGTATGCATATAGCAATCTTGAATTTATTAACATTAACTTTGTTTGATTAATATAATTAATAAAACAAATTAGTACTCCCTCCATCCCTTACAACTTTGCAATATTTGAATTTTTTGGTCTAACAAGCTAAACTTTGACCAAGGATATTTTTATAGGAAATGATTTAACGTAAAAATCATATGGAAATTTTCTTTATTAAAAATACATTCATAAAAGTATAAAATTTACAAATTTCATAAAATTATACTTATCAAAATTGTTGGCCAAAGTTTACCATCATTGACTTGAAAAGTTAAGGTTGACAAAATTTTGGAACAGAGGTAGTATAAGTTAAATTTCACTTTTACAATTAAATTAGCTTTCGAATTACTAATTTAATTAACTTTCAACTACAAAAATTTTAACCTTTAGATGTAATTAAGAAAAGTAAAATTTTTAAACAAATCATTTAAATAAATTGTCTTTACATGGACCTCATTATAGAACTATATATATATATATATATATATATATATATATATACATCGGTATAGTCAGTCACTGCTACAAAAGTCAGATTTTGTCTATCCTTTTTCATTTTAATAATTTATTTTCATTATTTCTCACAGAAAAAGAGTATTATATGCATAGTAATTAGTAACATACATTGAGATACATTGAGAATGAAATTTACTAAAAAAAATTATTGCAAAACCTGGATTAGAGGTTAGAAACGGTTGATTGTGTTACTTGAGAACAAACTAATTAACATTTTTTTAATTGTTCAAATGATTAATTGAACAAAAAATTGTAGATTTATTCTATAAAGGATTAACTGCATTTAATGATAAAGGCTGATTTCACTTCTAGTCATCTTTCACTTATTTAATGATAAAGGTAGACTTATTATTTTAATCTAAAGTGGCCATATTCAGTTAATTTGGATAACTTATAGTAAAAGTGGTTTTACATTATTAAATGTAAGCAGGAGGGGCCTCATGTCAAGCGGAGTGGTCTCCAGCTGAGTCGGAAGCAATGGGGCTTCGAGAGGCTGTCCTAGCAGCAATGGCAGAGGGATGGGATAATGTGGAGATTGAAACCGACGCACAGGTGGTAGCTCGAGGAGTCCAAAGGAGCGACGGGGTTGCATATATGGATTTGGTCCTTGATGATATTCGTTATCTTATTCAAACAAAGAGTAATTATGTTATCTCTTTTTGTAAGCGGTCTGCGAATCGTGCAGTTCATGCTTTAGCAAGAGCGCATGTTGCTATCTCAGATCATAGTAGTAGTTATGATTTCATTCCGGATTGTATTGTAAGCCATGTGTCAAATGATTTGCTAAATTAATAAAGATATTGAGTCCTGGTTCAAAAAAAAATATTATTGATTTCTCAATTAAGCACTTTAAGTGTTTTTATTGAAAAAGCCCTAATGACCTAGATAAGATATCACAAATGCACTCTTATGATATTACAGTACTAAAATAGAACTCACGAACAAAATTATGACAAGCCAACACGGTGAAAAAACTATTATGGTCTAGTGATTCCTCTGAAACTACCACTATGGTTACTGAGTATTAAAAAAATATCCATTTTTTATTTTAAGTTATATATTTGACATTGCTTAAAAACAGTAAAACATCAGTCTGCCAGTATCTTTCTAAGCTGAAAGTAGAAGAAGTATGGACGGCAAAATTGGAACAATGAACCTAAATAGAATAAAAAATTAGAACAGTAGCACAAACGCAATTCCCTGTTAAATTATTTGCCTGAAGACCATAAACTCTGCTCTATCATCCAACATTGAATTAGTCATCTTTTGCTCTAAAGCATCCTTTTACCTATGCAGTTAAAAATGAGATTAAAAGTATATTTCTTAGTGTAATAGGTGAAATTAGAAGTTCAAATCGGACAAAAACAGATTTCTTAATGAAATAGATGATATTTAAAAACACTGGCGGGGTTAGGGGCCAAAGAAGACTTTTGTGGAGGCTCGGCCCGACCTCTGATTTAAAACTAAGATGTAGTCAGTTTAATGTAAAACAAAGGATACAGTTCGGAAAAAATGACAACAAAAAAATATACAGCCGAAATGCCGAATCAAGCAGTTGTTATAGATATATGAAAAATATTACAAAGCAAAAACTGGTCTGAAATGTGAACATAGTATCTGTAGAGAGGGGTTTCAGATTTTGAATTTGTTAGAGTATATCTAAAATTGTGTTCGTATCTGGATAGAATTAACAGGACTTAATTTTTTACCCTGGAAATATTTAGTGTGGAAGGTGAAGCAACGAAGAATAAAGATAGAGCTTTAAAAAACGAAATACCTGGCTTGGAAATGGAAGAACTTGAGACATTCATGGGATGCGATCGACTGGAATAATTCCGGTGTAGTAACAGACGGAAATAGAGTTTGAGGTCGAGCCCAATTGGAGACCCAATATAAACTCATCTAAGATTGACCATAAAACGGATTAAAATTAAAATCTGATTACTCAAGTAGTCAGACTTAAAATCGCATTATTTCATGAATAATTAGGAGCGTAAAATAATCAAGTAGTACATGAGTAGCGTGTAAGTTGCTTGCTCCATTGCTTTATACGTACTGTCAAAAAAGTTTGACTCGAGATCAAATTTTTCATTTCAAAGTCAAGCTCAATCTTGTATTCGTAAAAAACTTAACGAGTTTAATTCAGTATATGAACATTATATAATGTATACATATACATGGAGGGGCTCTTCTCATCAGGCCGGCTTGACGGACTGCCCCGTCCGGCCGAGCCCGTTTGGGCACCTTCCCGGTGGAATTTTTTGATGAAATTTTTTGAGCATATTCCTCATCAAGTCTAGTTTGTTCATACCAAATTTCAGATCAAAACTCGATCGGGAAGTTCGTCAAATGATTTTTGCACGTTAACTGGTCCGGAAAATACATATTCCGGACCAGTTAACTTGCAAAAATCATTTGACGACCTTCCCGATCGAGTTTTGAGCTGAAATTTGGTATGGACAAACTAGACTTGATGAGGAACATGCTCAAAAAATTTCATCAAAAAATTCCACCGGGAAGGTGCCCAAACGGGCTCGGCCGGACGGGGCAGCCCGTCAGGCCGGCCTGACATGAAGTTTCCTCCATATACATGTATATAATATCATATTATCTACTATATAACCACCATTAATTAAAATTAAGTACTAATGTTGACCGTTAGAATGTGTCAAAAATAAAATTTTACAGAAAATAATTTTATTTTTAATAGTAAACTGAGTATTAATCATTTGATAGGATTTAAAAATGAAAATGTGAGTTTAGGATGCCTACCTTCAACATATTTTAATCAAACCATTGAAAACAATATTTAATACAACTGAGTAAACATTGAACAGTTATAGTAATCAAATTGTAAAAAATAAGAAATAAGGTTTGACAAAATATTATGGTCACCAAGATCTGTATTATGTACTCCATAAGTCCATATTTGAATATCAATAGTTCAATACCCCTTTCGGAAACTTAAAATTAGAAATATAAATTAGGAGTAATTCGATTACTATATTTCCCCCAACTAGAAGGAAACTTTTGTAATCGTTGTGATTTGCCATTATGATTTATTTTCCAAAGTGACAATAATTATTCTTATTTAAGAAAACATATTTTCAAACTTTGCATTGATTTTGCTCCTAGTTAGACAATTGTTTTTTACGTATGGAGTGTTATAGAATTCATGCACATACTTTGTACAATAAAAGTGTTTATCTAGAGGTTGATACACACTGGGATCCGCTCTGAGAAGGATTGCCAGCCCCTTTGATCCTTTTCAATTATCATGGGATCCCTTCACAAATGCCAATGTACAACATACTGCTATTTCGACGTAGAAATTGAAATACAAATTACAAGCATTTGAAAAGAATAAAAAAAGTTAAATTGACAACAATGTTGTCATTAATGAGTCTACTTAATTAAATATGCCTATATTGTTAGATTACACACTTATGTGATGCGTTCAATTGTCCAAGAGTCCAGACTTGTGTTTGGATATGCGTTGATGAATTAATAACTTTAAGATGTGATAAAAACAGATGACATTTTAGAAAGTATGTTCACTTTTAACGAGTGGACACAAAACCAAACAAAAAATAAATATCACCAATCTTCTCATTCTAGAAATCCCTAGTATCATCAATCTTACGTGGTGGAAGAAAACATAAAAAAGGCTAATAAAGCAAACAAAAAATAGACTTTGATGGCACAAATCGGGATCCACTCGTGTAAAGATTAACAACAGCATGATTGACTCTTACATGATTACATCCTAAGGATTTGCAGACTGGAACGACACTTTTGTTTTGCCATAGTACACCATTGCATCTCCAGGATAGACTATAAAATTCCAGCGAAACGCAGACCGCCCCAACTAACTACATACGTCATTGGCAATGGCATCAACAGTGCTATGTTTTCAGGAATCAGGAGAGGCTTCCTGAGGAGGAGATCCTTATCTTCACAAGGCTTCTCTGCAGTTTTCATATTCTAGTTTGTAATGCCAATAAGCTTCAAACCTTCACCTCATGTGTTCCTAGATTTAGTTGGAGTTGTTCTTTCTGCTGCCATCTCTTTGCAACATTCATCAACACATTCAGCTTTGCGCATCATTAACATTCTAAACACACTAAGCTATCAGATATGGCAGGGCCTGCACTCTGATGGGTGGATGAGGGCTTTTTCTGCAATTCTCATATTCTGGTTTGCAACGCCGCTGGGCATCAAGCCTTCAGTTCCGTTCTTAGATTTAATTGGTGCTGTTGCCCTTTCTGCTGTCATCTCTTTGCAAAGATCCATCAGAACATTCAGCTCTGCACATCATTCACATTTTAAAAACACATAACTATCGCGGAGGGGCATTGTCACTGGTGGATCAGCCTGATAACCAATCCATATAATTTTCTGATAATTTGGATCAGCCTGATAACCAATCCATATAGTTTATCAGACCTAAGAATCTGAAGCGTCACCACATTTGAATTGAGACTCACCCTCGAGTATGACATTATCTTGGTGCTGAGAAGGAAAAACAGCCTGAAGAGGAATTTCCACATTGACAGCCCCAATAAGATAATCATCATTGGTTTACCTTAAAAAATCATCTTTCTCCTCTTTGATTATTATTGTTCCCACTCGAACATCCTGATTAAGCGAAACAATTTCCCTATTATCTTTCTCATCGTCAAGAGGAGAGAGATAACCCATATTAAGCAAGTCTTCATGGAAAATCATAGATGAGACAGATACAAAGCTCTCAGAAACAAAATCTTCACGCGATGAACTAGAACAAAAAATCCCAAAATCCTTCAAACAAGATGTCAATGGCACCTTATTCGCCTTTTTCAAAAAAATCTCGGTTGCTTTGTAAAGAAGAGCAAAAAAGGCTTAAACTGTTTCCTTTCCTACCTTTGGGAATTATGATTGTAGTACTACCCCAATGTGATATAGCATCTAAACGAATGAAACCCCCAAATCGATTATCTTCAAAAGATAAAAGTAATTTCCGAGAACGCTCATACTTAGTAACTGTCCATGATTTTCCAGTTAGAATTTGACAAAAAGAGTCACATAACCAATTAATCCCAGCCTCATCCAGTGATATAGAAACAACTATATTTCTCTTTGATTTGGGTGATTTAGAGCCCAGAAGTGACCAGGTTAAAGCAAATAATTTACTTTCAATTCTAAGGCTCTGTAACTGCGATCTGGATCTTTCATGAGAAACATTACCGTTTGCTGCTGCACCAGAGCTGGACTCAAGTTGCAGCCCACCTCCAGAGCTGAAGGAACGCCGGTCTGCCATCCGCCCATGGAGATGCAACACCTCGCCTACCCTATCTCTGCCTCTGTACTCTCGTGATGTACAAGAAGCCATATTCAATTACAGTTCATAGTCTTCTAACCTACCCAATGGATCCATTGTAACCCCTCCATCCAAATTCTGCCTTGAAGAAAAAGAATACATCTTGTTCTCAAATTCCATCCAACTATACCCAGTTTCCTTCTTTAGTTCTTTCTTTTTCATAATTTTTCTCATCTCTGCTGCTTCATCCCACATGTTCAACCTCGCATAAATATTAGACAACATAATATGGGCCGATGCATCATTTGGATCAATTTTTAAAATCTCCTTCGCAGCGGAGCTCCCCAGAATATAGTCGTTATTTGTGAAGCATCCTGACAAAAGACAACGCCAAACCACCTTATCTGGTTTCCCAGAAAAATCCATAATGAAGTCATACGCTCTCCTCATATGTCCTTTCCGTGCAAATAAATTGACCATACAAGCTAAGTGCTCTGTCCTTGGAGTGATTCCATACTTAGTTCTCATGCTATTGAAGTGGTCTAATCCCTCTTCTAAAAGCCCTCCATGTCCACAAGCAGATAATACTCCAATGAATGTAATATCATTAGGATTAACCCCGTTTTCTTGCATCAAACTATAAACCTCCAAAGCTTCTAACCCAAATCCATGATGCGCATAACCGACGAGCATAGTGTTCCAAGATACCAAGTTTTTACAAGGCAATATATCAAAAACTTTCCGCGCATCGTCCAACCGTCCACATTTAGCATACATGTCAATCAGGGCGCTTCCTACAACCACATTGGAATCAAAACAGGGCTTCAAACTGCGGCAATGAACTTGCTTGCCCCATTCTACGGCTGGTAACTCCCCACATAAGCTCAATATGGAAGAGTACGTATGCAGATTAGGTTTGAGCCCCACCTCAAGCAACATCTCTTGGAGGATCTTTATAGCTTGGTCATAATGACCGGAGCGTATATATCCGGCTAAAAATGTGTTCCAAGTAACAATGTCATATTCAGTCATTTCTTGAAAAATCTTCAATGAATCATCGATCAGATTGTTCTTAGAGTAAAAGTCGACCAAGGCATTGCAAACAAAGGTGAACGAATTAAAACCATATTTTATGATGGAAGAGTGAAGTTGTTTTCCAGCTTGAGATTCCTCTGTAACGGCAAAAGTCCCAAGGACTGATGAGTATGTTCTTTCACTTGGCTTCATGCCTGAAGAAAGCAAACTGCAAAAAAGATCAACAGCCTCCCTATTCTTCCCTAGATGCACAAAACCTCCGATCAAGGCAGTCCAAGCATGCAAATCAGGAGCACCTTCTGTATTAAAAGCCTTACGTGCCGAGCCTAGTTGGCCACACTTTACATAAAAATTGACCAACCCGGTGATGATATACTGATCCATTTTGACACCACATTTCACGATCAGGCAATGAATTTCCATTCCAAGCCACAGACACTCCATTGCGGTACAAGCAACCAGAGCACTCCCACATATGAATTCATTAACCAGCACTCCTTCCCTCAATGCCTTCAAGAAAATCCTCAGTCCCTCTTCATAGGAGCCACATTGGCAATAACATGAAAGAAGTGAGGCCCAAGTTACTGTATTTGGCTCCAAAATAGCATCAAACACAAACCAAGCAGACTTCAAGAGCCCACATTTCCCATAAAAGTTAACCAAACAGTTGCTTACAAAGCTATTAAACAACTCATCAGTTCTGAATATCCTCGCATGTATTTCTTTTCCAGTTCTCGCAGCCCCCAAGCTACTGCAAGCAGATAACACACCCACGTAAGTATAATGGTTTGGAGCAAACTCATCTTCAAGAACCATTTTCCGGAAGCACCCTAAAGCTTTTTCAGGCATACCAATATGAGAATATACAGAAATAAATGTTGTCCAGGTCACTATGCTTCGTTCAGGCATTTGGTCGAGTAGCTTATGGGCGATTTCAATTTCATGGAATGTTAAATACATCGAGAGAAGGTGATTGTTTGTATGGACATCAGGTTTTGACCCATAAATGATGAGCCTGGCATGGGCTGCTTTGCCACTTAGAATATAATTCTTCTTTGTACATGCACGAATAATCTGAGACAAGGAAGACATCTGCAACTGGGGCAAGCATGAAAATGAATAGGTGGATTTCAGTTATGAAGTTTTTGGCACTCTGGATCTCCAAACTGATTGAAAAGTGAAGTTACTACTATAGTACTACCTCTGTCCCAAAATACTTAGCCAAATTCAAAACTTTGATCAACTATATACTATCGTATTTTTATTGGAAATTATTTATAATATAAAAATGATATGAAAATGTTCTTTGTAAAGAGTACTTTCATAAAAGTATAAAATTTATAACTTTCATAATATTATACTAATCAAAACCATGGTTCAAATTTTAAGATTTGGCTAAGTATTTTGGGACGGAGGTAGTATTACATATACTGATGCATTTACCCACCACATAATCTGCAAACTAATTTAACATGTGATTTAATTGCAAGAATGATCAGGTCCGAACGTTCGGACAGAAGCCTCCATCCGAACATCCTCGTTTGGGGCCCTTCCCGGTGGAATTTTTTGATGAAATTTTTTGAGCATGTTCTTCATCAAGTCTAGTTTGTCCATACCAAATTTCAGCTCAAAATTCGATCGGGAAGGCATTCAAATCATTTTTTGAAGTTGACTGCGTTTTTATATGTATATGTTGACGCAGTCAACTTCAAAAAATGATTTGAATGCCTTCCCGATCGAATTTTGAGCTGAAATTCGGTATGGACAAAATAGAGTTGATGAGGAACATGCTCAAAAAATTTCATCAAAAAATTCCACCGGAAAGTGGCCCAAACGTCCATGTTCGGACGGTGCTCGGATGGGGACTGTTCGGACCTGAACATTCCTCGATTTAATTGTCCAATTGAACCTAAACGTGTAGCTTAATTCTATCAGGAATAAATGGGTTTAATACTTTAATTGATAAAACGGGATTCCACTTCTAGTCATCTTTCACTTTTTTTACTTTAAACTGGTAATTTCTCTTTAGCCTAAAGAACCGATCCATATACTATTTTGAGTATTTTCACTCAAAACAAGGAACAAAAAGGATGTGAGTTTTATAATCTACCACAAATATACAACAACAACAACTAACAATTATAATTAGAAAAAACATTAGCGCCAAGACTGCATATAACATCAGTCAAGTGTCAATATTTTTTCCTCGGCTATCTATATATGATAATTCAGTATGCTTTGCCATAGCAATATTTTTAGCTTTGAAGTGGTTCCCAATAACAAAACTCAAGCTCTTTGTAAGTTATCCCTATTCAAACAATGGAAGGGTCAGAACAGCTAGTGCTCACTGTATAAATTGAACTAAAATGTTCCCTTTTTCACAACAGCAATCCAGCGCCTCAGCTTAAAAAAACTCTTTTGCATAAGCAATAAAAAATAGTGATAAAATTTTGAGATTTCTTGATGAAAAAAACAATAGATAATACATTGTATTAATAAAAAAAAACTCACATCTTGATGTAATAAACACTTATATAAACACTTATAAAAAAACTCACATCTTGATGTAATAAACACTTATATAAAACTAACAATCACATATATAGATAGTACATTGTATTGATAATAAAAAAAACTCACATCTTGATGTTAAGACACAAAACATAGAAAAGCAAATGCTTGTCCGAAACGTGAAGTTAAGACTTAAGATATGTAGAGTAGTGTTTCAGATTTAAAATATTTTATCATGTATTTAACCAATCATGATAATAACAAGTTAACAACTAAAAAGCATAAATGGATTATAGTTTAACCAAGGATTAATTTTGGTTCGAAAATATTTGATAAGTGGGAGTTGAAGCCGTAAAGACTGAACTTTTTTGGTTCTTTTTTGATAATGAAATACCTGAAATGATAGTGGAAGAATGGTGCATTGAGCATGGCAGGTGGGCAGGTCAAGAAAGGCGCTTATTAATCATGGAAAAAACCGTGCCTTCTACGTATGGTAATTAATTAATTAATCATTTTAGGAATTAAAGTTTTGGCTCAAGTGTAAAGTGTAAATGTAGAAGGTCAAGTTAGAGCTATCTGCTAATCAGCCCAGCCATAGTAGATAATTAATTAATTAATCATTTTAGGAATTAAAGTTTTGGCTCAAGCGTAAAGTGTAAATGTAGGTCAAGTTAGAGCTATCTGCTAATCAGCCCAACCATAGTAGAGGCAGGTGCAGAACTAAAACAATATTTGAGAGGGGGCTAAGATTTACATCAAAAGTCAAATTACTGAAATTGTAACGTAGTATGAGAAATATAAACTATGTGAAAATGTGACTACTATTAATTGTTAGAAGAATAAACAAGTTGAGAGAGTAGGTAACCTAGCAAATAATAAAATTATAAAAATTATAATAATACTTCCTTCATTCTTTTTCAGTTGCAACATTCCTATTTTCACGCTTGCCAACGCACAACTTTGACCGTCTTTATACTAAATAAATTCTCTATTGGTAAAAAAAATTAAAAATAAGATTGTGAAATTTTGTAATGAGAAAAATTCAACAATATTTTTCAGAAAAAAAAATCATACATTAATAAATAATTTCTATGTTGCAACTAAAAAGAAGCGGGGGATAGTATTGTGTGATGCACTGTTAATTATTATTTTTTACTACGTGCAGACTATTTAATTAAGTTATTTACACAAGTAATGTGTTCAATTAATATATATACCTAAACTAGTTAAAGATTATTAAAGTCTGATACTTTAAAACTTGAAAAGTAAACAATTAAGAGTACAAAAGTTTCAGCCTAAAACAGTAAATTAATCACTGGCTAAACTAAATAATTCAAAAAACAAAGCATTACTATATTGTCTGCACATTGTCTCAATTCAACAATTCTCAAAGCAGCAGAGCCTGCAGGCTGAAGTGCAAGTGCCCAACTTTTATAGCTTTGAAAATTAGAATATATTAATCGCAATTCACACCCCAAAATCCAAATAATCCAAAATTGAATAACTAAAACAATAAAATGATAGCTAAGTGGAACAAATAGATAATAAACCTGTAGACTGCAGATCAGCAGATGAGCAGATGCTTCAGGCAAAGCGTCTTTGCCTTTCCTCAATCCTCATCCAATCGGCTGACCCCCAAGTGCCCAAATCACTCACGTCGTTTCAGGTTTCACACCCAGGGCCTTTGAGGGTTTGACAGTTAACCCAACGGCGTCGTTTAGATCAGGGAAGATGATGCCAGGTCGCTATAGAACTTGGAGGAATTGAGGCGGGAAGAGGGGGGGAAATCCCTGAACTGTAACTAAAAACTTAGGGCCTGTTTGGTAATGGCTTCAATGGCTGAAAAGGCTGAAAAGACTGAAATTCTGAAGTGAAAGTGTTTGGTAATATATTGGCTGAATTGACTGATTGAATGTGTAATTACTATAAAGGGTATTATTTTTGTGTACTAAAATATTGCACATCACCAACAACACATATCGAATGCAAGGAAGAGCAAGAAGAAAAACCATAATCGCAAACTCACTCTGGTGTAGTCCACAAAGAACAGAAAGAACACTTGGGTAGGGAATAAATAAAAATAATAATCTATTCATAACCCAGAAAGTCACAACCAAACTGGTGGGGTAATTAAGGGCTTAACAATCGTTACCAATTTTATTTTTAAAATCAAAGATACAAACCAAATCCTAATACAAGGCATATGCTCTGCTTACCGAACTAGTTGCAGGATAGAGATAAAAAAAAATAACAAAAATGAAGAAGAGATGAAGAGAGCTTGTCATCAAGATCGAATATGGAGCAGAGGAAAAAATTCTGGACACAGTAGATAAGGAGAGAGTTGTCTCTTTAACATCTAACAGTACAAAAATAAAAATAAGCTCAAAAAGTAACTCCCAAGTTACTTTATTGGCTGATAATAGAAAACAGCCAAAGTAGTCAAATGAGGTAGTGTTTGGCTATTTTTTATGGATTTACAGTCTGATCAGCCCATTTTGACTCCTCCAAACACCCTCTTACACTTAGGCTATAAATCATACTTGTACATCATATTTAATATTTTACAAATTTAATACTTCTCACGTTTTTATGTTCCTTTTTTGGGAAGAATTCTGCTTATATCGATAACAGATAATTTAGAGTATGAGTCAATCGATAATAAGAAAACTGACAACCGTTATCCTGCGAACCAGACTTAGAATTAATCACCTCTTGAGAAGCAATATAATTCGTTGATCTATAAATGGGAAACCTAAAGCCAAAAACATTTATCGTATTCCTCTCATCCCCACATTCAAAGTCAACATCTTACAAACAAGAATATCAAAACCAAAAGAAAGCCCACAAGAAAATAAATAATCACTAAAGGAGAAAATAAAACAGAAAAAGTAGATCCTCTGTCCGAGCTTGCCAAACCACACGATCACCCTAGACTTGCTTGCACTTCATGGCAGCGGTTCAGGAGGGGGGCGTGCCCGCCGCTTAGCCGCCTCCATAGTCAAACTTTTGTGTTGATCCGTCAAGCATTGAATTGGAGCCAGACTACCAAGTCCTCTGCAATTCCATGTACCTGCACTCATCTTCCTCCTTCCAAGAACAAGGATTACCGCCGAACAAGAAACCTCCAAGCGGACTCGTTGATAAAGCAGCAAATCCCTTGCTGTTGCAGAACCGAGGCGAACCAATGGACTCGCTGAATCCCTTGTTGCTGCAATCCGAGCCGACATCGCTGAATTCCGATCTCACAAAAAGTCCAAACAATCCGAAAGCAAAATCCAAACAAGCCGAAAGCAAAATCCAAACAATCCGAAAGCAAAATCCAAACTTCGAACCCCCCGGTGCCGTGGCCGAAACAGTCACCGAACAAGCCCTAGGCCAACCTAGACAGCGGCTCTAGACCTTATGGAGAGTCGTTTTTATGTTACAAATTTGATTCCCGATTAAGATTTCCATGATAAATAATATGGAGTATACTCAATACTTTTCGTATACTACCTAGACCTTCTGTAACACCGCTCACTCAGTGTTTGAATTAATAAACAAATGATTACGGAATAAAAATTTAAGAATTTTAGTATAATGGAAATAATTTAAAATCTTAATATTTTTATTATATATCAATAGATGAACCCCAAATATAATAATATTTGAGGTCTAAATTAAAACGGCTGACCGCCCAAGTTAATACTCCGTAACATTATAACATGACTCCCATCTTAATTTAAATATTGTCCTTGTAAGGAACAACTTAACGTGGAAGAAACATGCAAACTTAATTTCTTTTTGTACTTGTGTGAGCAAACCCATGTGAAGAGCCATGTCCTCAAATACCAAGAAGTGACGAGCAACCTTCCCAATTCATTGTGTGGACAACTATGAGCTGTAAGGGAAATAATTGGAGCAGCTCCATTACCATATGTGCGTGTGTATATATATACTCGTAACAAGAAATGGGAGAGATACACTATAGCATATACACACACGTATTTACTCCATACTCACACACCTATTTTACTTCCTAAACTAAGTAGAGAAAATAGGAGCATGTTAAGCTAGCTTCAGCCCTTACTATCATAAGAAGAAGACCCATAATTTCATTTACAAAGCCCTCGGTTTGGACTGCCAGGCAGTCAGACCTGTCGCCGACACTTCTTACCGGCAGCCACCGTTTACAATACCGGCGGGAGAGGATCCTAGGCGGAAGACAACAACCTTCCACCACCTCATACCAACAGCAGTTAAGTCTTCAAATCTGTCCGGCCATAATATTATACCAAGAAAGAAGAAAGTAACAAGAGGAAGAGAGAACTACCGGCCTACTTCACCGGGGTGTTAGGAACACTGAACACCTTGCCGCCGAGAGTGGTTAATATTTCCTCAGCGCCCAAACAGTCCTTTCCGGACTGACCGCCGCTAGCTCCACCAGCCGTCCGCCAACGACCCGTCAAACAACGGGGTTGTCAGGTTGGGGAAAGATTTGTGTACCACTCCGGCAGATTGAAATCAACACGGCGGCACCTAAGTCTCAAAAAGCAACTTCTCTACCTGAATGCACGTAATATTATAACTTTTACATACTATCTATATGTATTAGTTTCCTGGGAAATGGAAACAGTTACTAGCTGGAGTTGGGACTCTTGATGGACGAACACTTAAATTACCTAGGCTGACCGAATTGAAGAAAGCGCACCAGAGGACTTAATTCATCAACTGGGTTTATTTTTTTCGTGAGAATATATATTCTAGCTAAATCTCTCCTGCGGGATTAAGGTGAGTGATCGGTTCTATATCTATACATTTTATAACTTTTGGGTTATATGTGAGACTACCTAAATGTTAAGCAATTTTGTGGTAATTTAAGATGATATATAAAAGTGTCGTGATGTCTAAAAATTATTAGCGTGCTCTAAACCATGTTCTGCTTGCTAGTAATATTAATTATGTTTAAATTGGTATGTTTAAACTAAATTAGTATTTGCCTTATTTTAGGAAGGACTTTAAAACTAGGATAGAACTAGTTACACATATATTAAAATAGGCTTATTGTGAATTTACTGGTATATGACGGGTCATGGTACAGACACCATACCCGTAGTGTTGCTGAGAAGATAATCCTATTCCGAACACATTATTTGTTAAGTACACTTTGGTGTATCGAAAATCACCACGACTACGTAATATTGTACTTTTATCGTAACGGACCGTGAACGAACTATCTGTATCTCGGAAGGAAGAAGTTCGGACGGACGGGCCGTAGGAAACAGGTTGTGAACGAGTCCAGCTGTATCTCGGAAGTAAGCGTACTCGGAGCGACGGCCTGTACGAAAATGGGATGAGAGACACCCAATGGTATAATCAAACGCGGGCCCGATGCCATTCATGAATAAAATTGATGCGGGCCAATGGCCATTTATAAAGGAATATTATATGGGCCCGAGTGCCATTAAAATAAATTTCCTTATAAGAAAAATCTCAGCCTGGAGCTGATTACTTTAATTATTATATATATGTAACATTTAGTAAAGATTTTACATATTATATATATCACCCTATTTGAGGGTCTTAGGTATGAAACGATCGTTATACCTTGCATAGGCATAGCGCCCGTCCCTCACCAGTACCAATTGGACTGACCCTTCGGGGCGACATTTTTTTTTCAGGTTGAAGTTTGTTCACGAGATCAGTTTTATCCATTTGGGAGATTCCCTAGAGCAGACTTGGTTCGTGCTGTTCTCATGTTCTATTTACTAGATTTAAAGTTAATAAATGCTCATGGATTATTTAAATTTCTATTTAGGGTCTGTGTACCCATGTATGCCTCCTGTGGCAAATGAACATTTTAAATTATGTTTCCGCTGCAATCTAGTATTTTATACTAGTTAATTGGCTACTTAATAATTTACCTTCTATGAATATTCTTAGTGTGATTGATATACACAATAGCCTTGCATTACCTAACGAGAATAGTCTGCGGATATTCACGAAGGGTTGTGCGGCGGTTGCCACGTCATCGGGTCGGTCCGGGGCGTGACAATTAAGTGGTATCAGAGCCTAAAGTTCTTACTGGAAATTTGAATAAGAAGTCATAGGTCGTAAGAGGAAATTCTGTCACCAAGACGATAAGAGTCTAAGGTAGTTGGGTCTTAAGTGAGACCATTGTGACTCCTCCAACTACCTGGGAATTTCTTCTTGTACTGAAACTTCAATATTCGAAGATCCTTCGATGAATAACCATTCATTTGAAATTACCAAAATCCCTATCAAAATGTTTTAAAACCATGAGCATAAAATTTATTTTGTACAAAGGAGTTGTTGATGAAAATTACATGGTCTCTGGCTGTTAAGAAGGATCCCTTAACAATCAGTATGACAGTAATTGAAGCCAACAAATACCTAAGTACGTATCCGCCAATTGGCAATTGATACCAACCTAACAACTCATTCGTTTTCTTCGACAGCTAAAATGATAAGAGGTAGGGGTAGAGCGACCAGAAGTAACCCCGAAGGTTTAACACCCCAGGGCAGAAATAATGCACCGCCAAGAGGGGGACTTACCAACAGAGGAAGAGGTAGACCTCCCATCAGAAGAATGACCATACCATCTAGAGGCCGTGGTGGTCGGCAAGGGGGACATATCAACGATAATGACCACGCTGGAGCGGTTAACGAACCTCAAAATCATGATGAAGAAGTTGAGTCTCAACCTACACCCCAACAACAACAAGGCGTCGAGATACCACCACTGGATGAAATTGGAAAAGTTTTGGATTGGTATAAACGCGCACGAAGGCAACAAGAAGGAAATGTACAAGTCATAGGTTCACAAATGGGAGAACAAGAAGTCAATATGATGTCAAAGAGGAACCAGGAAGAGACAAAACCCTTGATTAGAATCTCCAAATATCTCAGGGAGGCTAGAGAACTGGGATGCAAATCCTTCACCGGAGTAGGTGATATCTCAGTTGCAGCTGACTGGATCTCTAAACTGAAGGAAACAGCTGAAGATATGGAACTGACAGAGGCACTTAAACTCACTGTAGCTACAAAATTACTCGAAGGAATAGCCGCAACGTGGTGGACTAGCATAAAAGGGAAATACCAGGGCAAAGTAACCTGGGCAAAGTTCGAGAAGGAGTTCTATGAGCAATTCTACTCGGCATATGAAGTTAACCTGAAACATCAGGAGTACACTGAACTTAAACAGGGAGAACTAAGTGTGAAGGAACTAGAACAAAAGTTCCGTGATTTTGCTAGGTTCCTACCTGAGTATGCTTCTAACGAGAATCGCATGGCGAGTAAGTTTTGGTACGCACTGAGTTTGGATGTGCGCGACCGTGGAAACTTTCATGAAGAAATGACGTTCAGTCAAGTTGTGAACCAAGGGCTAAGGGGTGAGAAAAGTCTCATGGAGAGACGACAACAAGACCAAGAAGATAACAAGAAGAGACGGGTGGAAGGAGGGGGACTCCTCAACCCACCTAAACGGTCAAACTCCAATGGGACTTATGGAGGGTCTCGAGGACCATCACTTCCATCACAAGGGAGGCAAACTACGTCCATAGCGGACTCGAGATCAAAACCCTTATGGAATGATAAGTGCAGGAATTGTGGGAAAAGACACTCTGGGAAATGTCGTGAACCACCAAGGTGTTATAACTGTGGAGACACAAGCCACATGATGAACTCATGCCCAAAACAAAGAAGAACTAACCTAGAGCAGAATACTACTAGGCCCACACGTGGAGATACTCGATCGGGCATGCCCCAAATTTCTCCAGACCAACGAGGAGGCCCGACCAGCAATGCTCCTTCAGTAAACCAGGGCCGCACACAAGCCAGGGTCTATGCTATGACTGAAGAAGATGCCTGTGAAAATCCCGAATCAGTAACAGGTAATAAGCCTCGCATCAAAACTAAGTATATGTTTCCTTAATAACTTTAAACTAGATATGAAAACTCAACCATCATGCTATAAGACACATTGGTGGGTGAACATGTATTACATGTAGGACAATGTACTCACATTGGGTAAACAATCATCACATGTAGGAATTATGGTTATTGACGGTATGGATGCTAGAATCCTTATCGATACCGGAGCACAACGTTCTTTTGTAGGCGAGACGTTCGCAACCAAATTGAGTCGCCCAAAAGAGTTATTGCCACAGACCTTAGTGGTATCAACACCCCTAGGCGAGGAGATTGAGAAGAAAGAATTTTACCCATCTTGCATCATACAAATACAAGATTGTCAGCTCGAATGTGACCTCATTCCTCTAGGAATGCTCGAGTTTGATGTTATCATCGGCATGGATTGGCTATCTAAACATCATGCAAAAGTGAACTGTTTGACAAAGGAGGTAGAACTTGAAAACATTGATGGAAAAGCTCTACGCTTTGTTGGAGATAGAAAAGTGCTACCGAGTTGCGTAATATCGGCCTTGAAGACAAAGCGACTATTGAGGAAAGGATGCCAAGCATACCTAGCATATGTAATTGACAAGTCTAAGGAAGAGAAAAATATTAACGATGTAAAGATAGTTTGTGACTACCCAGATGTATTTCCTGAGAACTTGTCAGGACTCCCGCCTGACAGGGAAATCGAGTTTGTAATTGAAGTACAACCGGGGACAAACCCTATCTCGATTCCACCTTACAGGATGGCGCCTGCTGAGTTGAAGGAGTTAAAAACGCAGCTACAAGAATTGGTGGAAATCGGTTTCATTAGACCGAGTTATTCACCATGGGGGGCACCAGTTCTTTTTGTCAAGAAGAAAGATGGGTCCCTACGAATGTGCATCGACTATCGACAACTCAATAAAGCCACCATCAAGAATAAATATCCATTACCAAGGATTGACGACTTATTTGATCAACTTCGAGGAGCCACAATATTCTCGAAAATCGATCTAAGGTCGGGGTATCACCAGTTGAAAATAAGAGAATGTGACATACCAAAGAGTGCTTTCCGCACACGGTATGGACATTATGAATTCCTTGTGATGCCATTTGGGTTAACTAATGCACCTGCCGCATTCATGGACCTAATGAACCGGGTATTTCATCCCTACCTTGACCAATTCGTGATCGTCTTCATAGATGATATTCTGATCTACTCAAGGAGTGAAGAAGAACATGAAAAACACCTAAGGATTGTTCTTGGAGTACTTAGAGAAAAGAAGCTCTTTGCTAAGTTTTCAAAGTGTGAGTTCTGGTTACGAGAGATTGGTTTCCTCGGACATATCATATCCAGCTCAGGGGTAACCGTGGACAATAAAAAGATTGAGGCGATCAACAATTGGGAGAGACCAAGGAATGTGAAAGAAGTTAGAAGCTTTTTGGGTTTAGCAGGTTACTACCGGAAATTTGTTCAAAAATTCTCTGTACTCGCATCCCCCATGACAAAGCTTACACGAAAAGGAGCTAAGTTCATATGGGATGAACATTGTGAAACGAGTTTTCGGGAGTTGAAGAAGAGGCTAACTGAGGCACCAATACTTGCCTTACCTATACAGGGAGCTGGTTTCGACGTCTATAGTGATGCAAGTATTCGTGGGTTGGGTTGTGTCCTAATGCAACAAGGAAAAGTTATAGCTTATGCCTCACGCCAACTAAGGAAGCATGAGGTAAACTACCCCACCCATGATTTAGAACTTGCAGCGGTGGTCTTTGCTCTAAGAATTTGGAGACACTACCTTTATGGAGAAATGTGTCACATCTACACTGACCATAAAAGTTTGAAATATATGTTCACACAAAAGGAATTAAATATGAGACAACGACGTTGGATGGAACTAATCAAAGATTACGAGCTGGTAATCGAGTACCATCCGGGTAAAGCCAACGTTGTTGCCGATGCCTTAAGTCGGAAGAGTGTATCGGAAACAAGTACTACACCCAAAGAGTCAATGGTATCCAGTCTCCGAGCCTTAAGAGCTCGACTCACCATGACTGACTTGGGCATCTTAGTAGCAAATTTTGAAGTAAGGCCAACATTACTTGACGAAATCAAGAAGTGCCAACAAGAAGATGAAGAACTCAGTAAAGTTCGGGCGCATATGATGGCAGGAACCGTTGAGGACTTTCGGGAGCGTGAGGATGGGTTATTGCTCTTCCGTGATCGAGTATGTGTTCCCTCAAAGACTGAACTTCGAAAAGCCATTCTGGAGGAGGCTCATTGTTCTGCATATGCCATGCATCCGGGAGGAACAAAGATGTACCGAGACTTGAAGGAGAGCTATTGGTGGAGTGGAATGAAAAGAGAAATAGCCGAATTTATCAGTCGTTGTCTCACTTGTCAACAAGTCAAGGCCGAACACCAACAACCGGCAGGACTGTTACAACCACTATCCATTCCTGAATGGAAGTGGGAGCACTTGACGATGGACTTTGTAGTGGGACTACCGAGAACCACAAAGAACTATGATGCTGTGTGGGTGGTAGTTGATAGACTAACCAAGAGTTCTCATTTCCTACCTATCAACACAACATACTCACTCGAAAGGCTTGCCACGTTATATGTGAACGAAATTGTGAGATTACATGGAGTTCCAGTATCAATTGTGTCTGATCGAGACCCGAGGTTCACCTCTCGATTTTGGCCTAAATTTCAAGAGTTGATGGGGACCAAGCTTAAGTTCAGCACTGCTTTCCACCCGCAGACAGATGGACAATCAGAACGAGTGATCCAGATTCTAGAGGATATGTTGAGAGCTTGTGCATTAGAGTTTCAGGGTAGCTGGGATAGACACTTACCACTCGTGGAGTTTGCTTACAATAATAGCTACCAGGCAAGTATTGGCATGCCACCATATGAAGCATTGTATGGGAGAAAATGTCGAACACCAATATGTTGGGATGAGGTTGGAACCACAAAACTAGAGGGAACAGAGATAGTGCAGATAACCAAAGAAAAGGTCAAGTTAATAAGAGAGAAACTCAAAACCGCACAAGACAGACAAAAGAGCTATGCAGATAAGCGTCGTAGGACTTTGGAATTTCAGGTTGGGGATCAAGTCTTCCTTAAAGTCTCACCCTGGAAAGGAGTTATCCGGTTTCAGACTCGAGGGAAATTGAATCCTCGTTACATTGGCCCATTCCTTATAACGGAACGAATTGGAGCTGTTGCTTACCGCCTGCAGCTAACACCTGAGCTACAAAAGATCCATAATGTGTTCCACGTATCCATGCTAAAGAAATATGTCCCCGACCCATCTCACATTTTGGAAGTACCACCTGTTGAGATACGAGAAGATCTTAACTATGCAGTCCAACCAGTGAAAATAGTTGACCATCAAGTGAAACAGCTACGCAACAAAGAGGTATCAATGGTTAAGGTGCTATGGAGGAGTGACCGAGTAGAAGAAGAGACATGGGAAACGAAAGATGCAATGTTGAAACAATATCCGTCTCTATTTCATTAAAAGGTAAATTTCGAGGACGAAATTTCTTTCAAGGGGGTATGAACTTGTAACACCGCTCACTCAGTGTTTGAATTAATAAACAAATGATTACGGAATAAAAATTTAAGAATTTTAGTATAATGGAAATAATTTAAAATCTTAATATTTTTATTATATATCAATAGATGAACCCCAAATATAATAATATTTGAGGTCTAAATTAAAACGGCTGACCGCCCAAGTTAATACTCCGTAACATTATAACATGACTCCCATCTTAATTTAAATATTGTCCTTGTAAGGAACAACTTAACGTGGAAGAAACATGCAAACTTAATTTCTTTTTGTACTTGTGTGAGCAAACCCATGTGAAGAGCCATGTCCTCAAATACCAAGAAGTGACGAGCAACCTTCCCAATTCATTGTGTGGACAACTATGAGCTGTAAGGGAAATAATTGGAGCAGCTCCATTACCATATGTGCGTGTGTATATATATACTCGTAACAAGAAATGGGAGAGATACACTATAGCATATACACACACGTATTTACTCCATACTCACACACCTATTTTACTTCCTAAACTAAGTAGAGAAAATAGGAGCATGTTAAGCTAGCTTCAGCCCTTACTATCATAAGAAGAAGACCCATAATTTCATTTACAAAGCCCTCGGTTTGGACTGCCAGGCAGTCAGACCTGTCGCCGACACTTCTTACCGGCAGCCACCGTTTACAATACCGGCGGGAGAGGATCCTAGGCGGAAGACAACAACCTTCCACCACCTCATACCAACAGCAGTTAAGTCTTCAAATCTGTCCGGCCATAATATTATACCAAGAAAGAAGAAAGTAACAAGAGGAAGAGAGAACTACCGGCCTACTTCACCGGGGTGTTAGGAACACTGAACACCTTGCCGCCGAGAGTGGTTAATATTTCCTCAGCGCCCAAACAGTCCTTTCCGGACTGACCGCCGCTAGCTCCACCAGCCGTCCGCCAACGACCCGTCAAACAACGGGGTTGTCAGGTTGGGGAAAGATTTGTGTACCACTCCGGCAGATTGAAATCAACACGGCGGCACCTAAGTCTCAAAAAGCAACTTCTCTACCTGAATGCACGTAATATTATAACTTTTACATACTATCTATATGTATTAGTTTCCTGGGAAATGGAAACAGTTACTAGCTGGAGTTGGGACTCTTGATGGACGAACACTTAAATTACCTAGGCTGACCGAATTGAAGAAAGCGCACCAGAGGACTTAATTCATCAACTGGGTTTATTTTTTCGTGAGAATATATATTCTAGCTAAATCTCTCCTGCGGGATTAAGGTGAGTGATCGGTTCTATATCTATACATTTTATAACTTTTGGGTTATATGTGAGACTACCTAAATGTTAAGCAATTTTGTGGTAATTTAAGATGATATATAAAAGTGCCGTGATGTCTAAAAATTATTAGCGTGCTCTAAACCATGTTCTGCTTGCTAGTAATATTAATTATGTTTAAATTGGTATGTTTAAACTAAATTAGTATTTGCCTTATTTTAGGAAGGACTTTAAAACTAGGATAGAACTAGTTACACATATATTAAAATAGGCTTATTGTGAATTTACTGGTATATGACGGGTCATGGTACAGACACCATACCCGTAGTGTTGCTGAGAAGATAATCCTATTCCGAACACATTATTTGTTAAGTACACTTTGGTGTATCGAAAATCACCACGACTACGTAATATTGTACTTTTATCGTAACGGACTGTGAACGAACTATCTGTATCTCGGAAGGAAGAAGTTCGGACGGACGGGCCGTAGGAAACAGGTTGTGAACGAGTCCAGCTGTATCTCGGAAGTAAGCGTACTCGGAGCGACGGCCTGTACGAAAATGGGATGAGAGACACCCAATGGTATAATCAAACGCGGGCCCGATGCCATTCATGAATAAAATTGATGCGGGCCAATGGCCATTTATAAAGGAATATTATATGGGCCCGAGTGCCATTAAAATAAATTTCCTTATAAGAAAAATCTTAGCCTGGAGCTGATTACTTTAATTATTATATATATGTAACATTTAGTAAAGATTTTACATATTATATCACCCTATTTGAGGGTCTTAGGTATGAAACGATCGTTATACCTTGCATAGGCATAGCGCCCGTCCCTCACCAGTACCAATTGGACTGACCCTTCGGGGCGACATTTTTTTTTCAGGTTGAAGTTTGTTCACGAGACCAGTTTTATCCATTTGGGAGATTCCCTAGAGCAGACTTGGTTCGTGCTGTTCTCATGTTCTATTTACTAGATTTAAAGTTAATAAATGCTCATGGATTATTTAAATTTCTATTTAGGGTCTGTGTACCCATGTATGCCTCCTGTGGCAAATGAACATTTTAAATTATGTTTCCGCTGCAATCTAGTATTTTATACTAGTTAATTGGCTACTTAATAATTTACCTTCTATGAATATTCTTAGTGTGATTGATATACACAATAGCCTTGCATTACCTAACGAGAATAGTCTGCGGATATTCACGAAGGGTTGTGCGGCGGTTGCCACGTCATCGGGTCGGTCCGGGGCGTGACACCTTCTTAGTTTGACATACACACATATTTGGGAAATAAACTTACCAGGGGGGAAATTTACTGTTTTGACACCGTTTTGCATTGTTTGACAGTGTTTTGATATAGGATAACTTTCCGTCTATGGAAATAGGAACTTCATTTTGGGACCGCTTAAAAAGTAAAGCAGGAAGATCTTAGTGGAATGGAGATAGTATATGTTTTCATTTTTCTCTTTTCGTATACTTTAAGCCATTAAAGGTTACTTCTTCCATCACTGGATTATCTTCTATTTTTTTTTATGTTTGTTCTAAAATAATTTCCCTTTGTGACAGAGAACTTGTGGTTCACAATAATTTTCACATGCTCTTAGACATTTATATCTCATCTGCACAATTCTCCACCGCACAATACTTATTATCTTAATCCTCATATCAAACATACTTTCGAAGATAATTAGGGACGGGGCGGATAGAGTACTTCATTCATCTCAATATAATCTTCCAATGCGTTTTTCATTTAGATTAAGAAAATGAAAATTGTGTGGTAGAAAATTGTACAGAAAAATTTAAGACAAACTATAAATTCTTTATATAACAAATTCTTTATTAAAAAATTTAGGATTATATTGTGAGATTATCATGGGACAGAAACTATCCCTTTGAGGTAAGAGCTAATTGAGTTCATTAACTTTTATGAGATGAAATAAATAGCACACTACGATGCATTTAACATTCGTAAGTGCATAATGTCAGCTCTTTAGTGTCAATTGAGTACACTCTTGGATTACATGTTAATATGACTTAGTTGGTTAACTGACTTGGGGAGTGTTTGCAACTGCTTCTGCTTAAAAAAGCACTTTTGGAGATGTAAGGAAAAAATGATGAGTGGTAAAAGTTGATAGTGTTTGAGAAAAAAGTGATTTTTAAAAGTAAAAGTTGGTAGTGTTTGATAAAATAAGCGCTTTTTGTGTAATAGAAAAGGGAAAAACATTTTTGACACGCAAGCCGAGAAAAAGTAAAAATTGATAGTGTTTGTTAAATAAGTGTTTTTTAAACCAAAAGCTGAGAAGTATTTTTTTTAAGTGGTTGCAAACACTCCGTATCTAATACTCCCTTCGTCCCAAAATTATTGTCCCGTTTTCCTTTTCGGTCCGTCCCGAAATAATTGTCTCGTTTCTTTACCTTCCTTATTTGGTAAACAAATTTATACCAAACCGTATCAAACAGTGCAAAACAGTGTCAAATAGCGTTGATAGAGTGTCAAACAGTGTCGCTATAGTGCCAAACAGTGTTGTTACAGTGTAAAACATTGAAAACAGTGTCACTACAATGTCATTTTCTTAATCTGTGTTAAAAAAAAAGGACAATAATTTTGGTTCGGAGGGAGTATGTAGACAATGGAAAGTCTACCAAGTTCGAGGGTGGTATAGTGTACTCAGGGAGTGTTTGCAATTGCTTCAACTTTAAAAAAGTGATTTTTTAAAGTAATTTTGGGAAAAGTGATTAATAGTAAAAGTTGGTAGTGTTTGAGAAAAAAGTGATTCTAAAAAAGTAAAAGTTGGTAGTATTTGGTAAAATAAGTGTTTTTTGTGTAATAGAAAAAGTGAAAAGCAGTTTAAAGCACCCTCCTACCTGCTTCCAGCTTTTAGCTTTTAAGTGATTAATTTAAGCAGAAGCTGTCATTTGAAAACACTCTTTTCAACTTTTTTTAAGCCAAAAGCTGAAAAGCGCTTTTTTTTAAGCAACCCCAAAACACTCCCTCAGTATCTAATCCCTACGGGTTTGTTTGCAATCAATTAAAAAAAGTGATTTTGGCTTTTTTGTAAGAAAAAAGCACTTATTTTCCCAAACACTATCAACTTTTACTTCCTCGGTTTTCGTGTAGAATCTACTTTTTATTTTTTCTATTACACAAAAAGCACTTATTTTACCAAACACTACCAACTTTTACTACTAATCACTTTTTCTCAAAAAGTGCTTTTATTTAAGCACAAGTGGTTGCAAACAGAGCCGTAGTACTACGTACTTGGTATTTCCCTCATTCTCCTATCAAAAATTGAAAGAGTTCCCCTTTCTCTTGCTTTCTTCAGTGAAACTATGAACCATCTCAAAGTCCCACTTTCACCTGGATCGCTCTCTTCACTTGCCAACTCTTAATCAAGTCCCATCCATGTCAAAGCCTTCTCCTCCCATCACCATTCAACATTCAACAGTTGCCCCAAATCATGCCCTCAATTTACACTTTCCACCCCATTTCAGGAAACCCGGCCTCAGAGTCCTCTGCTGCTCACCACCATCAACCCGGAGCCCGAATCTCCGGCAGATCCTCCGGAGAATACCCGACTGGGCCGACGGAATCAAAGAGAGCCGCATGCAGCAGAAGCGGTCTCTCTACAAGCACGACGATTGGTTGCAACACAGGAGCTCTCTGAGGCATCTCAGGCATATGTCGACCATCTTGACCTCTAGGGTTATTTTGTCACTGGTGCCTCCGGTGACCGCCCTTACATCGGTGGCAGCCATGGTTGCCTCTTACAACTCGGCCGTTGAGCTGAAATGGTTGCCGGAGGTTTTCCCGGTGTTAAGGTCGTCTTCTTTGCCTTACCAGTTGACTGCTCCAGCTCTGGCGCTTCTTTTAGTTTTCCGTACAGAGGCTTCATACTCGAGGCTAGAAGAGGGGAGGAAGGCTTGGAGTAAGGTGATTGCAGGGGCGAGTGATTTGGCAAGGCAAGTGATTGGTGTTGTTGAGAGTAAAAGCGATGCATTGCTCAAGAAGGCACTCTTGCAGTATATCATGGCCTTTCCAGTTGCTCTTAAGGTCGGGTTCATTTCTGAACATCTCTGTGAAGTATGGAGTGTTATTATATATACATTATAATCTTATAATGTTGTTGAATCCACCTATAAATCCTACATTAGAGTTCATTTATTCCACTTTTAGTTCCACCACTGTTTGATTATTCCTTCCTAACTTTCAGTTTTCCACTTTGGTCCCAAACTATACTTTTTGTCTCAAAGTTTTGTACATCTTCCATTACTTTTTGCTGGATTAATAACCGGAGTTGATCTAAAGTGGCAAAAATGAGTAGTTATGCAGTTACTTATGCTTCGAAGTGGAAGAAATGAAAGTTGTGGATAGAAAATGGGTATAGTCTAAAAGCCACTGGGCCAAAATGGTTTCTTTCTCTTTACATTACGTTCCTATATTATGGTTTCATTAGGAAGTTATATAAGATTCAAAAAACATTTAAAACATGGTTTACTTTTCGGGTTTACAAATAAGATGTCATGTTTGTTCGAAACCCACACTATTACATACAAGCATACAACAACAACAACAACATCCAAGCCTTAGTCCCAAAAGATATTGGGGTTGGCTAACATGAATCGATACATGCTATCACCACCAAAAGAAAAAGAAAGAAAATAAAGATAAAAAAGCTAAGCTATTATGAAAAAGATAATATAAAAAGAGATGAATATACCTAAAAATGATAAAAAGAGATGAATATACTTATATACCTGAAAAATCATACATCATATAAATTAGACATGATAAAAAACATATTCAATTCAATTGTTAATCATATTTATTTTTCTATTAGTTTGTTTTTATTAGTTAGGCAGTGACAACTGATTAGTGAACATGAAAATGGATTTAGAAGATATTATGTCAGTTCGATGATGTTTACTTTGAGTTTATTCAATTAGAATTTAGGACTAGGTTAGTTTCAAAATTTTGGGGTTTGACAATTCCAACCCGCCAGAAGTTTAAGATTCATTTAACAATAACACATTTGTAACACGGTTGTATTTTTTCTCAATACAGTGCCACTTGGTGTATGGCTCAGATATGGCAAGTGACCTAAAAAGCTTTCTTGAGGCTGAGGATCTAGCAGTAGTTCTTAGTTCAAAACATCGCCCACACTGCATCATTGACTTTATCTCCCAGTGCATTCTATCTCTAAATCTAGAGGAAACAAAGCTGCAGCTGCTGGTAAGTTTTCTTGGACACAAAAACCTGAGGAGATCTTGTGTACAAATCTATGCATTTTATTTACTTTTCCAGTCATTTTGTAGGAGTCAAAGGTTTCGTGTTTCCACGAAGGGGTTGGTGTTTGTGAACAGCTCATGGGTATACCCATCCCACTGTCGTACACCAGACTAACCTCAAGGTTTTTAGTCCTTTGGCATCTTTCGCTCCCCATTATACTTTGGGATGACTGCCACTGGATAGTGGTCCCTGCTACTTTCATCAGTGCAGCTTCTCTCTTCTGTATCGAAGAGGTCCGTTTTGCTCCCACTTCCCTCATGTTATCCACATTTTATATGCATACAAGAAAGCAGGAGATGTAAGCCCATCTTAAAAGCTGTGTTTGGTGGGCAGCCGTCTTAGATGTAGTGCTTACACAGGTCTGATGGAGCTAGTTAGGTTATAATCAATATTAGAGATGGACAGCTAGGGAAAAAAACAGTAGGCGGCTAAAGTCGGTTGGGCTTGGTTCCCTATCCAGTCTGTAGTGGTTCCTGACTGCCCAGTGGTCTCTAGAACCTTTTCCAAATCGTCTGTAGGCTGTCCTGCTTATGGTCAAATCGAGATTTACACTCTTATTTTAAGGTGGTCATGGTTTTGGCCACGCAATTCCCCTTACCCGTTCGGTTCCGGGTCACACAAAGGGGTGAATTGGAAATCGGTATACCGTATACCCAGTCTGGTTTTGGCCCTGATCTCAGGTCAGATCAAGATTAGTTTGTTAGTTTTTTATCTATAAAATAGAACCAGTCTGGAATTGTATTCTAGAGGAACCAAAACTGGTTTGGACGGTTTCGAGAACCAGTAAACAGTTAGTCTTTCAGACAAAAAAAACATGAACCAGTTTGGATCAGGTCACCCCTACTTTTCCACAATTTGTTCAAGGCATAGCCAGGGCCGTATATATCATTGTTCCCCACTTGATCCATTCCGACCTCGATTTGGTTGTTTTGTTCTGGCTTAGAACCAGAACCATGTTCACGCCTAGCTAAGAATTGTTGGCAAATAAAGTTTGACCAAATTTTCTAGTAACAAGGGTCTCAGGTGATTCGTAACTATTTTCACAGGTTGGTGTTCTTATCGAAGAGCCGTTTCCCATGCTTCCACTGGACGAGCTATGCAATGTGCTTCATGACTGCATCAGGGAAGCAATGGCGAATGAGAAAGCAATTGAAGCAATCATCAATTCAAAACAAAAGACACGGGATAAAGAACACTGTCCAAATGGATGCCCAAACTCACAGTCACAGAACTGACCTAGACTGTACATAAGATAAGATTAGAAGAAAGTTTTTTTCTGAGCGTCATGGTCTCATGGATGGGCTAGTAAATAGTACTTTCATGTCCAGTGTACATATGTCTAAACATAAGAGGCTGCTGCAATAGTGTAACGTAAGCGGATGCCTTTTTGGGCACTGCGTAGGCGGAATGATGTCTGTATATTCAACTATTTAAGGCTTTAAGCATATTCGGTTTATAGTACGTAAAGAAACTCTTGAAACTGAAATCATGAAATGAATGATCCAAAAGCAAGGCAACGGCAATCAACATAGGATGATAGATATGTTCATGTATCATACTATCATGTATGTATGTATGCATGAAAACGCTCAAGTATCTATCTTTGTTTGATCATGTAAAAATTATTTACCGGATATAACACTATTCTGAACAATGAATAAATATTATCCAATAAATAATACGTAGTATTTAATTGAAAAAAATACTCCCTCCGTTCCGTAATTAAGTTTCTACTTTCCTTTTTGAGATGGTCCATATTAAAGTTCCTACTTCAAACCTTTCCTTATTTGGCAAATGATTTACACAAAAACAGTGTCAAACAGTGTTCAAACAGTGCACTCCACAGTAAAGTCAAATTTATTTCTTAATATGTGTGAAGTCAAACTAGGAACTTAATTAAGAACCGGAAGTAGTCATGGACCCGGGCCGGGCCCGGCCGAGCTTTTTTTTTGGGAAGGAAGGCCCGGGACCGGCCCGGGTAGCCACTGGGTCTGGGCCGGGCCTCCGGTTTGGTCATTTCTTTTTTTTTTTTGCTTTCCTAACCCCCTCACCCCCCAAACCCCCAAACTCCTCCTAACCATCAAGCCCAACCCGGGTGGAACCCCAAAAAATGAAAAAAAAAAAAATCAATTCGGCCCGGACCCGACCCGGCCGGGCCGGTTCGCCAAATACAAGGCCCGAGCCCGGACCCGCCCCCACTGGGCCTAGGCCCGACCCGGACCCGAACCTGAACCCGAGAACCGGGCCGGTTCCGGGCCCGCACAGTAGCGGGCCGGGTTGGTCCCGGGCCGGGCGGCCCGAACCGGGTCCATGACTAACCGGAGGGAGTAATATTTAATGGTTGAAATTATATTACTGATGTGTAACAATATTGAACATTTGAACCACTGAATTATGAAAAGGCCGAAATGAAATAGGCATGCCAGGAATCCTGTTTGGAAGCACTTGCCCTAAGCATCTCCTAATGTATGGTTCAAATGAAAAGAAATATTCTATGAAAAGTGAGAATAATTTTAGGTTTTCATTACTTCAAAAATGATGGAATAGATCAATGTCGCATCAAAAAACATTATGAGGAAAATGTAATATTTTAAATTTTGTGCAATGCATTATGCTATAGAGTGCATGCTGTATGTATAACTGTATAAGTGTGCATCAATGCGTGATTAAAAGTCACAATGTTAGTTACTCCAAGCAAAAAAAAAAGTCACAATGTTATAATTGTACATTTGTACGTAATGTATTTCGTATGCATTGCACTTTTAAATTGAACGGATTCATTAAAGGTTGTTTATAATTACGTTTGTTTGAACTTAAAATTGATTTCATTCATATTTTGTGACATCAATGGTCAAAATTAGTTTTCATTTTTTGAACCAAATTTTATGTGTGTGTATGAATATAACTTTGCAAAGAATATAATTCATGGGAAAATATGAAGGATATAATCAATAGACGCATACAGAGTATTATTCAATATAACCAATCGGTCCAAACGTTATTGCAGTACAAAGTTACAAGAGAATCATGTAGAAACAAGGATAGGAACGCCCACTAATCTTGAGATTTTGGGCTAAGATAAAAAGACACGAAGACTTCTAGCAATATTAGATTTTTTGGCCACTGGTATTGACTATCTTTTGAAAACCAAATACTTGAGAAGCTGATATGAGTTCTATAGCTTTGACTGGACAGCAACAGGTGGTTTGGACCGGATGGGTCTCTGCAACGCTTCTTGAGTAAGTGATGCCACAAGCTACAAATTACCATATCATCTAAGGTTTATTTGCAGGGATCAATAGCTAAGCGGAAGCACAAAGTTGGAAATGACAGAATAAAAATTTGGAATGTGTGGTAGTTTACCGTTCCTTTCCTGTCAAACATTTGCCCAGTAACAAAACCACGGACATTATATGCTGATGGACTTCTAATCTGTCCAGTTTAAAGAACAGGTTTGGAGAATAATTTGCCATTTTACGAAGTACTTATAAATATTATTACAAACTTAATCTTACCACGAACAATATCCAATCATCAGCACGAAGAGGTCTGTGAAACCACATCCTGAAAAAATAGGAATGCAGGAATCAATATTCATGCTTAGATATTGTTGGAGCAGAAATATAAATTAATACTCCGTATGCATTATTGTAACTTAAATGTACTTTACTAAATTAAAATAAGTATATTTATCAGTAGGTAGCTCAACCGAAATGAAAGAAGATAAACCCAAGCAAGTCAGCGGAGTCCTGGTTTGAAGGGATGGAACTGAGCAGTTAACCAAACCCTGAATTCAAAGGAGGTTACCGGATCCCTTGAAACGGCAATGAAATGCTCAGGAAAGCTTCAACCGTGTTTCTTTTAAATAGAAGACAATCTCATTGTAAAGGGGGATGATTACGCTGCAGTATACTGTATACTTAAATATACTCTCAATTACTAGCTCAATACACTTTCTTTCTTGATTTACATCTTGTTCTTGTACGTGATTCCAATCACTATTTATTTTTCCTTTAATAAACCGCACTTTACGTAAATTTGCATAAACATATATTACCCTTATCTTTCCAACATAAGTTTGCTTTGACAAACAGCTGAGACTATATTAGCACTGTATTATCGTAGATAATGAGCTTCATTAATTGATAAGTTACTTTGCATGTGCGCCCATTTGTGTCATTTAATAAACAAATACGAAGTAACGATTTAAATACCACCCTTGAAGTACATTAGTTATGAAAAAATAACAGAAATGTTATCTGATTAGACTTAACATTGTCTACATTGTCGTTAAGCAGATTTGTGACCAACAAGCCCTACAGTGTAATCGATAAATCAACTGTTCTTTTAATAATTCAAAATCAGTACAGTATACACATTAGATAAACGCAAAATAAATATTAGTGTATTGTATAACACTTACGTATGATCCAGACTGGCAGCTGAAGCCTTCAGCCCTCTATTGCGATGAGGATTATAACTTACATTAGCAAAGATAAGATCCGATGCAAATGCGACAACACATCTACAAACCATCCCAAAAG
Organism: Cuscuta epithymum; assembly: GCA_945859915.1. Taxonomy (NCBI): domain Eukaryota; kingdom Viridiplantae; phylum Streptophyta; class Magnoliopsida; order Solanales; family Convolvulaceae; genus Cuscuta; species Cuscuta epithymum. The sequence continues at coordinate 2,098,646 of CAMAPF010000075.1, read as the reverse complement.
ATAGCATTACCCCATTTATGTAAGGAAAAATTCATATGAATAATCCAAACTATTAACATTCTTCTTATATTAATCCAAAGTTGCAGTAATTCTAGTATAATCTAAATTATAAGGGTGACCTTCTCACAACAAACCGGTGACCTTATACCTATCCAACGAGTCATCTGGACATGTGTCATTTTTTCATTGGTTTTCATATGATTTTCATTTTCCTTTTATTTTCGTTCCTATATTAAGTTATTTCCCAGGGCTTTATTTCTTCTTCTTCCTTGGCTGTGGGTTGCCCGCTAGAAAATTAGGAAGATGGCCAGTGGCCGGCAATGAGAAGAAACGATGAAGGGGGTTCCATCCTCATCTATCTGTCTTCAAGATCCAGCTGACCCATCTCGTTTTTTATTTCCTTTTCTCCCTTCCTTGTGCATTTGGGCATCTAACAGTTCTCTCTGGACAGCTGGGGAAATCAAGAAGATAACGAAGTAGCTAGCAACGACAATAGAGAAGGAATGACGGATGGACTCCATCCTCATCTAAGCTGCCTTGAAGTTCCATCCCACCCTGCTGCTGTCGTCTGACTCGTCGCCGACGACGCTCCAATGCAAAAGAAGATTGGAGAAGGAAGCTAGATGTGTGATAGAGTTGGGCATTAACCAGATCTTGACAAATCTTAAATTGGTTTCTAAATTCGTATAACCCCTAGCCATCTTCTCATTAGCTTGGTTCCATGTCGGTGCTTAGACCTCCTGCTGAAAGAGAAAACTGGTAGAGAGCATGAAGAGCATGGGGTGGGAACGAGCTTGGGCCCACTTCTGTGGGCCAGTTAGGGGCCGCGATTATAGTTTTATTTATTATTATAAATTTTATGTTATGTTTTTAGTTTGGGCCTATTATTAGTAGAGTATTTAGTAGAGTTAGTATGGGCTTAATTAGGATTTAATTAATTTGGGCTCGATTAGGGTTTCTCTTGAGTCTCTTACTAGAAGGCTATTTATACCCCTTGCCAGGGTTCATTCTTGCTTATCTTGGAATAAAGTTGGATTTCAGCCTTTTGGCACTGCGCAACGATTTCTATTGTTGATTATCTGGGCTACGGTTTACCCCGTTGATTTTATTTTTCTGTTCTCAACAAAAACCTCCGATTGAGTCTAGACCGCTTGGCTGTTCATCTTGTTCTTTTGTTTTTATTTTTTTATTTTTGGTTTTTGTTTTTTGCCTTTACCGGTTGAGCAGGTTGATGGTTACCTGGGATCAATTATAGAAGACTGTCAATAAATTTCAGATTATTGTAGAATTATGCATAATTGGGATTAATATTAGAAGATGGCTAATAGTTGGGATTATTCATGAGAATTTTTCCTTTATGTAAATATCAAAGAAAGGATGAGAACATGTTCAGAAAATATTGCGATGCAAAATAGACTAAAAAAATCTATATTTCATAGTAGCCACAATGAGTTAACCAGCATCCAGCCTATTGGCTTGGAAATTAAATCTGGTATATAATAGTACATGGGTTTATCATTATTATATATGGATGGAAGTGCATAATAATCAATAAAATACAATCAGATCTATAATTTGTTTAGTCCCTAAAATAAGATCAAGGTGGCAATTTTCCAACGTATTTGTATGTGTTATAGTACTAATAGCTGCTTCTCATCAAGCATCTATCGAGGCAATAATTATACTGTGAAAATAATAAGGATACTCAAACAAATATTCCATCCCAAAACAAACCCCAATTTGACAGAGCACGGGGGTTAAGAAAACAAAAACTGTATGGTTCAAAACTTGAAACTTATTTAGAAAAGAGGGAATTGACATGACCCCATACTGCTTTGCCTAAGAGGAAATGGGCCTTGGTTTTGGGACGGAGCAAAATGAAGTATGTGGTTCATTGAAGGACAGAGAATTCCAACTATATATTTTAATTAGAAATTATTTGTAATATAAATATGATATGAAAATGTTCTTTGCTAAAAGTACTTTTATATTTCATAAAAGTATAAAATTTATAACTTCCATAAAATTATACTAATCAAAATCATGGTCCAAACTTTAAGATATGGCTAAATATTTTGGGACCTCGGCAGTATGTTTCAAACTCATAGCTTTACAATTCTAAATTATAAAAATGTATGGAAAATTTGTTACCTGTGCAAAGCTTGATCATCAGAAAGATTTCCCTTTGCTCTAAACCAATACCTCAAACTGCAGCATGTACCACCAGGCCCCAAATAAAGAGTTCAGGATATTTCATTCTGTACTGACCGAAATTAAGTAACTGATAAAAATGACATCTAACCTTGGAGGGCTCTTAGTCCGGCCGGTTGCATTATTAGGATCACAGAACCTTATCTCTATTGGCCATGGAACAAATTCTGCAGTAGCTACCTTGTTCCTATAAGTCCTGGATAAATTAAGTACTACTGGGAATCAAGGGTCTTAGTAAACAATATAAGTAGCATCAATGAAAAATGTTTGTTTAGATAAGCAATCTGCTTCGAAAAAAAACCATTAAGACAGAGTGCTAAAGAAACCTTTAGCTTTGCTAAGTTAGTAAGCACACATCACTCTTGTACATTCCTCCCCTCCCTTTCAAAGCACTCTAGTCTTTCATATTTATCATAAGAATTACAAATATGCAAAATTACTTGCAGCCCTTGTCTGGTTTAAAAGAGGGGAGGGGATGAAAACTAAGGTGGTTAATTAAAGGACCAGGAAGGAATTAGTGGTTTGAAAAATTATGTAAAAAAATGTATTTGATATAATTTTTGGTGCATTCAAACAACTATTTATATACACGTGTATCACATGTATTTGTATCAAATGTATTATAATAATAATACCGCATGAGTATATTGCTGTTCAAAAAAGGTGAGAGAAATTAAGAAAGAAGTCGCAAAATATCCCGCACAAATTGGGGAGTGATACATGAAGAGTTGGAGGATTTTATAGTTCATCCACACACACACCCAACTCCCCTAACCAAACACACATAACTACTTTACTTTCCTACTCTTCCAGTCTTCCCACTAAACTCCTCACAAATCAAGGGCTTAAGGACACGAAGACCTAGCGTAAGAATAATTTAACCTGGGAAGACGAGGATCAGTTAGGCGCCTTTCACGTATCTCTTCCATTGACATAAGCTGCAATAGTTTTGAATGAAGCATCAAGAGCAACCACAAAAACGAGATGGAAATATATAATCACATTATACCATTTCTGGATCCAGCACATTAGGCATTAATGCATCCTGGTGGACAAATCCATCTTCTTCTTTCTATGGAAATATTTTCACCCATTAGAAATCAATCCATATGGCTTTGACTAATCATATACAATAATGTACACGGCAACACAATGATTATTAAACATAATGATATATACAATACAGTTTCATCAAGTCCAGCACTAACTAAAGCAATAAATTAGCATAGACCATCGATACGACGATACATCACCTGAAATGAAGCAACTAAAGTAAATACAACATTGCCTTTCTGTATTGCATCTACCCTCCTGGTTGCAAAGCTCTTCCCATCACGTACACGGTGTACTTGATATATTATTGGTACTATAAAATTAAAAGAGTGATGATTACTTTAGATTGTACATGAAAATATTTAGTAGTGGAAACAGGTTAGCCCCCCCCCCAAATAAATTTTGGTTGTGTATATATATGCACATATGTTTATGAACTATAGAATGATGTGTTCTAATATGAAGCTTTGGGCCCCCGTAGTCTGATGGAATTTTATCAATCCAGGACCTGAAATAGCTTCACTATCAATAGGGGACCTGAAAGATAAAGTATGTCGATATAGGACCCCAATGATTGAAAACAATCAATCTTAGACATAAAATACCACAGATTTTGATTTGTTCTAACAAAAATTACTACCTCCGTCCCACTATGTTTGGGACAATCCGGTTTACGATGCTTGACCGACGATAAAGCAAACAGATCCCTGTCCGCACTCAAATTATTTTTAGAAAAAAAAATACATATTCATAAACTACATTAAAAGCTTTACAAAGTCACAAAACCCATAATCAAATTTGATAAAAATTTGATATATAAAGTAAGATATTAAGAGTTATTTGCGTTGACCAAGTGGATAGTGTCTGGGTCAATTTTAGCGGGACGGAGTAAATATTATTTAATGTTATTAAACTAATAAACTTTTGTGAAGAAAAACATCAAAAATTAGCAATGGGATTAATAAAAAATTAAATAAATCAAAATTTGTGATATTTTAGGTCTTAGATTGATAGTTTTCAATCATTTGTGCCCTATATCGACACACTTTATCTTTCAGGTCCCTCATTGATATTGAACCTATCTTTCAGTACATGTATTGATAAAACTCCTAGTCTAATTTATCAAGCCCTGCCTCCCCAATACAACACTTTTGGTTCTGCCATACACATACCAGAAATATATAATACGATTTTATTCAATTCTTTTTATTGCTCACTCATCACTTATGATTATTATGTATGAACAAATATTGATGTAAGAATGCCCTTTTATTAAAAAAAAAAATACGTGTGCGTTAGACAGACATCTTTCAAAATCATCAAATTGATAGATAAACTATCAATAATTGGGAATATTAACTAAATCAGTAAACAGGGAGCAACCGAAGAGTTTCAAGTTAAAAATGAGTAAATCGCTCACTATCAATTTCCCCAGCCAGAAGGAAGTGGGCATGCAGGCTATGAACAACCTTGATCCAATCAACAGTTTTTGTAGCTGCTGCTAATGCCTGCAGAGGAATTAATTATGATTTTTCACTAAAAATTAACACATCCCAACCAAAATAATCTACAAGAAAAACTTCTTACCTGGCCCAGAAATTGACCTCCAAATACTTTTCCAAATTGTGGAGCATCGGGCAATGTGATACCTCGAAAGATATTAAGCTTCAAGACAACATATTAAGTAAATAAGTTTAAACACAGCCTTCAAATTTCCAAATTTGATGGAGGGCGTGAGTCTATGAGAAATGTATCTATACATGATTAGAACATATGGGTGTTTGCTTAAATATTACCAAGTCATAATCTTTCTTTTCTTAAACCCCAGCTCTCTCTTAAATAAAAGCATTCTTTTCTTATGACCTTCTCTATTTATGTTCTTTATTTAAAGAGTGATATTCTTTACCTATGACTAAATATCTGAAGCAAACATGGTAGTCTTATATGCAGAAAATGATTGTGTTTTATTCTTATCTAGAGCAATGGTTTTGAGACAATAAATGCAATTTAATGAAAATGCAGATACCATGGGTCCATGACATTATGACAGGAATACCTATAGAAAGCAATAGCCAGTTTTCAACAGAAAAATGTAAATGGTATATCTGTTTGTGGACAAAACATACTTATTTCATTTTAAATTCATCTAATTCGCGCCTAGTTATGGTTAAGTAAGAATGCAGGATAAATTTTTGGAGTAATCCTTTAAAAACACACCCCATAATTGTTTGTTCTAGATAACTATGGACACTTTATACACATTGCAAGGGGAAAAGTCTATTGGGATTCAGTTTACACTGCAAATACAAATTTTGATAATTGTCATAAGTCATAACTGATAACCAAAAACAAAAAATAAAGAGTAATAATTTGAAACGATATGGAAAATAATGAACAAAAGATAACTAAACATAATAATACACATTAGAGACAAATACATACTTCTATTGGTTCCAAATGCAATATGTGCTCCACTAGGGAGCATTTGTCCACTGCTATGTCTGCGTTCCATATTGATTTGGGTTGTAGCAGATTACTATGTTCATGACGCAGCACTAAGCAGGTTAGCTGCCATAAAAAACGGGCGGCGAGTCATTACAACTTCAGATGATAACTTCAATGGAAATGATGAAATTGATTGAGAAAGAAATATTAGTCTTAGAGATGAAGAGTACTTTAGTGAGCGCAATTACATCAGCATGCTGAGCGGATGATGTGAGACCTGCAACACAATCCTCAGTGTTATCCACCTCTCTGGAGATCTTTACGACAATGACAACAACAAAAAGATTCAAAGGATTTAACTGAAAAGTGAGTATGTAAAGAAAAATCGGACCATGACCAAAATAATCATATTTTTTTAACTGAAATTCGGTGTGGTTGTCTTCATCATCATGGTCAGAACCACATACTTCAGCCTATATGAAGGAAGAGGATTTGGGTAAAGAAAAAGGAGTTTGTATATAACCATATGTTATTGCAAGAGCCAAGAGATAAACCAGTATGAAGTTATGAACACTATGAACTTACCTCTCCACTCCATATGAAGTAAATTCCATCCCCCGCTTCCCCTTCACGTAGTACATAATCACCTTTTTCTTAAAAGAAAAAATACAACCACAAATGGAAACGATGAGGAAATGTCAAACAAAGAAAGATGAGTGTCAAATATTTAAAAAGAAACTGTTTTTGCACAGCAATTCAGCATTCAACTATGCATATACAGAATAACAGAAATGCATAAGTCGGAGCTCAGAAGCGAAATTTGAACAATAATTGACTAGAAAAGCTAGAAGGAACCGGAAAGGTTTAAATGAGTAATTTTATACTTTCTAGATAGTTGTTAAGATTTATTTTAAAATCGTGAATGATTAGTTTAACATAGTAAAAGCAGCGAATTTAAGTGTAGATTCAAGTGGAGAATGGGAAAGGTCAATATTTCCTCTTTTTTCCCAAAGTTAGATTTGACTAAAAAGACACCATAAACATAAGAGTAGAGATTAATCATGTATTTTACCATAATTCTTAACCTCAACGAGCTGCGCGATTCTCGTGACCGAAGACCTCGGCAATCTCTGCAGCAACGGTACACCGCTCAAAAATTCCGATACTGCAAAATTCAGTCACTGCGTAAACAATCATGCGTTTAAGAAATGATGATTGCTGCTAAAATCTGAGGGGAGAGAGAGTCTAATATTCACCTGATTCGATTTCCATTTTCAAGCTTTTCCGGTAATATATGAGATGAAAACCACTGCACAAGTTAATCAGATATTCAAATCAGAGAAAGTGGGAGGCCGTAAACTCGGAGCTACGAATTAGAAGTTCAAGAAATGTCGAAATTTTAGAAGTGCGGATTTTATAAGTTTGCAAAGTTCGGATGTCACATAAATCACATGCTGATTTACAAAATTTGTAAATTGAATTATTGAAGTTTACAAAATTTCGGCACATGCTTTTGAAGGTACATAAAGTTGTTTACTAAACTTTAAACCACGTGCTTTTAAAAAGACATTTGGGGTATGTTTGTCACAACTGGCTGAAAAGGTACTTTTATAAACTTTATAGTAACTGTTAGCTTTTAGTGACTGAAAAAGTTTTAGTTGTTTGATAAAAAGCTGGTTGTTTGATTTAGTACGTTTTAGTATACAAGTTGTTATGACTAATTAATACAGAGTACTAAAAGTCGTGGGCTTTTCCTAGATGCTATTCTCGGTAACATCTCAAAAAAGATTTTTTAATTTTCGAAAAACTCTTCAAAATTGTTATGTCAAACATACAATGAGAATCTTTTAAAGACTTTTTGAACAATACAAAAGTTATAGAAGACGGAGAACATCAAACATGCACTAGTCACTAGATGTATCTTAAGATATTTGATGGGAATACCCAATTCCTAAACTTTTCTCTTCGGTTACTCACACGATCCTTTGTGCCCTACTCAAATGGATTAATTGCAAATATCCAAGTAGTATAATAACACCATAAAAGAAAGCTTGGGTAGGTACAGTCATCAACGACCCGCACGTTTAATTTGTGCTCAACAAATAAGAAAACATACTTCGTACTCCGCATGTGATAAGAGTTGTACACACTGACACACATTAATGATGTGTACAACGAGAATTTTGTAGGAGTTTTTCTTATCATAGTTGTGTTAAAATATAAAACAAAACAACTAAAAATAATCAAATTACTTCAGCATCTCTAGCTAGCCCGACAAACCATGCACTGAAAGCTATTACCACTCGGTGATACCTTTCTACTGCATCCAACACAAACTATGTAGCACCAATCTTAGTGGCTGTCGATCGAAACAATTTCAGCTAATATCCAGTGTTTTCCATCCTAGTATATATGTTTAGTTAATAAATACTTCAGTTGTTGGAAATATGATGAAAAAAGTCATTTTGAGTGGTCTCAGTTTTGGGTCCTGAGATATATTTGTAATATAAACATATGTAATAACTAATAAGAGTGACTTATTATTAAAGTACAACTTTCATACTTGGATTTATTTCATTCGGTGATTAGAATCCATAGTTGTAAACGTTGTAAAGTGAAATGTCAAAATGGTAAATTATTGTCCTATATCATAAATAGATGGTCTATTAATACAATATTATGTGATAAGGATCGGAATATCATTCAAGTATCACATATGATAGCTTGAAATATTATTCCATACGTTCAAACCTGCTCGGGATGATCTAAAAGTGTGGGAAAATTTCTCAAGTTAAAAGGCCATTTAATTTGTGGACAACAATTTTGAAATGTTTTATTATCTTTAATTGTATCGATAATAAAACTGATAGCTTTTAAGCTGCATTCGGAAGTTTCAAAATTGTTAAGAGTTGCTAATAGTTTCTTCTTTTCCCCTAACACATCAACTAGCTCTAATAGAAAAAGAAGCTCTCACTCCTTTCTTCTCTCCAATCATTTTTTAAATCTCTAAGTGTTGATTGGTTCTTGAGTGCAAAGCAAAGTTCCATTCTCGGGTAGGAAGCTTTTCCTCTTTCATTCCAAGCTTTATCTCTTTTACAGCACTTTGGGCAACGGTCGAAGGTTTCAGTTAGGGTAGCTACAAGGCTGAAATAGAGTAGGATTATTCTGGGAGCAAATTAGTCAGACCCGTCCGAATAGTTATCGGGATACGGGGGCTGTCTTTCTTTAAGGCCAATGCGTTTTAACAGGCAATCCTGCGATAAGTTTTCTTATCTTTTCTATTTATTCATTTTATTTATTCTAATTATTATTATTGTTTTCTTTCCTTGCATTTGGCGGTTTGTCTGGTGATTTGTTTAAACTCGGGATTTTTATTTGGTTAAACTCGCATTTTATATTAATTTTCAAACATTAGTAACATTAACTAGAATGTGTAAAGTAATTGAAAAAAATTGTAGAATGAACCATGAAATACCTCTTTTAGATTCATTAGTTGCTCAATGGTCACCAAATCAATCTTCTTAGTACATATATAATCCGTCAAACTTAACTAAGAACTGAAATCGAAAACCACATTTCTGGCAGCCATTCTTTAGAAAAATATAGTTATTTGTAGCTTGTAGTTCTGTTACATTACCTATTCTTGAATTCATTGAAATCGCCATCATGTCCATTCAACCATCTTTGATGTGTCAAACATGGTGTTGACACATACACAACCTAATATTTTGAAAAGTGTTAAAAATAGTGGGAAGCAAAACTTAATAAAATAGGTAGTAAACAACCTTAAAATCTTTTTAATCGACAAACATGTAAGAGTGTGATTATGTCACCACGATTCTAATTTTTTAAAGTTAACAATATGTCCACTTAATCTCCCCACAGTGTCCCTGTACTGACATTTCCCCTTAAAAAAAAGTTAATGTTTCATTCCTCAAGTATCAACACACATTTATTTTTATGTTTATGGGTTTTTAATTACTTTTACCAAGGAAACTTACTTAGTGCTCCCAAGGCCAATTTCCATCAACTGTGAAGGACGACCATCCCTAATCACTAGTCTTGGTTTTCTTTCAATCAACAACTTTCCCATAACATCAGAAATATAGGATAAAAATTGCTAATATAATAAGATAGTACTCTAATTAGAAGCAAAATTAAAACCACCCAAATCACTCATTAGATACCTATTCCAGTCTTCCATGAAGGACAAAGACATGAAGAAAATCAAACCGATCTATGGCTTCCCATAATCGTCGAAGGTCCAAACACTAAAAAAAAACGTTTTCGAGCTTTTGACTTAAAAAAAAGCTAAAAAGAGTGTTTTCCAGTGACAAATTCTACTTAAATTTATACTTAAAAGCTAAGGGCCTGTTTACTAACAGAAATATTTTCTGTTTTTCCAAAAATTTGGAAAACTGGAGATAGAAAAATTAGAAAACGTGTTTACCTACCTGTTTTCCGGAAGTAAAAAAACCAAACATGTTTCGCTTCTTCCTGCTGAAATAGAAAACCAACTTTTATACGTTTTCTGAATTCATAAAACGCGGAGCTACAGTGATAGTAATTTACTCGCTCTCCTTCTCTTCCGCCTATCTTCTTTACTTCCTCGCCTTCTCTTCCGCCTACCATCTTTACTACCTTCCATTACAGCGTTCTACCTTCCTCCACCTACCATCTTTACCTCTTCTCCAAACCCTTGCTATCTGAATATTGTTTAACCCTTGCTATCTGAATATTGTTGCTATCCTATTAAAGTCGCAACTTGCTTCCCCATATACATCCCACCCCTTCTCAAACGATATACAAGCTCGTTGCTTCACATGTCAACCAAGCTCCGACTTCACCAAACAGGGCATCACTGCTAGGAGCTGCACCCCGACATCACGGAATCTCCCAATTCTTCAGTCGGCTCCTGTTCTGTCGGCGACTTGAAGGTAAGCCTTGATATTAAATGGCATTTTCACTTTACCTTTTTGAAAAATCGAATTCGATTGGTAACCTGAAAGCAATTGAAGCCTGAAAGTCATACCCATGTGTCATACAAATTTCAAGGCTAATTGAGCTTAATTTTTTTTCCTGGGTTTTTCTGCTACAGCAGTCTAGGTTTAATAGTTATTTGATTTTTTGACACTTGATTGATTTGATGTATATAAGTAAGTTGGAATTGAATGTGATCCAAATTGCTTTCATTTTTCCTTTTTTTGTGTCTGAGTTTGTTAATTGGATTAGCTGTGAGATTCCTGAATTTTTTGTTGGTTATACTTATCCAAAAGCTATTAAAGCATGGGAATGTGTTCTACAGGCTTAGAGGATTTTTTTTTCCTTTTGTGATCTGTTTTTTTCAATTGTATATATGTATCTATATTAGCAAATTTTTCTGTTTTTTCCTTATTATTTATTGCTTAGGAAGTCGTATATGTATAAGCTTGAAATATTTGACATGAACTCCAATCTATTTCATCCTGTCCAGCTAATTTTACAATGTATAAAACTTTTATCTCAGCTACGGTTGGAAACATCATCCTTCTGCATCCATACTCCTTATTTACTTAGATGTAGACATTTATTTAACTTCCTGACCCTATTTGAGTGCATCCTCACTTCACAAGCTGAGTGAGAATTAAAGGGATTTATTTATTCAACCAAGACTCTTAAATCACAATATAAAGTCATGGTTTGAAAAATCATGGGGGGTGACAACACTGAACCTGGTTTCCTTTAAACCATTTACGAAGTATTTGGGAAAGAAACTATGGTATAAAACTTCCAGAATAATTAGAGTGTTAAATGCAAGCAGTACTGTTACATATAGAAAATTGAACAAGTAGAATTAGATTCTTAAAGCTTAGTTGACGTTAAAGTACAATAAGTTTAAACAAAAGCTTGTAAGAACTATTTCCGGTGGCAAGCATAAGAGTAAAGTGATAACCGCAAAGCAGGGTAAGTCTAAATATAATTACCCGTAAAAAGAACAGTCTAAAACATAAGCATAAAGCTTCAACTGCAAAAAACACTAAGCTTAAAACATGTCATAGTCCACCCTCTGCTGCATCAGGTTCATTTTTTGGTGCTTTAAGTTCGGCTTCTTGGTCTGTTTCTTGATTTATTATGGCCAACAACCTTACACAATTAAGAATCATGAGTTTGCCTATTTCTTAGTTGTTGCTTAAGAAGTATGGGCTAACGGCTGGTTTAGATTTTAATGATTCGATGGTTTTATTTCTTATGCTAATATGTTCTCTTCGAAAAACTGTTTTGACATAAGCATCTAGTTCATTAGGCTTAATTTGTGCACATGAGCATTATATTGCTAGTTACAGTACATAGTTCTAATAAGATTGAAAACAGTGGCATGATTCAATGAAATCTTGTTAAGCAGGCTTAAATAAGCAAGCTTTATTTAACTACCGACACTCGTCCGTGCGTAATGTCATCAAGAGGTGTTTCGGAGTACTAAAGCAAAGATTTCCCATTCTAGACATATCACGTGGTTACCCATTGACAAGACAAGTTCAAATTCCCATAGCTTGTTGCGCATTGCATAACTTCATTCGCATGCAAGATAGAAACGATGATTTGTTTTTGGAGTACGAGGAATATAATAATATGATATTTAACACGGAGGCAAGTACAAGTGAAAATGGATCACTTGAATTTGATATGTCTCAACACAACAAATGCACGAAATTCGAGAAAGTATTGCAAATGCAATATGTGATGATTATAATGTTTGAGATGTCCAAGTACAACTGTTGTAATGATTAACATGTCACTTATTGAACTTTCAGCGTTGGGGAACATTTATGTTAATTTTTGTTGTGTTATTTCAAATGTTTGTGAATGTGCATTTCTTTTTCCAAATATAAAGTCAACGTTGTTTGATAAAAATGAAATGAAAAACTGAAAACTTCTGGTAAACATGTTTTCTGATTTGGAAAACAAAAATCTGGAAAACGAAAACAGAAAACTGAGGGCTTGAAAACAGAAAATGAAAACAGAAAAATATTTCCGTTAGTAAACGGGCCCTAAAAGTTTGAATATGTTTTTAACTTTTTCTATTACACAAAAGGCACTTATTTTACCAAACACTAACAACTTTTACTTTTCAAAATTACTTTTTTTCCCAAACACTACTAAAATTAAAGTGTCTGCATTTGCTTTTTTAAGCACTTTGGAGCTTTTAGCTTTGGAAAAGCTAAAAGTGGTGTTTGCTAATCCCATATTCTGCTTTTTTTTAGTGATTTTATGCCAAAATCTAAAAGCAACCCAAGTGGTGCTTTTTAGTGCTTTTAGGTAATGTTGTAAACAACTCCAACTTTGGGGATAATGTCATACCCAATTAAACCCAAAATACCCTTCATCTCTCCCACACCAATCCAACGTCAGAGCTCACCCCTACCTATGCTCTGCACTTCTTTCTTCTCCCTTTTTCCCCCACACACATGCACATAAATATGATATATATTCCATGGGAAGAAATCTAGATCCATGGGGATTTTGAATGCTGAGAATCGTCGCCAGGGGACTTCGAGGGTGTATCACCATCCTCCGCCTCATTCCAAAGACGTCAAGAAGTCGGCTCACCACCATGACGGCGACAACGACATCTGTCGGTTGTGGCGCCGCGGCGCGGCGGCTGCAACGACTTTCTCTAAGGATGTGGCTATGGTTGATTTTGCTAATTGCTTTTGTTTAGAGGAACTCCGGCGGTAGCCATGGATTGGAACCGATTGAGGTAAATGTTCTGTAAATGCTCCATCTATTGAAAGCAGGTGGTCAAGACTTGCATTCTTTAGCTCCATATTTTTTTTGATGAACGGTAAATATATTAAAAATGCCAAAAATGTTAAGTACATGAACAAAAGGGGCATACCCCTATCAATTATCAGCAACATATTATAACAAAACAGACAATACTAATGCATCAGAAACCTTTAAAGAACTACACCCAAATATCAATCTTCAAAAATCAATGAGGCTAGAGGGATAAAGCCTAAGAAGCACCTTGTACACAAGACCTTGGATCTCCAGAAATACATTCTTGACTGAAGTCACCTTTTTGGGCAAAAATGGTTTGGTTTCTAGTTTTCCAAACAACATAAACTGTACAACAAAAGGCTAACCAAATAGTCTTACTCATTATCCTTGTTCCCCCATACTCCTTGATACATAATTTGATAGTGCTAAGAAGTGTAGATGTATTTTTCCTAATCTTCAACCAATGTCTAACATGCTGCCAAACCTCCAGAGTGAATTGACACTTAAAGAACAAGTGGTCAACTGAGTCCATATGTGATTTGTAAAAACAGCAGGATCTATCCATCTCAATATACAATAAATTATCACAAGTAGGTAATTTGTTACGTAACCCAAGCCATGTGATAAAAGAGAGTTTATGAGGGATATAATTTTTTCATATGAGCCTCATCCATGGTTTGCAATGACTTTCAGTTCTCAGGATATTATAGACCATACCGGATTTAAGTTTACCTTGATCATAGAAGGAGAGGAACTTGTTAATGACACCAGCCTGACCTCCCAATAAGTTGCAAAGCTGATCTCTGATTTTAATCAATCTGGTCACCAATAGGGCAATGTTTTTGAGCTCCATATATTGAAACGGGGCAATGTGTCTCCATGCAAAAGAATGCAAGAGCAGTTACCCAATGAGTGAAAGGAGCAGTCTGCAAACACTCAAGACTAAAATATTCAAGCAAAAGGGCAATTTTGTACTTTACAAAAAAAACTACATCAAAAATCACTTTTTATTAAACACTCCAACTTTTACATTTTAACTAAAATCACTTCTATTCCCAAACAGGCAAACACTACCTACTTTTACTACAAATCACTTTTCTAATAATCTCTTAAAAAATCACTTCTAAAAAGCACAAGCAATCGCAAACACTCCCTAACTTTGACTATTAAATACTTTTTCCCAAATCACTTTAAAATTCAAAAGCACTTGTGAGTAGTGTTTGCAAACAAACCCTTAAAATCTCTCCATGGAGTTTTGAACTCGAGACATCTTGTATATGTGTGTGTGTGTGTGAGAGAGAGAGAGAGAGAAAGAGAGAGAGAGAGAGAGAGCGAGAGAGTTGGCGGTCATTTGAGTTGGACCGCTTACTCTCCTATAATTTAATTTGCTCTTTTTTGTTCCATTTTTAATTTCCATTTGTTATGTATCAAATACGTAACTCATATTTACCAGACTCAAATTCGCATTAAGATAGATGTTACATGTAATGCAGGAGTGGGGACAGGGAGAGACTGGAGGGGGCGTCGCCCCTGCAAGAAAAAAAATTCTTAAGTATATATTATATATAAATATTTTTAATTTATAGAAATATATTGATATTTTAAACTTTGGCCTCCTTAACCATAAATTTCTGGCTCCGCCACTGATATAATGCAATATTTTTCTTTGGTGGGTCCCGCTAACATGTTTGCTGCTGCCTCATAAACATTGGCACTTGCTACCACAATTCAACTCAAGCCCAAATTGTAATCTTCAACAAATATTGAACATTCAACATATAAGAGTATGGATGTTTTTACTTGGACTGTAATTTGTCCCAGACCAGAGCAGACCAGTCCAAACCAGACCAGACCAGACTAGACCAGGCTTGGATAGTTATAAAAATACAAAGAAACCAGACCTTACCATACCAGACCAGATCAGTTCAGACCAGACCAGACCAGATCAGACCAGCCCAGACCAGCAAATTACAGTCCAAGTAAAAACATCTTATGTCATCATATCCCTTATTTTCTACTACGTGCATGGGTTTTCATCAATATAATTTTCACAAAGTTTGTACGCATTTCACACACATTTGTACATAATTGTTTGTGTGTCTGGTTTAGCTGTCTGTGTGTACAGACAACTAGAACTGTATACATTGTTTGTGTGCGCAAACAAGTACATACAAATGTGTGCCAAATGTATTACTATTATTCCAAACCAAACTGATTGGAATTCCTTAAAAAAAATTGCCCATTCTGGCTTCGGGTTTTTAGTCAAATAACGACTAAAACCCCGGTCCAAAATCGAAACTCAAAACTTGAAGAGGTATGGATTCAGAACTTGATTGGAGTCGGTATTCTGGTCCAAATTACTGATAACAATTTGACCTCAAACTAGACTTAGACAACCCTCGATCGCCCTTTCTATGTTACTAATGTTTTCTATAGGAAAGTATATTTCAAGGTGCTACATTGCCGGAACCTCCAGCATTTACACGGGTAGAGTGTTTGGTGGTCAATTTATTGGGCAGGTACGTCTTTAAAATCTTCCACGATATTTTGTTTGTTTATGCTTTTATGGTTAATTTCATCTACCTCCTCGATGATGGTGTAGTTTTTTTTTTGACAGAATGATGGGTGTAGTTGCAACTTGCAAATTAAATACCCTTAGGGCCAGTATGGTTGGGGAATTTCGGAGGGGAGAGAAGGGGAGGAGTCATATTTAAATTTAAAATATTTTTTCCATTAAAAAAATTCAAATAAAGTGAAGACATAATAGTATATAAAAATACATGATTTAACTAATTATATACTCCGTAGTTATTTGAAGTTTAAAACTAAAAAATTCAGATAAATTAGTAAAATAAAAAACCAATCCTCCCTTTCTCTCCCATCCGAAATCCCCCAACCATAATAATAGCCCAAAACTACGTAATATAATTAAATAAGGGCAAAATTCAATTCACTTTTGTTAGCGTAATTTCATAGGACCGGGCAAGGTATGAAACGATTCGATTCATTCCCAAAACTTGAATTGTAATGTGATTACGCATTTACATGACTTTTTATAGGACTGTTTTAATGTAGATTGATTTTTGTATTATACAATTCCAAAGTGTTATGAATCCTATGTATCACGGATAGTTGACTAGGGTACCGTATCGACATTATCTGAAACGTTCTCATATCAGATACTCTGGGATATCCGTACTATACGTCCCGGTCGGTATCTTTAATTTCTTAAAAGATACTAGCTTTTTTTATAATCATTTTAAATTATTGGATGTGTGTATCCTCACTAATACACGTATCAACTTTTTTTAAAAAAGAAAACACCTAAATATTAATTAATTAAAAAATTTAAAACTTTACTTAGATCTATCTTCATTGAGAAACTTTTAACCAAAAACTTTTAGATGTTGCACTCTTAATTTCAAAATTGTGATGTTTTATTTGTTTCTCGTTTCATATTAGTGACATATGTTCTATATTTATATTTTGAAATTGAGATTCACTATTGTATCTGTTTACGTGTGTTTTGCGCTTCTGTATCGGTGCTACATAGGTTATGATACAATAACATAGGTCTTCTGTTCAAAATCTATTTTTCTTCATCACTGCATTTCGATTTAATATTCTTAATTAAATATCATTTTTATTTTTTATAATATTATAATTTGAATTTTGTGACTTTGATAAAACTCGACATGTAATTGTTGGAAAACAATAAAAGGGGCCTAATATGTAATTAATTAAAATGTGTTTACCATCAAATAAATAATACAGTGGCTATTCATGAAATAATAAAAGTGTAGATACCAGGATAATATATTTCTTTTGGTGACGGGTCAAATTAAATATATTACACTAAAGTGATACAACGGTTATGACCCCCGATGCGTGTAAACTAAGAGATAACAGTATAAATATTGTAACGAAAAATGGCCTAATAAATTATTCTAAATAATATCATTATTATATTAATAATTAAGGAATTATTATTAGAATTGAAGGGGCCAACCGTTACAATATTGAACTAGCTAGTCCTATATATATCCCATCTATTATAGGATTAGGACATCTCTTATAAGCTACATAGCATTGGAAGGTTTAGCCTACTAGCTTTCTTGGATTCTTGGGTCTTCTTAAAGTGATAATGCAAATGAATTCTCAAGGTATGGTTCTAATTTTAGTTCATACATGTTTGATTTCATGGATTTATATGGATTTAGCTATTATATATTTATATATATATTGCATACGGAGTTTTGTTGATATATATATGAATATCCAACAATTGGTATCAGAGCCAACCATCATAGATCCATGAATTCTTCATTACTTAATCGGCATATGAGTTTTTTTTTTTTTTTTGGTGAAGTCTGATTTTTTAACTCATGTGCCGCATGATGTTGTTATGTGAGTGTTGATTTGTGAATAATTTTCTGTTGTTGATTCATATGTCTGAGTATTGCCGATTGAGCCTTAAACTTTTATATAAAATACAGCACCTTAATTTCTCTTTGATCGAATGAATTGAAACTATGAAGCTGAAGCACCTTGTCTGGATTTTGTTTAATGATATCCGAATTGGAAGTTACTTCATGTATCTTTTTTCGATGCATGTTTGTGGATGAATCGGATGATTAAATGTTTCAGTTGTTGTGATCGATCGGATCGTATGAATTTTTATTTTCAAGCATTGATATAATACAACGTATGATTGTCGTTTCAATTCAAGTCTCAGGCATACATGAAAATATAGTGATAAATGCTAATTAATTTTTTTTTTATTCCACCAAGTGGAATCTGCCTACCTTTTGGCAGCCGTTTTGTTTTGCAATTATTATGCAAAGTTGTATTAAATTACTGAAACACAACAATTATGCAACGTTCCATTTTTTTTTAAAAGGTTGCGTTCATAATAATTAATGAAATCGTTTTGTGAATCAAGTTATTAATTCGATGGAACGTCGAATTGCCGTTGTTTAGTGTGCAATTTTAGAAGTTTATTGCTGCACTTAATTTTTTTTTAAAAGGTACGGTAATATAAATATTATATATATATTGAAAGGGAAATTGTAAAATAAAAGGAGTTTAATATTTAAATGGGTATATGGAAACAATATGTCACCAAAGTGATCGTATTGTGTAAGTTGCTCATATAAAATATTAAACATAGTACATAGTACATACTTTGTATATAGTTCAAGTAAATATTAATCGGCCCAAAGGAAGATTAATATTTTATCAAGTCACATATATACATTTTGGTAATAATATAAATATATCAATTATAAGGTTGCACTTTAAAAGAAAAAAGTCAACCCAAAGGTGGATTTTTCTTTTATATGTATTATTGTTATATTTTATTGTTACAACAAGAGTACCACTAGCAATTAGTATTATTGTCCAAAGATGAAATACTAATGGTGCATTTGGTATCTTGTGATGGGTTAAAAATCATTTTACAATTTCACTAAAACATATGTTCATTGTCCTTGTTCTTTCTACAGTTAATTTTTCGAGCATATCTGCCAATCTCAACTCCATCCCTGTCCTAAATGGTACTAACTTTAAGGAATGGAAAGAAAATATTCTAATAACTTTGGGCTGCATGGATCTTGACTTAGCATTAAGGGTAGAGCAACCCGCTTCTCTTACGGATGCTAGTACCCAAGATGAAAAAAGGTACTATGAGAAGTGGGATCGCTCGAATCGCTTAAGTCTTATGATCATAAAGCGTGGCATTCCAGAATCTTTTAGGGGTGCTGTATCCGATGAGGTTACTAATGCCAAGGATTTCCTTTCTGAAATTGAGAAACGTTTTGTTAAAAGCGATAAGGCGGAAATCAACATGTTGTTAAAAGACTTTACTTCCAAAAGGTATTCAGGAAAAGGAAATATAAGGGAGTATATTATGGAAATGTCTTATATTGTTTCTAGACTCAAGACACTTAAGATTGAGATATCGGAAGATGTTCTCGTACACATAGTCTTGAACTCTCTTCCTATTGCATTTGATTCTTTTAAGGTCAGTTACAACTGCCAAAAAGAGAAGTGGTCTCTTAATGAGCTCATTTCATATTGCGTGCAAGAGGAAGAGAGGATGAAACAAAATAAGATAGAAAGTGCTCACTTGGCTAGTACCTCTAAGGATAAGGGTAAAAAGAGGAAGAGAACTCCCATTAAGAATGAAGCTGCTCAAGGTCCACTACAGAAGAAACATAAGGAAGGTGAAACAACCTGTTTCTTCTGTAAGAAGTCTGGACACATGAAGAAGGATTGTACCAAGTATCATGCTTGGAAAGCGAAGAAAGGTACGGTCCTTGCTTTGGTTTGTACTGAAAACAATTTAGCTTCGGTGCCTAGAAATACTTGGTGGTTAGACTCCGGTTCAACATCTAACATCAGTATTTCTATGCAGGGTTGTCTGAGCCACCACAAGCCAAATGATGCTGAAAGATGCGTCTATGTGGGAGATGGCAAAGCGGTGCATGTGGAGGCTATTGGGCATTTTAGATTGTTATTGTCTACCGGTTTCTATTTGGATTTGAAAGACACTTTTATTGTTCCGTCATTTAGGCGGAATTTGGTTTCTGTTTCTTATTTGGACAAATTAGGTTATCATTGTTCCTTTGGAAACTTCCGGTTTAATTTGTCTTTGAATTCAAATATTGTGGGGACTGGTTCTTTTATGTCATATGACAATCTTTACATGCTTGAAACAATAACTTCATATAATAATGCTTTAAATGTTGACACCCGAGGCACTAAGCGAAAGGTTGATAATGCACAATCTGGTTTTTTATGGCACAAACGACTAGGTCACATCTCTAAAAATAGAGTTGAACGTCTTGTGTCTGATGGAACACTAGATTCCATTGATTTTTCTGATTTCAATACTTGTATTGAGTGCATTAAAGGGAAACAAACCAAAAATAAGAAAAAAGGTGCATATAGAGCTACGGATGTCTTAGAATTAATACACACAGATATTTGTGGGCCATTTCCTACTCCTTCATGGAATGGTCAACAATATTTTGTGTCATTCATAGATGATTACTCTAGATATGCATACTTATTTCTTATACATGAAAAATCTCAAGTCTTGGACGTGTTTAAGTCTTACAAAGCGGAAGTTGAGAATCAACTCAACAAACGCATAAAGAAAGTCAAATCCGACCGTGGTGGTGAATACTATGGGAGGTATGACGGCTCAGGTGAACAACGTCCAGGGCCTTTTGCCAAATTTCTAGAGGAATCTGGGATTGTCCCTCAATACACCATGCCGGGTTCACCTAGCATGAATGGTGTAGCTGAGAGACGTAATAGAACCCTTAAAGAAATGGTAAGAAGTATGATTTCTCATTCTATCTTACCGGAATCCCTCTGGGGTGAGGCATTAAAGACCGCAGCTTACATTCTTAATCGAGTGCCAACTAAAGCAACTACTAAAACACCTTATGAGCTTTGGACGGGTAAAAAGCCTAGTTTAAAGCATTTTCATATTTGGGGTTGTCCAGCTGAGGCAAAGCCGTATAGGCCACATGAAAAGAAACTGGAACCCAAAACAGTTAGTAGTTACTTTATTGGTTACTCGGAGCGATCTAGGGGATATAAATTTTATAATCCCGAGGATAAAAATATTTTTGAGACGGGAACTGCCATATTTTTCGAGGATGTTGAGTTTGGGGGGAAGAATAAAGTTAGGGATGTTGTCTTTGAGGAAGAATTGATTTCAATACCTGAACCAATTCATACGGATGTTTCTTTTGAAACTAATGAGGAACCTCAACAAGGCATTATTTCATCTTCTCCTTTCCAAACTGAACAAATTGTTCAAAATGAACAAACTCAACTTCCTCTAGAACAAGTGCAACAAGAAAACGTGCCATTGCGGCGATCCACTAGAGAAAGGAGATACGCAATTCCAGATGATTATGTTGTATATCTCCAAGAACATGCGTCAAGCATGAATACAGAGAACGATGTCCTTGTGTTTATTCAAGAACATGAGGAAGAAAGTGGAGTTATGGAAGATGATCCAATCAACTTCCGTCAAGCCATGAAAAGTTCAAATTCTCAAAAGTGGATTGTGGCAATGAATGAGGAGTATAAATCTATGCAAGACAATAAAGTTTGGGAACTCGTCCCATTACCCGAAGGTTGTAAACCCATTGGTTGTAAATGGATATTTAAAACCAAAAGGGATTCAAAGGGTAATGTGGAGAGATATAAAGCTCGTCTTGTAGCTAAAGGTTATACTCAAAAAGAAGGAATTGATTATAAAGAGACCTTTTCTCCGGTTTCATCAAAGGACTCTTTTAGAATCATTATGGCTTTAGTTGCACATTTTAATTTAGAGCTTCATCAGATGGATGTTAAGACGGCGTTTCTCAATGGTGACATTGATGAAACTATTTATATGGTGCAACCAGAAAATTTTGTGATTGGAGATCCAAAACAAATGGTTTGCAAATTAACAAAATCCATCTATGGGCTAAAACAGGCTTCTCGTCAATGGTATCACAAATTTCATCAAGTCATTTTATCCTTCGGTTTTAAGATGAATGATGTAGATGATTGTGTATATCATAAATTCAGTGGGAGTAAAATATTTTTCCTGGTCTTATATGTTGATGACATTCTTCTTGCCACTAATGACATAGGCATGTTGCATGAAACCAAGAGATTTCTATCAAAACATTTTGAAATGAAAGATCTTGGTGAAGCCTCCTTTGTATTAGGAATTGAAATCCTTCGTGAGAGATCACAAGGAATCTTAAGGTTATCACAAAGGAACTATGTCGATAAGGTGCTTAAAAGATTTGGCATGGAAGATTGTAGACCGTGTGATACCCCTATCTCTAAAGGAGACAAGTTTAGTCTCGATCAGTGCCCTAAAACAAATTTGGAAATTCAAGAAATGAAAAAAATTCCCTACGCATCTGTTGTAGGAAGTCTTATGTATGCCCAAGTTTGTACGCGTCCGGATATTGCGTATATTGTTGGAATGCTAGGCAGATATCTCAGTAATCCAGGAATGGCTCATTGGGTGGCGGCCAAAAGAGTTATGAGATACTTAAAAAGAACAAGGGACTATATGCTTACATATAGAAAATCAGATCATTTGGAGGTCGTTGGATACTCCGACTCTGATTTTGCCGGCTGCAAAGACACTAGTAGATCTACTTCAGGCTATGTTTATCTACTAGCGTGTGGTGCTGTATCTTGGAAAAGTGTTAAGCAAGATATGATAGCTACCTCAACTATGGAGGCAGAGTTGTTGGCCTGTTTTGAAGCTTCAAACCATGGAATATGGATGCACAATTTTATTGATGGGCTGAAAATAATAAATGATGTTTCAAAGCCTATCAAGATATTTTGTGACAACAATTCTACGGTGCTTTACTCTAACAACAACAAGAGCTCGAGCAGGACAAAACACATTGAAGTGAAATATCGAGCTGTTAAAGAAAGGGTTCATAATAAAAGGGTCGCTATTGAACATATAAGTACAAACTCCATGCTAGCGGATCCTTTAACCAAGGGTCTCAAACCAAAAGTTTTTCATGAGCATACTGCTCACTTGGGAGTCATTGATTTTAAGGAACCTCAAGTTTAGTGGGAGTTTATAAGTTATACTTGATGTTCTATTGCTTTATGTATTTGTTTTCTGATCAGAATAAAGTTTGACATTTGGTGTATTCTGAACAATTAAGATATTAAAGTTTAAAGTTTATTAAAGAAGGGTCAGTTGAAAATTTACATGTACATGCCACATTTCATGTAATTTTCATGCTACACATTTCATGATTGATCTATGTCATTATGTAATATTGATACTAGTGATCATTGGTGGTATAGTTATGTTTAACATAACAAATGCTGCAATGGTTCTATATTAGTATTACTGATGGACCAGATTGTTTAAGGATGTTATTTTATATGATGGTATTTTTGAGCTCATAAAGATAACACATTTTGTTAGGAATTACATATAAGGCCCAGTGGGAGATTGTTGGAAAACAATAAAAGGGGCCTAATATGTAATTAATTAAAATGTGTTTACCATCAAATAAATAATACAGTGGCTATTCATGAAATAATAAAAGTGTAGATACCAGGATAATATATTTCTTTTGGTGACGGGTCAAATTAAATATATTACACTAAAGTGATACAACGGTTATGACCCCCGATGCGTGTAAACTAAGAGATAACAGTATAAATATTGTAACGAAAAATGGCCTAATAAATTATTCTAAATAATATCATTATTATATTAATAATTAAGGAATTATTATTAGAATTGAAGGGGCCAACCGTTACAATATTGAACTAGCTAGTCCTATATATATCCCATCTATTATAGGATTAGGACATCTCTTATAAGCTACATAGCATTGGAAGGTTTAGCCTACTAGCTTTCTTGGATTCTTGGGTCTTCTTAAAGTGATAATGCAAATGAATTCTCAAGGTATGGTTCTAATTTTAGTTCATACATGTTTGATTTCATGGATTTATATGGATTTAGCTATTATATATTTATATATATATTGCATACGGAGTTTTGTTGATATATATATGAATATCCAACAATTGGTATCAGAGCCAACCATCATAGATCCATGAATTCTTCATTACTTAATCGGCATATGAGTTTTTTTTTTTTTTTGGTGAAGTCTGATTTTTTAACTCATGTGCCGCATGATGTTGTTATGTGAGTGTTGATTTGTGAATAATTTTCTGTTGTTGATTCATATGTCTGAGTATTGCCGATTGAGCCTTAAACTTTTATATAAAATACAGCACCTTAATTTCTCTTTGATCGAATGAATTGAAACTATGAAGCTGAAGCACCTTGTCTGGATTTTGTTTAATGATATCCGAATTGGAAGTTACTTCATGTATCTTTTTTCGATGCATGTTTGTGGATGAATCGGATGATTAAATGTTTCAGTTGTTGTGATCGATCGGATCGTATGAATTTTTATTTTCAAGCATTGATATAATACAACGTATGATTGTCGTTTCAATTCAAGTCTCAGGCATACATGAAAATATAGTGATAAATGCTAATTAATTTTTTTTTTATTCCACCAAGTGGAATCTGCCTACCTTTTGGCAGCCGTTTTGTTTTGCAATTATTATGCAAAGTTGTATTAAATTACTGAAACACAACAATTATGCAACGTTCCATTTTTTTTTAAAAGGTTGCGTTCATAATAATTAATGAAATCGTTTTGTGAATCAAGTTATTAATTCGATGGAACGTCGAATTGCCGTTGTTTAGTGTGCAATTTTAGAAGTTTATTGCTGCACTTAATTTTTTTTTAAAAGGTACGGTAATATAAATATTATATATATATATTGAAAGGGAAATTGTAAAATAAAAGGAGTTTAATATTTAAATGGGTATATGGAAACAATATGTCACCAAAGTGATCGTATTGTGTAAGTTGCTCATATAAAATATTAAACATAGTACATAGTACATACTTTGTATATAGTTCAAGTAAATATTAATCGGCCCAAAGGAAGATTAATATTTTATCAAGTCACATATATACATTTTGGTAATAATATAAATATATCAATTATAAGGTTGCACTTTAAAAGAAAAAAGTCAACCCAAAGGTGGATTTTTCTTTTATATGTATTATTGTTATATTTTATTGTTACAACAAGAGTACCACTAGCAATTAGTATTATTGTCCAAAGATGAAATACTAATGGTGCATTTGGTATCTTGTGATGGGTTAAAAATCATTTTACAATTTCACTAAAACATATGTTCATTGTCCTTGTTCTTTCTACAGTTAATTTTTCGAGCATATCTGCCAATCTCAACTCCATCCCTGTCCTAAATGGTACTAACTTTAAGGAATGGAAAGAAAATATTCTAATAACTTTGGGCTGCATGGATCTTGACTTAGCATTAAGGGTAGAGCAACCCGCTTCTCTTACGGATGCTAGTACCCAAGATGAAAAAAGGTACTATGAGAAGTGGGATCGCTCGAATCGCTTAAGTCTTATGATCATAAAGCGTGGCATTCCAGAATCTTTTAGGGGTGCTGTATCCGATGAGGTTACTAATGCCAAGGATTTCCTTTCTGAAATTGAGAAACGTTTTGTTAAAAGCGATAAGGCGGAAATCAACATGTTGTTAAAAGACTTTACTTCCAAAAGGTATTCAGGAAAAGGAAATATAAGGGAGTATATTATGGAAATGTCTTATATTGTTTCTAGACTCAAGACACTTAAGATTGAGATATCGGAAGATGTTCTCGTACACATAGTCTTGAACTCTCTTCCTATTGCATTTGATTCTTTTAAGGTCAGTTACAACTGCCAAAAAGAGAAGTGGTCTCTTAATGAGCTCATTTCATATTGCGTGCAAGAGGAAGAGAGGATGAAACAAAATAAGATAGAAAGTGCTCACTTGGCTAGTACCTCTAAGGATAAGGGTAAAAAGAGGAAGAGAACTCCCATTAAGAATGAAGCTGCTCAAGGTCCACTACAGAAGAAACATAAGGAAGGTGAAACAACCTGTTTCTTCTGTAAGAAGTCTGGACACATGAAGAAGGATTGTACCAAGTATCATGCTTGGAAAGCGAAGAAAGGTACGGTCCTTGCTTTGGTTTGTACTGAAAACAATTTAGCTTCGGTGCCTAGAAATACTTGGTGGTTAGACTCCGGTTCAACATCTAACATCAGTATTTCTATGCAGGGTTGTCTGAGCCACCACAAGCCAAATGATGCTGAAAGATGCGTCTATGTGGGAGATGGCAAAGCGGTGCATGTGGAGGCTATTGGGCATTTTAGATTGTTATTGTCTACCGGTTTCTATTTGGATTTGAAAGACACTTTTATTGTTCCGTCATTTAGGCGGAATTTGGTTTCTGTTTCTTATTTGGACAAATTAGGTTATCATTGTTCCTTTGGAAACTTCCGGTTTAATTTGTCTTTGAATTCAAATATTGTGGGGAC
Organism: Cuscuta epithymum; assembly: GCA_945859915.1. Classification (NCBI taxonomy): domain Eukaryota; kingdom Viridiplantae; phylum Streptophyta; class Magnoliopsida; order Solanales; family Convolvulaceae; genus Cuscuta; species Cuscuta epithymum. The sequence goes on along the minus strand of CAMAPF010000075.1, from coordinate 2,072,192 downwards.
TGGTTCTTTTATGTCATATGACAATCTTTACATGCTTGAAACAATAACTTCATATAATAATGCTTTAAATGTTGACACCCGAGGCACTAAGCGAAAGGTTGATAATGCACAATCTGGTTTTTTATGGCACAAACGACTAGGTCACATCTCTAAAAATAGAGTTGAACGTCTTGTGTCTGATGGAACACTAGATTCCATTGATTTTTCTGATTTCAATACTTGTATTGAGTGCATTAAAGGGAAACAAACCAAAAATAAGAAAAAAGGTGCATATAGAGCTACGGATGTCTTAGAATTAATACACACAGATATTTGTGGGCCATTTCCTACTCCTTCATGGAATGGTCAACAATATTTTGTGTCATTCATAGATGATTACTCTAGATATGCATACTTATTTCTTATACATGAAAAATCTCAAGTCTTGGACGTGTTTAAGTCTTACAAAGCGGAAGTTGAGAATCAACTCAACAAACGCATAAAGAAAGTCAAATCCGACCGTGGTGGTGAATACTATGGGAGGTATGACGGCTCAGGTGAACAACGTCCAGGGCCTTTTGCCAAATTTCTAGAGGAATCTGGGATTGTCCCTCAATACACCATGCCGGGTTCACCTAGCATGAATGGTGTAGCTGAGAGACGTAATAGAACCCTTAAAGAAATGGTAAGAAGTATGATTTCTCATTCTATCTTACCGGAATCCCTCTGGGGTGAGGCATTAAAGACCGCAGCTTACATTCTTAATCGAGTGCCAACTAAAGCAACTACTAAAACACCTTATGAGCTTTGGACGGGTAAAAAGCCTAGTTTAAAGCATTTTCATATTTGGGGTTGTCCAGCTGAGGCAAAGCCGTATAGGCCACATGAAAAGAAACTGGAACCCAAAACAGTTAGTAGTTACTTTATTGGTTACTCGGAGCGATCTAGGGGATATAAATTTTATAATCCCGAGGATAAAAATATTTTTGAGACGGGAACTGCCATATTTTTCGAGGATGTTGAGTTTGGGGGGAAGAATAAAGTTAGGGATGTTGTCTTTGAGGAAGAATTGATTTCAATACCTGAACCAATTCATACGGATGTTTCTTTTGAAACTAATGAGGAACCTCAACAAGGCATTATTTCATCTTCTCCTTTCCAAACTGAACAAATTGTTCAAAATGAACAAACTCAACTTCCTCTAGAACAAGTGCAACAAGAAAACGTGCCATTGCGGCGATCCACTAGAGAAAGGAGATACGCAATTCCAGATGATTATGTTGTATATCTCCAAGAACATGCGTCAAGCATGAATACAGAGAACGATGTCCTTGTGTTTATTCAAGAACATGAGGAAGAAAGTGGAGTTATGGAAGATGATCCAATCAACTTCCGTCAAGCCATGAAAAGTTCAAATTCTCAAAAGTGGATTGTGGCAATGAATGAGGAGTATAAATCTATGCAAGACAATAAAGTTTGGGAACTCGTCCCATTACCCGAAGGTTGTAAACCCATTGGTTGTAAATGGATATTTAAAACCAAAAGGGATTCAAAGGGTAATGTGGAGAGATATAAAGCTCGTCTTGTAGCTAAAGGTTATACTCAAAAAGAAGGAATTGATTATAAAGAGACCTTTTCTCCGGTTTCATCAAAGGACTCTTTTAGAATCATTATGGCTTTAGTTGCACATTTTAATTTAGAGCTTCATCAGATGGATGTTAAGACGGCGTTTCTCAATGGTGACATTGATGAAACTATTTATATGGTGCAACCAGAAAATTTTGTGATTGGAGATCCAAAACAAATGGTTTGCAAATTAACAAAATCCATCTATGGGCTAAAACAGGCTTCTCGTCAATGGTATCACAAATTTCATCAAGTCATTTTATCCTTCGGTTTTAAGATGAATGATGTAGATGATTGTGTATATCATAAATTCAGTGGGAGTAAAATATTTTTCCTGGTCTTATATGTTGATGACATTCTTCTTGCCACTAATGACATAGGCATGTTGCATGAAACCAAGAGATTTCTATCAAAACATTTTGAAATGAAAGATCTTGGTGAAGCCTCCTTTGTATTAGGAATTGAAATCCTTCGTGAGAGATCACAAGGAATCTTAAGGTTATCACAAAGGAACTATGTCGATAAGGTGCTTAAAAGATTTGGCATGGAAGATTGTAGACCGTGTGATACCCCTATCTCTAAAGGAGACAAGTTTAGTCTCGATCAGTGCCCTAAAACAAATTTGGAAATTCAAGAAATGAAAAAAATTCCCTACGCATCTGTTGTAGGAAGTCTTATGTATGCCCAAGTTTGTACGCGTCCGGATATTGCGTATATTGTTGGAATGCTAGGCAGATATCTCAGTAATCCAGGAATGGCTCATTGGGTGGCGGCCAAAAGAGTTATGAGATACTTAAAAAGAACAAGGGACTATATGCTTACATATAGAAAATCAGATCATTTGGAGGTCGTTGGATACTCCGACTCTGATTTTGCCGGCTGCAAAGACACTAGTAGATCTACTTCAGGCTATGTTTATCTACTAGCGTGTGGTGCTGTATCTTGGAAAAGTGTTAAGCAAGATATGATAGCTACCTCAACTATGGAGGCAGAGTTGTTGGCCTGTTTTGAAGCTTCAAACCATGGAATATGGATGCACAATTTTATTGATGGGCTGAAAATAATAAATGATGTTTCAAAGCCTATCAAGATATTTTGTGACAACAATTCTACGGTGCTTTACTCTAACAACAACAAGAGCTCGAGCAGGACAAAACACATTGAAGTGAAATATCGAGCTGTTAAAGAAAGGGTTCATAATAAAAGGGTCGCTATTGAACATATAAGTACAAACTCCATGCTAGCGGATCCTTTAACCAAGGGTCTCAAACCAAAAGTTTTTCATGAGCATACTGCTCACTTGGGAGTCATTGATTTTAAGGAACCTCAAGTTTAGTGGGAGTTTATAAGTTATACTTGATGTTCTATTGCTTTATGTATTTGTTTTCTGATCAGAATAAAGTTTGACATTTGGTGTATTCTGAACAATTAAGATATTAAAGTTTAAAGTTTATTAAAGAAGGGTCAGTTGAAAATTTACATGTACATGCCACATTTCATGTAATTTTCATGCTACACATTTCATGATTGATCTATGTCATTATGTAATATTGATACTAGTGATCATTGGTGGTATAGTTATGTTTAACATAACAAATGCTGCAATGGTTCTATATTAGTATTACTGATGGACCAGATTGTTTAAGGATGTTATTTTATATGATGGTATTTTTGAGCTCATAAAGATAACACATTTTGTTAGGAATTACATATAAGGCCCAGTGGGAGATTGTTGGAAAACAATAAAAGGGGCCTAATATGTAATTAATTAAAATGTGTTTACCATCAAATAAATAATACAGTGGCTATTCATGAAATAATAAAAGTGTAGATACCAGGATAATATATTTCTTTTGGTGACGGGTCAAATTAAATATATTACACTAAAGTGATACAACGGTTATGACCCCCGATGCGTGTAAACTAAGAGATAACAGTATAAATATTGTAACGAAAAATGGCCTAATAAATTATTCTAAATAATATCATTATTATATTAATAATTAAGGAATTATTATTAGAATTGAAGGGGCCAACCGTTACAATATTGAACTAGCTAGTCCTATATATATCCCATCTATTATAGGATTAGGACATCTCTCATAAGCTACATAGCATTGGAAGGTTTAGCCTACTAGCTTTCTTGGATTCTTGGGTCTTCTTAAAGTGATAATGCAAATGAATTCTCAAGGTATGGTTCTAATTTTAGTTCATACATGTTTGATTTCATGGATTTATATGGATTTAGCTATTATATATTTATATATATATTGCATACGGAGTTTTGTTGATATATATATGAATATCCAACAGTAATATCGTGTATGTGAATATTTATTTTTAAAAGTAATTTAATTTTATCATCAATCAACTTAATGTGTGGTAAACTGTTAATCATTTGAGAAGGTCCGAAGGAGGCTAAGGATGTTTGCTTTTGAACTGAAATTTGCTGGTCTGGTTTGGTAAATGTCTGGTAATTTGTGATTCTGTTTATTTTCTAACTACGAAAGTCTGGTCTGAGACTCAAAACAATCCAAAAGAAAAAATCCTAAAAATTATAATGTCAAATCATACATTCATACCCCTAAAATTTGATGGGCGCATTATTTTTTTTTTAACCCGGAAGGTAAACCACCAAAATCAGTGGGGTAAATGCCGGGGAACATTTACCAAGTTTGATGGACGCATTATATATATTGTATAGCTCAAAATTTAATCGTAAGCTGTGTAGATGCATACATTATTTTGTAGTTGAAACTGAAACTTTTTGGGATGATTATGTGGAGCATTTGGCGAAGGAGGAATGTTTTATATTGGGATGGTATTCGGGAGACCAACACACAAGTGATATCCCGTGGTGCTGAAATCTTACAAACATGGAATGCAGCTCAACAGCCGGGCCGAAACGTGAAGGATAGGAGCATGAATCTAGCGAGATGAAAAAGACCTCCGATTGACTTTGTAAAGTGTAATGTCGATGATGCCATTTTTTATAATGCAAAATGTGTGGGTTTTGGTTGTTGTATCTGAAACCATGTTGGGAGATTCTATCAGGCTAGAACGGCATGGATAAATGCGGAAATGAGTCCAAGAGAGGCTGAAGCTTGGGGCTTAAGGGAAGCTATTAAATGGGTAAAACAGAAGGATTACAGGAAAGTGGTTTTTGAGTCAGATTGTAAACAACTCATGATTTGTATGGGAAGCGCGTTGACCAGTCTGTGTATGCATCCTTAGTGCAAGATTGCAGGGATCTTTTAGTCTCCAACAACGACTTTTGTGTTGTTTTTACTAGGCGACAAGCTAATAGTAGTGCTCATGTTCTTGCCCGGGCATCTACTAATTTTGCTTCTTGCATGGATTTTACATGTACTCCTGATTGTATCTCAAACATTATTATTAATGAAATGAATTTAGTAATAGAGTAGTTTTAATATTATTATTATTGTGGGACTCTTTATGTAATTATAACTCTTCTGTCTATATATATATATATCTGCCAGGGCTACCATTCAGGTTAAGCCTGATATTATTCTTCACATGGTATCAAGAGCCAATTCCTTCTAAAATCCCTAATTTTTTTTTCTCGTCTACGACATGTCCTCTGCGTCAATTTCCTCCACGGCCGAAGGTTCCGCGCAGCCATCTTCTCCAGCTGCTGCGATGCAGACCTCAGCTCAGGCTTCATCGGTGATAACTTCTTCCTCTCCAGCGCCGACGACATCTTCCTCCTGGACATCCCCCATATTCAGTGCCGTGCAGCCGACGTCTTCCTCCTCTGGTCCGCTATTCAGCACCTCCGATATTGGGGGTTGGTTGCCGCCTGTCTTCTCCTGGACACCCACCCCATCACAGCCGTCTATTCCTGCGTTTTCCGGCGGTCGTGGAGGGTTTCCAGCCGAATCCAGTTCATTGTTTGCTGGACAGAGTCTTGTTAGACCTCCAGGCACGGCTCCACTCTTTTCCGGTGGTCTTGGAGGTTCTGCAACAGATTCCAGTTCGTTGTTTGCTGGCCCGACCTTCGCCAGAAATTCGGGCACGGCTCCACTGGTTTCGCCCGGTCCTATTGTTCCACGAGCGACAGCATCTCCCGGTCCAGGTTCTACTTTAAGTGATTTAGTTAAAACCATTGGTCTGTCTGCCCTTAATATTACCAACATTGTTACTACTAAGTTGAATGCTGTGGAAGATTATCTGTCTTGGCGCACTCAATTTGAGGCTTTTCTTGTGTCCAATGGTTTTTTGGGTATTGTTGATGGTTCGCTCATTGTTCCTCCCCCTTATATTTTTGATGCATATCAGCGTGAAACATTTAATCCGGATTATTGTAATTGGTTAAAAATTGATCAAACTGTCCGGTCTTGGTTGTTTGCTACTCTGTCTCGTGATGTGTTAATTGAGGTGCGTGAGTTAAAAAATGCTTCTGCTATTTGGGGTCGTTTGGAATCCCACTTTATGTCTGCTAGCCTTGCTCGGTCCATGGAACTGAAACGTCAGTTAACTCATTCTCGGAAGAGTCCTACACAGTCCATGGATCACTATCTTCGGGATATTAAGATTATTGCTGACGACTTAGCTATGATTAATGATCCGGTTGCTCCCCGTGAACTGTTCAAGATCATCTTACTTGGTTTGGGACGAGACTACGAGTCTCTTATTACCTCGGTTGGTCTGTTTCCGGAGTGCTTCACCTTTGAGAAGCTGCGCACCTGCTTGATTGAAAAGGAGCAAACTTTGTAGTATATGCGGTCTATGGAGGAACCTCTTCAGGCTCAGGCCTTCGCTGGACAGGTTCAGGCAGCGGGGCAGCCTCCTCAGGCAGCTGGGCAGCCGCACAGGGGACGAGGGCAGCGCGGCCGAGGTGGCCGCGGACAGCGTGGACGTGGTGGCCGCGGGCAGCGGGGCCGCGGATATGGTCCACCCCCTCCTGGTCACGGTTATGTACCGTCATATGGCTATGCCGCACCTCCGTCCGACTACTTTCCAGGGGGTGCACCTCATGCTGGCATTCTTGGAGCTCCAGGCTCGGCATGTATGTCTGTTCAGTCAAATTTTTATACTTATGCACTATCTGCCTCTTTGACTAACCGTGGTTATGCAGGCTCTTCCTCAGTTAACGGGAACTCTGTTCCTCCTCCTATAGTCTGTCAGATTTGCTATGCTCCAGGTCACCCTGCATCTACTTGTCCGTCTCGTTTTGTTCAGCCGCCTGCGCCTGCTCTTGCTGCCACGGCTCCTGAAGCTTCTGACATCGTGTGGTATCCTGACTCAGGTGCCTCAGCACACATGACTCCTCATCCAGGTATTTTGACAAATAAATCCTTTTCTCCCAACTCTCGTTCTATTATAGTAGCTAATGGTACATCTCTCCCTGTAATGCATACTGGTCAGGTTACTTTGAGTTCCTCACATCGTCCTCTTCACTTAAAATCTATTCTCCATGTTCCTAATATTAAATATAATCTTTTGTCTATACAAAAATTGTGTGCTGATAACAATTGTACTCTAAGTTTTGATAAAAATTGTTTTTCTGTAAAGGACATAACAACGGGGGCAGTTCTTCTTCGAGCATTCAGTGATAATGGTGTCTATCCCGTTCGCCAGCCTGCACCTCCACCTGTTGCCTTATCTGCTGTTTCCCTTTCCCTTTGGCATAATAGATTAGGACATTGTGGTACTCGTGTATTAGATCAGCTTAGACTGAATAATTTAATTTCTGGCACTTCTTCTACTATTGTTGAATGTATTCCTTGTCGTTTAGGAAAATCACAACGGTTGCCCTTTAATAAAGTTTTTCACAATAGTCCTTGTGCTTTACATATAATTCATTCTGATGTCTGACAATCTCCAGTTTTATCTCATCTTGGTTTTAAATATTATGTCTGTTTTGTGGACGATTTTTCTCGTTTTACTTGGTTGTATCCTATGCGGCGCAAGTCTGAGGTTACCACTCATTTTCATCATTTTAAGTTAATGACTGAAAATTTACTTGACCGCAAAATTAAGATCTTTCAGAGTGATGGAGGGGGTGAATTTGATAATTTTAATATGCGAATTTTTTTTACTAATCATGGCATTATTTTTCATAAATCATGTCCCGAAATTCCTCAGCAAAATGGTGTGGCTGAGCGCAAACATCGCCATTTACTTGAATTGGCACGTACTATGCTCATCACCGCTAATTTGCCAGCTACGTTTTGGGTAGATGCTATTCTTACTGCCACTTTTATTATTAACCGCCTACCCTCTCCTACTCTACATGGTTTGTCTCCTTTTGAAAAATTGTTTCACACTAAACCTGACTTGTCTGGCATGCGTGTCTTTGGTTGTGCTTGTTTTCCTAATTTTAATGCTTCTTCGGCAAATAAATTATTACCCCGGTCTGTTCAGTGTGTTTTCTTAGGATATGCGTCTGAATATAAAGGGTACCGTTATTTTGATCCTATTTCCGGTAAGGTTTATATCAGTCGGAATGTCCGATTTTTAGAAAATATTTTTCCTTATTCTATTTTAACCAGTGCCACAATGTCTTCATCTACTTTGTCCATTCAGCCTGCTCCTTTAATTTCCTGTCCTACCCGTGACTTGCCCCCAGCCACTGTCCAGACTTCTTCTCCCTAAATCCTGCGGCCACCTACAATTCCCAACTCTTCCCAATGCTTTGAACAGCCCCTGCAAACCCCATATCTCTTTGGTCAGCCCTCTCCAGTGGGTTCTGGCAGCACACCAAGTACTCCAGCAACCCCAGAAAACCCATCCGCAGGCAGCACTATCCCTTTGGACCCACACCACTCTTCTGCCTTGACCGACCCTATTCCCCACGAGACTGACAGCAATAGCCTCCCCCCCCCCCCCCGACCGACAGCAGCAGCCCCCCCTTGCCCAACAATAGCTCACCCCTTTTCACTAATGTTCACCCCATGCAAACCCGAGCGAAGTCTGGAATTTTTAAACTCAAAACAATTTTTACTTTAAATACTGTTGTCAGCACACCTGATCCACTTCTTTTTCTATTGCAAATAAACATCTTAAGTGGCGGGCAGCGATGGCTAAGGAATTTAATGCACTTATTGCTAATCATACATGGGATTTAGTACCATTTGATGCTAGAAAAAATGTTGTTGGGTCTAAATGGATTTATAAGACTAAATACTTGGCTGATGGGTCTGTGGATCGCTACAAAGCACGGTTGGTTGCTCAGGGGTTTAATCAGCAGGCAGGTATTGATTTCACTGAAACATTTAGTCCTGTTGTTAAACCTACTACTGTTCGTCTTGTTCTTACATTAGCTGTCTCATTTGGTTGGCCTATACGCCAACTTGATGTTAAAAATGCTTTTCTTCACGGTCACTTAACTGATTAAGTCTACATGCGTCAGCCACCTGGTTTTGTCCACCCTCAGTTTCCCAATCATTTGTGTCGGCTTCGCAAAGTCATTTATGGCCTTAAACAAGCACCTCGTGCTTGGTTTCATCGCTTTAGCTAGTAGTTTCCTTCTTTCTCATGGTTTTGTATGCAGCCAGTCTAATAATTCTTTGTTTATTTTTCGCCGTCACTCTGATGTTATATACCTGTTACTTTATGTTGATGACATTATTGTTACAGGTAATTCTTCTACATTAGTTACTCATTTTTTATCTCTTTTAGCTAAGTGTTTTGCGATGAAGGATCTAGGCGATTTGCATTTTTTCTTGGGGCTACGTGCGAGTCGTACATCCACGGGTTTGTTCCTTTCTCAGCATAAATATGTCTCTGATCTCCTTCATCGTTTTCACTTACATACTTTAAAACCTGTTCGTTCCCCTTTGCCTAGTCGAACTAAACTTTCTCTTACTGATGGAGAGCTTCTTGCTGATGCCACGGAGTACAGGAGTATGGTAGGTGCATTACAGTATTTGACTTTGACTAGACCAGATATTACCTTTGCTGTACACCTGGTGTCTCAATTTATGCATGCACCTCGTACTTCACATATGTTGGCTGTTAAGCGTATTTTCAGGTATCTTCAGGGAACATCCATGCATGGCCTCCTTCTACAAAAGTCTTAGGCGTCTTCCGTGATAACTGCTTACTCTGATGCTGATTGGGCTGGATGCCCGGATACAAGAAGGTCCACATCTGGTTATGCAATATTTCTAGGACCGAATCTCATCTCCTGGAAGTCCAGGAAGCAACCCACAGTTTCCAGATTCTCCACTGAAGCTGAATACCGCGCTGTGGCTTTTACTTTTCAAGACACACTTCACATTCGAGCTGTTTTATTTGAGTTGGGGTTTCCGGTTCGGGAGCCTACTACCTTATTTTGTGATAATGTCTCTGCTTCTTATCTTTCGGTTAATCCCGTTCAGCATGCTAGAAGTAAGCATATTAACATTGATTATCATTTTGTGCGGGAGCGGGTGGCCCATGGTGATCTTTGTGTCAAGTATGTTCCTACACAGGCTCAGTTGGCAGATATCTTCACTAAATGCTTGTCTCCACAACGTTTTACTCTTCTTCGTGACAATCTGCGCATTGTTTCCCCTGCACAGCTTGAGGGGGTGTAATAGAGTAGTTTTAATATTATTATTATTGTGGGACTCTTTATGTAATTATAACTCTTCTGTCTATATATATATCTGCCAGGGCTACCATTAAGGTTAAGCCTGATATTATTCTTTGTTGCTGTAAAAAAAAAAGCTGTGTAGTACTACGGAGTATAATTTTCTTTGTTGATATAATAATAATACTCCGTTTTTCTGGTATTATGATTGTCGTTATTCTATTAAGACCAATCTTTTTTTTATACAACGGAAGGAATCTATTAAGACCAATCTGGCACTAATATGTCTTGAATCCAGGGATGGGTTTAAGGGGGGAAGGGGGCGACCGCCCCCCTTGGACTTTCAAAAATTTCTATTATATATATAAAATATTCATAATTTTTTTTACTTTAATTGGATATATATGTGTTCGCCCCCCTTAACTTTTAGTTATCAAAAGTTTTTTTTTTTTTAACAAACAATTTTATTCATATTAATAAAAAAGTACAATGCCAGAAGACAAAATTAAATAAAAAAAAGTACAGAGAAGAAAAGAAGAAGTAAAAAACAAAAACTAAACCCAAGGAAAATCTCTGGACTGTGATCTAGTCCTCATGCTATGACGCCTTTTGTTCTGCTGAGATTTCCTGTAGAGTTTTAGTTGCGTGTTCAGATTGTCTGTTGGCAGACAATTTTCGGAAGTGACGAGCTTTGATTTTCGGCAAATCGATCTGTTGAATTTGGAGTTCCTGATTTCTTCCTGATTTGATAAAGGAGGACGACGATCGCTCTTAGTTATCAAAAGTTATATAGCATTTAAAATAATTTACCTAACTTAAACAAATATATAATAGAACAACTCATTGTTCAAGACTTAGGATACTTATTACTCCTATATAGAAATTCCTAGTTTTGCAATGTTTAATTATTAGACTCTAGTTAAACAGTTTTTGAATTGAATCCAATATATAAATGAATTTTGATGATTCTTAACATTAAATTGCACAACCGATATACTTCTTACTTTCTAACAACAACTTATTGCATAGATAATAAACTTTAACTTATTTTAGCATTAATACAAATATAATATGCACCATTTCCCTTTGATAGACAAAAAGCACATTGCAATATAATATTATTCTAAAAATAATATTTTCATACATACTATTATAATATTAAGAATTGCAATACAAAAATCAATCATTTATTCCGATAAGATTCATGTGATTAAACAAAGTAGAAATTATTTAAAAAGTATTGGTGGATGTATACCTTTTAAACTTTTCATATTCAAATAATTTGATAATATATTATATATCCTTTTTTTGTTTTAAAATAATTTTTCTTTGATTTGTCATTCCTTAAACTTTAATGTATCAATACTTTTTCTAGAGCAATTCAATGATAAAATCAAAGTTATTTTTTCATTGTCTAAACTTAGAATGTAATAGATTTGAATGTCGTCATGTATGTATTAATGATTTTTTTGGAATAAAAATAGCAGCAGAGGCCTACTAGCGAAAAAAATCGCTTTGTTGCACAAGTGAAAAAAATTCGCACCGCAACACTAGCAAAAAAAATTCACTCCTATACTAACAAAAAATTTCGCCCCCTTAACTCGAAATTCTCAATGTGTCCATGCTTGAATCATATTAGTAGCGGTAAGATGTTTACAAGGTACACATTTTATACGGCAAGTAGATGGGCAAGAAATATTGACTATGGCAAGAAATATTGACTAATATACGTACAATTAGGATGTTTTCTTTTGAACTGTTTTCAGTCGCAGACCAGACCAAATCAAGCCAAACTTCCGTAGTTATAAAATACACAGAGACTAGACATTTACCAAACCAGACTTACATAGTTATAAAATACACAAAGACCAGATGTTTACCAGACCAGACCAGCAAATTTCAAACCAAATAAACATCCTTAGTCGAAAAATATAGGAAAAATTGATAGTAATAATCCCAACTATTGGCGGTCCGCTCATAATAATCTCAACTATTGATTATTCCAGAATAATCCCAACTTTAGGGACCTTCCGCCAATAATGGTCCATATGAATAAATTCTTGTAGTTTCTAAAGTGGATGAGATGAGATATAACAAGTAATCCCTATAAATAATCTCAACTTTTATTTTTACGCTTAATTTCTATTTAAAATTCACTTTTTATAGAGGTAATAACTGATCATGGACCATTATTGGCGGACAGTCTATATAGTTGAGATTATACAAAAATAATTAATAGTTGGGATTATTTTGAGGGAACCGGCAATAGTTGGAATTATTATTTTCAATTTTTCCAAAAATATATGGAGCCTATTTTAAGGTGTGGGAAAGTTATGTTGTCGCTGACAAGGTACGCACTTTATAAGGCAAAGAGATGGGCAATTGCTTTGAACTTTCCGGTGTGAGAATGCAAGTACAAAGTACAAACACAGCTGCGCAAATTGGCACAAAATACTTTTCTACCCAAATTGTGACGGTTTTGGGACGGACGTCGCCGGCCAACTTTTTTATAATTTATCTGGATTGGCGCGGAATTTGTCTCGAAAAATTAAAATCCACATTTTGGTTGGGATTTTTTCGAGTCAAATCCGTTAGAGTACCGCATTTCAACGTTTTCGAACCAAATTTCGAGCCAAACCTGGGTGGGCGTTTTTGGAACCAAATTTCCGTGCTTATACCGAATTTTTTTTGGTAGTGGCGCCTATTTTCCCAAAAACCATTGCTTAGCCAACATCAACGATCTTTTATATATTGGAGGCTTGGAGCCACTAAGTAGAGTATTAAGATACATATTCTATTTTCATTTACATATCATAATATTTCAGCTAATGCTCAAATATTCTTACCATCCATATACTTTTACGAAATTTGATTAAAACATCATAATTATTTTTTGAGAACAATAATTTGTTATTAATGTGCTTCTGTGCGTTACTTGAGACATTATAATTTTGTTGTTTATAAATGTTTCTTATTTCTATCTAATACGGAGTACTGCGTCTTTTTTTTTAAACAAATAATTGAATTAATAAAGTTTTATGATTTTCGACTAATTTCTCCAATTCGCTTTTTAAATCCTTATAGTGATTTATTTTCAAAAAAAATCATTATAGTGATTCAATCTAAAAATACAATTTCAACAAATTTACTCTTAACATTTATTGTGCGTTTAATTTTATAATCTAAAACGATGGGACAACAAATATTGAACGGTCAGATCGCACCGCCATATTTGTTTGAATGAAGTGCCAGTAGTGTATGAGGCTAGCCGTGCGCGAGATGGGAAAAGGTTTTCGAGCAGAATGGTAAACTTGTCTTCTCATTGACCGCTTCCTTTCACGTAACTTGCGTGCTAATAGCCTAATACTAGCTAACTCTATTAATGTCATTTAATTTTAGGGCAACTTTTTAGCGTGCGAACGGGTTCGGTATTGCAAAAGTATACCACAAAACATTAACAAATCTAGTAGCCCCTTCACCACATACTATTCCCAATTGTGACGACTCTCCCAAATATCGAAGTATGTCGCGGCATAGCAGGCACTTCGAGCCGCGGCATGGCAGGAAAGTGGCCCGCGGCATGGAAGGGTTACGCCGCAGCATAGTGGAGGCAAAGGACAAGCTGGAGTCTAGAGATGCCTAAGAGGAAGGAGCAGATTTCCGGAGGCTTATAGAATATTCTAGACTCATGTAGATAGAAGTATACTTGTATAGAGTATAGTGGAATACTCTAGAATATTGTAGAGTAGTATAGAGATGAATTGTAAATGTTAGATCAAGTAGATCTAAGCCGTCCATTGAGGAGGAGGCCAAGTATAAATACCCCTCAAGGTTGGCTCATTTGTAATCATCCAACCATCGAGTTCTTGAGATCAATAAAGCTTTGCATACGTTTCTCCACAATCGGTGTCCATAGAAGTTAGGCTGACTAGCATAGTTTGAGTGAGTGTGCTAGTGTCGCACGGGTCTTGAGAATAAGTCCGTGACAGTTGGTATCAGAGCCAGGTTCGAGAAGGTTCCGTTGAGCAAGGTTGGTTTCATGTCCAAGGGAGATGGCCGGTTCGGATAGTGAGACACTCACATGGAGCCCGGGAAGCAAACCAAGAGAGGAAGGTCGAAGTCTAGGGAAGCCGTGACCGAAATGGAGACTCGGTTGGCAAAGATGGAGCTTGCCATAGCCGATGGGGAAGAAAGGTTTGAGGAATGTGACCAACGCATCGGGGAGCTTGCCAAGAGTGGCGACGAGCTTCGGGGAGAGGTGCAAGGAGCGGTCAATGACATCCTCGACCGGTGTCTTTCCGAGGTCAAGGGCGTGGAAGGGACTTTAATGACCATGTTTGCTTCATTGCGGGAAGAGTTGGAGAAGGTCACCAAGGAGTTGGTGAAGACCAAGGAAGAGCTGGCCCTGTGCAAGAAGGCGGTGGCGCAAGGAGGAAGCACATCGTCGAGCGAGGTAAGTCCTACTCCTTCTAAGGTTGACGTGACTAGGCCAAAGGCGTACAAGGGTGATAGGAATGCGAAGGAGATAGAGAACTTTGTTTGGAGTATGGAGCAATACTTCAAAGCTCTTGGTATCGGGGATGATGCCAAGAAGATAGACATGACCACCATGTATTTAGAGGATACCGCAATGTTGTGGTGGAGAAGGAAGTATGGAGACCGGGAGAAGGGTCTTTGTACTATTAACACGTGGGAAGAGTTCAAGGGTCAACTCAAGAAGCAGTTTTGCCCTATGAATGCGGAAGAGGAGGCGAGAGCAAAGCTAAGGCGCTTGCAACACAAGGGAAGCGTGCGCGAGTACGTGAAGGAGTTTACCAATGTACTCCTAGACATCCCGGATTATCCTGACAAGGAAGCTTTCTTTGCATTCACGGATGGGTTGCAAAACTGGGCTAAGATCGAGGTCCAAAGACGTGGGGCTAGAGATCTCGACACTGCCATTGCCATTGCCGAGTCCTTGGTGGAGTTCAAGAAACCGGAGAGGGAGAAGTCGCCACCTAAGGAAAGGGCTGAGGAAAAGAGTGGGGGAGACCACCGTGCTCACAAAGAAGGTTTCCAGCGCTTTGAGAAGAACAAGGGACAAAGGGAGACCAAGGAATGGGAGAAGAGACCATTGACGTGCTTCTTTTGTGATGGGCCACACATGGAAAGGGATTGCCCGAAGAAGGCCAAGCTCTCGGCCTTACTTGAGGAAAGGGAAGAGCGGGAACGAGAGGAAGCTACGGTTGGTTCCCTTAGACTCCTCAACGCTATGCAAGCCAAGGTAACCGAGCCCAAGACGAAGAGGAGGGGACGTTTGTTCATTGAAGCCAAGGTACGTGGACGACCTATTAAAGTTCTAATAGATATCGGCGCTTCACACAACTTCCTTGAGATTGACGAAGCAAGGAGACTGGGAATCCCCTATGAAGGAGAATTGGGTCGACTGAAAGCCGTAAACTCACAACCTACGTCAATCTACGGAGTGGCTCGGGGTGTGAAGGTTGCCTTGGGAGAGTGGAGTGGTTTGGTAGACTTCACGGTCGTTGATATGGACGACTATCCTATAGTGTTGGGCATGGAGTTTATGGATTCGGTGAAGGCAATACCGATTCCATTTGCCAACACCATGTGCATACTTGGAGAGGGCGAGAATTGCACGATGAAACTGTCTCGAGAGGAGAGGAGCCAGTCCAAGCAAATCTCGTCCATGCAAGTTGTTGAGGGCACGGGAAGGCGGCAACATAACCTAGCCACCTTGAAGGAGGAACCAATGCCGATGAGTGATACGGCTAAGAGGGTGGCTAAGGCACATGTGAGGGCAAAGGACGTGGTGATGTCCGGGTTGCCGATGAGACTTCCGCCCAAGATAGAAAAGATGGAGAGGAACAACGTGGCGGGTGCGCAAAGTAAGGAAGATAAGCTAGCAACCAATAAGAGGTCGAGTTTCCTTTTGGTGGAACAAGTCAAAGAAGGACTTGAGCTAGACCCTAAGGCCAAGGGGTTGAAGAACTTGGCAAGTTAAGGTAAGACACGCCAATTTCAGCCAAGGGAGGGGTTGCTAGCAACAAGGGAAGACCGAGTCTACGAACCAAAACAGCAAGGCCTAGGGAAGAAGACCACCGAGTTGCGCCACGGTCCGAGATGGGTTGGGCACCATCAACCCGCGAGGGTGCGGTAACCATTACCTACACCGGAGGAGCAAAGGGAGAGAATTCCTATGGACTTTGTCGCGGGTCTGCCTAAGTTCAAGAAGTGTGGGGACATTCTGCCCGTGGGTTATAGAGGACCAAGGCCATCCAAGTTCGCCAAGAGACGGCATGGAAAAGCCGACGGGGCCAGGGCATACTTGGCAAAGGTCACGAAGAAAGAGGAGAAGGGGGCCCATGCTAAGCGGAGGAAATTGAGGCTTGGGGAAGAGAGCCACAGTCGAGTCGTCCCGAGAAGAGGCTTACAAGAAGACCACGACGAGGACGTCGTGAGATTGAGTGGGGGAGAATGTGACGACTCTCCCAAATATCGAAGTATGTCGCGGCATAGCAGGCACTTCGGGCCGCGACATGGCAGGAAAGTGCCCCGCGGCATGGAAGGGTTACGCCACAGCATAGTGGAGGCAAAGGACAAGCTGGAGTCTAGAGATGCCGAAGAGGAAGGGGCAGATTTCCGGAGGCTTATAGAATATTCTAGACTCATGTAGATAGAAGTATACTTGTATAGAGTATAGTGGAATACTCTAGAATATTGTAGAGTAGTATAGAGATGAATTGTAGCCGTTAGATCAAGTAGATCTAAGCTGTCCATTGAGGAGGAGGCCAAGTATAAATACCCCTCAAGGTTGGCTCATTTGTAATCATCCAACCATCGAGTTCTTGAGATCAATAAAGCTTTGCATACGTTTCTCCACAATCGGTGTCCTTAGAAGTTAGGCTGACTAGCATAGTTTGAGTGAGTGTGCTAGTGCAGCACGGGTCTTGAGAATAAGTCCGTGACACAATCCAGCGGCCAACACTTTCTCACTCATGCGCTCGGGTGCATGCTCAGTGGCATGCCGTGTAGGATGTCGGATGGATGCCCGGCGGGATGTCTGGCAGGAGGCCCAGTGGGACACCCCGCTCTTAGGCCGAGCCCGATGGTCAGCCCGGAGGTCGAAGTCAACCAGCAAGTCAACAAGGAAGCCAATTCAATTTGATGTGCGTGACTCTTCTGAGGAACACAATGATGATGCACAAATATAATTTCGTTTTTTTTATGTATTCTAATTATGGGATAAGGGTCAGATAGGGCCTCGAACTCGAAAAAAAATGTCAAATAAGGTCATATTTAGGATGCTCTGTCCGGCCGACGCCATTTGGGGTGGTTCCCGATGGAATTTTTTGATGAAATTTTTTGAGCATCTTCCTCATTAAGTCTAGTTTACTCATACCAAATTTCACCTAAAAATGCAACCGGGAAGGTAGTCAAATGATTTTCCGAAATGTACGGGGTTGTTTAACTTCTCAATTATCTTCAAAAAATCATTTGACTACCTTTCCAGTTGAATTTTTAGCTGAAATTTGGTATGGGTAAACTAGACTTAATGAGGAAGATGCTCAAAAAAATTCATCAAAAAATGGCATCTGGAACCGCCCCAAATGGCGTCGGCCGGACAGAGCATCCTAAATATGACCTTATTTGACATTTTTTTTCGAGTTCGAGGCCCTATCTGACCCTTATCCCTCTAATTATATATAGTTACGAAAACATTCATTGTAAAACAATTTATTGTTTTTTCTTTTAATATTTTCGGATTCTATATGTTTGGGCTATATGTTACCATTTATATTTTTGGGCTATATGTTACCATTTATCAGTAACTAACATCCTCAAATATAATCACTAATAAATATTAAGTCACAATTTTGTTCATAACTTTTTTATTAGTGATATTTTAGGAAACATCTATATTTATAATGACCTTATATTCACCTGATTTTTACACAAGATTTCATTTAGTTAAGCATGTCTTATTTTTAATAGATAATAATTACGGAGTAATATTATAGTGTCAAATAGTTACTATCACTGTATGGACAAAGATGGACCGGGTTGGGTGAGAGCTGAAAGCCTGAAAGTCCACCACAAACATAGTGCTAGACTGCTAGTACATCTTTCGGTTCCTAAATAAATAAAAAATCAAAATTAAATTCAACATCAATTTTAATGGAATAAATTTATAAAATACAGAAAAAAGATGAGTTTTATTTTATTCAAAAAAACACGATTTACCTTTTGTATAGACAATACTCGAGTATGAATTATCTCTCATTACTAATTTATATTCAAGCTGTGGCCTAACTCCCACACCTGCTCAAGTGCCACGGGAAAGTGGCCGAGAGTTCTTGGCATTTTTTTTTTCTCTTTACCATTTTCTTAAAGTTCGTCCCGAAAAGTCATCAATTTTTTTTGTTAAAGTCAAATGTTTTCATAATGACAATTTTAATTTATCATCTCATCTAGCAGTGGCGGATCCAGAAAATATAGTTGTTGGTGCATACTCTTTTATAATTGGAAGTTGTAGAAATATAATCACAAAAGTTCTATATTGATAAATTACCTTACTATTTTATACTCCTACTAATTTTGTATACAGATCTTTTGGGCATTTTGTATACACATCTTTAGGTACGTATTTGTAATTTTTTTCATTTTCATCTTTCCATTATTCACTACAAAAAATACGGGATTGACACGGTTTGGCACATATTTTCCGTCAATTTCGTGCCAAATGGATTGTGCGAAACTGTGTTTGGCACGGATTTGGCATATCCGTACCAAAATCGCTGCCAATTTTAGAAAATCTTTGCCAAGAATCCCTACCAATCCCGTGTTTTTGTAGTGATTATTTTTTATATTCTACTTCTTTACATTTTCATCTTTCCACTACTGTTTTTCATTATATGTACTTATGTATTTATGTATTTTTTTACAAATCCCTACAATTAAACCCATTAAGAAACAAGTAAAATGATTAATTTGTTTTTTCACTGAAATTTTATTGAATAAATTATGATAAATATGCCAATAAATAGTAGTTATTTATATTAATGATTTAAATTAATCATAGTATTTGGTCAGGAATGTCAATAAGTACCGTTCAAAAAAAGGAACACCAGTGAGTAAAATATTCCACTTTGGAGTCACCCTAAAACCGTTAAGTAATCAACTTAAAATTAGTATTAGTGAGTTGCTAAAGAAAACTCATCTTCATTTAATTCAAGTTCACTTTAAATTTCATTGTACTTTCATTAATGTGAGTTAAACTTTGAATCTATTACTCCCTTCGTGCCGCTATGATTGTCCCATTTTACCATTTCGGTCCGTCCCACTAACATTGTCTCATACCTTATTTGGTAAAGTTTGTGTGGTTCTAAATCATTCCTACTTTATTCTAATTTTTATCAATTCAATATCAACCACAAAATCTCACTTTTATCAATAACCATGTCACCTTCTCTTGTCCCAAACTTAGGGGGACGGAGGTAGTACTATATAAAAGGAAAAGAAATTTTTGTACAGTACTCCCACCAAGAAAAGAGTCAACATCAAAGTAATACTGCACCCATAAAGTAAAAGAAATTATCGGTAGAGAAAGAAAAAGAAAGAGCTGAGAAGCCTAATTAATCAAGTGAGACTTGACGTGTTAGCCGGCTGCATTTAATCCTTTGCAAGAAGGAAAAAAGACAGTTGTATGCTGCATGTGTAACTGTTAGAAAAATAGTATTAAATGGCGAGTCTAGTCAGATAAAATCCCGAGTTTAATCACAAATCACCAGACAAACCACCAAATACAAGAACAAATAAATAGAAACAATAATTATAAATAAAATATTAAAATAAAAGTAGAGAAAAGAAGATCACTTAGCGTAAGATCGTCCGTTAACCGGACTGGTCTTGAAGAAAGATAGCCCCCGTATCTCAATAGCTACTCGAACGGGACTGGCCAACTCGCTTCCAGGATAATCCTACCTCCGTTTCGGTCCTTTAGCTTGCTTGACAGAAACACTTCGACCGTTGCCCAATTGTCAATTAAAAGAGATGAGCGGGAAAAGGAAATAAAGTACGAAATATGGAACTTTGGTTTTCTCTCGGAGCAGAACTTCACTATTTTAAATTGAAGAGGTTAAAATAAGAGTTACAGAAATTGACCTAAATAGGAGTAAAAACGTTTTGAAATTCCAAAATAAGAGTATCATGTTTTTTATTCCCTGAATAGGAGTAAATTTCTGCCAAGTTTGACATTACAAGGTTTTTAAACATGGCATCTTCTTTCAAACTTGGCAGATTACTCCTATTCAAGGAATAAAAAATATGATACTCCTATTTTGGAATTTCAAAACGTTTTTACTCCTATTTAGGGAATTCTCTCTAAGAGTTAATGGAACAAACTGATGATACGTAGGTGCTTCAATTAAAATGGAAGAGCAAGTGAAAGGATTCAAAAGCTTCAGTACGTGAGTCGTGAGAGAATAATAGGAGCATGTAGTGGACTGTTTGTACTTGGAAATCAGACGTTATGAATCCAAACGAAAGAATTATTTTATCAATTTTGTTATAATGTTGTTAGAAATCCAAACCAAAGAATTATTTTATCAATTTTTTCGTTCCATTGCTTAGGGGCTTGCTTAAGTCCATATAAAGACTTAACTAATTTACAAACTTTTCTCTCATTGCCTTTTGCCACAAATCCTTCAGGCTGGTCCATATAAATTTTTTCTTCAAGGTCACCATGAAGAAAAATTGTCTTAACATCCATTTGATGAATTTTAAGACCATATACGGAGGTCATTGCTATAAGCATTCTAATTGTGGTCATTCTTACAACCGGAGCATATGTATAGAAAAAATCAATACCTTCTTTTTGTTTGTAACCCTTAACAACTAATCCGGCCTTATATTTATCAACGGTTCTATCTGGTTTTAATTTCTTCTTAAAAATCCATTTACATCCAATAGTGGCACACCCGGGAGGAAAATCAACAAGCTCCCATGTTCCATTATGAACAATGGAGTCAATTTCACTTTTAATGGCATCCTTCCAATGCATGGCTTCAGGAGTAGCCATGGCATCTCTAAAGGAAACTGGATCACCCTCAATATTATAAGTGATAAAATCACTTCCAAAATCCTTAGTGATCCTAGCCCGTTTACTCCTTCTAGGCTCATCTAGTTCGTTTGATTCAAAACTAGCGAGACTAGTACTACTAGATTCTACCCCCACATTTGTCATCTTTTCCACTTGATTAGGAATTGAATTAAATGTGGTTTCTTGATTTTTAAAAGAAATATTTTGGGGCACACCCGTTTTCATTGGGAAAACATTTTCAAAGAAAGTAGCATCACGAAGTTCTATAATAGTATTAACATCTATGCCAGAAATTTCAGATTTAATAACCAAAAATCTCAATGCATAAGAATGTTCAACATAACCAATAAAAATAGCATCAACAGTTTTAGGCCCAAGTTTCTTTCTTTTGTGTTCAGGGACTAATACTTTTGCAAGACAGCCCCACACTTTAAAATATTTTAAACTTGGTTTTCTTCCTGTCAAGAGTTCAAATGGACACTTATCTTTATGTTTCATGGGAATCCTATTCAGTATATGGCAGGCCGTATTCAAGGCTTCCCCCCACATAAACTTAGGTAATCCAGAATTCTCTAATAAACTGTTAATCATATCTTTAAAAGTTCTATTTTTCCGTTCAGCTACTCCATTTGATTGTGGTGAATAAGGAGGTGTTTCTTCATGTACTATACCATATTTTTGGCATTCTAGTACAACTAAATTAGAAGTGTACTCTCCTCCCATATCAGATCTTAACCTTTTAATTTTCTTGCCAGTTTGATTCTCTATTTCATTCTTAAAAATTAAGAATCTTTCAAGAGCTTCATCTTTACCCTTAAGTAGATACACAACAATATTTAGAATAATCGTCAATAAAAGTGATAAAGTATTTCTTCTTGTCACGAGTCAACACTCCATTAAACTCACAAATGTCGGTATGAATTAAATCAAGTAATTCAGAATTTCTATCAATTGAATGATACGGTTTTCTTACTTGTTTTGTAGTAGCACATACCATACATTTCTTAGTTTTATCAATAGAGTGTTTAGGAATTAAATTTAAATTCATCATTCTTTTTACAGAATCTAAATTAACATGACCCAAATGATAATGTCATAAAGTTGAAGAATCACAATTCTCAGATACATAATTTAATTCAAAATAATCAACCACAATCTTAAAAAGTCCATCCGACAAGTAACCCTTGCCAATAAAAGTCCACCGAATAAAATTACAACTTTATTAAATTTAAAAGATAACTCATAACCCTCCCTAACTGTTTTTTTGAGCGCAGATCGTTTCTCCTAGCCTCCTAGGGCAGCCGCCTCTAGGCTTTTTTTTTTTTCGAATTCGATCATATTGATCGAAGTTCGGCTGTTCTTGTTCGCATATCTGGCCGCGGAGCAGTGGTCTGTTTTTGGCTAAGGTAGAGCGATCACAAGTTTTTCTCTCTAGGGCTTTGACTATGTCGGCCGCTGGAGCCTTTTTCCGATTTCGACTTCATCGATGATCGGCTTTGTTATCCCTTGGTCGCTGGTGCTCGACTGGAGTCCAGGTCAGACGCGGAGGGCGGAGATCGATGGAGGAGGGCAGATTTGTTGTCATGGCTCAAGGAGATCGGCGTTGTGGTCAAGGTTCGAGGATGCGTCGTTGGAGAAGATCGGCGCCGCCTGTCCGCTTACTCTGGTCGCACGGAGCAGGGATGAGTTTGGTTATGCAGGGACGGAGGATTGATGCATGGTCTTTGGCAGCCAAAGGTCATGGAGGATCAATTAGTATGGTACCCGTGGTACGACCTCCTCCTGAACCACCACCATGGGATGCACGAGGTGCTAGAGTTCGTGAACGTTTTTCTTGTAGTTTTTATCTGTTTGTTATTTATTTTCTTGCGTCCATTTTTGTTGTTGGGTTTAACAGTTTGTTTGAGTTTTTTGCCTCTCTTTATGTCATTGGGTATGGTTGGATCTATGGGAATAGTTTTGGCTGTGTCAAGCCCACTACATGGTTAGCGATTCGTGTTGCTCTCTCAAGGGTGACCGTCTCAAAGTCTCATCATAGGGTAACAGTCGTAGTTGTTGGAGTTTTAGTTGGTGTCTGTTTTATTTTCCGTTTGCTTGATGTAATGATCCTGATGAATCTTTTGATATGAATAGAGGCATGTTTTGATGATAAAAAAAACCTCCCTAACTAGAATGGAACCACTAACAATGTTCTTTCTAATTTCAGGAACGTGATGCACTCCATGCAAAGTAAGTATTTTTCCTGAAGGAAATTTTATCTCTACTTTTCCAACTCCATGCACACTAGCAGCACTTGTGTTTCTCATCATCACTGTTCTTTCAACCGCAGGCTGATAAGAAACAAAGAGCGATTTATCAGCACATACATGCACATTCGTTCCTGTATCTATTAGCCACTCATTGGAATTATAAATAGTGAAAACTTGAGGGTTAATAGAAACATACCCATCGGAACTAGTTCCTCCAGTCACCCTGTGACTTGAGGTCCACCAGATTGAGCCTTAGCCTTTTTATTTGGACATAATTTTGCCCAATGCCCCATCTGTCCACAGTTCCAGCATGGACGGGTTGCCTTTGGTTTCTTTGCAATTTTTAATTTGGCCTTTATTGGTTCAAAAGATAATGGTTGTTTATTTTTAGTATTTTGTGACTGCTTTCCCCCGGTTACAACATGAGCCTTTGGCTGAAATTCAACAGGCACAATATAACCCGCTTTCTTATGTTCTTCCTCAACAGTAATGGAATGCATCAAACTTTTCCAAGTTATCTATTTCATTTTGTGTTTTAAAGTCAAACCAAAATCTTCCCACGATTTGGGGAATTTTTCAATTACAGCCATGACTTTAAATTTTTCAGGCAATTTCATATCTGCTTTACGGAGAGAATGTAAGATAAGCTCAAATTCTTGTGTTTGTTCTAAAATAGATTTTCCCTCTCTCATGTCAAATCTCAAGAAATTGGAAACAATATACTTTTCCAGACTGTGGTCATCAGTATTATATTTCATATCCAACTCATCCCAAAGGTCTTTAGCCGTGCCCTGGAGGGTGCAATAGACATCAAATAACATGTCGGAGAGTCCCAACAATATCATTCCTTTGGCTATTTCATTCCTCTCACGCCATAAAGTTTGGCGTTCAAGACTTTTGGGATCAGACTCGACAACGGGGGGACACACCGTCATAATTACCGAGAGCAATCCCTTGGTGATTAACCAAATTTTCATGCGTTGTTGCCAACGCTTGAAAAATGTCCGGAAAATTTTTCAGGCATTCCGGTCAAATCAACCCTGTGAGAGCCCGTAGCAACAAATTCAGGTGTGTCTCCAGAATTAGTCACAAACACAGAATTAACATTATTTTTAGGGGTTTCATTCACATTATTCTCAACAATAACGTTTTCAGAAGTAGTAGCATTTTCCAAGTTCGTCATATTGGATTTTCAAAACTAGAGAAATAATTTCTTTCTTCAAGATTGTTAGAAAAATAGTATTAAATGACGAGTTTAGCCAGATAAAATCCCGAGTTTAATCACAAATCACCAGACAAACCACCAAATGCAAGAAAAAATAAATAGAAACAATAATTAGAAATTAAAATATTAAAATAAAAGTAGAGAAAAGAGGATCACTTAGCGTAAGATCGTCCGTTAACCGGACTGGCCTTGAAGAAAGATAGCCTCCGTATCTCGATAGCTACTCGAACGGGACTGGCCAACTCGCTTCCAGGATAATCCTACCTCTGTTTCGGTCCTTTAGCTTGCTTGACAGAAACACTTCGACCGTTGTCCAATTGCCAATTAAAAGAGATGAGCCAGAAAAGGAAATAAAGTATGAAATATGGAACTTTGGTTTTCTCTCGGATCAGAACTTCACTCTTTTAAATTGAAGAGGATAAATTTAAAAGAGTTAATGGAACAAACTGATGATACGTATGTAGGTGCTTCAATTGAAATGGAAGAGCAAGTGAAAGGATTCAAAAGCTTCAGTACGTGAGAGAATAATAGGAGCATGTAGTGGACTGTTTGTACTTGGAAATCAGATATGTATACATACATGGATAGAGTCGGTCAGAAATTTTGGTCGCTCCTATAATATTGCCATGATCCGTGATCATAGGATCAAACCAACTAAGTAAGACTGAGCACTTCAATTTCAAATGTTTAAATTCAAAGTGCACGTACACACTAAAACTTAGTCAACATGCAATATTATTTAACGCAACTACACTTTCGTAAACTTTATTTTTAATAAAATCATTCCGGAATTTTGGTCCCAAAAAATAAATGGCTTTTGACTAATTCTCCTTATATATGATACTTGAACATTATTTCTTATCATATAAAAGTGCCATTTATTTTAAATATTGGACAACAAATTCATCAAATCAATACATCACTTTTACAACTCTTACAACTATGGATTCTATTCATTAAATGAAATAAATTCAAACACGTAAGTTGTTCTCTAATGTATAATAACCCATCTCCAATTCATATATTATACAATTATTTATTTCATCATATTTCCTACAGCAACCCGATAATAATTAAAGAAAAATTTGGAAGGATTATAAATAGCTCCCATATCCGCCAAAGTGACTCAAATTTCATTGCTTACCAGTAGCATCTTTTTGTATTGCATCTCTCTATGACTATTAGTAGTGGGAGTGCAAATTAAAGTGCATTCTTAAGTTATTACTATGTGTGTATCATAACGATAATCTAACACCTATATCGTATTTTTTTATGGTCTTTTTGATTCAGTGTATACTCAGATCCAACAGAGAAATTAAAATATATGTGTATGATAATGAACGTAACATTGATCTGTCATCCGCTACAACAAGCCCATGTACATTCTTGGGGAAGGAAATTAGGTGAGGTATTAGGTAAGTTTAACCAAGAGTCTAATTTCTATGAAACAATAAATGATTAAATCATAAAAAGTTTTTGAAAAGTAATTTTTTACATACGACGGAGTATATTGTTTAGCAAATAACAAAACGACTATTAGAAGTCTGCGTATGTGCATGCATAAGTTTTAAATAAACTTCAATGCGCGAATAAACTTTGATTCAGTTTCAAACTTTCAACATATACATGGAAATTAAATGTTTATATAAAATTTCACAATATTTTAGAATCCAAGAGATGTTGTCTTCAAATAGTATTTTTATTACTCAAAATTGTTAAACTAAACAAAAGATAGAGATCTGGATTAAAAACGAAAATTAAAAGGTGAAGACGAGGGACAAAGGAAAAGAGAAACGTACGGGGAGAATTTTAGGGTGAGGTACAACTTCTTGATGGTAGGTAAGAAGAGTGTATGGGGGTATAGGGGTATGCTCTCAGTGGAAGACAAAAAAGGAGGGGTGAAGGAGGATCTGGAGTCTCTGCCTTGCTTTAAGCAAGGTAGGGCGCTCTACCGTTGGATGCCGCAAGGCACTCTGCCGTGCGTCAAAGAATCCAATGAAGGAAATAACATATTGTTGAATAGAAGAGTTGAGAGCGTTTCTCTCTTGGGTACACTCGCGACCCAGTTCTCTTCGTCCGTACATCCTATGGCGTCGCTCATCTTGGTTGAATCCATGCATTGCTGATATTTGGACTTCGGATTCTTGTTGGTTCTTGGTCTTTTTTCACTCCTGAGTTCAAATCCGATTCTGGTTTTGAAGTCAGAACCATGAATCACGACCTAAACCTCAAAATCGAAATGCAAAATCGCTAATTTTACTGTTCACTTCAAAATTGATTTCTGTAAAAAGAGTCGATCTAAGTGTTTGTTTCTGTATTCTTTGGACTGTTTAGTGTTCATCTTCATTAGATGAACATATTGACCCTGTTTTTGAGTTAAGGAAGTCTGTTTAGCTGTAACCCAGTTTCCGGACACTGTTCATCGTTCTCAGCGGACCTGCTACTGCTGTTTGCGTCTGTGTTTGCTATTGTGCTGGGGTCCGTTTCCTTGGTGAGGAAGCTGAAGCCCTCTCTGCACTATGGCAAGGAAGAAGACCGTGGAGCCACCTACACTGCGAACTACTAGGTCCAAGTTTGCCCTCCTTGCTGACATTGATGAAGAATTTCCAGTTCTTTCTGGGAAGAAAGGAGCTGGGGTGGTTTCCATTAAGGCAGGACACATGGCTTCTGCAGGGGAGTCTCACGCAACTTCTGGGAAGATTTCCAATGTTGCAGGGGTTATTTCTGAGGTTATCAATTCTAGGCAGACTGTTGCAATCCAGGCGGATGCTGCCAAAGGAATTTCTTCGCCCTTGGGACCAATTAAGGTAACTGTTTCAAATTCTGAGAATTATCCTGTATTGATGAAACCGGCTCAACATGTCCCTAAAGAGGCTGAAATGGTTAATAAACCATGGAATGCACTCTTTAAGGATAACCGTGCACCATCTCATGGGATTAAATTGAGATATATTCCTCCAAAGGGCAATGTTTTGGACCTCTCTGATAGGGTTATGCCTACCATGGTGGAAATGTGGAGACACTGTTTAGTTGGTTTCTTCACAGGTCGATTTCCTGGGCTTAAAGCTGTCCATGAGCTAAGAGAAAAAGGGGGGTGAAATGTTTGGTTAGGTCCCATGACAAGGGATGGATTATATTTAAATTTCAAAACGAAGCTGATAGGTTGAAAGTGCTAAATGAGGGACCATACTCGATCTTTGGGAAATTATTGATGTGAAAGATGTTGTCGGATGATTTCTCGTTTGAGGATGAAGAATTCCTCAAACTGCCGATTTGGGTTAAGTTCCCAAATTTACCAATGAATTTATGGAATGAAGGGACAATGAGTGAGGTAGCTTCTATGATTGGGGTTCCGTTATCTACGGACAAGGTCACCCAAGAAAGAACCAACCACAATTACGCTAGAGTGCTCATTGAAGTTGATGTGTCAAAGCCACCCCCATTGTCCTTTCCTATATGATTACCTTCACACAAGGTAATTAAACAATGGGTGAGATACGAGACATTTCCTAACTACTGCTTTCACTGCAAACAATATGGGCACCACCTATTTATTTGTAAAAAGCTGGCTGAAAAAGAAAAGAAGGAAAAGAATGATAATGGTGTTGATAAGGAGAATGAACCGAAAACGTTACAAGGTGAGGAAGTGGGTGTGAAAGAAATGGAGGCTCATGTGGAGAGCATTGTTACTGTGCCAGAGCCTACTGTTACAGCTGAGGAGAAGGTGATTGTGTCGGAGTCTACTGTGCCGGAAGAGACTGAAAATGAGAGCTCAGGATATGGATCGTATGAGACCGACAATGGATCGGGGGAGGATGACCTGGGCCAGACAGATATCGCGGACTTTGATGAAGTTTATATGGATGGTAAGGTTTTTATGATTAGGAAAGATGCTAATGTGAACAGAAATAGAATGATAAGGAGAATTCCAAGTTTAAGTTGGGAGGAAACATTTGCTAAAAAGAAGATTGCTCTTCTAAATCTTTTTGAGGGTAGGACAAATGGGAAGAAAAAGAAAAAAGGACGGACTGGTAAAAAATAACCTTCTGTCTTTGCACGGAGGAAGTATAATGTTATTTTTGGGTGTTTTATATATATACTTACATTTCATCCAAAAAAAAGAATCCGATGAAGGAGGGGTGATAGGTGGAGAGGAATTATTTTAGAAAGGGATGAATGGGGGAGGGGTGCCCGGATGATAAAAAGTCTACGGAGACTAATAAAATTTATAAATAGGATTATCATTATTTTATTCTTAAAATTAGACTCATTTATTATTATTTTGGTAATTTTTAATCAGCTTATTTTTTAATAGGATTGAATAAGTCTATTTGGAGAATAAAATAAACTACCTATTGCTTTCTAAAAAATAAACAAACTACCTATGGAAAGAAGTTCTTGCTTTTCTTTTATGGATGCCTCAAAAATAAGTTTCTATTTTTATAAAAGGAAACTACTTTAGAATACTCCGTATATTCAATTTCTATATTAAGGAATTTATATAGTACATATGAAGTATATTTTATACTCAAAAGGTTGTAAGGCGTAGTGCTTAGGTTTTATACTCTTGAGGCACAATTCTATAGTATCTACAGTTTAGAAGTGAGTATAATTAGGAAATTTAAATACGTTTAGTTAAGAAAACTAATACGGTGTCATTGTTATTTTGTAGATAAGGATAATACAGAGGAGGAGCTATAAACGAAGTAGCTCTTATTGGAAAAGTAACTTTGGAAACTCAATTTTCTCATTGTGACTTTGTGATTAAAAAAAGTGATATGATGTTTTATATTTTTGGTTATCTAGATTAATGTCGTTAAGTGGTACAAGGGTTTTGATGTTACTTAATTTGAATTTTCATCTCCACACATGATTTATTTTACACATGGAATTGTCTCATTTTACTCCATATTTTACAATTTCCTCACTTCATAACGCTTTATAATAAAACATATTAATAACTATTGAAGAAAATGTCTCAAATCGTGCATCCCTACACCGTGCATCGCACGGGTGAGTTACTAGTTTTTTAATATACACGTTCCATCTTGTAATAACAAGTTGTTGGGGGCAAGAGTAGTGATTAATTGGGGGGACTTTATATTTAGCAAAGAAGAATTATTTACATTTTTCCTACTCTAGCTTAATCAATTATGAAAATATTATTGGGGGCATGTGCCCCCTTTCCTACTAAGCTCCATCCACCCCTGTCATCTAGGCAAAAATAAGCGACAGAGGGGGTTGTAGATCCAAAAAGAATAACAGATAAAGCATTTTGACATGAATATCACAGTAGAAGTGAATAATGTTTTTGTTTTTAATTTAAAAAAAATGTGACTAATGAGCATTTCACATTGTACACCTATTCCCAAAGACCATTATTTCCGCCCAATGTGACCACCACGGATCGGTGACTACCTGTTCATAATGACCATTGCAAGTGAGTTACAATCACAAAATTAAATATAATTCCTTTTAATTTTCTAAACTCTCAAACAAGATAGAAGAGTCATAAATCCTCCTAACAGAAGCAGGACAGACGACGTCGTCGGGCAGGGAGGGTCCTAAGAGCATCTTCAGCGGTTAGCTAATTGCCCTCTTAGCTTAACTAGCCACGTAAGCTTTTGTAGCAAAATTGAAATATACAATAATGGTTAGCTATAATCTTTTCCTCTTCATTTATTATTTATAATGTTATATTTAATATTCTCCTTGCTCAATCTAGTAGCTCATTTAGGCTAATTAGCTTTCCCAAGCAAAAGGAAGAACAATGCTCCAATGGTAAGCTAGTAACTTCAAAATTGCAAGCAAGTCCCTAGAAGCAATCATTGGAGATGCTCTAAGCTTCCTCTCAAACTCTCGCAACGTTAATTTGGTACGTTGCACTTACCGGCTTACTATATATTTTTAGTCCTTATATCTGTTTTCTTTTAATTAGTTATTTTTGTAGTTTTTTACTTATTTGTACAATAATACACTATCTTTGTAGGGAGTAACTAATTATGCCGAGTAGTATTAAGGGTTGGTTTGCAACTCCTTTTAAAAAAGCACTTCTCAGCTTTTGGCTTTAAAAAAGTACTTATTTTCCCAAACACTATAACTTTTATTTTTCTCGGCTTCCGCGTCAAAAGTGCTTTTACTTTTTCAATTACACAAAAGCACTTATTTTACCAAACACTACCCACTTTTACTTTTCAAAATCACTTTTTTCTCAAACACTATCAACTTTTATTTAATCACTTCACCTCATTTCATTAAAAAAAATACTTTTTTAAAAGCAGAAGCTGTTGCAAACAGACTTTAAGCGGTTCCGATTTACCCACTATATCTTTGTAATATTCTCTAGACTGAAGTACAAGACAACTTATGTATTCTTTTTCAAAGTTTTGAGTGTACTTTTTTACGTTTTTCATATTTATCCGCCCCACTATATTTCAAGTGCGCCACAAGGAAGATTCTCAGGAAGACTTGGGCGCCGCAAGGAAGATTCCAAGTTTTCATAATTACCCGGTTTGGAAAACTGGGAATCTTCCTTGAGGATCCCACTCCTGATTTTTCGTTTTATGTAGCCAATACTTTATAATTGCATACATATTACATCAAATATGCATGTATGCTATATAGGAGTAAGTTTCATTTAAGAATATTACTTAGTACTTAATTAAATGAAAATGATATGACAAGAAATGGTCCAATCCAACTGGTCGCTGTTTTAACCAAAAAACTACTCTACAAATTGTTGTATACGAGATGAATTCAAAAAGTGATATGGGTAACGTACAAGAACTAATGAATAAAATATACTCCCTCCGTTCCTAAAAGAACTTCCAACTTTCCCTTTTCGTCCGTCCTAAAAAGAACTTCACTTTCCCTTTTTGGCAAAGAATTTGTGGTTCACAACATTTCTCTCTCCTCTGCACAACTCTCCACCACACAATTCCCACTTTCTTAATCAGCGTGCCACTTTATTTAGGAAGAACATTTAGGGACGGAGGTAGTACTAATCAATCTCTTAGCATGAATCACAATAGTGGGAATAAAATATAGTAATTATGGAGTAATAATTAAGCTCTCAATATGAACCACAATAATATGATGGGAATAAACTAGCTAGAGTTATTTAATTGTTGATGGGATGGATCTCCTCTACTCAAGCTATACTACGTATTTATAATAGTAAGGATGATCATCTCCACTTGAGCAGCTAGTAATCCTCTGGCTAATTAGCCTTTATCAGTGGCGGACCCAGAAAAACAAAGCCACAGGGTCCCCAGTATAACATTTTTAATTATTATAAATTAATTAAACAAAATAAAATGTTAAAGAAGCATAACGTTTTATAATCCGTACATCATAAAAAAAAATTAGATAATGTAACGCAAAAAATTAAATATAAAAGGGAAATCATGATTGTGAGGTTGAAACTGCCCTTTTTTAAGGTAACTACGGCGTAACTTTTCTTGAAAATCAGGATGAAAATCGGCAATTTTTTTCCTAATCCAGGATCAGCTTCCAAAGATTCAACATGTTGTTTATGTAGATTCAAATTAGCTTCACTTTTAGAAATTACTTAATCTAATTCTTCATTTGCTAGTAGTGAATCATTTGAATTAACATCTGAACTACTCCCAGTATTCCGAATTTCCTTATATATGGGTACAATACCGAAATATCTTTTCATCCTAAATCGTAAAATATTGAAAAAATATTCATAATAAATACATAAATTTATTGATTTAATCTTAACTTTAAAAAAAATATTGATTTAATCTTAACTTTAAAGAAAATTTAATAATTAATCTAAAAATGAATTTTGCAAAGGTCAAAGGAGTGAGTGGAGTCCCGTAATGGGAGAGGCAGTAACGAATTAACTAATAGCTATGGCCTATGGATGCTGTGGTCTGTTACTAGCAAGTTTAAAAAATAAACCGATGAAAAATTGTGAGGAAGGAATCGAACCCAGAATCCTCTGCATGAAGATAAGTATCGCGCGCTACCGCCGCACTGATTTTGTAATTTGGTCATTTTGTTGCCACTACAAAAAAACACGTCTTTAGTCACGGACGTTAGTCACGGATTTCGTCCGTGACTAGCCTAGTCACGGGCTAGTCACGGACTAGTCACGGATTTTTGAAAAAAAAAATTAGTCACGGATTTGGCCGTGACTAGGTCCGTGACTACATAAATCCGTGACTACGAACCGTGACTAAAGTCCTCCGGTTGCCCCAACTCCGTCGCCGGTAAGCACGTTTTTATTCCGGCGACTTAGTCACGGATTTATCCGTGACTACGTCCGTGACTAAAAAAAATTAAATTTCTAGTGCTCAAAATTAATTTCTCAAAATTTAGTCACGGAAAATTCCGTGACTAGGTCCGTGACTAGGTTCTTTATATAACTGAACCACACCAATTCATTCCATGTATATATAATACAGGTCACACCAATTCATTCCATGTATATATAATACAGTATCTGTTTGAAAGATCGAAGGATGTAGTCCATCTTATGTCATTTTCCCTATTTATGTATATATACATTTATAAATTATTTTTTATATGAAATATATATAATATATATAGGTATTTTTGGAAGTGCATGGGGTCCCGGGACCCCGTGGGACCCTTAGTGGGTCCGCCACTGGCCTTTATCCGTCAAACTCGACAATTAGTTAGCAAAGTCTATCAGTTCGTTCCAATTCTTCCGCTCCAAGCTTCCTATTATTATTTGCTCCTTAAGTTTGTATTTCTTAAGCTCATGGGCCCCACCTTAATTTATTTCGTCGATTATTTCTTGGCCCAACAATTGCCCCCTTTCGAGAAGTTGAAGCGTATGACACACACATCAAGCCGTCGAGCATCAACTTGTCGAAATTTGAAAGAACTTAAACTTACCGTCTTGCCCATCAACTCATCATCTCCCTGACATGTCGTCAACCCGTCACTTGTATGTCGTGACGCTTCCACCAATCTGTCATTTGTCGGGTGAGATGCTTTCTTCAAATCGTCACTTGGCTGGTGAGACATGTCGTCAACCTGTCTAGACGTTTCTATCAACATGTCACTTTCGTTGCAAGTAGTTTTTAGATCGAATTTGTCTCCTTGAGTGAGGTGATGAAGAACGAAGGCTGGTCTCCTGTTATCTTCCTACCAATTTGTGCTAATGATTGTATCTAAGCAATGCTGACGAGTTGAGCCTTCGTTCAGGTTGATGTCGACACTTCGGTTGGCAATTATGATTTTGTCCCTAGTTGTATAAATGATGGGTTTGACTCTGTGAGTGTCAAGGTAACCTGCAAAAACTTTAAACACCGTTTCGTTTGTTGTTTTAGTAATATCGTCGACATGAATATTTATGATTTATGTCTGTGTCGTTTGTATTGTCTCCTTATGTTTTGGAGCTTGTGTTGTCATGCTCTCGGAGCACATGCTTCTGTTGTGTATTTTTTGTAGTTTTGGCCAAAACATTGCGGAGAGTCGGTGGTGTTTATACTCATATTTAACGTACATGAAAACTCCCACTTCTTCCTCTAAAATTCTGTAAGCCTCCCGTCAATTGTGTTTTGACGTGCTGTAAGGCTTTGCTTGATGTAAGCCCCCCGTCAATTGTGTTTTGACGTGTTGTAAGGCTTTGTTGGACATGTGTTAGGACTCTGTCATCATCAATTGTTGATTGCACTTGCGTAAAAAGAATTTGCTAACATCAGTCGTTGGCTAAAAGCCAACGACCCTTCTATGCTTAAGTTAGTGATCACTTATTCCTAAAAGAAAGTAATCAGTTAAGAATACGTAATGAAACTAAATAAATAAATAAATATCGTCAGAACCTGTTTATAGTCAGACGATTTCAATCATCTCGTCTGACGACTTCATCAGGTCTATCATCGAACGACATGCCCCCTGATAACCGCTTTCGCGGCGTTGTAGTAAAACGGAGTCTAACCTTTCGGTTTTTCCCCGAGTGTCGTGTCTCTTGAGGAATGGCGGAGAAGTTTCTTAATTTAATTTTAGTCACGGGCTATCGCTAATTGTTGGAAGCTTTTTCAATATAGGAAAGTGATTTTGTTCTATATTACGCTAAATTATAACTAGGAGCAAGGTGCAATTTAAAGATTAATGTATAAATATTGAATATTCAAGGATGCAAATAAGGGCAATGAATTGAGTAATTAGAAATGGATATGTTCTTGGACCTCTTAATTAGGGAAATTAAAACTAAAATTGGACTAATAATTTCTTTCCTCATAGACAAGAATAGAAACTATCTTCATTAATTTATCCTATTTCTAGGTGTCATTAATGTGTTTAAAATGGTTGGCTTAAATTATTTTCTAAACCCATAGACAAGGTAGAAATAATTTTCCAATATTTTAATTAATAAAAATAGCCAAATTCATTAACTAGTTAAACTCTTTATTTTAGCAATTGAATTTATTTCTCATAGACAAGATGTAAATCCTTTTCATTAAATTATCCTATTTCTAGGCCTTATTAATGTGCTCAAATATGGTTGGTTTAAATTAATTTCTAATCTCATAGACAAGTTAGAATTAATTTTCCAAGAATTTAATTAATGAATATGGCTAACTATTATTAATTACTATTTCATCATTTCAAACAACTAGTCCAATTTATTAATTTTAACCCCTAATTTTAGGTCAACAAGTCAATCCATATTCCTTTTCTCAATTCATGCCCTAACAAATTTAGCTACTCATCACCATTTTTGCAATTAACAATATAATGATTAAGTTCAACTTTAACAAGGAATTAAACATGTATGATAGCAAAAATTAAACAAAAATTATATTCTGGAACAATAAACTTGTAGGAACTAAAATATAATTTTCTGGAATTTTTCACCAATTTTTGAACCTAAAATCCAATTTTTGACAACTAATTGATAATTTTCCCAATTTTAACTAGAAAATGCAAAAAGCAACTAAAAATATGCTAACTTCGTTATAAATTTTATTCTAGCTACTGGGAGTGATATTACTATGAATCAAACTGAAATTAAGGCCGAACTAATTTTTTTTCTATTTTTCTAGTATTTATTCTAAATTATGAACTAATCTCAAATAATTACCAAAATTAATTAAAAATTACTTATGCTTCGTGAAAAATTAATTTATTCAGATAAATAACTACCTTGAGGCTAGTGAACAACTATATAATTAATTGGAATGAATTCAACAACAATAACTATTTTATTTAATTTTTGGAAGTAAATGCGAAATACTTGAAAAATAATCTGGAAATTTTCGAAGAACAGATTGAACAAACAAAGTGCAGATTCAGATTCTACTCGTTGAGAAGATGAAAATACATATAAAGAACTTACAATTTGGAGCTAAAATGAAGAAGATATGAAGATTTGAAGTTTCTCTCTCTCTAAACCCTTTGGAGCTCGAAAATGGAGGAAGAAAGAGGGTGTTTTGAACTGATTTAGGGTTGGAAGAGGTGTGTTTGAGATGTAGAAAAAGCCTGCTATTTATAGCAGAAATTTCACCGAAGGCGCCCATGCAGGCGGCCGCCTTCCGGCAGCATCTGGCCGCCTGCCGTCAAGTCGCCGGCAACACGACGTGGCCGGTCCCGTCAGCCGTAGGCGGCCACAGAGGGCGGCCGCCTTCCGTCACACCTTGGCCGCCTGCCGTCTTTTCAGGGTTAAATCGGATCGCGGCGGATCCCGCCGGATCCCGGCCGCCGCAGGCGGTCCAGCAGGCGGCCGCCTGCCGTTCCTGTCTGGCCGCCTGCCGTCAAATCCCACCGGCCGGCGGTTGCTTCGTCGTCTTCTGCCGCAGGCGGTCACCGTAGGCGGCCGCCTTCCGTCCAGTGTCGGCGGCCTACGGTCTTTTCCGAACCCGGTCAAAGTCAAAGTTTGACTTTCCAAAAATACCGTAGGCGGCCGCGAAGGCCTTCATTGTGGCCGCCTGCCCGGCCGCCTGTGACCTAATTTGTCCGGCTTGTTCCTTATTTTGTGCTCTTCAATATTGTCTTCTGGACCACTTTGAAATAATGTCTCCTTCTTTCGGTATGATATCATTTGTTGCTCAAATTGGCTCATTTTGTGCTCAATTGACCCGAAATTCCGACAAACATACGATGAATGTGGTTTTCACCTGATTTCATGAAACTTGAACCAAAATATCTAAAACATGCCTTTTCTTTCTATTTTCAATCAAAAATCGCTTAAATTTGATAAGAAAAATAAGTACAAAAATGGACTTATCACCCCCTGTCCGACGATTTCTATCATGTCGTCTGGTCTACCTTGTTGATAGAGTATATGGGCCTGGACCCCATAGTCCACATACTCAATGGCCCAAAACACACCAGCGGGGCACCCGCATCGGCCAGAGGCATGCAGCGTCCAAGAAAGAAGATATCGCCTGATTTCTACGGACCGCGTCGTCCATGGACCGCGTCGTCCACGAACCGCGTCGTCCATGGACCGCATCGTCCATGGACCGCATCGTCCGGACTTCGTCCGGGCAGAATGTATTTTCCTATTTTTTGTACTAAGTGTTGTACTCAGCCCATTAGTGGCCTTATTCGCCCAAAGAAGGCATGATTATTGTAATGGGCCTCCTAAGCCCAAGGCTAGGGGCCCAAATCTGCATTTTTATCTATAAGTAGACCCCAAGGGGCTAATTATAGGGGATTCTTTTCCATCTTAAGAAATACAATTACCCACACTCTCTCTAGCTCTCACTTCTCTCTAGAATTAATACTCTATCATTTGGTGCTTTCATTGAGAGTCTAGGACAGATCAAGTGAGTACCCTCCGTCGCTACCAGACACTACCACTAGCTATGACAAGGACTAGATCGAAGAACACTGGTAGGAATGCCCCTCTGAACCAGGAAGGGCAGGGAAACGTTGCTGACAACGTCCCCAATGACCTCATCAACCAGGATGAGAACGCCCAGGAGATCGAGCACGCGACGGCTGACCTTCGCGTCCAGCTCAACAAGACTGCCCCAGACGCCCGCATTGGGCTCGAGGACAGGCGCAATGCTGATCGCGCTTCGGGCCAGCAGGCTTCTCACCCTGCTGCCCCCCAGATCAACCCGGCCGCACTATCGGCCATCGTCGCGAGCATTCTCCAGGACCCCAACGTGGTCAGCGCTCTCGTCGCAAAGACAGGGGAGAACAACACTCCGGCAACTGGAGAGGTCGCAACGGTGCCGCCACCGCCACCTCGTCCGCAAGGCGTCACCTTCTTCGGTGACAACGAGGACGTCCTCGCCGTGGACACCCATTCCCACACTGCCTCACCTACCCGGGATACACCGGCTCAACCTCGCGGTAAAATCTCAGCCTTCAACAGGCTGGGTGACATCGCGAGCCGTCGGGTACCTACGGGAGGGGTGGCGGGTCAGTTGGGTGGCCGCGAGCCGGGGTCGCCAAAGGAGAGCTTCGGGTCCGTTTCCCGGACAACGGATCGGCCCCGACCAGACAAAGGCAAAGGAAAGCTGAATGATGATGATGATGCGCGTCACCAGATCAACCTGGCCCACGCGGCCCGGATCCAGACCCCTCTGGGTGGCGCTGCGGCCAACACGGACCCAAGGGACGAGATCATCGCCCGCCTGGAGAAGCGCCTCGCTGATATGGAGGCCCGAGAGGCCGCAGGGCGCGCAGCGGCTCACACATCCCAGCATCCCAACTACGATGCACTCCTGCACAAGGTCAGTGCCTTGGAGAGGGAGTTGGCCGACCGACGCGACGAGCCCGTCATCCAAATACGGACCCGGACCCCCTTCTCTGCGAGGGTGCTCTCCGCTCCCATCCCAGAGAAGTACAAGGGGAATCCGATCAAGCCATATGACGGCCGCACCGATCCTCAGGAGCACTTCACCCGCTATCAGAACAACATGATGATGACCAACGCTTCGGAGGAATACATGTGCCGCTGGTTCCTCTCCACCTTGGAAGGGCCAGCGTATGATTGGTTCAATAACCTTCCAGAAGGGAGCATCGACTCATGGCAGGACCTTGCTCAGCGCTTCCTCACCCACTTTGCCGGGAGGAAGCGTGCGAAGAAGCATTTCGCCCACCTCCTGACCATCAAACAACAATCGGAGGAGACACTCCGAGCCTTCCTCGATCGCTGGACAAGGGAGGCGGACGAATGTGAAGGGGCCGACGAGCGCACTCTCTTGGCTTTCCTCCGCGGAGCACTCCGGCCTAGCCACTTTGCCCGGAGCCTGTTCACGGAGCCGCCGCGGTCATACCTCGCGGCGCTCCGACGCGGAGATAGGCACGCTGATGCCGACGAGCTCCTGAACCAGAAGAAGGGTGGGGAGAAGCAACAAAAGAAGGACTCCTCGTCCAACCCCCACCACCCGCCGGCCAACAAGGGACAGCACCAGCCAAAGAAGGCACATCAGGAGCAAGGCGGACAGCGAAGAGAGGACCGCTCATGGCGCCCAAAGTTGGAGGCACAACGCATCCCCCTCACCCACCCGGTGAGCGTCGTCCTCGACCACGCTGAGGCGCAGGGCCTCATTGTGAAGGACCCCAGGTCAGAGGAGGAGATATTTGCGGTCCACAAGGGAGGGACGTATTGCAAGTACCACCGCCAGACATCCCACAAGACCGAAGATTGCACCACCCTGAAGAGGCACATCGACGGCCTCGTCCGACAGGGGGAACTTTCCCAATTTGTCAAGGGTGCCCCCAAGAGTAACACTTGGGTTAACCCTGGCAAAAGGGGGGAAGGATCCTCCGGGAAAAAGAGGGAGATCGGCGCCCTCAGTGAAGATGAGGACGAAGAAGAACCCCGCCAGAAGAAGCATCACATCCATATCATCGTCGGCGGAAACACAGGGGGGGACTCGGCTACCCAATGAAAAAAATGGGCTCAGTCCCTATACGTTGGTGAGGTGACCCACGCCCCCCCTCAGCCGAAGCGGCGGCATGTGGAAGCCATCACCTTCACCGACAAGGACCTCCCCTTCGGCCCCGTGCCCCACAGGGACGCCCTCGTCGTCAAATGCGAGATTGGCAACAACATCATCCACCGCAACTACATCGACACTGGCAGCTCTGTCAATGTGATGTACATTGACACCTTCAGACAACTGAAATTGAAGAAGTCCGAGCTCCGGCCGATACGGACTCCGTTATCCGGCTTCACCGGGGACTCTATCGACGCCGAGGGCACGATAGTGCTTCCCGTTGTGGTCGGTGATGGTACCTGTCAGGCGAAGATTGACATGGAGTTCGTGGTTGTCAACCTGGACAGCGCCCACAACATGATCTGGGGACGACCGGCCTTGGAGGACCTGGAGGCCATCATCTCCATGAGACACCTATGCCTCAAGTTCCCCACCAAGGACGGCGTCGGCTACGCCAGAGGGAACCAGAAGATAGCCAGGGCTTGCTACCTAAAGCTCACAAGAAAGATCAATGAGGCCGAGGAGCGGATAGACACTATCTCCACCGCCTCGGCCGAAGAAGACACACCAAAGGCTGAACCGGTCGGAGACGTGGAAGACGTTCCGTTGGACGTCTCCCGGCCGGAACGCACGCTGAAGATTGGGACACAGCTCCCCCAACAGATCCGAAGGGACATCCTCTCTGTCCTGAGAGCGTACGCCATTGTCTTCGCATGGGGACCAGAGGACATGCCGGGCATCAGCCCGAAGGTAATCACACATCGGCTATCGGTGAACCCGGCCTCCTCCCCCATCAAGCAGAAGAAGCGCTACCTCTCAGCCGACAGGAGGGAATTTGTCAAAGCCGAGGTGGCCATGCTACTCTCCATCAAGCACATCAAAGAGGTGAAGTACCCCACGTGGTTGGCGAACGTCGTCCTCGCACCAAAGCCGCCTACGTTCAGAATGTGTGTTGATTACACTGACTTGAACAAGGCGTGCCCAATGGACCCATTCCCTCTCCCCAACATTGATCAATTGGTGGATGAGACGGCGGGGTGCGAGTTGATGTCGTTCCTCGACGCGTTCAGAGGGTACCACCAGATATCCATGCACGAAGATGACGCGGAGAAGACCGCTTTTATGACCCCGGAGGGAATTTTTTGCTACCTCGTCATGGCCTTTGGGCTCAAGAACTCCGGCGCCACCTACACAAGGATGGTAGCCCGGATTTTTAGAGCAGTCTTAGGTCGGACGATGGAAGCATACGTCGACGATATGATCGTCAAGAGCAAACAATCCACAACTCATGCCGACGACCTCCGGGACATCTTTGAAATCATGAAGAAGTACAACCTCCGGCTCAACCCGAAGAAGTGCACCTTCGGCGTCCAGGGAGGTAAATTCTTGGGGTACCTGGTCAGCCGAAGGGGCATTGAAGTGAACCCAGAGAAAATACAAGCCATCATCAATATGGAGCCACCCCGCAACATCAAAGAAGTGCAACGGCTGACGGGACGCCTTGCGGCCCTGAACCGTTTCCTTTCAAAATCCGCGGAGAAGTCGCTCCCCTTCTTTCAGATAATGAGAAAGGCCACCAGCTTCAAATGGACGACGGAGTGTCAGCAAGCCTTTGAAGAACTGAAACAATATCTCGCCTCCCCACCCGTCCTATCCAAACCCCAGCCCGGCGAGACTCTCTTCCTCTACTTGGGGGTGAGCACGTCGGCCATTAGCTCCGTACTCATCAGAGAGGACGACGGGGTACAAAAAGCAATATTCTACGTCAGCAAGACGTTGCGGGAGGCCGAGCTCAGGTACTCCCCCATCGAGAAAACGGTACTGGCCATCATCCACACGGTGAAAAAACTTGGACACTACTTCCAGGCTCACCCCGTCCACGTCCTCACGCATCAGCCGTTGGGCGCCCTCATGAGGAGCCCAACTAGCTCTCCAAGGATGATCAAATGGGCGATATTCCTGAGCCAGTACCAGATTGAGATCAAGCCGAGGCCATCCATCAAAGGGCAAGCCTTGGCTGACTTCGTCACAGAGTGCACGGCAAGGGAGACGGCCGTTACCACCACAGGAGCTGAACCGGACGAAACCTGGACCCTCTACACGGACGGGTCCTCGGCCACCAAAGCTTGTGGGGGTGGCGTCGTCCTCATCTCCCCGGAAGGTTTCAGAGCATACTATGCCATCCGCTTCAACTTCAAGGTGTCCAACAATGAGGCTGAGTACGAAGCGCTCCTCAGCGGACTCAGACTAGCCGCTGGCCTTAAAGCACGCCACGTCAGAATCAAATGCGACTCCAAACTCGTAGTGAGCCAGATGGAGGGTTCCTACGAGGCCAAAGAAGGGAGGATGAAGCAATACAAGGAGGCCGCTGCGGAATTGCTCAAGGCGTTCGATACCTACGAGATCACTCAGATCCCAAGGGCGGAGAACACCGAGGCTGACATACTCTCCAAACTCAGCTCCGACACCCCTGAGCACATCTCCAAGATAGCAAAGGTAGAGGAGTTGAGCATGTCAAGTATTCACGCTAGCCCCATACTCTCCATACAACACCAGCCGGAGGACTGGATCACTGACATCGCAACCTACATCACCTCCGGCACGCTACCAGAAGACGAGGAGAGGGCCAAACTCGCCAAGCTCAGGGCGCCGAGCTATGTCATTGAGGGTGACAAGCTCTACAAGAGATCATACAATGGCACCCTCCTCCGGTGCCTCCACCAAAATGAGGCCGAAGTGGCCATGGAAGAAGTCCACTGCGGCGTATGCTCATCGCATCAGGGGCCCTTCAGCATGTCGCGCCGCCTCGTCGTCCAAGGCTACTTTTGGCCAACGATGGCGCGCGATTGCGCTGAGGTCGCCCGCAAATGTACCGCATGCCAACACTATCAAAGGGCACCTGGCCGACCCGCCGTCAATTACGCCCCGGTCAGCACCGCCATTCCATTTTCCAGATGGGGCATCGACCTCGTCGGCCCGCTACCAAGAGCCGCGGGCAACAACAGATACATCATCGTCGCCATCGATTACTTCACCAAATGGGTCGAGGCCGAACCACTCGCAAGCATCACCGGAGCGCGGTGTCGGAAGTTCGTATACAAGAACATCCTCACCCGCTTCGGCGTGCCTCAGGAGATCATATCAGACAACGGCACCCAGTTTGAGGCCGAACCGTTCCAAAGCCTCCTCCAAGAATGGGGTATCAAGCACCGTTTCTCCTCCGTTGCCTACCCTCAGGCCAACGGGCAAGTTGAGAACGCCAATAGAACCATCTTGGAGGGGCTGAAGAAAAAGCTTGAAGAAGAGGGCGGAAGTTGGGTCGACGAGCTCCCCAACGTCCTATGGTCCTACCGCACTACGCCGAGGAGGGCAACCGGGGAGACACCATTCTCCTTGTGCTACGGCTTCGAAGCCAAGGCTCCCACTGAAGTCACCCTCCCCAGCCGACGGGTCGCACAATACGACCCCGAAGCCAATGAAGAAACAATGAAGGTGGACCTACACCTCATCGACGAGAGACGAGAAATGGCCTACCTCAGGGCAGAGAACTACAGACGACAAGTCAAATCTTACTACGACGCCAAGGTCCGCTCCCGCGAATTCCAAGTGGGGGACTACGTCCTCCGCCGAAGAGAAGCAAGCAAACCAACGGAAGGAGGAAAGCTCGCCGTCAAATATGAAGGGCCCTACATCATCAGCGCCGTCATCAAAGCCGGCACTTATAGACTAAAGAACCCCAATGGGTCAGATGTACCACGATTGTGGAATGTACACCACCTGGTGAAATTTTACCAATGACTCGAGAAGTGGTGAAGCGGGCAACGTCCCCCACCCCTCGGCTTATTGGTTGAATAAAACACCCTCGGCCTAGCGCCACTTACTGAATAAAATTCATGTTTCATCCAATCTTTAAGATTTGAGCTAAAGAAACCCAAGGACCGCATCGGCCTAAGCGGTGCAAACACCCGGGACCGATGCGACCTAAAGCCGTCGCAATAAACGACGCACCTAAAAGCCGCTGCAATAAACAACGCACATAAGGCCGTTGCGATCCACAACGCGCCTATAAAGCCGTTGCAATAAACAACGCACCTAAATATCGTATCGGCACAAGCGGTGAAACACCCAAATCGGCCGGCGATATGCAGGACGAAGGACCTGTGTGCATGGTCCAACGTCTTCAAACGGAGAAGCATACCGCGTCGTCCGCGCGGAAACCGCAGGACGACAGGCCTGAATTAAGGCTGAGGTTACAAAAACTCCACCCGTCAGTAAAATTTCGCTCAGGACCACAAAGGGCGGCCGTCAAAAGACGATGCCTTGTCCGGTCCCTCGTCGATGATAGACGTGGAAAGGCCAAAAAAGGAAGCCACTGACACCAAGCCGAGGGCGTATTTACTCCCTCGCACTAATTCACGCAAAGAGCGTAGCGGACAAACTACCGCACACGGACGAAGGGACAGTAACCCTTCGGCCACCTAAAAAAAAAAAAAAAAAAAAAAAAAAAGAGGGAAGCCGACGGACCGTGCACTCGCCGGCCTCGAGCATAAAACAAAATCCCCACAAAAACCAAGCCTCAAATTTGGCTAAGTACATATCAGGTTTTCACTATACAGGGATCCGAAGCGCACGCTTCGGCCCCAACCATAGCGTCACAAAAGGGAATCGCTTCGGCTTCAGTTATACAAAACCACAGTCCATTACTTGGACGATGGGACGCATCGTCTCCAATTAGCAAAACCCAGGTGACGAACCAAAACAAAACACCTACCTCAA
Source organism: Cuscuta epithymum (assembly GCA_945859915.1). Lineage (NCBI taxonomy): Eukaryota > Viridiplantae > Streptophyta > Magnoliopsida > Solanales > Convolvulaceae > Cuscuta > Cuscuta epithymum. Next base: position 2,027,794 of record CAMAPF010000075.1, on the reverse strand, counting down.
GGAAGCTCGACACTTGCAACATTCTCTAAGTCACACTACAAGAGAGACGATGCGCTACGTCCCCAACACTTCAGGATTAAGTTCCAAAAACACAACTCGGGGAAGACGTAGAGGCAAAAATGGAATTCGTCACGGGACGACGAGACGCATCGTCTTCAGAGAAAGGAGGTCGCTACGTCTCAGCGGACGGATATCACGAGATAAACTCTTGACACTTAGAAAGATCTCAGAACTTTGGGGCCATGCCTTACCTAAGACAAAAGGGACGTAGCGCCGCGCCAAGAAAAAGTTTCAACACTTGGTAAATTTTTGAAACACATGTTCTAAACACAACATTTCCGACGAAGGGGCGCATCGTCCCTTACATCAGATGCAGGGAACACGCGCAACGTCCTCACACACGCACCAGAAAGGCGCGGGTGCCCTCACATCAACACAAAGGAAACGATGGAACGCATCGTCTCAAAGTTGGCAAATTTGCCAAGATAAAAACTTGTGAAACAATGTCACTCAGACGACGCGACAACGACAAACCAAACGCCAAACATAAAAGAGAAAACGAAGCAAGGAACAACATTCATACTTGAACAAAAGTGTTATCATTAATAATTCAAAGAGATGGCGCTTCGGCCATTACAAAAAGGGCGCTTCGGCCATTACATACACCAGGGCGCTTCGGCCTTTGGGGCTACAACTATGAATATAAAAAAGAAATGAAGTACAAGAAGGCACTAAGCAGCTTGTCCTTGGCCTCCCTCAACGGCTCCGCTGTCCGCATCGTCTTGCTCATCCTCAGTATTCTTGGACCGCGCCGAGCTACGGAAGAGGTAATCATCACTCTCGGTCCAGGGCTCGTCCTCTTCATCCGAGCTCAAGATGGGGGGCTGCCTTTCGGACAGAGGAAGTTTCAACTCCTCCTCAGGGTCCTTCATCATCCGGGGAAGGCCAATACCCCTGGGCTTCAAGTTCTTTACACGCCGGCGGAGGCGGCGGTAAACCAGCATCTGCATACGCCTCTGGCCGAGGTCATACCAGACTTCAAACTCCTCTTTCAAGCGGGCTCGGCCAGCTTCCTCCTGGGACCACGCTTCGAAGCGCTCCGCCACGACCTTAAAACTCCAGTCGTGGCAGGTCTCGTTCTTCCACCCTTCGGCCATGAAGATCTCCACGGCTCTGTCAGCAGCCGCAGCCGCATCGGCTTCTACCTTCACGGCCCTTTCCTCTGCTAGCCGACGGGCGGCCGCTTCCTCATCCAACTGAACTTTGAGGCGCCTCGCCTCGTCCTCGGCAGCAACAGCTTTCTTTTCAGCCGCATCGGCCCTCTCCTTCAGAGAACCAGTTTCAGCCCGAAGCCGCTCCAACTGGGACAGCGCCTCGTCTGCAGAGGCGGCTTTCTTCTCAGCTTCGCGAAGGCGAGCAAGCTCCTTGTCCTGCCGCCGCTGCTGCTCCATGAGCATGAAGGCACCCTGCAGAAACATGTAACATTAGAAAAAGGAGGAACACAACAATTACTAAGTACCAAGTAAGAAATTTACCTGGACGACGTAGTCCAATCCACCATCAAAGAGGCGCACATCCTTGCTCTGCCGACGTAGGTACTCCCTATCGGCATCGGGGATGGCCTGAAACAGTACATCATGGCCGGAGACCTTCTCATTAAAGAGCCCGCCCTTCGTCGGGTAACGGACCGTCACCTCATACAGTCCTGAAGCCAGGTCACGGCCGCTGCGGGAGCTTGCCTGGACATCCTTCCCAAGCTGCAGCGACGTAGGGATGAGGGCAGCCGACGTCTCGTTCAAAGTGAGGTCCTCAATCACCTGAACGTCGGGGACCTGCTCCATTTGGGCCGTAGCCCGCACAACAGCCGTAGCGGCATCCTTAGAGGACTGGCCCTGCTTCGGCCTCTTAGCATCCTGGGTCGGCTTCAACCCGGCTTCAGTCAAGGTTTTCTGCCCCTCAGCAGGCTTCCTCTTCTTCTGAGCCGCCGCCTTCTTCACCAATTCGGTCTGAGACTTGGAGCCGTCACCAGAACCTTTGGACGCCTCGGCCCGCTGGGCAGCCTCCAGCTCCTTTGCAACCTGCTTCTTGGCCTGGGCCATGAACATTTTTCGACTCATCTCGTAACCTGCAAGGACGACGCCACAAGAAAGGATTAGACACAATAAAATACCAAGTACAAAAAGATTCAAAGGCAAGTGTCAACCTTCGGCCTCGGCCGGGATCCCAAGAAGTGGCCCATCGGCCTGTTCAAAAGAGCCAGAGATCCTAGGCCACAATCCACAATCCGGGTCGCCAGGTATGTAATACCGCATCATCCCGAGAGCCGCAATCTTGAACTCAGTAATGTACGTGTTCACACTCCTCGGCCCGCCTTTTAGGAACGCCTCAACTTGGGCATCGAGCTCAGCGCTTCGCGGCGGGTTATGCAGGCTAAAATTACCATTATGCCTTTGCGAAGGAAAGAAAACCCCACCGGCCAGCTTCACGAATACAAACTTCGCCTTCCACCCATGGATAGACGAAGGGAGGTCTTTGAAAGATTTCTTCTCCGGGAGTTGCTGAAGCGTAGCATAACCAGCGCAATTCTTATGGCTCCCTCGGCCGATCCGGAACAAATTTGTAAAAAGGGCCGTCGTGGGCTCAAAACCCAGCTCGTCGCATCGGATGAGGAACCCGACGATCAGTGAGAAACTATTCGGCGTCAACAGCGCCGGGGGGAGATCTACCATCCCCAAGTACTCAATCACAAAAGGGGGCAGCGGAAACCGTAGCCCTTGCGAGAACGCCATCGGATAAACCCCGAAGTACCCAGGAGGAGGATCCAGAACATGGTCCGTCGGCCTAGGCTCCCTCACCTTTCCATAAGGCCCGACATACAGCTGAGCCAAATGATAATCACCTCGGGTGCCCTCGGGCCTTATGACATACAGATTTGTTAAGTCCAACTGGGACAACCCGCCAGCTGCAGCCTTCCTCCGACGCGACGCGCGTTCCTTGGTCACCCTAGAAGACGACGCCCCACCTGGCACAGACGAAATAGGTGGGGGGCAGGGGATGGCGGCCGAAGAGGCATCACCCGCTTCGTCTCCCCGAAGCTTGGGTTCCGAGCTCGCCTCGTCCCCACCCGATTGTTGGGAACCCGCGTCATCATTCAGACGCTCCTCGTCCTGAGAAGTGCGGTAATCGGCAGTGTTCTCCATCTCTGTTTCAAACGCTCGAACTATCTCAAGATTCACTCCAGGAGACGGGTCCTCGTCGTCGAAAGGCCAGTCCGACTCGTCCAAAGAAGCTGCTAAGTTAAGAGGGGAGGGGACGCTACGGCCGTCAGGGAACGGCATAACAACTACGCTACGTCCTAAGGGTTGTTCGAGGATCAAAGTGATTTTTCCTAGAAACACTAGATCTAACCCCCTAGGAAGCAAAGTATAAAGAAAAAAGGGAGAACAATTCAAGAACCTAACCTTGGAGTGGGTGAAGATCCGAAGAAACACTTGAAGATTTCTGGGAAGCACTTTATCTCTCTAGGAATCTCAGCAGCAATTCGACAACAGCAAAGCACAAATAAGGAGGCGGCTTCGGAATAGGGGGGGTATTTATAGAAAACTTCCAAACGGTCACTACACGTGGCACCATCCCACTGGCTCCACCAACGGCCACCCCTCTTCCAACCAATCAAGGGGCCCCAATTTAAAAATTACTCATGGAAGTAGCCCCTACGGCCAAACTTGAACTCAAAAAGCAAGGCATCGTCTGAGTACCGCTGCGGCCCAATTACTACAAAGCTCCAGAACAGGCATCGGCCCATTCTCCCGAATAAGGAACGCATCGGCCTAAACTTGACGTCCCCACAACAACCCAAGGAACCTTAAATATACCGCTACGGCTGCTTGTGCGCGCATCGTCGATGATAACCCTGGCATTGCGGCCTTCGTCTAAGGGTTCTCCCACAGGGTTACCTTGGACAGGTTCGCCTAAGGGTTGGAGTCACGACTAAACGCATAGGTACCGGATCGGCTCATTACTCCCTTGTGCCTCAGATGCTCTTCGGCCAAAAGAGTGGGGGACTGGGGGACTGTATCGGCCACAAGAAGAAAGAGCGCAACGGCCTTAATATAAAAGGGTGCGCTACGGCTCACCAGCAACAAAAAATGGACAATTCACCTCAGATAAGCATTAAGAGTCGCATCAGCTACCTCAACCGCAAAACCCAAAATAAAAAGAAACTCACCATGCGAGATCTAGCACGCAACGGCGGCGTACACTGAGAAGACCGCATCGTCTCCCCATAACAAAAACTCACAAGTCAAAACACTTCGGCTGCATAACAAATCAAAGGTGCGCATCGCATCGTCTACATAAACAGAATCAACCACCTTCATCTCATGAAAATAGGTCTTCGCTAAGGCCAAAAGGATAGATGGGAGCTCTTCGGCCCCAACAAGATAACGACGAAAGCATGCCAACTTATCCACCGAGGGTTCATCGCATCATCTACAAAAGAAAGCGCATCGCCTCGTCTTCAAAGGCACTCCCACAGAATGTGCATCGGCCCGCATCAAGGTTGTGAGTTCCCAAGCACGCTTCATCTACATCAAATAAAGGAACCGCTTCATCCAAAATCAATACAGGAACTCTTCGGCCATCAAACGCTTTAGACTCACGCAACGGCCAGACAGAAAGGAACAAGTACTCCCTTTCGCTTCGGCTTCACCTCAGCTCAGAGAGTGGGGGACTCCTGATAGAGTATATGGGCCTGGACCCCATAGTCCACATACTCAATGGCCCAAAACACACCAGCGGGGCACCCGCATCGGCCAGAGGCATGCAGCGTCCAAGAAAGAAGATATCGCCTGATTTCTACGGACCGCGTCGTCCATGGACCGCGTCGTCCACGAACCGCGTCGTCCATGGACCGCATCGTCCATGGACCGCATCGTCCGGACTTCGTCCGGGCAGAATGTATTTTCCTATTTTTTGTACTAAGTGTTGTACTCAGCCCATTAGTGGCCTTATTCGCCCAAAGAAGGCATGATTATTGTAATGGGCCTCCTAAGCCCAAGGCTAGGGGCCCAAATCTGCATTTTTACCTATAAGTAGACCCCAAGGGGCTAATTATAGGGGATTCTTTTCCATCTTAAGAAATACAATTACCCACTCTCTCTCTAGCTCTCACTTCTCTCTAGAATTAATACTCTATCACTTGTCATAGGAGTGACAACAATAAAAGAAATTAATAAACTAAAAATGAAACAACTTTTAAGGGTACCGTATTGCAGCTTTTCAGAACACGTCAATCACCAGACGACATGCCCCCCATCTGACGACTTCAATCATGTCGTCCGATCTATCTCGTCACAGAAGTGACGACTTGTTCCTCAGGTCTCGAATATGGGTTTCCATGCTTGTAATCATGCCTCCTGGGAGATTCTGATTTCCCGATAGAGGGGAGCTATCCATTATGCCACTTCACGCCGGATTTCTTCTTTCCTCGCCTCCAATTGCTTATGAAACTCAAACATCATCTCGTTGCTCGTTCCTTTCATAAAGAATAAATTTCTTGCACGAATTCCTCACAGACGGCACCAATTGTTTTAACCAAAAAACTACTCTACAAATTGTTGTATATGAGATGAATTCAAAAAGTGATATGGGTAATGAATAAAATATACTAATCAATCTCTTAACATGAATCACAATAGTGGGAATAAAATATACTCCCTCCGTTCCCCTAACTTTGTCCCGTTTTACCTTTTTCGTCTGTCCCATTAAGCTTGTCTCATACCATGTTTGATAATATTTAAGTGGTTAGAGTTCATTCTTACTTTATTCACACTTTATCAATTTAATACGGGAAAGTTCCCGAAATAGGACTAAAACAGTTTGAAAATTTCAAAATAGGACTGCAATGTTTTTTATTCTCAAAATAGGAGTAATTACTGCCAAGTTTGGAAAATACTGCCATGTTTGAAGTCTGGTACTGCCAAAACATGACAGTAATTAGTCCTATTTTGGGAATAAAAACATGGCAGTCCTATTTTGGAATTTTCAAACCTTTTTAGTCCTATTTCGGGTAATATTCTCATTTAATATCCATTACACAATTCTATTTTTTCTTAAAAACCACACCACACCCCTTTGTCCCAAACTTAGGGGGACGGAGGTACTAATAATTAAGCTCTCAATATCAACCACTCAGTTCGTTCCAATTCTTCCGCTCCAAGCTCCCTATTATTATTTGCTCCTTACGTTTGTACGTAGTATTTCTTAAGCTCATGAGTCCCACCTTAATTTATTTCTTCGATTATTTCTTGGCCCAACAGTCGCCGACTCACTCTTCCTTGGTCCTGGGTTCAATTCTCAAATCTCAATAGAGTGAGATTGATCCCAACTTACCCTAAGCCCCCCCAAAACCCGTCCCCCGACGCCCCCTCGGGTTAAATAAATGAAAATGGCATGAACTGAATAAAAAAGAAGTCTTGAGATTCTTTGTTGGGTTTATTTAATTTAGTAGTTAGTGTACCGTGTACACAGTGTGGCGGATGGTATTTGTTCAAGGGTGTTCATGTGAACACCCAAAATTTTGGAAATGAAATGTAAAAATACATGTATAAAATTGATATAAAAATTTATATATTGTATTTTATGTAATGTGTTTTACGTCTAACCATTTTTTGATAGTTTTTTGTTGTTGATTTTTTTTTATTTCTTCAATTCTTGGATCAAACAATATTACTTACTCCCTCCGTTCCTTACAATTTGGCCAAGTTGATCGACACGGAGATTAATAAAGTAAAAACTGTGTGGTTGAAATTTGTGCAAAGGAGAGAAAATTAACTGGAACCACAAAATATTTACTTAAAAAAGTAAGTGATAATGTTAGTGAGATAAACAAAAAAAAAGAAATTTGACAAAGTATACAACATTGAAGGGTACGAATTGAAGGGTACTATACAACATTTTAATGGTAAAGTATTTGAACACCCTGAATTTGTTGGCAGGATCCGCCACTGCGTGTACGTGTATATGTTTGTGATTTGCGGATGTGTATGTGTTTCGGCCTCTAAGTTCTTACCCGTTTTCTATTACGTACAAAAATCAAATTTTATTTTTTTAAATTCACTCTTCTTTTCGAAATTCGCCAAATTACACTACTAATAATTTTCCATATATCCTCTAAAATAAAACCTTTTTTTAAAGTATAATCAAATTCAAATGCTCCTCTAGTAAAATGTAAGTAGTATTTTCAATTTTTTGTACAAAATTCGGCGCAGTATAGCTAGCTTCGGCATCATGTTATATTCCGCATCATGTTATTCATTTAAGAGCTTTCCCAAATAGTAAAGCATACAAAAGTGGCATATATAAGAGAAATAGAAAATTGAAAACTAATAGAAATATCCCTTTATCAATTTATCAATTAAATATTAAGTATATTACCCTATTTATCTTGATAGCCGTAACACCCCTATGTTGTACCCATGCTCAGGGCGGAAACAATACTATACGTAGTATTTCATAAATAACCATGCTATGAAAACATTTTTTTGAAATATTTTTCTAAATCCATTATAGTAGGATGATATGAAAACATTACAAAATCATTTATAGTCATTTTACTAACAAACGATAAAAAGGGCAAAGCACAACTGAGTCGGCATCAAGCGACGTCCATACCTATATTTTAATTTTGTTTGCACGATTATGAATTAAGTTACTTGCTTCTATAACAGGGTAGTCGGCCAATAGTCAATATTGAATTTATTGCCCGTTGTTTATAGTTTTCCGAGCTTTTATGTCATGAATTTGAGCATTAGAATTAATGTAATGTCCTTTTATATGTTTTTTTTACTTTTAAAAAAATAGTTGTACGACTACGTTTTTTGAGTTTTGGATACTCCAAGAGTTGAGAATATGAATGGGTGCCTTAAAACCTAAAGGACACAAAGAGTCGATCAGTTATCACCGTATAAATATATTGATGAATATACTAAACCGTGACTTAGGATGTTGAGAGTGCTATTAATCTTGAGAAGATCGAGTACTATTGTGTTTATGTATAAAAAATAATACGAGGTATTTATTTCTCCTCAAAATTTAGTGAATTTGTCTTTCCTTGATTTTGAATAATGATTTTTGTTACTCTTTCCGTCTAATTAAGATTATCTCATATCAATTCTGATAAAATTTGTGTGGTATAAATTACACTTATTTTATTCATACTTTATCAATTCACATTTCTTATTAACTGCACGGCTACACCGTGCAGTTAATAATGTTAGTTTAGGGTTTAGGGTTTAGGGTTTAGGGTTTAGGGTTTAGGGTTCATGTTTCAATGTTAGTGAAATGAATGCATGTTATATATAGGGTAGCTTGGGCCACTGCCAGGGCCCACCAGGAAAAACAGGGCCCCTGGAGTATTTTATACAGTATAATCAAACCTTCTTGGTTTCAAAATTTTGTTGGAACCCGGGGATATTATCATTGTCAAACCTAAAGTGGATTCTCGGATCGGAAGGAATCAAATGGGTTATGTGATGTTTGTATGTGATTCTTAAAACTGCTTCTGCTCCTTCAAGGAGCATGAGCAGAAGTTAGAGTGTTTGGGTAAAAGCGCAGAAGAAACTCTGGTCCTCTAATTTACTCCTAGAATCGGTTTTTTTTAGAAGATAGGGGAGACCAGCTTCGGAAAACTGATTCTGATTTTGTTTCTTCTTTAAAAAAGAAGCAGAAACAGAATCAGTTCCAAACACCCCTATACCAAATTAGCATGCCCAGTAACAAAATGATAATTCGGGCAAAATTGTGGCAATCACAAGGTTTTTTATTCACATAGACCACGAAATGAGAGAGAAATTCAAATAACGTTCTTTGACTCATATCTTCAAAGAATGTTATTGACGCAAACAATATGATTAAGTTTTAAGCGAGAGAGAGAATATATACACTATATATAGATATATAGATATTGAGAACAAATATATTCTCCCATATGTATTTCTTATTCTTCGTGCTCTATAATTTGTGACAAATTAAATGTCCTAATTTTTGTAGCCTAAGTACATTCTCTATCCAAACGCGCTTGGAATGGAAGCCCTCTCTGGTAAGTCTAGCCATCATTTTTCTGAGCTTGATATTTTATGATATTATTGACTCACTCTTTTATAATCAATTAGTTTTCTGGGTATTTGATTTGAATTTATCAAACTATGTACTTATATTACAGTGGTGGATTTTTTGACAAGTGTCCCGTTACTCCAAGGTTTAGAGCGGTCTTTTCTACATAAGATCGCTCAGATGGTAACGATTATGAATTATGGTAATAATCATTCATTCCCTTATTCAAATTTATATTATATTGTTCATTTTATTAATTTGATTTCATCTAATTCAACTAATATGGGTCTTTAATTTTCATCTTAAGAGTGTGGTGATTACGTGGTCCGTCAAGGGGTCGCTGGGCTTGGAATTTTCTTCATTTGGGATGGAGAGGTATAGTTGATTGGCTATTTTGAAACGATTATCACTACAAAAAATTACGGAAATGCCATGAATTTGATACGGATTGGCTGATAATTTCGTGCCAAATACGTAATAGTTCGTGTCAAACTGTTTTAACACGAATTTAGCATATTCCTCACCAAAATCTCTGCCAATTTTGAAAAATCTCGATCAATCCATGTGTTTTTATAGTGCATGATTAATATTAGTACAATTATGATCATTGATTATTAGTGTGAGACTTCAACCATTAAATTAAATGATCATAATTTTGCAGGCTGATGCATGCGGCGATTTCCGACATGTGATCGATGAAAGCCCGGATGAATTCCACCTCAAACGTTATGATTTTTTTGGTCACGGTGAGCAATAATATTTCACCCATCCAGTTTCGTTTTTATCTATAAAAATAGGTTGATTTGTACGTAGTTATATTATTGTACATTTTCAGTCTGAGTAACTAAAAATCAGAGTTAGGATATATTGTTGGTCTAATCTGGCCTGGTCTGATCTGGACTGGTCTGGTCTGGTCTGGTAAACGTCTGGTCTCTCTGTATTTTATAACTACAAAAATCAGGTTTGGTCTGATCTGGTATGGGATTGAAAACAGTCCAAAAGAAAACATCCTTATTCTACTCGATCGTCTACTCGGTACTAAATTTGAATGAAACAGAGATATTTATGTCTGAAATAAATGAATAAAATCAACCAATTCTTGTACTCCCTCTGTCCCTTAAAACTTTGCCATATTTCCTTTTTGGGACGTCCCAAAAATCTTTGCCACTTTCCCCTTTTATCAATTATTTTGTGGTTTCTGTTATTTCTCTCTCCTCTGCACAAACCTCAACCACACAGTTTTTACTTTATTATTCTCCGTGCCGGTCAACTTTGCCAAAGTTTTAAGGGACTGAGGTAGTATATACGTATATGTGTGTTGGCTCAAAATTTGGAAAAGAAATTTTTAGAGCATAGAGTAAGAGCTTTTGCCATGGCATTATCGCAATACGACATGTTATGTCGCATTTTTAAGGAATTGCCAAATGCTTGATAAAGTTGCGGATCTAGAACTTTTCTCAAGCGGGGACACTAGTGTATGAACGGAGACGGGCCGGGTTGGATGTGAGACTAATCTATTCAATATGTAAACAATTTGTTTATTCAAAAACAAGTTAATCAGTGTCATTTTCAAATGATTTACATCTATGTACAACCCATTAAAACAATTGGATACAACCTATATTTGAAAACAGGTCTAGTTTTCAACCCATTAAAACAATTCTAAATAATAATATTCAGTTTCTTGAAAGAAAAACATAATACTTCATATAAATTATATTTGAATTATCCTGATACATTTTTTTGTTTTGGATTAGAATTCAAGTTGTTTTTGTACTACAAACGGTCAGAATTTTAATATAGAACAAGGATAGTGCCCAACACTACACGTTGTGCCACAAAATTACAATGTCCAAATTTCCTTCATAAACTTAGGATGAAATTGTGAATGGTAACATGTAACTCCCGACAAAGTTAAATTACTTTAATTTTTTAATTCAATCATTTCATGTTTGTTACTACTACACCCTTTTCTAACAACTCTCATATGATAACACTTTGTTTTGTCGGAATACGCCCTTTATTTTACAGGAGGATCCAAACATTTTAGTATCATACCCATGGACAAATATCCAAAGAAAGTATCCACAAACTTCTTTTTTGTGCAATACCGATAACAACTAATTGTAATTGGTTAGAAAACAATGAATATAACTTGTTTATGAAATTTCATTTGAGATGATCTTAAATCTAATAAGTTCATCGCACATATTAGAAATCTTATCATATCATTGACTTCTAATTTTGGAAAAAGATAATTTGTACTTCACAAAAAATAACCATCAATGCCACTTTTCAAAGAATGGCCGTCTCAAAAACATGTCTAACTATATGAAATCGCTTCATAATAAGTCATAACTCTTTAGTCATTTAAATGTCTTACAACAATTTACATATGCTCTTTGACAGAATTATTATATGTCTAATAGTCATAGTTTTATATCAAGAAGTAGAGACACTAATTTTATCTGAAGTAAGTACTAATACTAAATTTCAAGGTCGGAAGCAGAGGCACTTGCCCCCCTAGGACGCCCCCTAGATCCTCCACTGCTGGCTGGCTCGACATGTCACACATTCAAATACAAGTTATATAGTTAGAGAGTTGTTTCATATTCAAGGTTTGGAAATTCGAAATAGAATCGGAGTACTCTGGTTTAATCAAGTATATATACAAGGTTTACGAAATTAGAGCTCCAACAAACTGGGTCATATCTGATTATCAATAATGTTAAGGATTATTTAGCATTTTAGCTCATCTTAATTATTTTCATATATTAAAGAGCATATATTACACTTTCTACTCCCATTTTAATGCTAATTTTCACACGCAATCTACTTACACTTAGTGAAAACTTGTGTGTATCAATGTTGTCAGGTATTTCATCATCAGATCAGCACGTTGAAGTAATTTCACTGACTAAAGTAAGAATACTTTTTTGGAATATCTTTGTAGGATACATTTTCTTAAAACGTCCAACTTATTTAATTACTAGTACTTGTCCATCCATGCCACTTTATTTAATAGTACGTATCCGTCACTTAAAGTGGAGTCATGTGATTTTTTAAAAATTCCACTTTAAGTGCACCAATTGACACCACATAAAGTGAGTGATTCCTGTATACAAATCCATGATGAAATGAAATCACAAAAGTGGGATCATTTGACTCCTTTAATTTCCTCTTTTGTTGTTCTATTTTTCCATTTGTACTGTATCAATATACAAATATTTAACTCATATTTACAAGACTCAAATTCACATGAAGATATATGTTACATGTAATGCCATTTTTTTCCTATGGTGGGTCCAGCTAACATGTTTGGTGCTGCCTCATAAACATTGGCACATGCTACCCCAATTCAACTCAATCCCAAATTGTAATCTTCAACAAATATTGGACCTTCAAGCTATAAGAGTATGTCATCATATCCCTTGTTTTCTACTACGTGCATGAGTTTTCAACAATTGTTGTTGTACGTAAAATTTGTACACATTTCGCACACATTTGTGCGTGATCGTTTATGTGCCTGCACGAGCTGCCCGTGTGCACAAGCAACTAGGGTATGCAAACAATTACTTACAAATGTGTGTGAAATGTGAAATTTTGTGTACAAATAGAAGTTTTCATGGATTTTTGCACTTTCCACATTCTTTCACATAATTTATTTAATAATATTGTTATTGTTCCGAACCAAACTGATTGGAATTCCTCCAGAAAAGGGATTGCCCATTCTGGCTTCGGGTTTTTAGTCCTCCAAAAAAAGGATTGCCCATTCTGGCTTCGGTTTTTTAGTCCAAACACGGACTAATAATATACCCTGATCCAAAATTGAAACCCAAAACTAGAAGAGGGTTGGATTCAGAACTTGATTGGAGCCGTTATTCTGGTCTAAATTACTGATAACAATTGGACCTCATACAAGACTTAGACCACCCTCGATCACCCCTTCTATGTTACTAATGTTTTCTATATATAGGATAGTATATTTCAAGGTGTTACATTGCCGGAAGCTCCAGCGTTTACAGGTAGAGTGTTTGGTGGTCAGTTCATTGGGCAGGTACGTGTTTATCTATGTATAGTATAGATAATCTTTAAAATCTTCCACAATATTTTGTTTTTATGCTTTTATAGTTAATTTCATTTACCACCTTGATGATTGGTGTATTTGCAAATTAGATAACCTTAAATTGTTGAAAATTATACTACTTAATTAAATAAGATTAGAAATTCAACCACGTTTGTTAATTTCATAAGATCGGGCAGACTATGAAACGATTCGATTCATTCTTAAAATTTGTATTGTTACGTGATTGCGCATTTACATGACTTTTAAACAGAGGGTTTTAATGTAGATTGCTTTTTGTATTATACAATTCTAAAGTATTATGAATTCTAGATACTTGACTAGAGTAACATATCAGCGTCATCTGAAACGTTCTCGTATCAAATATTCTAAGATACCCGTACTGTACGTTCCCGAGCCGTATATTCAATTAATTAAAAGATTCCAACTTTTTTTATAATCATTTTAAAGAAAATACCTAAATATTAAATAATTAAAATATTTAAAAATTTATTTAAATGTATTATTTTCGATCTTCATTGAGAATCTTTTATCCAAGAACTTTTAGAGGTTGCACTCTTAATTTCAAAATTGTGATGGTTTATTTGAAAAATAGGAGTTGTTACTGACATGTATGAAAAATAATGGTATGATTGAAAAATACTGTCATTAACTATTATAAATATTGAACTGTTAAATGCACTGTCCTGCAACAATCTGCCAGTAGTCCTATTTTGGAATTCCAAATTCCATTTATTTCTATTTTGGAAAATCTCCCTTAAATCAAATCCTTAAATAATGTTCAAGAATTGTGTGCTATATATACAGGCTTTAGTTGCAGCCCAAAGAACGGTTGATCCGCACATGATTGTACACAGTTTGAATGCCAACTTCTTGATTGCGGGAGATGTTGACTGTGAGTTGTTTACTACGGAGTATAATTTTCTTTCTTAACATAAGAACAACAACAACAATAAATGTAAAGTAATGAAATAATGTTATTGAAGTATTCGTCGTGGTTAAATGTGAAGTAATGAAACAATGTTAAAAGTATTATTGATTCAGTGTGTGTATATATATACTCCGTATATGATACGGAGTAAAAGATTGATCTTCATTGAGAGATCACAAGTCTGAAATCATATTAATTAGTACTCCATCCATCCCATAATTAAGTTCCCACTTTCCTTTTTGGGATGTTCCATATTAAATTTCTTACTTCAAACCTTTTCTATTTGGCAAATGATTTACACCAAAACAGTGTCAAAAAGAGCCAAACAATGTCAAACAGTGCACTCCACAGTAAAGTCAAATTTATTTCTTAATATGTGTGAAGTCAAACTAGGAACTTAATTAAGAATCGAAGGGAGTTATCCGTATTGTAATTTAACTTTGTCTAATTGGCATCATTGATTTGTGGTATTTCTATTTGGAAACAATTGACTACATTATGTGATATTGTTTTGTCATATATATTTACAATAGCGAAGTATGTAGTATATATATTTGTAAGTGACTTATACAAACACTTCGAGATATTACCCAAAATGGGACTAAAAAAGTTTGGAAATTCCAAAATAGGACTTCCATGTTTTTATTTCCAAAATAGTACTAATTAATGTCATGTTTTGACAGTATCAGACTTCAAACATGGCAGTATTTTCCAAATTTGGCAGTAATTAGTCATATTTTGGGAATAAAAACATGATAGTCCCATTTCGGAAACTTTCCCAAACACTTCGTCACGATATACCCAGAGTATGGGAAAAAAGTACAAAATCTACAATTGGAGGCTTGGAGGCTTGGAGCTACTAATTAAGAATTAAAATACATATTTTATTTTTCTCAAAATTAACATATCATAATATTTCATTTCAGCTAATTCTCAAATATTCTTACACCATCTATATATTTTTTTAATGAAATTTGATTAAATCATCATATTTATTTTTTGAGAACATTAATTTGTGATTATAATTAATGAGCTTCTGCACGTACTTGAGACACTATAATTTTTTATATTTGTAAATGTTTGATTTACTGATGTTCAATTTTGAGTGTCCAGACTTATATCTAATACTAAGTATTTTTTAAAAATAATAAATAAATGATTATTTATAAACTGATGGTCCCGAATTGATATGTCACTTATAATTAATTTAAATGCTAATACTTGAATTGAATAAGACACAATGTACAGGTGCTAAGTATAGTGGCATCATCAAAATCTATCAAAATTGGGTACTAACATAAACTTCTATGATTTTCTATTAAAAATTTCTTCAATTGGCTTTTTAAATCCTATACTTAAAAAAAAAATCCTATACCGATTCAATCTACAATTACAATTTTAACAAATTTACCCATTCATCTTTGAAGTACCCGTGGTGTATGAGGTTATCCGTGCGCGTGATGGGAAAAGGTTTTCGAGCAGGAGGGTTGATGCCACTCAGAGTGGTAAACTTATCTTCTCATTGACAGCTTCTTTTCAGGTAACGTCCGTGCTAATAGTCTAAGAGAGCTGCTTGGGGTACTTCAATTTGTACCCCAAAGTGTACACCGTCTGTGTACACAGACATTCAGACAGAAAGTTCTGCCTGTGTATATAGGAAATTCAGGTGTAGGTACAATTTGGAGTACCTATAGAATTTTTGATAGTCTAATACTAACTCCTTTAATGTCATTTTATTAACCTTTTCGCATGGAATTAATTAATCAGGATGTATGATTAATGCCATTTTTAATCACATTTCTTAATAACCGTCCTCATTAAAATAATTTAAGTAGCTAGACGACTGTTTAATTTTAATTGAGGAAATTAGTTTGAATTGGCATGCAGAAGGAAGAGGGAGAAATCGAGCACCAATATGCACTACTGCCTAGTGTACCGGATCCGGATACGGTAATATACATACATATAGGCTCCGTTTGGGAATTGGGAAAACACTGACATTTTTTAACTAGAAACATTGCTTGTTTGTAGTGTTTAGATATCAAACCGCCGGAAAACAAACGGTAGAGTAGATAGGTGCTCAAACCGGGTTGACTGGGACAATTGGACAAAGATTCCTTCTTTGGGAAAAAAATACTCCCTCCGTCCCGTTGGGATGTTCCCGCTTTCCTTTTTTGGATGTCCCAAAAAGAAGTTCTCATTTCCCTAAATGGAAAGTTATCTTACATCAAAACAGTGCAAAACAGTGTCAAACAATGTCCAAACAGTATCAAAACAGTAAAATTTATCCCCTAGTAAATTTATTTCCTTAATATGTGTGTAGGTCAAACCGGGAACATCCCAACGGGACTGAGGGAGTAGCATTAAATATTGTACACTAATGTTTTAGACACATTTTATATTTGCGTTGTGTCGGGACCTAGCCACCTAGGTTTTCCCCCAAGTGTGACCATACACAAACACATACGGAGTATATTTTATGTGTACATATCTATGTTACATACTCACCCCCAATAACAATAAAAAGAATTTCTCAAAATTTCAAAATAAAATTACTATATTTTATTCCCAAATATTCATGTGTTTAAAGTTTACTAATGTCAAAACATGATGATAATTAGTCCTATTTAGATCATAAAAGTATAATCTTGTTTAGAATCTACAAAGGTTTTTACTTCTATTTAAAATAATTACTTATTTATTAAACTATCTGTAACTCCGTATGTGTTAGAACACAAACACTTAATTTATCAAGCAATGTCCAAAATCCCTTTATCGAGTGTCACTGCTCTTCATAGAGTGCTACTCTCAGACATTAAATTAACTTTCTCTCATCATCAAATTCTATCTTTCGCTATTGATCTGATATTTTAAATTTAAGAAATTGTGATACTTAGATTTTTGATCGATAATTTTCAATGATATGGACCTCATATAGACTATCAATTATTTTCATTTTCAAGAGAGGATTGCAATCGATAAAGTTCCAAAAAAATTGTGTTAAATATATAACTAAGAACTAGCATTGGACATAATATAAAGTTTATAAACGTCTCTTCAATAATACAATTGCAGTTATTATCAATTGATGAGATACGCCAAAGACGACTCATTGATCCTCGGCTTCCCAGGTTCTCCGTTTTTACACCCCTTAACCCTCGTATTAACATTTAGTTTTGGTTCAAGTTGAGATCCATGTTAAGTGTTAAGAGCGGATCTACGCTAACGTGAAATCCAGGGCCGGCCCATGTCATGTGCCAGCAATGCAATGGCACAAGACCCAAGAAATAAGATAGCCCAAATTAAAGTCTAATTTTTTTATACTAGTACATCAGAAAGGAAAGTACAAACGGAAGAATTAAAATCTAAACAAGTGCGTTCGGCAGCATAGTTAACTCCATAGAAGCTTGATGGGTCGGATTAGCCAATATGTCTACACAAGTGTTCCCCTCACGAAAAGTTTATTGTAATTGGATAAATCTTTCTTTCACAAGTAGCTTCTGGTAGTCCCAGATAAGCACTCCCATAGTATGTATTAGTATGATTTCCATCACTTTGCTTTACAGCTTTACTAGCACTCTCAGAATCTACTTCAACAATCACTAGCTTTAGTCAAACCTGAGACCCCAAAGCTCCACTTTGTAACTATCGGTTCTCCTAATATTCAGAACAAAACCACTAATCAACTCCTCTTTGTGGTCACCTATCAGTGATCCATGACACTTAAGTTTAAAATATCTCTGCTTCTTAGGGATCCACTTAATAAGCTAAGCGACTTTAATTACGCTGTCTGAAGTTATTACAAGTGAGCACACCAGTATACTCTTCCGCCAAAATTGGCCAGTCCTCAAAGTCTTGTTGACATCGAGTTGAATTCCTTGGAAGATCCAACCATTTCTTGTTTTCCGGATCAAACATACCATATAAGCATTTCTTGTTTTCCCAAAAACTAATTAGTCATATAAATATTACCTAGTCCGTACTATTTATTGCTCACTCCCATTTTCCAAACACTTTGCTCGTATGCCAAAGTGCCAAACAACCAAAGGGATTTTGATTTTTGAATTCTTCAAACAGCTTACGAACCCAATAATAACCCATTCGGCCAGATTATTCCTCTAATCTCTTGACTCCCAAAGTCTCATTCCTCGATGAACGAACTGAATACAAAATGAACGAACCCGGGTTAATAAGGGTTTAGTCTCGTATTCGAATGAAGTAATTTGAGTTTGCATCCCATTTTATTGTCCAAATTAGACTTTGCGCCTCATTTTTAATAACATTTGTATTTGCACCCAAACCCATATGGAAATACAAAAATGCCTCTTCATTAACAATTTTGTTAGCCTTCAACATATTCGATCTTGATCAATGGACATTTTTGTCTTTTCATACGAGATTGGGACGCAAGTACAATGTTTTTGGAAACGAAGTGCAAAGTCCAATTTGAACAATAAAATGATGTGGAAACTCAAATTACGCAATATTCGAATTGACTCTTTTCAATTTCCACTTATTTGTGGTCAAAATTCAATTTTTATTTTTTATTATAACTGTTCAATTCGGCTGGTTTTAAGTTCGATCATCGGGATGGTGTCATCCCCATTTCTTATTACGAATCTTGTTTTAGTTTTGATTCCATGCATGGTCTAATTCATTTTTATGTCTAAGCAACCTTTAGGACGTACAGAAACAAGTTGGCTACGACGAAACATATACCTTGGCCTGTGGAAGTAAGGTTTTGTGCTCCTGAAAATATTGCAACTCGATATACCAAGACACCTCCAAGGTCAGACTTTAATTATATACTTCATCATCCTTCTTCAATTGGCGGCATGAATGATGATATCATATTTAAGAAATTATATTGTTTCAACTCTGAATAAAACATAGGCAAAGTACACAAATTTACAAATTTACTAGGTGTCTGTGTCTTTATTTTATTCTCATAATAGGATGGACTCTTTTGATTCTATCTATTAAACGCATAAAACTAATTCTCCAAGTAGGAGTGAATATGTGCTATTTTAAAAGAAAATAATGATAATCAAAAGGATGTCATAGACACCACAAAAGAAACAAGGGATTGTCATAGATCTTTGGTAGGAATTTTGGCAGAAATATCTCAAACTCGTGCAAAAAACCAACATGAGGTATATGACACAAAATTATCGGGTAAATCCTTGTCAAATTTGTATCAATCCCGTAATTTTTTTGTAGTGAGGTGTGCTAGTGCTAATTGTGCTAGCTCTAGAGTATAAAATTATCATGTATTGTGCAGCTTGAGATTCTGGTTTAAAGCAAAAGAAAACCCAAGTGATGACCAGTCCTTCCATAGGTATGTGAGATCTAACAATGTTATACGAATATTGAGATGCCATTTTATCCGTTTAATTAAATTTAATATCTTTGTGCCCTAGCTACTATATTTTACTATATGCCCCATATCCATAATATATTCAGTCTCTGATCTTTAATACTTGTACTTCAATTGAGAATTAATATGAGTAAATATTGCTTTAAAAAACGAGTAAATATTGGAAAAATATATTTCGTATTTAGAGAATATAAAAAAATGGTGAAAAAGTTCCAAACCTGGTTTTGTATATGAGCTAAATTAGAGGTATGTTTTGCACTATTTGGTGAAAGACAACTTTTAATAAGTGACTGAAAAAACTTTAAAGAGAAATGGTAAATTAAAAGTGATTGACTTTCTCTCGAAAGCTACTTAATTTCTTAAAGAATATTTTGTTTTAAAAATTGTTTTGAATTGAGAAACATATAACTAGAAATTTTTAGTAACTTGCTAAATAACAAAAACTAAAATTTAGGGGCTTATAATGCCTACTAAACATGCGCGAGGTGATATTTCTAGTAGACATTTTGGAAGTTTTTGACTTTTATCTTTGTATTCATATATCTCCCTTAGCTTCTAAACATAACATATAAGAATGTATGTCTACTTTGATGATTATGATCGATCAGGTGTGCGGTGGCGTATGTATCCGATTTAATGATCAGTAATATAATTCCAAATCCTCATCGCAAAAAGGGCTTGACCATCGTTCCCTCAACTCTAAATCACTCGTAAGCACACATATCATATGGATTTAATTTAATTAATTCATATGCTTATTAACCGGCTGTGTGCATTTTGATTTCAGAATAAAATAATACTACATATAATATACTCGTAGTATACTAATTAGCTTGTTTTTTTATTCCATTTTTTTTTCAATTTGCAGCATGTGGTTTCATAGAGACGTTCGGGCTGACGATTGGTTATTACATTTGGTACGTACGTAAGGAATCCTCTCACTCCGTCTTGTAAAATTCTTCCATGTTTAACTTGAGTTGGAGACTTGGAATATAAGACTATGCAAATGAAGTGAAAAATGTATGATTCTAATTGAATAAGAAAAATTACTACAAAAATAGTCATGATTAGTAACCATATTTGTCACTCATTAGGTAAAAAATTGGGTGAGAAAATGTATTTGTCACTACCTTAGTCACTCAAGTTGTGGAGTGCCAAATTGCTTGTGCCTAATCTATTCTCACTCAATTTTAGTAGTGAATAATTTACTCACTTTAGAATAAGTGAGAAACTAAGTGACTATTTTTTTAATACGTCACCTCTATTCACCCGTATTTGTGAGTCGGTAGTATTGATTGTCACCTTGTTTGTCACTAAATTAATATAGTGAGTACAATTTACCCTTAATTATAAAATAATTAGTTTTTTATAATTTACACTATTTTTAATAAAACGTCAAAATTAAAAGTAGTTTTCTACAATAGGAATTTCGTAACAGACTAAAATAAAAGCTGAATTAGATTAACTAAATACGTAGTATTGATTTATTAACACAATTTAGATAATCTGTAATTGAATCAAACATATTCTAAATACGTAGTATATGTCTCTAACCATATCATTATCAACAAATAATCATTTAAAACAATGTAATTATACAATAATTCAAAGATGCATACATGAAAAGGGGTAAAATAAATACTAAAATTAATTTCTAAACGATGTTGACAACAATGGTGAGTCAAATTCGTCAAGTCGGTAAAATTCATTGCGCCATGCATCTTGAAAAGATTTTCCTTGAGATGCTACTTGCTTGCGAGAATGAGAATTGTTGGATGTAAATTCTGAAAATTTTAGACCTAGAGCTTGAATTGGAGCAACTTGACCCGTCATATAAAATACTGATCGGACTATGCAAGGCTTCAAAGCTACTGTATGTCTGTATTCAGCAAAACAAGTCATCCATCTTCTATCATTTTCTGCATTATATAGCCATTTTAAGTAAAATGGAAGCTGTAATTTAAAAGTCTACGACATCGGTAAACATGAAAACTAAGGCAAAAATGAATTGAAAAATACGTAGTATGTAGCAGCAGCCAGCGCCCAACAACATGAAGAAATATATACATTTTTTCTTGTTTCTTACTAATAAAACAATCATCTCAAATATAAACCTCAAGGCTAAATGATAATTTCATATTTTCAGCCGAGAATCCGTAATTCATTCTAGGCATCTGCATACTTTTAACACACTAATGAACAAAATCTAAAAAATAATTGCTCTTCCACTGAGCCAAATTTTAAAAAAGAACATACTGTGTATGTATATGCCCAAAAAATAAATGCATCATATCAATTCAAATGCATTACCTGGATGATTAGCAGATGTTGGAAGACTGAGATAGCGTTCCTGAACTTTGATTTAAGAGACTATTGAATAGCTTCATTTTTATTTAGAAGTTATGCGGCAAGAGGTGTGTTGTGTGCGCCCAATATATTTTAGGGAGTTATTTTAGTGGAACAACGGTTGTATTTTAGTGGGACAATAAATGGCAGAGTGGTAAAATTAAACTAGAGAGGATAAGATTAATTAAGTGAGATAGGTTTTTATTTATATTCCGTACGAAGTAATTGTTTCATCAAGAGTTTGATTCGTCATTTAGTTTTTTCACCAAGTATTGTAAGTGAGAAAAGTGGTGACAGACACTTTCAATTTAGTCACCTTAGTATAGGTGACAAAGGCGGTGACTATAATCACCACAAGTTTAAGTGCCTAATTGAAGTGCCTAAGTCAATGTTTTTTTGTAGTGAATGAAATGCATGTTAATTATACAAAACCTTTTAAAAAGGGAAATGAGATTTTTTGGAACATTTCAAAATGATAAATGAGAAAAATCGTATTTTCTAATCTGTAGAAAATCATATACGTTGTCCATACTTTCTAATTACTCGGTATATTATTTTAAATAATTGTTAATTGTATTTTGTTTTTACCAGGTTCATACTCCATCCGCTTATAAATCACGTGGTTTTGTTAAAAGTCAAATCTTTAACAGGAATGGCGAGGTAAAAAGAGCTCCGTCCTATGTGTGTTTCATTTATGCGGGCAATATATAATTGCATGTGATTCATTCTTTGGATTTGTTACGTACACTTCATATTATCTATTAAAATACGTAGTATATAAGAGGTGATCCAATATCAAATCAAAGTAAAGTTTAGCTAAAAGGTTGATTTTTTTTGGAAGAAATCTAGTTCTAAACTAGACCAAGTTTGACTTAAATAAATTAGAACATATCAGAATTAAACAAATCAAACGAAACTTCAAAAGTAAATTTCACTCCAAGTAAGAATAAGGATGTTGCATACAGAAATAAATTTCTAAAATAGTACTACCGCAGTACCTCTATCCCGTTGAAGGTTATCATGGCAAAACAACGTGATTATTTAGACAATAATTAAATAAGGTAGTTTGAATATATTTTTAGAAATAATTTTAATAGGTACTACGTATATAATATATTGAAGTTATTGTTGGTGATAATTGTGATGTTATAAATGTATCAGGTTTAATATGTAATGATTAATTTGTCATTTAAGATTGTTAATTGTTTACTAAAAAAGAAAGTGGATACATGGAACGAATGGAGTACTTAGAGCATCTTCAATGTGCTACAATGTGCACGGTGCACATGTGGCATGAGAGAGATAGACACAAAAGATTGATTTTATGACATTTCTCTCCCCGTCTTTCTACGGTCTTATTTGTTTTTGGTAAGTTTTTCTCTGCAATGTCAACAATAATGTCTACATATAGACATTGTGTTTGACATTGTGAAGAAAAACTTATCAAAATGATATAAGATCCTTCAAATAAGGAGAGAGATATTTTATTTATTGTTTTTTGATTGGCTATCTCTCATGCCATATATGTACTGTTAACGTGTTAGCATTGAAGATGCTCTAAGATGTACTCGGTATATTCTTTTTCCTGGCTTTTTATTCTGAAGAAGTGTAGCGATTCAATTTTATAAAATTGGTATTAAAATTTAGTGATTCAATTTTAGGACTCTACATTACTTTAATTTTACTCATTTGTGAATGTGGCAGCTTGTGGCGTCGGTGGGGCAAGAGGCTGCCCTCACGTTTCTCAAACCTCGAGAGCCAAAGATGGAGTCCAAAATGTGACCTGAAATGCGTAGGGAATATATGGATAAGAGATTGGAATTGAGGCTAATCTTTATTTCAACATTCAAATTAATACCGAATAAAGTATGCAACTATGTAGTCTATGTGGTTTCAATTCTCCTGACTACAAATGCACGAGAACATAACAAGTACACTGAAGTCACTCATAAATTTATAATTTTATACTATTGTCACTTCGTTTATTCTCTATCAAATCAGATCTTATTTATTCTGTCACTTAGTTGGAAGTAGAAATAATTAATTATCTATGATTAAAATAAAATTTATTTACACAACTACATACTATGGCTCTGTTTGCAACCACTTGTGCTTAAATAAAAGCACGTTTTGGGAAAAAGTGATTAGTAGTAAAAGTTGGTAGTGTTTGGTAAAATAAATGCTTTTTGTGTAATAGAAAAAGTAAAAAGTAGATTCTACACGAAAACCGAGGAAGTAAAAGTTGATAATGTTTGATAAAATAAGTGTTTTTTCTTAAAGAAAAGCCAAAATCACTTTTTTTAATTGATTGCAAACAAGCCCTACGTGTATCTTAGCTAGTACTACATCACACGGAGTATATTCTATAAGGTGACAACTCCGGTATTCATTTAAAAAATGGGGTATCGTACCTAGCATGCATTATTTGATTGATCCAAATCATTATATCCTTTTTAATTTAGATTTAAATAATTCAATTGCATCATTTTGATTGGTCCATGTGAACAAAGGTATGATACTTTATGGGTAACATAGAATCTATCAATGCAGTTAAGTGCCTATATATATGATATTATAATTAATATACCGTCTATTAATCATATATTTGTAAATAAGTTTTATTTCAGTACCATTTTATGAAAAAACTCCAATAGGAGTTCCATAGATCTATGTTTGAAAATCACCACATGCATCACAAAATCAGTTTGTCGTACAGAAAAACGAGATTCATTGGGATATAATTATCACATTGATAAATATATTTGACGGTTTGAAGTACTCCGTATAAATTAATAATAAATAATTATTCTGGGTGTGATTAGTCATAATAATGATGATGATCATTTCATTTTCATTTACCCCAGTGCCGCAAAGGCTCCCACCTACAGTGAAGTAAGGGGGGGTCGGATGTACGCAGTCTTACCCCTGTACAAGCTAAGAGAGACTGTTTCCGGATGACCCGTAGTGAAAATCGCATCCAAAATTGCATGGACTGACTGCTACTTCATAACAAAGAAGCGCAGACAGTTTAGTGAGCCATTTTGCTTTATTTCATCATATTCTCAAGCCAAAAAATAATGAATCTTTGGCTCCATTGCAAATGATGGAAATATAATAATGATGATGATGATAAGTAAAATTAAAAAAACTGATTATTTGAGTGTAATTAGATAATTAATCAAATATACCTCTCCATCCCATACAAAAGCTAAGACTAGTTTTTATGCAAAAGACGTTACATATGCATTGAGAATGCAATTTATTACAAAATTTAATTTATTGCAAAATATGTAACGTTTATGTGAAGGCTTTAATGAGTTAAATGAGTTCCATTATGATCGAATACATATAAAAACTCACGCTGTCGTCAATTAGTTTAAAGTTATATGTGGATGCTAAATAAGTGTTGGGAAAGACTTTCATTATGAAGGGCGGAATCCTTGAAGTACTTCTTGCTAGTGCCGAAGGAATTGGCCACAATCTTGGTAATGCCCTTTTTCAGTCTTTCACAAGTATAGGGTTGCTTCAAAAAACTTATTTCTTTCAGCGATATATAGAGGATATATATTTAAATAATAAATGTATATTAGGAGCTTTTTAACTGAAAAACGTTTTTCATTTAAAATATGACGATTTGAACTATTTTAGCATTTTGAGTAGGTGAAACGTTGTTTGGTAAATATCTATTCGGCCTTGACATTTTTTTACGAATTCCGTTGAAATGTAAATGCATGCTAATAATAGCGTTTTGAGTTAGCGTCTTGAAATGAGACATTTCCTACTAGTTATGATCAAACAATTAAATCATCTTTTTGCAACTCGCTAACTTATTTTGTTAGTCAAATCCGCTGACAGAATTGATTATTAACAACTCGCTAACATAATTTGATATCCGCTAAACGTTAATGTCAAACACGCCCATAAATTGTGTGAGGAAGCTTAATTAAAGATCTCATATTCAACTAGCAAGCATGATTTTAATATATTTTGAGTATACAAATTCTTGTTTTATATCACAACATCACTCATATCAGAATTATCTCTTTTACAAAGTTAATTGGCCGTTTTGGGACTAATAGCTCTTCTAAAATTATGAGTATTTATTACAACATTAATCTATCTATGAAATTTAATTGGTGTTTACTTTGTACATTACTTTTATTTGTAGGGAAAGGAAACTACTATGTCATTATTGAATGTGGATCACAAGTGTACAAGAGCAAAATTTCCAGAGGTACAAATATACTTTAAATTTACCATGTAAAGAGTCCTTTTCTACTTTCCCTTGAATAATTTTTGTTTTGTTTCTCTCATTCTGTAAAACGAATTTGCAGGGTATCCAAAAGAGATTTGCTGGAATCAGAAATTCACATTTGAATTACCAATGGCAGATCTGGAAAAATATTACCACCTAAAGTTAAAAATCATGCATGATGATGTTTTCACAAATGGATTTGTGGGCAAAACCATGTAATTAAAACATTATTTTTACGTTTTACCTGTGGTAACAAACATACTCCGTATAATTCTACATCGTTCCAAATATATACTCCCTCCGTATCAATTTATTTGGCCCGTATGCTTTTTTACATAGTTACAATTATATGTAAAGTAAGAGGTTTTGGTACTGTAGCGGTACTGTAGCTGCTTTTTGAGTGGATTTATTTCCAAAAAGGGAATGAGACGTTTTTTTATACGTTCCGAAAGGGAAAGCGAGGCAAGTTAAGTAAATAGATACGGAGGGAGTATATCTTATATATGATAAAAAAAATGTGCAATTTTGAAATAGGAGTGTTATATTTTCTGTAAATATGAGAAATTATTGTCGTGTTATGAAAATATGTTAATTACTAGATTTACGCTAACATTTTAATGTATGAAAATGTCAAAATGTCACATTATGTATTAGTTCAGTATGACAATAATGCACTTGATTTAAAGAAAATATATAGTATTTTATTTTCGAATTCTGTATTGATTTTACTATTATTTTTCGTGAATTTTATTTAAAATTATTTATTCAGTTGGTCATATTTACTAGAATTTAATAGTTAAAGTTTATGCATAATTTTTTTTAAATTCTTTTTTTAGAAAGAAGGTTTATGAATCACTCAATGATTTTTTAATTTTAAATGAATATATACTTTTTTTTGTATGGACTAAAATAAAAAGTAGAATCTCTTTTGAGGCCGTCAGAAACACACATTCTTAATAATCATTTTTTTATTTTATTATTTCAGAGTACACTTGAAGGGGATAATCGCAGAGGGAAATGAGCGTGGATTTGTTGAAATGAAACCAATGCCCCATAATGTTATTCTTGAAGATGACAGATATAAGGGGCAATTAAATATTGGATTAAGTTTCACCCCCAAGGTAACATCACTATCACATATGAATGGACATTTTACATTTAAAGTAGTAAAAGTATGTTAATTTGAATCTAATTATGTTAATTTTTACCATTAAATACAAAAAATATCTTCTTTACAACACGAAAATAATTTGAATACTAAAATTTAAATTATATTGATGCAATGTTAATCTAATATGGATTATATAAATAATATTCTTAAATATTAACGGTCAAATGTCGACTTTGAAGGTCGTGAAAGTCAAACTATAAAGTTAATTAATATATAAATAATACTCTTAAATATTAAGAGTCAAATGTCGACTTTGAAGGTCGTGAAAGTCAAACTATAAAGTTAATTAATTGTGAGATGAAGACATATCTCTACATGGATGTTATTGAAAGTATCAAACTATTTCAAGAAATGATTTAAGCAACACGTTAATAAAAAAAAAATTGCATTTATACATTCGAAAACAAAAAATGACCACAATAGAAGAGTAAGAAGACAAATGATGTCTAAACTCACTTATTGTCAAAATATGAATTAATTTTGTTTCAGTAAATGAATAAAAAAAAGGTAGTGTTACTTTTATGAGTAAACGAGTTTTTCCAAAAAAAAAGTAAACGAGTTCAATTTTAAAACTTAATAATATTGATCTTTTGAAGACAATGGGTTGTATTTTGTCATATTCAGGAACTTTTACGCTGAGAAAAACAAACAAGTAATTAATTATATATATTTCAGAAAAGGTGAGATAAAAATATGGTATATATGTTAACCAATACTATTACACAACGCCATAGCGTCATCCTTTCTTAACCAATACTACTACACATATTGGAGTACATCCATAAATCCTTACATGATAGTGTGTCCCATGTTTCGTTCAATATCAAATAATAATATCATTTTAATTGTCAATTTTCACATCTATCTATTACTAAAAAGTGCAATTACATGCAAGCGTGTAGAAAGATTTAGGTTGAGAAAAATCAAACGATACATCATATTAACCATATACTCATTTTCTCAAACAAAAATGCATTAGAATTATTTTGAAATGGCAAAAACAAAAACATATGAAGATTACCTCAAGACGGGTTGGTAATATATATTTAATGATAACCAATATATCATTGAAATACATCAGTTGATGACCTGATGGAAACATATAGACTTTTAATACTGACGAGTCATTTTCACAATGAAGCTCATCGGGTGTCGGGATGTGGAAGTCCTGAATATCGTTTCACGGGACGGTGTATATGGAAAATCAAGTGTGAAATCAATCTAGAAATCTAAGATGTAAGCTAGCCAAGTCGATGTATGTTTGATTTAAGAGAACAACTAAATTGCAATGGAAATAGATAACGATTAAACTAGAAGGGAAGCGGGGCATACAAGGAACAACCTATGATTAAGGATAAGGGGTCAAAATGGGGATATTTGGGAATATATCATGCAACAAAGGGATAGCTACAAGTTCCCTTACCACTCTCATGGTCAAGGGGGTACTAAGGTCTCCTATTGGCCATTCTCATGGTCCAATAGAAATCCAAAGTCATGCAAAGAAGAGCAACCAACAATTTATTCCCCTACTTTCTCCCATTCTCATGGAGAGGAGGTGGTGTGTGTGTGAATGTGTCAAAAGAAACCCTACAAGTCTCCTTGAGGATCCAAAACATCATCTAAGAACATTGTGGTCATCAAAGTCTTAGAAATACAAAGAAGCATTTTCAGAGACACATTGTATGCATAATATATTTCTCAAATTCCCCCAAATCAAACCCCAAAACCTAACACATCACATGGTTGGATGTTCCTCAAACACCCCCAATCCCTAATACAACTACTCACTCATGCTAGATTTCATACTCATAAAGCATATGCAACACAAAGTAATGAAATGAAGCAATAAGAGAAAGGGAATGAGATTAGCGATTTAATGCAATATAAGTGATTTAATGCAAGAATAACAAGTATTTGATGTAAGTTTAAGGAAGCTTACAACCAAAACTAGGGTTTGCAAGAGAATTCTCGTCCAAAAACTCTGAAATTTCGAACAAGGGTCGCTATTTATACATATGGGGAATAGGGGGAACGGCGTTCCCCGTCGGCGTTCCTACCCTTAACAAAATAAAGCAGTCGGTTGGCAGAAAGTTCGATGCTGGGAGGAACGGAAAAGGAACGTCGTTCTCGCAGGAACGCTGACAGGAACATCGTTCCCTGCCAGCGTTCCCACACCTGGGACATGAAATTCCAAATCCGGAGGAACAAAATGGGGGAACGCAGGGGGGAAATACGTCCCCTTTGGCGTTCCTAAGGATGCCTTCCCCGAAACACCTCCGACATCTTTGTTTCTTGCTTTCTTGTGCTCCGCTTTGTTCCCGGGGTCTTCAAACCATTCATTTATGCTCTCGAGACTCTTCAAATGCCCGATTTTCACCCCTACAACGCTCAAATCCTTCATGTGGTTCCTACAACCAAAGTTTTGCACAAATAAAACTAAAAATGGGAGAATAATCTTCAAAAGTTAACAAACAAAAACCACATTTTATGAGAAAGTATTAGGTGTTAATCTTCACACATATCAACTCCCCCACACTTGAGTCTTTGCTTGTCCTCAAGCAAACTAAAACTCGGAGCACAAGTTCAATGAGTTCCCAAGGCACCAACCAATTGAGTCAAGAATGAATGAGTGTATACAAGGAATGGTGAATGCCATGAGACAAAATGCATAATCAAGATAAAGATGCACATTGATCAATTCTTTCAACATAAGACAAGCAAGGAGTAACACAAGCACACTGTCAACATTTTTCTACTCTTATCCTCACAAGGTCACCTCTCTCTCACATTTTAAACTCAAGGCATGATTAAAAGGACTTATTGGGATGGTTAAAATGGATGAAAGGTATGGGGTAGCAAGGTGATGGTTGAGGCCAAAAATCTAAAAATGGTTGGGTGTAGGAGTAATAAAAGGGCATCAAGGTGCAACTAGGGTTATTACTCGAAGGGGTATCATCTATAGCTCCGACTTTAGTGGGCAAGCAATGGTACACACTCAAGGCTCAACCACCTGCTAGTGTATACCTTGAGTGTGCAAAGGGGTTGGTTCAAATTGGGGATGAGTCAGCACTTTTTTTATTTTTGGAATGGTTGGTCATGGATGGGCCTAAATACTGATTTGTCGGGTTATCTCATGTAAAATATACTCTACTCTCGCAGAATACGACTAACGAGTAGAGCAGAGCCCCTCCACGGAGATGAAATTACCAAGGATAATGTCCCAAACCAATAACTTCGACACAACCTGACAAATGAGGAGCATTAGGATTCAAAAGGCTACCATGCTCACCCTAGTCGTCATTGCATCTCAACCCCCTCAAGGGCAAAGTTTAAGGTAAATCCACCCGTTGTGTACCTGTCGGAACTTAATGAAAACTCAAACACCCAACACGATTCCAAGTCGAAGCAGTATGGCCATATATAGAGCGATAACGGATAGAGAAAGAAATGATCAAACTCAAATGGGCTCCACCTAAGGGGAATATGCAGGTGATGGAGTGGAAATGTGGATATAGTGGAGGTGAACTAATGTCTTCGTCATTTCAAGCAATGAGTGTGAGTGTGTGAAAGTGTCTCTAAACGCTCAAGTGGTCAAAATGTGCACTCCCAACTAGTCTCAAGCAAAAGAGTTGATCAATGAGAATCTTTAAACAAGTTTATGCACCTATTCACATGCATCTACAAACTCATTCTTGACAACAATCGAGAAGTGTCAAAGTGACCACAACCAAACTCAAAATCACAAGCTTTAGTTCACTTCAAGAAAAGCACACAACCCCCCACACTTAGAATCGGGCATCGACCTCGATGTCTAAAAAAGAGCATAGTGAAGGGGTTCAAGAACCCAAGCGCAAGCATGCAAGCAGATAGGATCATGAAAGCACAACAACGAGCGTCGGAGCGCCCCCATGAACACAAGATAAACGTCAGGGCGTCCCCAAAATACATACCTCAAATGTTTAAGAAATGTTAAATACGTGGGTTGCCTCCCACCAAGCGCTTCTTTAATGTCACTAGCTTGACACAAAATGCCTCTTTAGGTCATAAACTCCCGAAGATGCTCACCCAAGTAAACCCATTTTATAAATAGAGATTGTGTCGTGAAAAGGAGGTTATAAAAGTATTTTAAAAGAAACAACTTTAAAAGAGATATGCCTCTTTGCCCATCGGGCTAAAAAACATACCTCCTCCAAAGCAAAGAAAGCTCGTGAATAGAAATGGTTGACTCTAAACCACCAAACGAGCTAAGTGATGCAAGATTTGATCTTAAAAAATGATTCATGAGCCATGGTGGTTTTAGAGGCAAACTTTTCTCAACATTATAATCATGTTCAAGAGGATAACAATGCACAACAAAATGAGGAGTAAAAGACTTTTGATTCAAGATGGAAGGGGTAATGATGGAGGGGACTTCCTTTTCACTATTAACATTCTCATATTCCTCCAAAATTGTCTCCACATCTTCCAAAAACTTCTCCCAATCATGCTCCTCACATTTGGTGGTACAAGTATCACACTCAATGAGAACATGAGATTTTAAATCACCAAATTTTGTGTCATCATCAAGCAATGAATCGAAAAATGAATAATCGGAGAGCATGTTGGGGGGGGGGGGGGTTCTTATCAACAAAACTCTCAAGAGTGTCCACATAAAAACATGTATTATCATTATGTAAAGGGTTCTTTTTGTTGTTTTGGACATGTCAAAAGTCACCTCCTCATTTCCAACTCTTAAAACGAGTTTGCCATCACCATCTATGAGGGCCCTAACGGTGACCAAGAATGGCCTACCAAGAATGAGAGGAAACTCTAGATCTTGGTCTATGTTCAAAATCACAAAGTCAACCAGAAAGATGAACTTAGCAACCTTAACCAACACGTCTTCTACAATACCCCTAGGGTACTTAATATATCGATCGGCCAATTGAATACACATACGCGTTGGTTTCAAGTTGCCAAGATCAAGTTTCTCAAACAAAGCAAAGGGCATTAAGTTGATACTTGCACCCAAATCCGCCAAAGCATTATTGAAATGAAGGTTACCAATTTGGCAAGGAATCGTGAAGCTCCCCGGATCCTTAAGCTTTTGTGGCATGTCCTTTGTGGCCATGGCGAAACATTCTTCATTAAGGACCATCATTGAGTTCTCTTCAAGTTTCCTTTTGTTATTGAGGAGGTCTTTGAGAAATTTGGAGTATTTTGGTATCTTGCCAAGGGCATCCATGAAAGAGATGTTTACATGTAATTGCTTGATTATTTCCAAAAACTTCCCAAATTGATCATCATCAATTTTTCTTTTCAACCGTGCCGAAAAAGGTAGAGGCGGAGTGTAAGCTTTTGTGATCTCATTTCTTCTAGGTTGAGCCTCTACTTCCTTCTTCGGTTTAGTCTTTTCTTGGACTTCATTCTTCTTTGTTTCCTTTGGACTCTCACATGGGGGGCTTGTTTGTTGTTCATCCTCCTTTGGACCTTCCGCTTGTTGGGTTTTTAACATTTTAACATCCTTCCCACTTCTTAGAGTTATAGCTTGACAATCAACTCTAGATTTATTCTCCTTGTTGCTTGATATAGTTCCTTTTTGAGAAAAGGTGCAAATAAGGTCACGTATTAACAAAAAAAGGTCAAATAAGGCCTTATTTAAGAAGCTCTGTTCGGCCGTCGCTATTTGGGGTGGTTCCCGGTGGAATTTTGTGATGAAATTTTTTTAGCATCTTATTCAGTAAGTCTAGTTTATTCATACCAAATTTCAGCTAAAACTTCAATCGGGAAGGCAATCAAATGAATTCTTGAAGATAACTGTGCAGTTAGCAGTTATGCAAAAGTATAGATAAAAATACGATTCTTTTGTCTCTGACTAGTCCCCGCCTAGCCGCCTAGGCGCTAGGCGCTGGGCTGGCACTCGCCTAGCGCCTAGCGCCTTTTAGAACATTGATTTTTATTCAAATTTATGTAAAGCGTCAAAATAGAGTTTTGTTTCCAAAATAATGTCAATAAAAAAAATATTTACGAAGTTATGTTCGTGTTAAAAATATTTATCAAAATACTGTAGGATCAAACTATGAGTAACAAAAAAAATCAAATAAAATGGTGACTTACAAATAGCCAATCCATTAGACGACTTCTTCTTGGGAGGATTATAGAAAAGCAAAGAAGCAGGAAAGTGGCAACGGAGGAGGGATGCATTTCATGGCGTCAAGGGCATAAAAGTTTCATTTTTCTTAAAAGTTCTATATCTATTCCATTTTTGCTCCATTTGCTATAAAAAAACAAAAAAAAAACTTGAAGGCTTATTAAACAACCTTTATATTTTCCAATTTCAACATGGAAATACTTTTAACATATGACCAAAATAAGACACTTGATAAAAAATATGATTTGTTAACTTTTATTTATTATTATTAATTTAGTATATTTAATATTAATATCAAAGTATTATTAAGTCTTATACCAAAGTGATTAAACTCTCAAATTTTATATCAAAGTGACTATAAATAATTATAGTCACTTTGAGAGATTAACCACTTTGATATAAAATTTAATAATCACTTTGATGTAAATTTTCTAATCTCTTTGATATAGAATTTAAACATAGTTATACTCATTAAAAGTTAAAAAGTCACACCTTTATATACTATACATGTTTTGATAATATATTTGGAATTATTTATTTATTTAATACTACGTACGAAATAATCTGTATGGAGGTTGGAAAATAGAGAGGATATACCTTCAAAATTGTTCTAAATTTTATATATGTAATATTGGCATTGTATGAAATATCATAAAAAAAATTAAAAAATTGATATAAAAATTTGAGCAAAAATATAAAGCTATAGCACTTTAAAGAAAAAGTGATTCCCTTTTCAAAGAGATTTTTATACCATAGGCTCTAGAAAATACATCTTCCCTCGGTTTGGTTTAATGCACAAAATCCTCTCGTGATGTTCAAATTTGGGGCATTAGCCCCTGTGATTTTAAAAATGCATCAAACTCCCCGTATTATAATTATGCATGCACATATTGTAATATGCAAGTAAGCAAAATACTAATTATTTTTCTTTTATTTGACAATTAAATTTTTTCATTGGAGGGAAGAGGAGGGGGGTTGTGCATTAATAGTTATATTTTTCTAAAACTCGCTAGGGCATTAGTCGGGTGGTTGAGGAGCACTTGGCATTTAAACGGCCAACTAGGCCGATTTTTTGCCGACTAGGCCGATTAGTCCTCTAGCGTAAAGACCGACTAGGCCAATTAATATGTGTTTTATAACTTATAACCGATGAGATTTGACGTATTTTTTAAATTACATATGGCTAATTTTCCAATTTTGAATATCACGAAAAGGGTTGCTACATTAAATTGGTTTCCTTTGCTGTTATGTAATCCTTCGAAGTAGAAGTCGCGAAATGGATCATAAGACCAATTGATTAATTTTGAATTTAATAAAGTATTCAAATTTAGCTCTTCATCCAAATAAGATCATACCATTTTAAAAAATCCAAACAAGATCATTTGTGAATCACATTTAGTAACACTTATTTTCATCTAATCATTCTTATCAGTCAATTTTTATAAATACATCACTTAAAGAATTTTGTAATAATCAAAATAAATAAGATTAGAGTTACTCTTCTAGATGAATTGACCGAAGTTACTATAGAAGACCATTGTAACTGTTTTCATATATTTTTCCTCTAATCTATTAATAAAATATATATTTCGATATATTTTTCCATAATTCCGTCAATTCAGCCAACATTTCATCAATTTCAACAGATTCAGCCAATTTATTTAATTTTAGTGTTGGTGAACGCACTAGGGATCTAAATTGATTAATTTTGAACTCAAAATACTCCTAAAAGATATTGAACTAAGCCAATCTCGAGACAAAAATTCTCCATCGTATTTTCTTGGTTTATAGAGTAATAGTATCATTATATTTCATATCAACTTATTTTGATACTCAACCATTATTGTTCATTAATACTATCGCTATAATTTATAAAAGAAAACCTATAATTAAAGTGATGTTATTTAAGTATATAAAAGTTACCTACAGAAGGAACTCACTTTTGTAACACATAAATATTGTGTCTTTTTAGGTCATTTATTATCTATTGAACTTATACACCTTTTTTGTTTTTGTTTTAAAGAGCATTACGCAAGCAAGGGTGATCGAGCTGGTGCAAGAAAAAAATGGAATCAAGCAATTCGTATATCGCAAAGTGATTAAACTTTTCCAAATCCAATGGTGGCGACGTTGTCCTACTAGCTAGTAGATAATCATTATAATCAGTTTTAACAAATATTTGAGTTTCAAACCATACAACAAATTGAAATCACGTTATTTTGATAATGTTTGTTTGTAATATAATTTTTTAGAATTAAAATTCTTAGATTATAAATAACATACTAAATGCATGAACACAACTAATTAAACATAACTCACCAGACAATTCTAGATGCAAAAGTATTAATCAAGTCGGCATGATTCTTGTGTTTGATAAGTTCTTTCTCAATTGACCACATGACTGAGGTAATTTGCTCGCTCTTATTTGAGACATGGTTGATCGTAAAATGTCTTTATAATTTCCAGTTTTGAAAAACACTTTTTCTGCACATAGCTTATCACTTTCACGTGTATAGTCAACGAGATTTTATATGCAATGTACGCATTAGAGAAGCATCCATACACCCCTTTGAAATGATCAACAACATCAATCACAGATTTTGTTTCCATGGGTAAAAAGTATCATCAAAAGTGCCAACACTGGAAACAATTCATCGCCTTCAACATCAAAATATCCAGTATGTGTTACAGAAGTCCGAAGATTCTTGCAAGACTGTAGCAAAATTTCATCATCATCACCTTGTAACCTCCTCAAATTAAATAAAAGTTCAAAAGTTTATCCATCGTTAAATTGGTTCAAAGGCTGATATTGAAGGCTTTTCTCCTTCGACGATCACTCTGGATATGTCTTCTTCTGATGCATCAAGGGAAGTAAGTTCTTGCTCCAAGAAGAACATGAAAGAGAATGAAAATGTTTTTCCCAAGTGAAAGGTTGTGGTTAAGAACTCTAAGTCGACTATAATTTTCTATCCGGCCTTCTCTTCAAGATCTTATCACTCAATTCATGGTAGACCAAATGAGTTTAGACAAAAGGATGAATCTCAGACTTCGGCTCAGAATGTTGCTCTTTGTTCATCTGCAGCTTTTGTGGCTTCTCCGGCTTTAGCTGAACAAAATGATTTAACTGATGTCACTGAAGATTGTTCTTTCACTCCAGTTATTTCTCGGTGTAACAAGAAAAAATTGACTACTCAGGCTTCCTCCATGCAAACTAGCTCACAATTGCGCCTGAAAGATTAATCTTTAGCTTTGTCTGCTTTCTTTAGCTTAGTTTATTCCTTATTGCTTTGGCTTTCTTCTTTCATTAGCGCATGTATTGCTTTCATTCTTTTTAATAAAAAAAAGTAGAGTTTATATGTTGAAAGAAAATTGATTTCAGCTATCATTTTATTGTAAGAACAATAATTACACATATAATCAACTAATGAAATAAAGTTAATTTATATGTCTAAAAAACAAAACAAAAAATTGTTTCAAATCAGCCATATCACATATGTACACCTTTTCATTTTAGATTAGTTTATGATACATGAAGCAAAACTAAGTCATTGTATTACTTGTTTCTATCACGAACATTTAATGTAAAACATGTCGCAC
Source organism: Cuscuta epithymum (assembly GCA_945859915.1). Lineage (NCBI taxonomy): Eukaryota > Viridiplantae > Streptophyta > Magnoliopsida > Solanales > Convolvulaceae > Cuscuta > Cuscuta epithymum. The sequence continues at coordinate 1,990,789 of CAMAPF010000075.1, read as the reverse complement.
TGAACATGTGAATTGCTTAACAAAACTAATATTTAATCAATAATGTATGCTAATATAAATATACCATTATATCAAATTTTATTGAGCAACGACTATTTATAACCAGATAATTTTACCAAACATTTTTTAGAACCAACTAAATCAATCAGCTGGTCAAATACGCTAATTTAATCAGCCGATCAAACCCTCTAATAGAATCAGCTAAATGCTAACATCTTACAACCAAGTATCAAACAAGGCCTTATCACAGTTCATAATTTTGAATCAATTTTTATAGAGAAATTATCACTGACCTCCCTTGAGGTTTCATACATTATCATTTAGACCCCTGCACTATTAAAAATATAACCTCACCCCCCTCTCTATCCTTTAATGAGAGTTTAATAACTCCTAATTATGTTTAGCAAAATTATAGATTGAATCATATAAATTTACTCAGTTGCAGATTTGATACGGTAACATATAAATTTATCCACATTACAAATTTTTTCACCAAGAAGTACACTTTGTGATGAAAAATTTGATAGCGTCTTTTCTAGTCCTCCGTATGTTATTTTTTTCCAGAATATGTTCTTTCCGATGAAACAGTCCTTAATATAGACATATTTATTAGCTTTAGCAGTTTTCTTAAAATTAAAGTATCCACTGATATATTTTAGATATAATAAAAAAAATTGTAAAGTTTGAATGAACTAACATTGTTTAGCATTACAGTTTAGCTAAACTTTTGAAATATTATTTATACCTAAAACAGATGTTGGTGGATGATCTTTCGGACATGGTCAAAATCATTCAAGTAAGTATTTAATTTCCTATAAAAATCATTCACCAACATCTGTTTCATGTATAAAATAATATCCCAAAAGTTTTGCTAAATTGTAATTATAAATAGCGTTCATTCAAATTTTAAAAATTTTTAATACAGGATTATATGTGCGGATAAATTTTTAAATGTTTTAGAAAGACTGCATGAGCTAATTTTTTCTCCACAAAGTGTACTTTCTTGTGGAAAGATTCTTAATCCAGATAAATTTATTTGTTACCAGATCAGATATGCAAGTGAGTAAATTTACAAGATTAAATCTATAATGTTGCTAAACATGATTATGAGTTATTTAAACTATAATTAAAGGATAAGAAGGGGGTAAAAGTATATTTTTAATAGTACAGGGGTCTAGATGATAATACGTGAAACCTCAAGGGAGGTAGGTGATAATTTCCCATTTTTATAAAATGTTAAGTGAAAACAGTTTTGAATTTAGTATTTTAAAAATCAAAATTTCAACAGGTATTAACCGTTTTATATCCAAAAGCTCCCATACATCTATTCTCTATGTATAAAACTTAAATAACTCAAAACATCTCTAAATGGGTATGGAAAATACATTAAATTTATGAATAATTTACAAATAAAAATCAAGATAAATTTGAAACTTCAATATCAAAATAATGTTGTGAAAACTTTATCGGGATTGTACCTTGTATCATAATTTAGTACACTTAAGAATGTTGTAGAATTTTTTATAATTAAGTGTTAATAATACTATGCTAATATAGTCGTGTGATGCGCGATACTGAAAAAATCCCGAATAAGCTAGAGCTAAATATGCAAGAAAATATGAAATTTCTAAAAATTGTAATACTAAGTTAGTGAGTTTTGTGATACTTCCTATACGGAAGACATTAATTGGTAAATTTCATAAAAAATAATTAATATTGATATCAACATATAGGAAATTCCTTTATTATTTGTGTTAAAAAAATACATATATGTAAGAATATCAATATATTTATTGTACAAATTTACCACCGTTCATATACATAGTATGTAGTACTTATGATACTACGTATCTATATAATATATAAAAATGCAATAGTGGGAGGAAGAATGAGCAGGAAAAGTGTGAGGCACACGTGAGGAACTCTAAACATAAAAATAGCTAAGCCCGTTAGCAATTAAAAATTGGTTTGCAAATATTATTAATTTATTGGCCAACAAAAAAACTGTCTATTCATCTTCGGCATTATTCCCTTGGCTATTTCCAATACGCATTATACTTTCATCTTCGACATTATTCCCTTGGCTATTTCCAATACGCATTATACTTTGATTGCAGCTAGATTAAAGACTTCATAATGGCTATTGACTTCTCAATTCCAAAAGCTTTCTCTATATAAATTCAACTCTACGGTTCACCAAAATGTACCTCCCTCACTAGAATAGTAGGACTGTGAGATATAGTTGAGGCTTTTGCATATGGTGATGTTCAAATGCTCGCATAAAGAAAACGTAAGTTGAAGAATAATCTTCTTCACAAAAATTGGAGTTCGTTTGTCCATTTTACTTTACAGCTTTTATCAACTCTATTCATGGGGGTCTTAAAAATTGATCTTAAATAATGTGTTGAAATTTACAAACAACTTCTTTTTCAACTTAGTATGAATTCATAGTGCACTGCACTAGCTAGCTGTATTTTAAGATTAAGATAGCTCATTTTTCATGGTTGGCGTGGATGAAAAAATTAAGAGCAACTTACTTGAGGACTTCTATTTAAATACATCGTCTATATGATTAGTAAGCATATTTTTACAATAATCAAGTTGAAATGGTTTGCGTGAACATGTTTAGTAATTAAGAACATTTTTAAAAAACAGTAACAACAGTTTATACTCCGTAACAAGTTATACATCTGATCACACTTTAACCCAAACTGTTATTAGTACTCAATTAAGAAAATCCAGTGGTATGCTCTCTAGAGTTGGAAGCTATCTTTAGCGTGCAAGGTAAGAGAAAACAAGCTTAGCGAATTGAATGACTATAAAATATAAAAAGAAACATTGAAATAATAAGAAAAAGTATGCAAACTAATAGTGACCAAATGAGCATGTATTTGGGGTATGCAGACGTTTTGTGTCGTTTACAATGCATGCATTAATAGACATTATTCAATATCTTAATATCAAATGGTTGAACAAACCAAAAAGGCCGGGAATAATATATTGAGAGACAACACATTTAATATTATTGCATGGAGCACTCGATCATTGAAGTTAAATGCGGCTATGAAGAATATGATGTCCTATTTTCACCATTTTTGAAATGTCATATGGAATTTTCCTTAGCTACATTTAAAATTAAAATATTGGCAAATGTGTGATAAATTAAATGCCACATGGCGTTCCTTCTTCTTTTTTGCATCTTTTTCTTCTTTTCTTACCAATACTCTGTTAAAACCATTGAGCATATATTATACGGACTATTAGGTTAGTTTTTGCGATACGAATGGGTTTAGTTTAATTTATTAAGAAATATGGTTCACTAATTAAAATTTAAAGAACACGTGTAGAGTATTACATCATTCAATACCTATATTTTTTAGGGATAAAGACCAAAAATGACACTAACGTTTTTAGCGAATCTCGAATTAGACACTAATGTTTTAAGTAGACCAAATAAACACAAAATTATAGTTTTTGAGTCCATTTTGACCACCCTTTAAACTAACTCTTCCCCCTCGTTAACTCCCCATCAGATTAAAGCTGGGAACAATGGAGGGGCAGGGTGTTGGACTGGGGTGGGGCTAAATTCGAAGCCACAGAGCCTTCACTGCTTGATTTCTTCAAATCGGAGAAGCCGTTGGGCTCTACTTCGAAGCCACTGAATTCGTCGCGGCCGGTTGCGGATCCATTGACTTCTAAGACCCCCGAGAAGCCAATCAGTGCTCCTTCGCAGAGCAAAAAAGGCCATGCTGCCTTCTCTGTGAAACAGGTCAGAGAAGCGGCTCAGAAGCTCCATAATTCAGATCAGTTACCATCTGATAACGACAATCCATTCGCCGATCAAATTTTGAGGCACCCCGGACAGCATGATGTTTCTTTTCCTGAATCTTCTGTTACAAAGCCTAGGAAGCCAAACAGTTCAGCCAAGCTCCCAGAAAAGTAAGCAATTTTAGAACTTGACATATTTTTGCTGGATTGTTGTGCTTACAGTTCCAAAGATTAGAATGTTGATTGTGTATAGCAATGTTTCCATACAGCAATGTTTTTTCTGGTTGGTCTTTATTTCGGTTTATCGGACACTATTTATTATCATGATCTGTCTCTTTTTACTGAATAATTTCTGGTTTGCAAATTGCAATTCTACAAATTTCGTAATATTCTCTAATATCTGTATTGGTTCTATATATTGATATTTTTACTAATTATATGTCAGGTATGAAATGTTAGTTGAATTCTTCAATTGCCTGGGTAGTTCTATCAGATTACTAAAGATGAAGGGATCATTGTCAACATTTACCAATATTAGACCCAAAATTCAGAGCTTGTCTGACATGTATGGGAATCAAGAACTGTAGATTTAACGGGGAGGAAGGTTCCTTTAACGCCTCCGTTAAAGGGTGGTCAAATTGGATCCAAAAACTATAATTTTGTGTTTATTTGGTCTACTTAAAACATTAGTGTCTAATCCGAGATTCGCTAAAAACGTTAGTGTCATTTTTGGTCTTTATCCCTATTTTTTATGGTATGATTTATTTATAAACTGTCTCAAATATGTGTATCATTTGTTAATAAAATTATTCTACTTTATGTTTGTATAATTTGTTAAGTAATACGGAGTAATAATGTAATCTTCGACAACTATTTTTTGTGAAAAAAAAATCATAAGAACGAACATGCACTAATCAAATGATCTACTATATGATCATTTGAGTTCATAGAACCGATGTGGACTAGATATGTTTTCTTAATAGGGCGACTCGGTAAAAAAGAATCAAAGGAATCATGTACGTTTAAAACTTCATTGTCCATTAAAATCTACTACGCAGTAATTGCGAAAGTCGATTTACCTTCAAAGTTACTCGGTGTTGTCAATTTGTGAGAATCATCAACAACAAAAAAGAAATTATTGCAAAAAATTCTTAAATTTGTATCCAGTAATTTTATTACTATAAGGTACTACTACATTTTCATTTCTTGAATTTTCCTGTGCATCGCACAAGTACTACACTGGTATTTAAAGTAAATAGATGTGTTTTTTCATTTAAAATGTTTTCCGCACACCAAACCAATTATGCAGCAGTCGGCACCTTAGCATCTCCAACCACAATAGTGGAGCAAATGACCGCCTGATCATTTGAATTGATTTACTAATTGAAATAAAATTCAAGTTCATAATTCATATAATTTATACAGTACTCCGTATTAATTTGGGTGCTTCTCCCATAGTCTCATCATTACTTTTTATATAGAATGTCAAACGTAGCTTTCTTTTATGGCAAAGCAAATTGTTTTGAGCCGTCTAAAGCATATAGATTAGCCATTTCTGATTTCTTACAACCCCGATTCTTGTTCATAGATGCGAGTCCACCCACAAGAGATACGAATTTTGATTCTATTTCATAGATAGAATCTTTAGACAGCTCAAAACAAAAGGTCTGGAGGCTTTCGCCTGGGGTAGAGTACCAGAAGCAAGATGTGTGATGGTGACAAGCTGTCGAAGCTCCAAACAACAGCCCGGTCCTCATCCGGCCAGCGCTGGTTCACCATGGCTACAACTCCGTGGGTCTACCAAGACAAGTCTTGATCTCGAGTCTCGCCATGGCTAGCCTAAGAGTGTAACCCCCATCAACACCCCCAAGCGGCAGAGAGAAGCCAACAACGGTGGAAGAGTAACCCCAGGAGGGCCACCGTCTAGAGTCGCCCGAGCGACCCCGGCCAAACATAACGCATAAAATGGAAGATAGAAGACCATATGTGAAACAGTTCACATGGAAGAGAGAAGACTCATGCCAAACCGTGTGTGTGAACAAGAGATGCGAATTTCATTCCTACTTCACATAAATGGAAAGATATTCTTCAGATGTCCATTGATCTTGTTGCTGGGGGTTGAGTAGGGGATGCCTCTTCAGATGAAGGTGATTAGAAGTTACCTAAGGGCATCTCCATTCATGGGATTATTATAGGATTAAGTTAATGATGCGGCAAATTATTATTGGGATCATGGTTGGGTGATGAAGATTATTTGGTGAGATTATTTGACAAAATAATCCGGAATTGAAATATGAATCCAAATTATTTCAAGATTATTGTGAAATTAGTATTAATTATTAAGTGCAGAACCCACAAAAGATATGATTATTTTGAGATTATGAATGCTGTAATTTAGCAGATGATAGATTATTTCTAAAAAATCTACGGGTCACTAAAAAGTCTGTTTATTTAAGTATCATGAATGTGGATGTTCTAATGGGCATATTAGGTATTGCAAATAATATGTGGCTGTATTTAACAAATAATGGGCTGCCAATAGAATTCCCCTTACCTTATGTGCATAATTTGTTAAGTGCATTTTAACCCACTGTACGGCCCAATAAATAGCCCAACATATAAACCAACCCAGCCCAATATATAACCTACACCTCAGCCGACCTGCCACTCCCTCTGATATCACCGATATCAATTCCTCTGATCTCCTATCGCCACACCGCTTATGTGGATATATACCCGGCCAGCTTCTTCATCGCTATTAGATAAACAGATCACATCTGCTATTGAATCACGTTCGTCGATGTACAACAGAAAGACGCAAAGTGCCAAAGATCTTCCATCGGTTCAGTAGTGAAGTCTCCAGATTGGTAGGTTTTCATATGAATTGAATCGTTAATACATGTGTATGTTTCATACCAATCTATCCTAAAACCCAAAGGTCTGGTACTGATTTCATTTTCCACTCTTCTTTGATGATATCAAGCCAGGATAGGATTCTTACTAACGAACACCTTGACGGCCATTGAATTAAGAGCAATAGTAACTAACTAATATGACTCAACGTTTAAAGCAAAACAATATTGACCCCCCTAAATGTATTGTTTTTCAATTCTCATCTCACTCAAACATATATATACTAGTTGTTGAATTTTTTATTACCCTAAATCAAACAGACTTTTATTCTTTACACCCTATTCTCACTATAAATACATTTCAACTAAATTAACTGTTTTGCCATAAGTATTAAAAAAAACATAAATACTTTGTACGGAGTATGATTATGTATAATTAAGGAGCAAACCTAACTAACTAACTTAACTCTCCTTACTGTACCGCACATATGAACTAATTCTAAGCATAAGTAGTACTCAAATCTTGCTGTAATCTTTTTTGAAAATTCAGCCCACTTAAACTATATTTTCTAATGTTAATTTTGTATTCTATTTCTCAAAACAAGCAACATGCCTTCTGGAATAGTGATCAAAATATTTTACCCATAAATCACTCTATATATGCCTTCTCAGTGAAACAAAAATCAAACATGAATCGAGTCAAATTTCCAAGACATGTACAAGTTAATTTGTATGTAAGCATTGCTAATTGCTATGCATTATAGGCAAATTCTAACTATACAACTAAAGTAATAATATTTACCCTCACCAGAGACAGAAACAAAGCTTCCCTTAGCTGTGGATTTAGTTAGTTTAACTATTTCTTTAACATTCTATCAGAAGTAGTTCTTTATCCTTCACTCGAAACATCTTAAAATCATTGATTATAGAAAAATTACCTTTTTTGTTTGTATAAGCTAATAAAACAATAGGTTTACATATTGCAGATTGAGAATGAAAAAGAGAATGAGAAGAGATAGAAAGATTGAGTTGTATTTTACTCGGAAAGTGTTTGCTAGGTAGTAGTAGTTATAGAAAAATGAATGATCTTTTCATAAAGAAAATACAAATGCGGAGAAGAGATTTGATTGGCTAAAAATATACTTACTCCAATGAACTGGCTGTTTAGATTTTATTGGCTGAAAATACACTGGCCCAATGAATAGGCTTGCTAGATTCGACAGGCAGTTTTTTACAAATTTAATTATATTTCATGTATATTTTGTATGCATTCTCCAAGAAACAGGCTGCCGGGACCTGATTAGGGTTGTTTCTAGCGTGTACATTGATAAACATTCATCAATGTTTCTACTGTATATGTTTTCTTTTATTTTTTAATTTTAAAATTTAATTCTTTGTAATAAAAGTCTCCACTGTAGCTGATACAATATTTTAGTTAGTATACAATATTTTGTTCAATATTTCTACCTTTAAGGCTATTATCTGGTAAGCTTGCGTGCTGCTCTATATCATGGGGATGTTTGGGCAGGAATATCGTTCACAAAACATTTTGGTTTTATATAATGATGATTAAGAATTATGAATTTAAGTAGCTTTTTAGTGACCATTTTATGTATGCGCATGCAACATACTTTAAAGATGTAAATGGTGAGAGAATTCTGGATTATGCTTAGGTGTTACTTTTGTGTCCCAAGCATCTGAACCTTTTCTTCTCATTGTTGCATCATTTACCAGCTAAGCACAGATAGGCATCTGAAGCTTCCTCATTTGGCAGTAAATGACTTCAGGTCTGCCTTTTGTGAAGACAACAAAGTGTTTCTCAGGCGGTCCTCAGTTGGGTTGGTGGACTTGAAGGGTGAAGCCCATGTGTTATTACAACATTTGTCTTCACTCCCAGTTCCCAAAGAGAAGGCAATTTGGAATTAGATCTTAGTTTGGGCTATATATGGCTTAAGCATGTATTTGATATTGAACTTTGAAGTACATAACTATACAACTGAAGTGTTTTTTTCTTTTGGCTGTCCAAGACATTGAAAATAGTAGTCCATGTGTTAGACGTGTATTGACCACTACTGTTTGTTTGCTACCTTTCTTCCCCACAACTGATAAGTGTTGAGGAAAGCACTAGAAGGGTTCACTTATCACTGGAATTCTAGTATGATGCTTTAGTTTTACTGCCGTTAGATTCCTATGTTACTTTTTTCATTTTGAGGACATCTGGTATTGTAAACGTATACTACTGAATGGATCCTGTGAGGTCAATTTGTGGAACAACAAGCAGGAGTATGGCAGTAAATGTTTAGTGCAAGACTAAAAGGGCTTTTCAATGCAGTTATAACGTTTAAATTTTTTCCATACATAAAATTGCATAATCCAGACAATTTTTCTAAAAAGGTAAGCTAGAAGGGCTAATAATACCAGCAATTTGGGTCCCAAATGTAATCTTTGGATAAACCAGAATAATCACAATAAGTTAACTGTTAAAGCCAACAAAATGCAAAATTTGAGATGACATTTTTGGTAGGGTTTCATGATTACATGAAGTTGTGATTCCTCAAGGCAAAAGGACTTGAGCCAATAGTTTCATGCTGAAAACTGACCACACTGCATGGCAAATAACTTGAAGTTGTTTGTGTCCTGTATCATGAACCAACTATTTCAAAATGGTGTTTGCTTTCTTTATATTTCTCTAGTTACAAATGGAGATTATGCTCGATGTGCTAACCTCTTGTGTTTTCTTCTTGCTGTTAGTTTGCTTCTTTTGTCAAGAGTTCTGGTCTGATTTGTTCAGATTTCTGGATATTTGTAAAAGTTTCCATTCATGAAAAGAAAGAAATGATGCTTTTAATGATCACAGCTTAAACATACTTACATACATTTCAGTACTCATAAGAGTGCTCCCTTTCTTACCCTTTTCTTGGGTGCCAACTGTGTGATTATTAGGTTTCTTCACTTCCCCTCTAATGCTTGGATATTTAAATGTCAATATATTGCGAATGATGGTAAGTAATTTTTCATCATTTATAATAAATGCCATTGATACAAAGGAACGTAAACTATTCATACAAATGAGTGCTTCATATATTATCTACTGTCAACTCTGTGTTTCTTAATATTCCACTCTCTGTTGCATGTTTGGTCAAGTTTCAATGTATTCTCAGCCCTTTTAAGCTATAAAGTTGAATTCTTGTTTTGGTTAGATTGCTGTTTGAAAAGACTTGTGTCATTTTGTTTACTTGCTTCATATTTGTGTTTAATAATTTACTAATAGATCAATCACTTTTCCTATGTTTTGTGTGCAGAGCTTGTATTTACATGTTATTGATCAAGATTTAGTGACATTGTTGATTTACCAAATGGTATCAATGAGCTGAAGTGAAATGTCTTCTTGTTGTGTACAACTGCATTAATATGTCTAGTAATCTTATGTCGGAAATGCAAATGGTTGGAAATATGCCAAATAATACAATGCATGATTTTCCTGGATCCAGTGGCCCTGTGAACCCAGCTGAGTGTGTTGACTCCTTGGTTTCTGTAAACCAGTTGGGTCAAACAGAGTACAAAACAGGTGTGGTTCAATCAAGCTCATCAATTATCAGTTCTGTCCCCCAGCAATCCTTGTCATCTGATAGGGTATTTAGAGGTGTGTCCACTAATGTTGGCGTTGAGCAGAAATTATCTGTACCGAGCAAGCGAAAGGCTGATGGGGAACCTCAACTTCATGTTTCCTCCCCTCGGCAGTTGTCATCATCATCAACCAGACGTGCTGGTGGGCCTCAGCGACCAAATTTACAACCCAAAGCCAGCCCCACATCAACACAAACTCTTCCTCCACCAAACAGAAAAGCCATGCGAAATGAGCCCCTTTCTAGTAAAGCTGGGCTCCAGCGACAGGGACCAAAAGGGAGGGCTGTACAAGCAGACACAGTGGCTAAGAACCACACCGACTCGTCCGAAGCTGTTAGATCGAAGATGAGGGAATCACTTGCAGGTGCACTTGCTTTGGTATGCCAACGTAAAAATGAATCTACATCAAATGAGGCTAAGGATGAGAGTGAGAGTAAACAAGGAAAACAACAACCATCAGAGGAAGTGAATACAGCTGGGTTTCCTGAGTTGGCAGTGGAAGATATACCTTTTAGTGATAGTTTCTTTGTCAAAGACGATCTTTTGCAGGGAAATGGCCTCACTTGGGTTATGGATCTTGATATGGGGGAGGAGGTGAAGGAAACAAACGAATTACCTCTCGTTCAAAATGATGTATCTTGTCCGGAAGATTTGGCTTCTGAAATCGAATCAGAACTGTTTAAATTATTCCGAGGTGTGAATAAGAAATACAAAGAGAAGGGTCGATCTCTTCTGTTTAATCTAAAAGACCCAAATAATCCAGAACTCAGAGAAAGGGTTATGTCAGGTGAGATTCTCCCAGAAAGATTATGCTCCATGACTGCAGAGGAACTTGCTTCGAAAGAACTTTCGGAGTGGAGGACAGCAAAAGCTGAAGAACTTGCTCAAATGGTTGTTTTACCAGATAGTGATGGTGACATGAGACGTTTGGTTAAGAAAACACACAAAGGAGAATACCAAGTGGTGTTTCAAAGTGACTATGAAGATGTGAATATTGCCGCTGAGATATCTGCTGGTGCAACCACACCGATTACCACACAATTTCAACAAAATCCCAAAAGTAGTGAAAAGAAACAGGATTTATCCCACAGCTTGGTTATTCAGACTGATGAGGCCGATTTGATGCAAGGAATGATGGTAGATGAGTTCAAGGAAGCAGATTTTCTCTCACCCATTGTGACACTTGATGAATTTATGGAGTCCCTTGACTCTGAACCTCCATTTGAGAACTTGCCTGTAGATGCCACTTCTGGAACTCCTCCATCTGTTGAATCAACATTGGAAGGATCTTCTAACAATACTTCTTTTGAAGGCAAGACTGGTGAAGTGATCCGAAAAAAAGTTGGGCTAGTTGGCAAACTGGTTGGTCCAGAGGCAGATGTGAAGTCCATTTCACATCTTAATGCAAAAAAAGAATCTCCGTGCGGGAATGCATCTGCTGTCCAATCTGTCTGGGAGGGGGAACTTCAACTGAGCATTTCAATTTCAGTTGCGGTTATGTGTTATTTTAGAAGGTTTGTACACCTATTCGATGAAATGGATATAATATGTTATTTTAACCTTTTGGGCACCATTGCTCACCATTTTATAATCAATTAAGTTATGCGCTCTGAATAGTTCGGAAAAAGTATAGGCAATGCTATGAATTTAACAAGTGTCCTTTAAGTGGTGCTTGAGAGTTACCATCCATGATTTTGTTGAAGGGCAATTCTTGCACTCCTTGAATTGCTCTGCACTCATTACTCCTTTCATGATGATTCTGATCATGGGTGTAAGTTAGTGGGGCCAACTCACTCCCATCCCAAGTTGCCAACATCTGGATTTTTTTCATGTGTAGTGTCTTTTGTATATAATAGGTGAACACAATGATGTGTGCTTTACCTCTTGAATTTTCTGCTACTTTTTTGGCTGGCATGGTGGGATGAGTTCAAGGGCGTACATATTGCATATCACGTATGTTTATACATATCAAAGCTGCATGTGTTATCCTCACCCATCAAATTTACATATTTACCCTTGCATGAATGAACACACAACTTAGGGTATATATTACTCCGTAATAAACTTACTCTGGGGTTGGTTGCTTTTGTCAGAGATAAGCGGTGCTTTCTTATTTGGATGATCTTTAATATAATTGCTCTTTCTGGTTGGTTGGTGTTGACATACTTATCCCTTGCAGTGGAGAAACAACATCAACAAAGGAGTGGACAAATTCCCTTGAAGTAAAGGGTAGAGTTAGGCTTGATGCGTTTGAAAAATTCCTCCTGCAGCTCCCCATGTCACGGAGTCGTGCAGTCATGGTATACAGGCTCATTCAACTTGCAGTGTAGCTTTTCTTTACAACATTTTTTTACCTATGTACATATATCTATATCTATTTTTGTGTGTGTTGTGCTTGCTTTTCTTTCATACGGTCAACGGCTTTACCACTTTACCCTATTATCATTTTTTGTCCATCCATATTGATATGGCAATACCTGGGAACAGTATGATGTTTGTCTAGTACGGACTAGCAAGTTTCAATTTTAATCTAAACTCTTTTGTGTAATATCTCTAATTTAAATTGTTAAATGTGGTTCTTTTCTATTTTTGTACCCTTGATGAATGCTATTTCTATGAATTAAGCCCTCTTCGAGCAAAAAAAAGTACGTTGACGGTTCATAGCAACATGTATATGTGTATGAGAAGCTGATTCGCAAATTTGATTTGATATACTATCCTCCGTCTCTTTTTAATCGCAACATGTTGAATTTAACATTATTCACATGTTCTACTTTGACTACATTTTATACTATTATTTTATGAAAATTATTTTTTTAAAATTATATTTTTCAATTCATCTCATTACAAATTTTCAAAATCTAATTTTTAAATATTTTTTTACTAATAGGGATTAAGATATAATTACGGTCAAAGATGTGCGTTGACAAGTGTGAAATGTTGACCGTTGCAACTAAAAAAGAACGGAGGAAGTATCTACTATTGCTGGCTTATGTACGTAATAATTACAAAATGGTCTTTCCGTTGATATATATATTGATTGAATTTCTGTTCCATAGGGCATAAACAGCGGAGAGCAAATCATCCATATAATTTTCTAAAAAAATAAAGTGTTATTATAAGCAGGTGAAATGATAACTTGTTCAATAAAAGAGAAAAAAAGGAATAAGCAATGAATGACACACCTTAAAGGTTTTAGATTTTATTGATTATACATAGACTAATAATTTAAAGAGTTGTCATCATTAAATCCATTAATTAAAAAACATTCAATTTGCAGGTCGTCCAATTTGTGCTGAAGGATAAGTCATCCGAGGATGGACGGAAAAGTCTTTCAGAGGTTATTATTCATTTGTTCCCATAGACATATTTCAATGCTTGTTCTTTTTAGTTTATACATGAATATTTCTCACACATTATAGTGCCGTGGTTGAATATTTCTCAGGTGGTAGATTCATATGTCTCCGATGACAGGTTGGGATTTGCCGAGCCAGCTCCTGGAGTGGAGCTTTACCTTTGTCCACCCCAAGGTCGCGTACTGGATATTCTTACCAAACATGTGTCTAAGGAAGAAAGCTCCAGGCTGCAAGAATCTTCCGATAATGGCCTTGTAGGTGTTGTTGTATGGAGAAAACATCACCACCACCACCATCAAATAACTTCCACAATTTCAACGGAAGACCATAAACAACATGTCTTCCAAAAACAACAGCCATCCATCATGTCGCCCACTAGTAGGAGACCACATGAAAAAGAGGCCGTCAATGTTAACAACGTTAATTTATTGCCTGAAGTATCTTTGAAACCTACTACTAGTACTACCCCATTATTGCCACAAGGTGGTGATGATGATGATGATGATGATGACGACATCCCGCCTGGGTTTGGGCCGCCCAAGGGCAGTTCTCGTGATGATGATGATTTACCGGAGTTTAATTTCTCTGGCAACATCAAGAACTTATCGCCCTTGACTAGACAACCCCACCCACAGCCCCCTACTCACGCACACCTACCCCTACCTGATCAAATGAGACAACTTGTACAAAAGTATGGCCAAACTGATAATAATAACAGAGTAGTGCCTGGTGGTTTTGGAATTGAACCATGGAATGATGATGATGATGACATCCCAGAGTGGCAGCCGGGCCCACGGCTGCCTCCTAATTCTCAGCCACCAGGACCCACACAAGGAATTGGTGTTGGGTTTCACCAACGCCCCTCATTGGGTCACCCAAGAATGCAAAACCCGCAACATGTTACAAATTTATCACCAAGGTGGCACCCTCAAGCACATTCTGGGACCTTAAGAAATCAGCAACAAGCAGGGCAGTATTTTGGTTCACCGGTAGTGCAACCCGGGCAACCTCCTGGTGGGGATTACAGAAGGGATAGTGGCTCCAATAGGCGTTTTTGATTGAAACAAAAGTTGATGTAAAAAGTAGCCTTGCTATATTGTTCTGTTTGGCAGCTAAGAACTTAAATACTTTTAGATAAACAAGATAGATACTAGGTTTTGCGGTTGGTAGTTTAGCTTCTTTACATCCAAAAATAAATTATATCGTCTGCGTGTTAATGTGGACATACTGATAACTGATGTGACGATGATAAAGAAAGACAACTCTTAACGAAGTGTTGTACTTGGAATTTATGAGTCAAGTCACTAACTGTTCGCTTTTATTTTATTGAGTCCGTATTCTCTATTTCTCTGTTCATCACAATTGCTTGTCATCTTTTTACCAATATATAGACAAGATATTTTCTTGTAAATGTCTTCCTAAAATCATTCTTTTCCATGCATGCAAACAGTATTATTATGTTTGTGTGTGTCTATGTGAATACAAGCCTACAAGGTGATGTCGATGTAAGAGGTGATGTAATGTTTGTTCAACAAAATGTTTTTATATCTTTTTTAGGTTTGATGATGAATCTAGGTGAATCTAGGTGATCAATTCTAGGAGAATGATCGCATATTTTAAATTCACCTCAAAACTTGATTGTCTATAACAAGTTAATCCTTTTTCCCATCATTGACATGACAAATTTACTACAAGTGCACTTACAAAGAAAACTTCTCCTTAGTTTTTTTTAATTCAATATATCGTTTCATTCATGTATTTGGTCTATATGAAAGTGTCTTTGAATGGATTTTTTACTACACATGTTTGAATTACTACCCAACTCATTTCATTTATTAGTCATATCTTAATTGTATGTACAATGTTACAGAGTATGTTTCTATATTTTGTAAGTAGTCATGGACCCGGGCCAGGCCGGTTCCAGGCCGGGCCTGGCCGGGCTTTTTTTTTGGGAAGGAAGGCCCGGGACCGGCCCGGGTAGCCACCGGGTCCGGTCCGGGTCCGGGCCGGGCCGGGCCTCCGGTTCGGTCATAATTTTTTTTTTTTGCTTTCCTTACCCCCCACTCACCCCCCCACCCCCCAAACCCCCAAACCCCTCCTAACCATCAAACCCAACCCGTCTAACCCCAAAAAATGAAAAAAAAATAAAAAAAAAAAATCAATTCGGCCCGGGCCCGATCCGGCCGGGCCGGTTCGCCAAATACAAGGCCCGAGCCCGGACCCGCCCCCCCCACCGGGCCTAGGCCCGACCCGGACCCGAGAACCGGGCCGGTTCCGGGCCCGCACAGTGGCGGGCCGGGCCGGGCGGCATGAACCGGGTCCATGACTATTTGTAAGCTGGTATTAGATAATTAATTTACTTGCTAAGCAAGAATGTAACTTGTATATATGTTTCAATGTTTGCACTGTCATCAATAAAATTCATTCCATTTTGAAATAAGGGAAAAAAATGCTATATAACATTAAAAAATACGCGACATGAAGTTAGTAGCTTCTATTTAAGTTATTAAAATAGATAGCATTTTTTTGTTAATATAAAGCCCGTAAATTTTTTAAGTACAATATCTAACCTTCCTTCCTAATTATGGTTACAAATATAAGCCCTTTTATGTACTGCGTATCACAATTGGACACCAAGTAATCGCTATTTGGGGAACTTTGAAGGAGTCTGAGAACGATGGCAGCACTCTTCCCTGACCGCCATTGATTATTGTTCTCATCACCATGGTCTTCAAAATCAGGATTTCTCATGCTGGACAGAAATTGCGGATGGGTTTATGAATTATGATATTGGACGGGAATTGCAGAATGATGCTTCATAGGGATAGCCGGATAGTTAACGGTTTGAGGAAACTGCCATAAGGTTCCAATGGACGAAGTGCTCTACCAGGTTTTAATAGAGGTTATCTAGTTTATTTTTGATAATTTATAATATTAACTTAAAGGCATGTATTTAATTGTGCATAATAATTTACATTGTACCAAAGCCTAATATCTGGCCAACAATTCCGCCGACGCCATCCTCCTAAAAGTATGGATCGGTCGGACAGAACTAGAACCAATGATGCTATAGGCGGCAGTGGGAGCGCTATGTTAATTCACCCTTTACCCCCCCCCCCCCCCTTTAAACCACCCATCAGTGGGGTAGATGTCGATAAACCACCCTTTATCCCCCTTATTACCTTCATCCTAGTGAGAATTCGAATGATGTGTTTGTCGTAGATCTACTCAAGGATGGCAAATATGGAGACTGGGCGTACGACATGAGCAACTCACTGTTTGCGAAGAACAAGATGAGTTTTGTTGACGGAACAATATTAATGCTCAAGCCTGAATCACCAGAATTGCCTTACTGGTAGTGTTACAATGTCATGGTTAAGGGCTGACTGATGAGCGGGATGGAGAAACAAGCCCGCTACACCGTCAAATATTACAAAACAACCAAAGAAATTGGGGACAATCTGGTGGAACGTACCAGTAAGGCTAGTGCGCCTCGTGCGTATAAACTCATAAGATCTGTAGCCTTGGTGCAACAGTATGAAGTCACAGTTTCAACCTATTTCACCAAGATGTGAACACTGTTGGATGAGTTTGAATGTGTTACCCCGAATCCTAAGTGCACCTGTGAAGGCTGCTCATGTGATGCAAGGCCAAATGGGTTGCTATAAGAGAACAAGAACAACTCTGATTTTTTTATGGGCTTGAATGATGACTATAACACCATCACAACTTAGATTCTGAGCACCAAACCTACATCTACTATGGCCACGGTTTATCGCTTGGTCACACATGACGAATAAAAAAGGTTCATCACTTTGTTTTGACAATCAAAGGGCGAGGTTACGGCCTTTCAGCTGCAGACAAAGCGAGATGATGACTTTGATAGGCGGGAGAAACAAACGAGAAGGTGGAAAGAAACTCAACCAGTCAAGTAGAACAAAAGCACATGTGGAAGATGCACCAAGTCCAGTCTCAGGATTGACGTCAGAACAACTCTCGTTGCTTATTGAATTTATGAAACCTAGCCTCAATGGAGGGATGCAAGATAACATTGATGCTGGTCTGCCCGTTCGGATTCCTAATGGTGAAAGAAAGCGGTCAAAAGTGTCGGAAATACAAGATTGTCCAACAACTAAGAACTTCAAAGAGTTCTAAATGCTCCTGAGTGTAGAAAATGTTACATCAATTAGTAACGATATTAGATATAGTTGTACATATGCAGTCGTGTAGATAAGTCTTAGAGATGTTATCTTTTCATTTAGTATTAGATAAGCTTTGAAGTTAGCTAGATCCTAAATTATAGGATCTCCACAAGGAGGTTGTTATATGTAAATCCTATATATTTCTGGCCTGATGGTTCAATAGATGTCAAGGAAATTTATTCCTAAAACTTACATGGTATCAGAGCTCTTGGTTTGACATCACAATGGTGGAAACCAATGATTCTAAACAATCCCGGACCACTGGGTTGTCCTTTTGTATTCCTTTGCAAGAAGGTGAAGCGTACCTGGTGTAAAATATGCCACTTTTTTTGCATGAACTTATTGTGTTAACAAAATTAATTGACACTTTAAATTTCATGTCACCGATCTGACCTTAGTTGGGATTATGATGTTGGTCATGATGGTGAACATACTATTACATCAACATACGCTACCATACAAGAATGCAAATATCAATTTCATTCTGTGAACGTCAGATAGTTCAATGATATCATGTGTCTTTATGTTTCAGTAATGAGAATGACAACGCAGTGATATTGAAATGGGTTATCCAAGCAAATGTAAGTCTTCAAAATGAAATATCTGATTCAAGATGCTTGGATCGATTTTAAAAATGACCTGCTTGAGGGGATTTCTTCGTGCACCGGGTTGCCCTTTTTTATTCCTTTGTAAGAAGGTTGAAATATACATGGTGTTGAAATATGCTACTGTTTTTTTGCATGAATTTATTGTGTTAACGAACTTAATTGACACTTCAAGTTTTATGTCACCGACATGAACTAGCTAGTTGGGATTATGGTATTGGTCATGACGAATATACTTTTGCATCAACATACACTACTATACAAGAATGCTAATATCAATTTCATTCTGTGAACGTCAAGTAGTTAAGTGCTATCTTGTGTCTTTATGTTTCAGTAATGAGAATGACATCACCATGATACTGAAATGGATTATCCAAGCAAATGCAAGTCTTCAAATTGAAATATGTGATTCAAGTCATCCTAGCAAAGTTTGGTATGTCATTATTTTGATGAGTTTTCTCTCATTCATGGTTACTGATGGAGAATGGAAAAGTATCTGCCATATATTCCGTCATAAATTGGCATTCCTAACACACTTCTTATAATAGCTCGCAAAAAATATGCTATGTCATTTTGCCATATACCCTCAAAGACTGACATTTATCAAGATTGATTATTATAACCATTTAATCTTTGCAGTTCAGTATAATAATCTCTGAGATACTTATTTGCGCAATTTGGGAGACGATGGGAGGTTTCATATCATTTTCATTGAAATATATATTGTATTAAGTTTACACTAATAAAACAGAGATACTTAAACGGGTGTTTTTGTTTTTCAAAAGATAAGTTAGTAGCCATATGAAAAAGTTAGGAAAATCTTCTTGCAACCATATATTGTATCTCTGATATATTTTTAAACCAGTGTTTTTTGTTTTTCAAAAGATTAGAGGTAGTAGCCACATGAAAAGATAGGAAAGTCTTCTTGCAACCATAGGAGATTATGGTGGTGAAGGAAACTGTAGAAAATGTTACATTAATCTTTAATTATTAGACTTGGTACATATGTAGCCATCTAGATAAGTTACATATGTAGTCGTCTAGATAAGTCTTATGGTTGTCACATCAGTTTTTTCTAGCTAATCCATGTAACAGTCCAATGGTTAGCCACATTGCTTGCCTCTTGAATAGTCCAATGGTTAGCCACATTTTTTCAATCAATTTTGAAAATAATACATTTTGAATAAATTGATTTATTAATATAATATTTTTTTGAAATATTTTCAAATCAATCAAGTGGACAAGGAAATATAACCAAACTTCTGGCAGATGGATAGTCGGTCATCAACTATAACTTTGACCAAACATTAATCGAAAGAACAATATTAAGCCGACAGGGGTGAAATTGCATATCATTAAAATTAATACAATAATATGTATTTTGTTAAGTAAAAAAAAAGGAATAACAATTTTTAACAATACATACATACTGAAAAATATCAACTTTTGCTAAAATATTTCATGAGTAATACTTGTTGTGTCGATACTCATAGTCCTCCATTTGAAGACCTTACGTATGAAAAATATGAGTAGTGACATAAGAGATGGAGTAGGAGAAAATATTGTATAACTCAATTTTTAAAAATATTACTTTTAATTAATTTAATATGTCAATTACAAATAAATTAATTATATTTGGTAATTACCATTTTAATTCAAGTCTCTTTCCTTTCTAGCAATTAGCTTGTTTTGGCTAATTTGTTTGCCCGAGCTAGAAGGATGGATGCACTCCAATGGTAGGCTAGTAGCTTCAAAATTGCAAGCAAATCCCTAGAAGCAACCATTGGAGATGTTCTTAGAGGTTATTGCTTTCATTAATTATTAGATAAACTTTTTAGTTGGCTAGAACCTAATTTTTAGGATCTCCAAGGAGGTTGTTACTTGTGCCCTGTGTATATATTTTGGCTGCATGTCTCAATGAAATCAAGGAGATTTAATCGCAAAACTCACATGGTGTCAAAGCTCTCGGTTCAACATAACAATGGTGGAAATTATTGATTCTGAACAATCCCAGACCAATAAGTCTACCTCTTAAATTAGCCCTACGACAAATTACTTGAGTGTCAATTAAGTTCGTTAACACAATAAATTCATGCAAAAAAATAGTGGCATATTTCTACACCATGTATGTTTCAACCTTCTTGCAGAGGAATAAAAAAGGGCAACCCAGTGCACGAAGAAATCCCCTCAAGCAGGTCATTTTTAAAATCGATCCAAGCATCTTGAATCAGATATTTCATTTTGAAGACTTACATTTGCTTGGATAACTCATTTCAATATCACTGCATTGTCATTCTCATTACTGAAACATAAAGACACATGATATCATTGAACTATCTGACGTTCACAGAATGAAATTTGATAATCAGGATTAATCTTGATTATTAACAGGATTAGCCCATAACGGGATCAGCCATTAACGGGATTAGCCTAATTAACAGGATTAGCTCATAAACGGGATCAAGCTCATAAACGGGATTAATGTTCGATATGCCGCCAGGCCCAAATGGGATTAAGCCCACGATAGGAACCCACAACCAGGCCGGGCTGCACAGCAGACCTCGAGCCTGGGCGGAGTTCTAGTGAGGTCGGGATATTCCTCGAGTTATGTGGCAGGCAGTTATTAGACATAGTTATTTGACAACGGACAGGACTCGTCCAGAGTTTGGAAACAAGAAGGAGACAATTAATGTTTGACGACCAAGGAATGAGAGGAGTTCTATTTCGAACAAGAATATAGTTCATTAATTAGCATTTATTGTGTTAGGACTTTTTCTGGTGTCCAATCTAGTTAGATGTCTTTGTATTTGTGTAGTTGTTAGTTAAATGTGTAATATGGGCCACAATTAAATATTAGCCCATTAGCCTCTCTTGTAAGCCATAAGTTAGTCATCCTCTCCTATAAAAGGAGGCTAACTTATGAGGAAAACCTAGCGAAGGCATTAGAGTATAGAGGCAGAATAGAGAGAATTGTTTCACGCTGCTCTCTCTCTCTCTCTAGAGGGAGAGCAGCGGCCGATTTACACGGTGTACCAAAGTTCTCGATACTTTGATATGAATGAGAAATCTATGTGCTTCTTCTTTCATTCTTATGATTGTTTGGTTGTTAGAAATAGGGACTAACATGTGGTATCAGAGCCGAGGCGTGAAATAGATTGGATTCATCTGCGTTTTTCGGATCTGCCTTTATCGAGACAGACCACACCTATTTGAAAAATTGAGTTTTCGATATTTTGGTTTGATGATCTGTTTTCAATGTTTTTTCACGATTTCTGGAAGATTAGGATCGAAATATGTTTGAAAACAGCCTGCAATTTCATTTATGAAGAAATTTTTGTTTTTGCAGATGCAGATATTTGAAGCTGGAAGTTCTCAATGTTTTGATGATTTAGAAGTTTTGGAGTTTCTCGATGTTTAGAATCTTTCAAAATTTGGGTTTTCTCGAATCTCAGGATTTTTTGAAGCTTGATATTTTTCGCAATTTCAGAACTTTTCGAACTCAGCTTCTCGAAGTTTTAAAAATAATTTTTGATATTCTCAGCTTTTTGAAGTTTTCGAAGTTTTGAAGGTTTTCAAAGCTAAAGTTTTTGATATTCTGAAGTTTTAGAAATTTCAAACTTTTCGATGTTCTAAACTGGTTAGAAATTCCAACGTTTTCGAAGTCTTGAGTTTCTCGAAGTTAATGCTCGAAAACATGTTTCTCGCAGGTTGAAGATCGAAAACAGGTTTCTCGATATTTGAATTTCGAAAACAGGTTTCTCGATATTTGATGTTCGAAAACAGGTTTCTCGATATTTGATGTTCGAAAATAGGTTTCTCGCAGTTTGGAGTTCGAAAACAAGTTTCTCGCAGTTTGAAGTTCGAAAACATGTTTCTCGACATTCAAATATCGAAAAAGAATTTTTTGATATTCAACATCGAGAAAAGTTTTCGATATTCAAATATCGAGAAAAAGTTTTTGATATTCAAACACCGAGAAGACGTTTTCGACATTCACTATCGAGAAGACGTTTTCGTCTTTTCGACATTCACTATCGAGAACAAGTTTTCGATATCATCATCGAGAAAAAAAAGTTTTCGACATTCAACATCGAGAACAGGTTTTCGAGGTCCAACATCGAGAAACTCAACCTCGAGAACCTCAACTCCGATTTACACGTAAAATACCTTTCCGGAAAGCTCATGAAAAGATCTACATGAATTATGGGGGGAACCCCAGAACCCTTTCTCACGCTCCCTCACTCGCCTTTGTTGAGGGAGATATCATCTGTTTTCTGAGAAATCACCAAAGTCAAAGTCAAGGTCAAAACTGAGGCAAATCTGGTCAATTCTTCCAAAATCAAACCAAATTCAAACCAAATGTCAAAGTTGGTCTAATCTATATTGTAAGGTCTGGAACTCGTAGATAATTCAATCAACCTCGCGTCAACGGTCATTTCACAACAATCAACAATCAACTACTGATGCCTCCCCTAACTCAAACAACGCGTGATCATCACTGTGCTAAATTTCTAGATGATGAGTTCAAGGTAAACCGTCATGTGTGGTACATGTACAGATTGCTCCATACACATGGCAGGTATATCAAGCTGTGAGCAATCAAACCTTGCACAATCTGAGGGGGAGTTACAGTTTTCTCCTCCTGGCGCCACACAACGACAAAGCAAGGATTCTCTCATAGGAAGCAACATTTGAGGGGGAGTTTTCAATTTTATCCTCCTCAGTACCGAACGATGAAAAAGCATACTGAGTGCTCCAGTTGAGGGGGAGTACAGAGAGAAAATGAAGAAACAAAGAGAATGAGAGAGAAGTCCCCATGACTTAGTAAACCCAACTAAGCCTACCCAAGGGACAAAACCGAGAGTAATGAGTGAATGTGTGAGTGAGTGAATACTATGAGCGTTAGGAAGCAGAAGGCTCAAGTGAGCAAGAAAACAATATTCAATGATAAGTCTGCTACCTCAACTGCCTACTATCAATTAATCAATTACTCCAAGTCACTCAAATACTCTGGACAATCCCCATAGGTTCAGGACTGGATTTATTCAGATCCCGGGTAGAAGTCACTGCATCTTGTCCAACAGTGCATACATAACCCGACTCAAGACCACTCATTTGTCTCCCAACAGACAAGTGTTTAATCATATTTCACGGGGAACTTCATCTCTCATTACTGTCTCCCTCCGAGGCAAGTGATACTGACTACAGTGGCCTCAGCCCCATGCCACTGAACTTTCATTGATCACGCTGTGTCTAGTTATCTCACTCTCAAATGTTTTGAATTTTCTAGGACACAAACACACTTTTGAGTTAGTTGCAGGTCCAAGTGACCATGCGAGAACTTCCATAGGGCTCATCTAATATAGATAGACCGATGATTGGAAGGAAGTCCTGCTGTTGCAACATAGAAATCACCAACATGTTCAGGCCATCGCTTTAGAGTTTATCTCTATAGTGATGATAACGGGTGTCTACGCGACCTCGGGGGGCTACGGTTTGCATTGCTGATCTTTATGATCACGCCTTAACAACGAGAGTGACATCTGCTTCAGATGCTTCACAATGATTGGTTGGAAGTCCTGTTAGAGCTGTAATGCTTATATCCTCTTATACAGGCCACACATCAGTGTTTACATTGATGTTGTGTTAACGGAACACTTTTGTGCATCCGGTCTTTATCATTTAACCTTTCTCTTTGTTTTCAATTTTGTTTCCCAGAATAAAAGAATAAAGGCATGACGCCCCGATTCATCGGATCGTCATGAGGGGGAGAGTAGTCCACATGCTGTCACTATCAACAAATCATTTTTGGATACTTCTCTCCTCCAGCACAAAACAACAACAACGATGACACTCTTGTTTCTCCACTCAAGTACCAAGCTAGCTTCAAATCAAATGGTCAGCTACGCTCACAAGTCAATTATCTTATTCCGCTGTGCCACTGACGAGATCTCCTAAAAAACAATAATTTTCCGCTGTGCCATGTAAACTTTGAGGAGACAAAGGTCAAGTATTCAAGTTCTGAAGATGAATCCTGTGTGCGCCTGTATATCAACCGAACACTCGTTCCATAGGCGCCATCGGAATTCATTAATGCTGATCAAGAGCAACTTCTGAAAGGTAAGGATCACAAGCTACATCCTGAAGATTCTTCAACTCCCCGACATCAAAGAACAAATTGCCATGAAGACATCAAAGGGGAGACTGCAAGGATTTCATCAAAAAGCCTTTTCAAGAAGCCGAGTGCAAAGACAAAGGAAGCTGAGCTGCATTGAGGAGCAACTGAACACAAAAGCAAAGACATCCGCGCTGCAATGCTGATCAAACAAGATTGAACACCAAGGGGGAGATTGTTAGGACTTTTTCTGGTGTCCAATCTAGTTAGATGTCTTTCTATTTGTGTAGTTGTTAGTTAAATGTGTAATATGGGCCACATTTAAATATTAGCCCATTAGACTCTCTTGTAAGCCATAAGTTGCCATCTTCTCCTATAAAAGGAGACTAACTTATGAGGAAAACCTAGCGAAGGCATTAGAGTATAGAGGCAGAATAGAGAGAATTGTTTCACGCTGCTCTCTCTCTCTCTCCCTAGAGGGAGAGCAGCGGCCGGTTTACACGGTGTACCAAAGTTCTCGATACTTTGATATGAATGAGAAATCTATGTGCTTCTTCTTTCATTCTTATGATTGTTTGGTTGTTAGAAATAGGGACTAACATATTGTATGAGATTCCTCCTAAAATAATGAATCTTAAAGTCTATAAATACTTCTTGTAAATACCCTACCAAGGGACGGCCAATTCATCCTTCGGAATAAGAGTATAATGCCTTACGCAGTCATATTCTATTATTTTTTTCATACGTTTCTCATACCTTTCGGTAGATTTAGCTCTCGTAGTTGGATTAAACTCCATCACTAATAATTGTGAAACCTCATACAAGGTGTTTTTCTCTCATGAACCGCACTACATGCTCAATAAAGAGCACGTTACGTGTTCTCCAAAATTTTCGTAAATAGTAGTTTCCATTTTAATTTTCCGTAATTGCATACTAACTTCGGTTCCTAACAGGGAATTTTTTTTCATAACCAGAATGGAACTGAATTTAAAACTTTAGGAACTGATCTGAAAAGATCTTAAGTCCGGATTGTGATGAACCGAGTGAAAGTGGTGATTTCGGTTTGGTTCTCCGATTTTACGGTTTGAGGTACCATGCCTATGATGATTTTGATCTCTCACAACATTGATGGGGCGCAAAGTTTAAGAGTTTGAGGCTCACAACACTTGTGTTATACAAATTTTCCCGAGGTTTGAACATTGATAGGCATTTCGCCCCCCTGAACTACAACCAAGTTTTGAGGTAAAAGTGGTTTCCTTTTATATGACTGGTCAAACCGACTTTTTGGAAAACAGTTTCTAATCGCCACTTCAAGCTCGTGGATCAGTGTGAATACCACCTCGAGATTCTGCATGAGGAAGACGAAAGACTTGTTTGGTATGGAGACATGCAGGAGGGGGTCAACAAATGCGAGGAAGACGAAAGACTTGTTTTGCTTGGAGACGTAGAGGAGGTGGTCAACAAATGCGAGAGCTTTCTAATTAGATGTCGATTTCAGTTTTTGTTGCTTGCCTGTTTTTTCTCTGTTGTTACAACTTGTGCTAGCTATGGATTGTTTTACTTTGGTTTTATTACTTTCGTTGAGTTGGAATGTAGACGGTTCGTTGTAGTTGTCATCTTCAGTTTCTAACTCATATTGGTAGGAAACAGCTTAGATCTGCCCGTCAAGAGATTACCGAGTTGTTTGCTCCCGAGGGTTGTTTCTGAAATCATTGGGTTTATCTGATTGTAAACTGTATAGTTTCTCATGATTTAATATACAAATTGTTTATAATGAATACGATTTCGTCAGTTCAACTTATTTGATTGTAATTCTATATTTTCTCATGATGTGATATACAAATTTTTTACAATGCTAAAAAGTAGCAAATTGAGTTTATCTGGTTATAATTCTATATCTTTCTATGATATAATATACAAATTGTTTACAATGAAAAAAGTATCATACTTTCTATATATATTTAACATTTAGCACTAATCCATACATTTTGCAAAAGCATATACTCCGAAGACCAATTGCATTCTTTTGCCTAGACCGGTCTGGGTCAGTACTCCTCAGTACAAGTGTGGGGAAGCTCTCAAAAACCAATCCGTGTCGCTTCATATTCTTCTCTGGAAGCCAAACCAGCTGGCCGGCCAGTCTTCGTAAGCGAGCCAGATCTGCTTCGGAGGCCATTGGCGATGAGAGTTGCCGTCGAGAGAAGTCGAGGTCCTTCCATAGTTGCTGTGGTTTTCCTTGAAAGAGGGGGCGATGGAGGGGAAGAGAGAGTGAGCTTTTCAGCGTTTGAGGTTTGCAGAATGTTATGCCTATGGCGGTTGCTGTCCAGCTTGTCTCAGAGGAGAAGGAAACTTTTTAAAGAAAAATAAATCCCACACCGATACCGGAGCTTTCAGCCTCTCCTCTGAGTGCCGATAAATACGAGTGAGCAGTAGAGCAGAAAACCACCCAACAGTTGGACTCACGGACTGTTCTCGGTCCTGTCCCGCTGGGTCTAGTGTGCTGCCCGTTTCGGGCCGGCCTCCGGTTTGGCGCTCCCGGTTTGGGCGCCATAGGGTTAGGTTAGGTTTAGGCTAGGGCTAGGCCTAGTTTAGGTTAGGGTTTAGCTTAGGTTAGGTTAGGTCTAGGGCCGGCGCGCTGGGGGCGTTATGCTGCCTCCGCGTAGTCCGGTGCGCCGGGGGCGTTATGCTGCCCGGGTGGCGCCGCGTGGCGCCAAACCCCCCGTGGGGGGGGGTAAGGGGGGGGGGCAGAAGCAAGGGTGCGAGGGGAAAGGGGGACTGGAAGGGGAAGGAAGGAAAGGGAAGTGAAAAGGAACCGGAAAGGAAAGGGAAAAGGAACCGGAAAGGAAAGAAAAGGAACCGGGCAAGAAAAGGAACTAGGAAAGGGAAGGTAAAAGGGAAGAAAAGGGAAGAAAAGGGAATAAATGGGAATAAATGGGAATAAATGATAATAAATGATAATAAATGATAATAAATAATAATAAATAATAAATAATAATAAATAATAATAAATAATAATAAATAATAATATAATAATAATATAATTAATAATATAATTAATAAAATAATAATAGTATAATACTAGTAGTATAATACTAGTAGTATACTAGGATAATATACTACGGAGTAGTATACTAGGATAATAATATTATATTAATAATAATACTAGTATATTAATATAATAATATAATATACCTTCTCTCTATTCTCTTCCTACGGTATATTCCTTCCCCTTTCTAAATAGCACTTTGCCAATACCAACTTACTGATGTATTGTGATTCACTTTAATATTTTGTGATCCAATTTGAATCAATTCTTTGTTTGAAATGTGTTTGTTAAAACTCCTCAACGATATTTCTTACATGTCTGCTCTTGGTTTTATCACATTCTGATGTTAAAAAAACTTTTTTCTGTCAAACCAGGAAACAACTAATATATATTCACATGTTTGGTTTTCGTTAATTTTTGTTATTATTTTAAATTTTTGATGTACTAATACTAGTTCATCCTTGGCTGTCAGGCTCATAACACCCAAAAATATGAAGTTTTCACATCAATATAACCTAAGGCCTCGGATTTGTTAGTTTTAGCTTTGACTGAATTGGGTGAAGATTTGAACACACTTGAAGATTTGAAAGTGATGTTGATGCTATGATGATGTTCTGTTGTTATTTTTTATATATTCCATTAGGGAACACGAATTCTTTCTATTACACTTTCTGTACCCGTACCTATTAATTTAAGCACAATAATAATCTTAAAAAGATTTTCTTGGATACATGCCAAGAAAATGACTACTCCAGGGACCAATTTTATTAGTCAAAATGATGAGTAAAGTTGTTATTCATATTTATAATGAATTATATCTACTAAAGTTATATCTATTAACTGTCATGTCATTTTCAGTTTTTAATTAAGTTTTCAATTAAGTTATTTTAAAAGCTAGCATTTTTATCTACTTTATTTAATATACATTCTAAATTAGGAATTATCTTAGTCTGAGGAACAATGTGCAGGATTACACAGTCTCTGCAATCAATATAATATTTATGAGTGCATATAATGGGTAGCCTCCTTATGTTTTCTAAAGTAGAGATAAAAGAGAGACTTTGGTGAATCTTTGAATTTCTTTTTAATTAGTCAATATTTCTAATATCATAACTTTTTCTTTATTCTATATCATATACTATGTACATATATATTATTCATTTTTGATTGATTGTTCTTCACTATCACAGAAACTCGGCTTAGCAACACTTCAATTCACCATAATTTGTTTCACATTTCAGAAAACCAGTGAAGCATTATTTGTGTAGGGGCCATATACGACTCATCTAAATCACTGTGATTGAATTTTCAGTTTTGGTTGTCAATGTTTAAATTCCTTTTTATTTCTAGATGATTAGTGGGCTGAAAACATTGGTCTTCTTAGTTTTAATTGCATGTGTGTTTTTTGGGCTTGGATTTAAAGAGAATCATGACATCAAAAGAGAATTTTGTTTTTAGCCTACGGTTTTCTGGATGTCAATTCATAGGTTAATTCATAGGTTAATGATGTCATAATCATGCCTAAAAGCACTGTGTTTCAGCTCACACTAAAAAATCTTGGCATGGAGTTGGTGTTTGTGATCTTGGCATGAAGTAAGTGTTTGTGGAACAGTGTTTTCACCTTAGTTATCTTTTAAAACAAATTCATCTTATTTTTCTATGTTATTTTATATTTTGTTCATTTTCATTTAAAGAGCAGACACATAATATTTAAACTTCTTACAATTTGACAGTTCAAATAAAATTTTGTGAATCTTTTTCTTTATTACTAATCAAAATGCTTTTGATTTCAGACTTCTTATTTTCTCGACAAGGTTGCCATAATGGCAGAAGATAAAAAAAAGTAGAAGAATCATTAGTTAATCCATGGAGACTTTGTAATGTGCAACAAGAGGAAGAGCCCAAATGTGTGTTTGCAGTCCCAATTTGGGCAGCCGCATCACTATTCACTACTCCACATTGCCGAGTCACAAAAACAACAACATGCTGTGTTCCAAGCCCTACTATCTGAACATTCGCTTCAAATTTCAAATCTCAACCGCAGCAGATACAATCTTTTCAATGCTAAGCCTCAATCTCTTCATCCAGCTCTACGTCCAATTTATCGCACCCTTTCTAAGGAGGTATACTACTCAGACCCGAGACTTTACATGCTGGCATGAATTTTCATTTTTGTTCAATAAGAGATGAATAAATGTTTCTTGAAAATATTGTTCTAGCCGCTTTTTAATGTGAAGTAAAAGTTGAATTGTTCATTTCACTAACTTCGAGTTTCACCAATCTATATATTCACCAATCTAGAAGAGTGTGTTTTTATATTCCTAACAAATTAGAGTGGGGAGAAGGCCCTATCATTTTGAAGTTTAAAAACAGAAGGATATATAGTGAACATATAATATAGCCTATATACTTATGTGGGTGGTTTTTTTATGTATGTTCATTTCAGAAACAATGTGAAAACAATATATGGGTTGACTATGTAACAAAACTGAGTTAGACTATCTCACTATCTGATATTCCTTTTGAAGTAAAATAAAATGAACCCAATTTTTTTGGGATAAGGGTCAGATAGGGCCTCGAACTTGAAAAAAAATGTCAAATAAGGCCATATTTAGGATGCCCTGTCCGGCCGACGTCATTTGGGGTGGTTCCCGGTGGAATTTTTTGATAAAATTTTTTGAGAATCTTATTCATTAAGTCTAGTTTACTCATATCAAATTTGAACTAACAATTCAATCGGGAAGGCATTCAAATGAATTCATGAAGATAACTGCGCTTTTAACGGCACAGTTATCTTCAAGAATTCATTTGAATACCTTCCCGATTAAAGTTTTAGTTCAAATTTGATATGAGTATACTAGACTTAATGAATAAGATTCTCAAAAAAATTCATCAAAAAATTCCACCGGGAACCACCCCAAATGGCGTCGGCCGGACAGAGCATCCTAAATATGGCCTTATTTGACATTTTTTTTCAAGTTCGAGGCCCTATCTGACCCTTATCCCAATTTTTTTTATTGATTTACTCGCATTCTCTATATCCACTAATCCGATATTTGCCAAGTTCAAACTCTTTCATTATTCACAGATCCTAGCAATGAAAATTCCCATAAGATCTCCAAAATTGCAGTCCAACTCTTGATTGTCTTACATGTTTATGAAAAACAATCTAAATTATTTAAATGATCCCAAAGTGATTACTAATATCACCTATTAGAATAGTGGTTTTCTTCCATCTAACACTTCTTTATGAGGTACACATATGTTTTAAATGGGGGATTATTAATGGCGTGATATTTCGATTCAAAATGGGTTAGAATAGGGTGTATACCGTTTCCTGGAAAAAGATGTTCTTATTTCAAGCTCTTAATCTTGAAATAAGAATCTTTGTTAATTTTGTTATTATTTATGACTTTTGAACCATAAAATCTCAAATTCAAAACAGAGAGAAGCAACAAACTGCCATGTTTGCTGGGTTCTAGAACAATAAGAAATCCAAAAATTGATCTCCATTTATCACTTATTTCTATTTAAATGAGAACATCCTGATCAATTTAAAGAATCAGTAGACTGCCCAAGTCTTCAATAAAAATGGCAGAGCCTCATTTTTTATGCGTTTGTAGCTAATTGAGTATTAATCTCCAAATGTCAAAGCTTTAGTGGGTACGAAATACCCAGTAGTATTTTTAACTTTGCTTAGTGGTATTTAAGAACTTTTCAGTTTGGTATAATTTTAAATTTCGTTGCATGCTTCAAAAGTCCTTGAGTTTAGAAGCCTGATAGACTCTAATAGAATATACAAATCACTTGCAACAGGAATGACACACAAGTTGCTTCTATAAAAGCATTTTGAATGGAAATAAGACGAAAATCAATGATCATGACTCTTCATGAGGCTGATATTATCTTGCAGTAGTTCGACCTATCAGCAGAGTGTTAGTTTAACAGTTCAATAATAGTTCTCCCGTTCTCCGTAATACTAACAAAATGATGTCTCATTCAAAGTCTTGATTTTATGATCTTCTAAATAACTTTTCAGGGTAATTCATTCAAGTCCTTGCTGCGAGGAATGAAATCCCCGGAAGAACAGCTAAAGAAAATTCTATCACCTGTACATACCTCTGATCCCTCTTTCGTTGCTTAAATCTTTATTTGTATGGGGTACTTTTGGAAGTCGGAATATGGCAGGCAGAGAATGTAGGGGAGAAATTGATTAAAGATGAACTTTAGATGGAAATACAATGTCGAGGAAAATAAAAGATTATTCAAACTCATTAAATGTACATTATTTGTTCAAATTCTTTTTTAAAAGATTATTCTGCAATATAAATACTCAGAAATCTAAACATATTTAAAAGTTTATATACATTACTCATACTCCATTTTGTTTTGTTTTTTCCCATCTAAAACCAAGCGTAAGAAAGTAACTTTCCTCGCGAGTTTCTTTTCTCGACATTTTCCAAAATCCAATCACAGTCATAGTTTGGATGTTATGTTACTTGAGAATTCTGATATTATTTAGTCTCATGCATTCTTGTCTTTTCCAAGTATGACACATACCCTCATTTTATTACCCGAGACTTTCACGTGTGTCTATCATTTGGATGCATATAGATAACTACAGTAGATTAGAAAATAAAATGGAGTTGCACACTTGCACTGATACTGTGGGCTTAAATCTAATCATTGTTTGTGCCTTCTTTTTCTCTCTATATAGGCTGCTAACAGTTATGATAATTTCATTTAGTAGCTTGTATGATGACGATACCAACAGATTGGTAATTGGTTCAAACTCAAAGCAGAAGCTATAAGTGCTTAGACACAAAGGAAAACGGTTACTGGATTTCAGCCCTGATGTGTCAACTTTTGTGATACTTATGCTACACACAACGCAGTTCTAACATTTTGTATCATCGTGAAATAGTCATATAACATGAACAATAAAAAATGGATACAAATGAGAACCTTTCCTATAGTGATAAACAAAGGAGAAGGGGGACTGGAAGGGGAAGGAAGGAAAGGGAAGTGAAAAGGAACCGGAAAGGAAAGGGAAAAGGAACCGGAAAGGAAAGAAAAGGAACCGGGCAAGAAAAGGAACTAGGAAAGGGAAGGTAAAAGGGAAGAAAAGGGAAGAAAAGGGAATAAATGGGAATAAATGGGAATAAATGATAATAAATGATAATAAATGATAATAAATAATAATAAATAATAAATAATAATAAATAATAATAAATAATAATATAATAATAATATAATTAATAATATAATTAATAAAATAATAATAGTATAATACTAGTAGTATAATACTAGTAGTATACTAGGATAATATACTACGGAGTAGTATACTAGGATAATAATATTATATTAATAATAATACTAGTATATTAATATAATAATATAATATACCTTCTCTCTATTCTCTTCCTACGGTATATTCCTTCCCCTTTCTAAATAGCACTTTGCCAATACCAACTTACTGATGTATTGTGATTCACTTTAATATTTTGTGATCCAATTTGAATCAATTCTTTGTTTGAAATGTGTTTGTTAAAACTCCTCAACGATATTTCTTACATGTCTGCTCTTGGTTTTATCACATTCTGATGTTAAAAAAACTTTTTTCTGTCAAACCAGGAAACAACTAATATATATTCACATGTTTGGTTTTCGTTAATTTTTGTTATTATTTTAAATTTTTGATGTACTAATACTAGTTCATCCTTGGCTGTCAGGCTCATAACACCCAAAAATATGAAGTTTTCACATCAATATAACCTAAGGCCTCGGATTTGTTAGTTAGCTTTGACTGTATTGGGTGAAGATTTGAACACACTTGAAGATTTGAAAGTGATGTTGATGCTATGATGATGTTCTGTTGTTATTTTTTATATATTCCATTAGGGAACACGAATTCTTTCTATTACACTTTCTGTACCCGTACCTATTAATTTAAGCACAATAATAATCTTAAAAAGATTTTCTTGGATACATGCCAAGAAAATGACTACTCCAGGGACCAATTTTATTAGTCAAAATGATGAGTAAAGTTGTTATTCATATTTATAATGAATTATATCTACTAAAGTTATATCTATTAACTGTCATGTCATTTTCAGTTTTTAATTAAGTTTTCAATTAAGTTATTTTAAAAGCTAGCATTTTTATCTACTTTATTTAATATACATTCTAAATTAGGAATTATCTTAGTCTGAGGAACAATGTGCAGGATTACACAGTCTCTGCAATCAATATAATATTTATGAGTGCATATAATGGGTAGCCTCCTTATGTTTTCTAAAGTAGAGATAAAAGAGAGACTTTGGTGAATCTTTGAATTTCTTTTTAATTAGTCAATATTTCTAATATCATAACTTTTTCTTTATTCTATATCATATACTATGTACATATATATTATTCATTTTTGATTGATTGTTCTTCACTATCACAGAAACTCGGCTTAGCAACACTTCAATTCACCATAATTTGTTTCACATTTCAGAAAACCAGTGAAGCATTATTTGTGTAGGGGCCATATACGACTCATCTAAATCACTGTGATTGAATTTTCAGTTTTGGTTGTCAATGTTTAAATTCCTTTTTATTTCTAGATGATTAGTGGGCTGAAAACATTGGTCTTCTTAGTTTTAATTGCATGTGTGTTTTTTGGGCTTGGATTTAAAGAGAATCATGACATCAAAAGAGAATTTTGTTTTTAGCCTACGGTTTTCTGGATGTCAATTCATAGGTTAATTCATAGGTTAATGATGTCATAATCATGCCGAAAAGCACTGTGTTTCAGCTCACACTAAAAAATCTTGGCATGGAGTTGGTGTTTGTGATCTTGGCATGGAGTTGGTGTTTGTGATCTTGGCATGAAGTAAGTGTTTGTGGAACAGTGTTTTCACCTTAGTTATCTTTTAAAACAAATTCATCTTATTTTTCTATGTTATTTTATATTTTGTTCATTTTCATTTAAAGAGCACACACATAATATTTAAACTTCTTACAATTTGACAGTTCAAATAAAATTTTGTGAATCTTTTTCTTTATTACTAATCAAAATGCTTTTGATTTCAGATTTCTTATTTTCTCGACAAGGTTGCCATAATGGCAGAAGATAAAAATAAGTAGCAGAATCATTAGTTAATCCATGGAGACTTTGTAATGTGCAACAAGAGGAAGAGCCCAAATGTGTGTTTGCAGTCCCAATTTGGGCAGCCGCATCACTATTCACTACTCCACATTGCCGAGTCACAAAAACAACAACATGCTGTGTTCCAAGCCCTACAATCTGAACATTGGCTTCAAATTTCAAATCTCAACCG
The DNA here is from genome assembly GCA_945859915.1 of Cuscuta epithymum. Taxonomy (NCBI): domain Eukaryota; kingdom Viridiplantae; phylum Streptophyta; class Magnoliopsida; order Solanales; family Convolvulaceae; genus Cuscuta; species Cuscuta epithymum. Next base: position 1,955,893 of record CAMAPF010000075.1, on the reverse strand, counting down.
CAGCAGATACAATCTTTTCAATGCTAAGCCTCAATCTCTTCATCCAGCTCTACGTCCAATTCATCGCACCCTTTCTAAGGAGGTATACTACTCAGACCCGAGACTTTACATGCTGGCATGCATTTTCATTTTTGTTCAACAAGAGATGAATACATGTTTCTTGAAAATATTGTTCTAGCCGCTTTTTAATGTGAAGTAAAAGTTGAATTGTTCATTTCACTAACTTGGAGTTTCACCAATCTATATATTCACCAATCTAGAAGAGTGTGTTTTTATATTCCTAACAAATTAGAGTGGGGAGAAGGCCCTATTATTTTGAAGTTTAAAAACAGAAGGATATATAGTGAACATATAGCCTATATACTTATGTGGGTGGTGTTTTTATGTATGTTCATTTCAGAAACAATGTGAAAACAATATATGGGTTGACTATGTAACAAAACTGAGTTAGACTATCTCACTATCTGATATTCCTTTTGAAGTAAAACAAAATGAACCCAATTTTTTTTATTGATTTACTCGCATTCTCTATATCCACTAATCCGATATTTGCCAAGTTCAAACTCTTTCATTTTTCACAGATCCTAGCAATGAAAATTCCCATAAGATCTCCAAAATTGCAGTCCAACTCTTGATTGTCTTACATGTTTATGAAAAACAATCTAAATTATTTAAATGATCCCAAAGTGATTACTAATATCAACTATTAGAATAGTGGTTTTCTTCCATCTAACACTTCTTTATGAGGTACACATATGTTTTAAATGGGGGATTATTAATGGCATGATATTTCGATTCAAAATGGGTTAGAATAGGGTGTGTACCGTTTCCTGGAAAAAAATGTTCTTATTTCAGGCTCTTAATCTTGAAATAAGACTCTTTGTTAATTTTGTTATTATTTAGGACTTTTGAACCATAAAATCTCAAATTCAAAACAGAGAGAAGCAACAAACTGCCATGTTTGGTGGGTTCTAGAACAATAAGAAATCCAAAAATTGATCTCCATTCATCACTTATTTCTATTTAAATGAGAACATCCTGATCAATTTAAAGAATCAGTAGACTGCCCAAGTCTTCAATAAAAATGGCAGAGCCTCATTTTTTATGTGTTTGTAGCTAATTGAGTATTAATCTCCAAATGTCAAAGCTTTAGTGGGTACGAAATACCCAGTAGTATTTTTAACTTTGCTTAGTGGTATTTAAGAACTTTTCAGTTTGGTATAATTTTAAATTTCGTTGCATGCTTCAAAAGTCCTTGAGTTAAGAAGCCTGATAGACTTTAATAGAATATACAAATCACTTGCAACAGGAATGACACACAAGTTGCTTCTATAAAAGCATTTTGAATGGAAATAAGACCAAAATCAATGATCATGACTCTTCATGAGGCTGATATTATCTTGCAGTAGTTCGACCTATCAGCAGAGTGTTAGTTTAACAGTTCAATAATAGTTCTCCCGTTCTCCGTAATACTAACAAAATGATGTCTCATTCAAAGTCTTGATTTTATGATCTTCTAAATAACTTTTCAGGGTAATTCATTCAAGTCCTTGCTGCGAGGAATGAAATCCCCGGAAGAACAGCTAGAGAAAATTCTATCACCTGTACATACCTCTGATCGCTCTTTCGTTGCTTAAATCTTTATTTGTATGGGGTACTTTTGGAAGTCGGAATATGGCAGGCAGAAAATGTAGGGGAGAAATTGATTAAAGATGAACTTTAGATGGAAATACAATGTCGAGGAAAATAAAAGATTATTCAAACTCATTAAATGTACATTATTTGTTCAAATTCTTTTTTAAAAGATTATTCTGCAATATAAATACTCAGAAATCTAAACATATTTAAAAGTTTATATACATTACTCATACTCCATTTTGTTTTGTTTTTTCCCATCTAAAACCAAGCGTAAGAAAGTAACTTTCCTCGCGAGTTTCTTTTCTCGACATTTTCCAAAGTCCAATCACAGTCATAGTTTGGATGTTATGTTACTTGAGAATTCTGATATTATTTAGTCTCATGCACTCTTGTCTTTTCCAAGTATGACACCTACCCTCATTTTATTACCTGAGACTTTCACGTGTGTCTATCATTTGGATGCATATAGATAACTACAGTTGATTAGAAAATAAAATGGAGTTGCACACTTGCACTGATACTGTGGGCTTAAATCTAATCATTGTTTGTGCCTTCTTTTTCTCTCTATATAGGCTGCTAACAGTTATGATAATTTCATTTAGTAGCTTGTATGATGACGATACCAACAGATTGGTAATTGGTTCAAACTCAAAGCAGAAGCTATAAGTGCTTAGACACAAAGGAAAACGGTTACTGGATTTCAGTCCTGATGTGTCAACTTTTGTGATACTTATGCTACACACAACGCAGTTCTAACATTTTGTATCATCGTGAAATAGTCATATAACATGAACAATAAAAATGGATACAAATGAGAACCTTTCCTATAGTGATAAACAAAGGAGAACATTTTAGATGGTGATTAATGTGCCACTAATTGGACAAGAAATTTTAAGTTAGTTCAAATTGTTTCTAAATATAAACTCTGTTTCTCCCATTTTTTTTAATTCTAATAAAGCTAAACAAAACTGCAATTTACATCCCTTACGCCGTTGCTGATTTCTTGAACCAAACTATGGATTTTCTGACCATCGCGCTCATCCTTCCTTGACTGCATATAGTATCATCATGGAATAAACGAACATAAGTGTATGGCTATTTTGTTATAACTATTCATATTATTATATAATTATGGTTACTATATTATTAAAACACATTGCAGCTGCCTAATGTATGTTTGTTTATTTCGATGATCATATCAGATGGATTTCTTGGCTACCTGTTCATCCTTCCTTGAATTTTGTTTCAATTTATTTGTGATTTTAATCATTGCTCATCCCAAATAATAGATTATTTATAATAGTTGTATATTACATCCCGTGCAACGCACGGGTGAGATACTAGTCAACACATATTCACTTACCTTTGCATGAGATGAATCCTCTACTTATTTTTAGTCATTCAACTCATACTGCATGACCCAGGATCCATCACAGGTCTGGATAACATCAAGTAGCACTTTCAGACATTACAGTTGCCAACATTCTTTGCCAATCCCAACTTACTGATGTATTTTGATTTTTTTTCCAGACGATGTTGCTGTAGACGATGTTGCTGTTACTGGGGTTCTCAAATCCAAATGGTCAGCAGATTTAAAAGATGTTTGCTGTGATCTTGAGCTTGTATTAGTTGCTAACCATGTGAGGTAATGAGGCTTTCAGTTAATTCATGCTTGGAAGGATTTTACTCACCAATCTTACTAAAGCTTTTCTGGTAAGGGTATTCTACCATTTTTCTATTTTTATTTTTTGGCTAAACTTTTTAGCTAATCTATTTTGGGTCTATTATTGGTAGAGTATTTAGTAGAGTTCCTATGAGCTTAATTAGGATTTAATTAATTTAGGCTCAATTAGGTTTTCTCTTGGAAGGCTATTTATACCCCTTGCCAGGGTTCATTCTTGCTTATCTTAAATAAAACTGGAGTTTAGCCTTTTGGCTTCGGGCAACAGTATTTTTATTTTTCTGTTCTCAACACCAACCTGAAAAACAAACAAATCAATAAAATGCAAAACCAAGCATCGCCTGTGTCATACCGTGGGCCATGGTTAGGCCTAAGCCAATCTCCTCTCTCATCAATATCCAGCCGCTGGGTTTCTAGCTTCTCCCGAATATTCCTGTTGGCGACCTCCTGTGCCAGTCGATAGTCTCTGAATTCTCCCGTCTATGCGTCTCACATCCTGTGCATCCTGAAGCTCTGAGAATGAGGTCTGGAGACTGCTCTTCCAGTCCACCATCGCTCTCCAATCTGATGCACTAGGCATGTCCGAGGACGGCTCACTGGGTCTTTGGTGCAGTGGCGCTCGGGAAGAACTACTCTGCTGGGCTGACTGCTCAATGCCCAGGAGCGCTCCTGAGTAGTCCACCATTTGAGACTTGCATCGTGTAGTAAAATATGCTCTACACCACTGATGTTCTGGTGTTTTCTTTAAATCTGTAATAGTTTTCGTACTCATATTGCCAATTGCACTTAAATTCCCATCAAACTTTTCCTTATATGTGCTCCAAGCACATGTCCAATTTTTTTTGAAATTCTCCTCTCCATTTTTTGGACTGTTATTAATGGTTGTAAACATCAAAGAATACACTTCTCTGAACATGGTGATGCATATATTTTACCACAACCTACTATCATGATGTATCTTAGGTTTTGTGGGACATTGTTAGAGGGTGGCGGTGCATTTACAGGTTGAAACAATTTTATATTATGATGGATTTTAATTTAACGATCTCTCTATGAGTTTGTAATTAATCTGTAAGACCTACTATCCGTAAAAACTTACCTTGATGATCAATCCAATAATGCAGCTATTGCTTTAGCTTTGAAGGGTGAGTTGTCTGGCGTTTGTCTTGTTCGTGTGAATTCTGAAGGAAACTCGTGTAAATATCATTAGTTCAAAATTCCCGTGTCCATTTTTATGGGTATGACCCATTGTTCTTGTGATGGGTTTGTCGATAGTTACTCTTTTGGCAACCTTTTTGTCACTTTGTCAGTTTGTTGTAGTGAGATACCCTGATATCTAGCTGGAGAAGCTAAACCACATGCTTTAGTTTTCGACTCGCTGTATCGAGCTTTTTCCTAAATCCTAAGTTTTCCGGGTTCAGTCATTAAATTAAGACGCCCTTTTTAATGCTGCTAGCAGGTATAATTTCTCCCCTTTTTGTTTTGAAACAGGCCATTATATTGCAAAAAGTGGTGATGGCTGTAGACAGAACAAGCCTTTTTTGTTTCGACTCATTTTCCACTTTTCACTCTTTATCCTTATTGTAATTTAAGGGTATTATACTATTTTACCTTATCTATTCCCTGTGTTCTGTAAAAGTATCCATAACGCTTGAGAAGTGCTTGGATTTTCGCTTCAAGAAAGATAATCAATTTCAACTGCAAACAAAGTTTTGAACAGCCTCTTATTTTTCTCACCATATTTGAGCGATTTTTGGATAGAAAATAGAAAAACAAGGCATATTTTATATATTTTGGTTCAAATTTCATGAAATCAGGTAAAAATAACATTCATAATATGTTTGGTGAAATTCCGGGTCAATTGAGCACAAAATGGGTCAAATTGAATAAAAACGTATTCATATTGAAAGAAGGAAGCAAAATATCAAAGTGATCCAGAAGACAATCTTGAAGAACAGGAAGAACCCGGATAGTCTCGTGCAATTCAAGAGTAGGCGGTCATCAAGGCGCCTGCCGTTCCTGTGTGGCCGCCTACCGTCAATTCACACTGGTCGGTCGTAGGTTCCGTCGCCTTGTGCCGCGGGCTGTCACGAAGGGCTGCCGCCTACCCCGTCTAGTGTCAGCAGCCCTCGCTCTTTTCCGTTTCCAATCAAAGTCAAGGTTTGACTTTCAAATGCAGCAAAGGCGGCCGAAGAATGCGGATGCTATCCTGTAGTGGTAATTGTCCTGGAATGTCTAGGTCAGGATAGAATGACCAAACATGAATGATGACAGATAGTACGGCGGACACTCTTTCTTGACTCCGGAAGAAACGAGTCATGAGGACCGCCATATTCACAGGGTGAGCCATAGACACCCTGTTCGTATTGTTAGTTCGTCCAAACCTGGTTTATATTTAATACTGAAATTGTATCCCAACAGCTTTGTGATCCACTTTTGTTGCTCCGCACCCGTTAACCGTTGCTCCATTAGAAATTTCAAACTTTTCTGGTCTGTGTGGACTTCAAAGCTCCTGCCCATTAGGTAAGGTCTCCATTTTTGCACTGCCATCACGATTGCTAGCAACTCGCGTTCATATACTGACTTATTTTGGTTTCTGTTGGATAGTACTTCACTCATATAAGCAATAGGTCTGCCTTCTTGCATCAAAACAGCCCCTATTCCCTGTCCAGAAGCATTAGTCTCGATTATGAACATTTTGTTGAAGTCGGGATTAGCTAGCACAGGTACTGTAGTCATGGCTACCTTCAATTCGTCGAAAGCACTAGTGGCCTCATGTGTCCACTTAAATCCATCCTTTTTCAACAGGTCGGTGAGAGGCTTTGCTATTCTACTCAAGGTTGTTAAACTCGAGATCCTAGCACGGATCGGACGGGGTCTAGGAGATCGTAACTCGGATCGTAAGATCCTACCATGCAATATATATATATATACACACACACACACACAATTCAATTCTATGTAAACACTGAATTTATATTATTATTAAAATTAATAATTACTACGTAATTAATAAAAATATAATGTCAAGACTGAAAGCAATAACATAAAACACTTGGAACATAACAAGTTTAAATACGGAGTATAAAATACTAGTACAAAACATTTGAAGGGACTATTTTCAGAAGAGATAACCCACTTGAAATGAGCCCATGACTTATTATTGCTGTCAGAACTCAGAACAACCTAAAGACAAGCCTACTAAAGAAGCGAACGATTTTTAAAAAGAAAACGGATGAAGGGAACGACACAGAGAACAGAGCGAGAACAGAGAAGGGATGAAGAAAACGACGAGGAACAGTGATTTGAAGTCGACGAAGCAGGGAGCTTAACGTCGCAGGTGGCCCTTGGGCTTCCTTCAGCGTAAGGCGTCAATGTTTTTTTTTTAAATTAGTCATTCCAGACTCAGTCCCTCATTCCGCCCTTTGTTTCTCGATTTTGGAGCTGAGAAATCGCACCTCGATTAGATCGACGATTTATACGAGTTACGTGTTTACTCGTCGATCCGGCGATCCCAGGCTATTTTCCGATCCCAGCAGCGATCCAACTCGACCTTGCCTTTTCTAATCATAAGATCGTACGATTCAGCGAGTTAGATCGCGATCTTAACAACCTTGATTCTACTATATCCTTTTACGAATCTTCTGTAATAGCCTGTTAGCCCCAGAAATCCCCGGAGTCCTTTCACATCTTGAGGCCTATTCCAGTTGAGCATGTCTTGGATCTTACTGGGATCAGCAGAGACCCCATGACCAAATATAATATGACCCAAGTAAGCAAGCTCTCTTTGCCCAAAATAGCATTTTTTTCTGTTAACCACCAACTGGTTCTCTTGAAGCACTTTCAACACCTTCCTTAAATGTTCACGGTGCTCTTCCACGCTTTTGCTATACACCAGTATATCATCAAAGAAAACAAGGACAAATTTCCTCAAATACGGCTTCAAAATGTGGTTCATCAGAGCCTGAAAAGTAGAGGGTGCGTTGGTTAACCCAAACGGCATGACGACATACTCATAATGTCCTTCATGGGTTCGAATGACAGTTTTAGGGATGTCACTTTCCTTCATCCGAATTTGATGGTAACCGGATTTCAGATCCAACTTGGAAAATACCTGAGCTTCTCCCAATTCATCTAACAGTTCTTCAATGATAGGAATAGGAAACTTGTCAGGAATTGTAATTTTGTTAAGGGCCCTGTAATCCCCGCAAATTCTCCAACCTCTTTCCTTCTTCTTAACCATAATAACGGGACTGCTGTATGGGCTTGTACTAGGTATGAGAATTCCAGTGTTCAACATTTCCTGCACCAATTTTTCTATCTCATCTTTTTGATAATGAGGATATCGATATGGCCTGGAATTTGGAATCAGTGCTCCCTCTTTGATGTTTATGGCATGGTCACATGCTCTTTTTGGTGGTAAACCTGCCTGCTTCTGAAAAACTTTTGGAAATTCTCTAATTAGCTCCTCCCATTCCTTCTCCATTTCTGGATCTGGCTTGCTGGAATCAGTTACCTCATAATGAATGACACACCCTTCTCCTTCTTGCTGCAAAGTCTGTAGGACAGATTTCCATGATGCCTTTGTTCTGTTTAACTCAAAACCTCCCTTGAGCATCTTATCTTCCCCTTTCTCCTTCCATTTGATGGATAAATCACTGAATTTACCTGTACCTCACCAAGACTTGCCAACCATGCAATTCCTAACACCAGATCTGTACCTCATAGTTCCAAGAGATAGAAATCTTGAGTAATACACACCCCTTGCACCCAAATTTGGAGCTGTTCACATTTTCCTTTATTTACAACATGATCGCCATTTCCCAACTCGACCTTGAACCCAGTGTTGTCATTGTAATTCAGCCCCATCTCATGAACCAATCTCTGAGAAATGAAGTTGTGGGTAGCACCTGAATCAATGAGGATTACGACTGATTTGCGTTTGCTCGTATTCCTTATTTGTCCCCTGACTGTGAAAGTGTTATAAGTATTGATTCCTTCCTTACTTAAAATCGATAGCTGCATATCGTTGTGTTCTCCTCCTGTGTCAGTCTCAATCTCCCCTGTTTCCAACACCTGCGGTTCACCTTCCTCGTTTTCTTCTACTGATTCCACCCACATTAACTGGTAGTTTTTCATTTTGCACATGTGTTCTTTACTCCATTTGTCCCCACATTTAAAACATAGTCCTCTTCTAGTTCTTTCTTGTATTTCAGCTTGAGACAGTCTTGGTCCTCCCTTCCATTGTTTATTGAACCAACTAGAATGTTCATGTTGAACTTCTGAATGGTCCTTCTCCAGTATAGGAATTTTTGGTGTGACAAATTTCCCTATAATTCCGTCCGCACTGTACTGACCCTTGGATGGATTCATTCCGGTACTTATCCACCCTCTTCTGTCTATTTCCTTATTTCTTCCCCCTTTTGATGTCATGTTTTTCTGTTCAACAAGCTGGGCTGTGTCCATAAGATCAGTTAACCCAATGGTCCGGTGCAACTTCAGCTCTGAACTAATTTCTTCTTTGAGGCCATTGAAAAATACTCCTTTTAGCATCTCTGGGTCAGCAATTTTGAGGGGAGCTACAACCTTTTCGAATTGATCCCTGTACTCCATGACTGAATTAGTTTGCTTAATTTTTAGCATAGGGCCAAACAGGTTCTGAACTAATTCCGGCTGGAAACGTCTGATCAATGCTTCCTTAAAATCAGTCTGTTCATCCCACCATTGATACTAGTTCAGAGCCCTTTCGGTCATGGCCATTAGGACAACTTCCACTTTATCACCCTCCAATACATGATTTAGTTTAAAATAGCGTTCCACCCTGAGAAGCCATCCGTAAGGATCGTTCCCGCTAAACAGCGGTAAATCCACCTTTCTTCCAGTATATACCCGATCGTTAATTCCCGTCAGCTCAGGAGTACGAGAAACGGATCGAGAACCATGAGAGTTACCTCCTGAATTGGACGAACTCACGCTGGCAGAAGTGTGACGTCGATGATGGGTGGGCGATCGTCCTCTTCTTCTCCTGTGACTGCCCTGAACTTCGAAACTTTGCATCTTGTCCAGCAACAATTGCACTTTCTCGTCCATCAACGCTCTCATCTCTGTTCGGATCTCTTCCTTGGAAAGCTCTACAGATCGCTCCAAACTTTCAAGCCGCTGTTCCATGTTTGACTGAGTGAATACCATACATAGGTATGGTGATCGAGTTCTCTGATACCAAATGATAAGAACTGAAATACTCTGAGAATTTATTGTAAAGAGAAATACTGAGTTCTGAACAAAAAAACGATCAAGAGGATCGTCTTGCTGAAAGGAAACTACAAGTTGGAAGCCTTTCGAGAGGGCCCCTCTCTCCAAAACCAGTCTATCCAATTTCCCGATACCCAATCTCCCTCCTCTGTAACCGTTTTATTCCCCAAACTGCCACCCCATCTTCCCCTATTAATTATGCTTTTACTCCTTTGCCCTTTTATTTCTCCTAATATAAACTCTGGAAAAGTCCCTGTCAGTATTAATATCTAAACGGGCTGGGTTCTCATCAATGTTTAACACCTTGTTAATGTTGAATTAATATTGTTAAATGCAAAATGATGGTTAGTAGCTAAATTTGTTTTGGGCATGAATTGACTAAAGGAATATGGATGGACTTGTTAACCGAAAATTAGGGATCCAAATTAATAATTTGGACTAGTTGTTTAAAATGCTGAAATAATAATTAATAATTGCTAGCCATTTTCATTATTTTAATTCTTGGAAAATTATTTCTAACATGTCTAGGAGATTAGAAAATAAGTTAAGCCAATCATATTCAAGCACATTAATAAGGCCTAGAAATAGGATATTTTAATGAAATGGATTGACATCTTGTCTATGAGAGATAAATTTAAATTGCTTAAATGATGAGTTTACTAGTTAATGAATTTGGCTATTTTTATTAATTAAAATATTGGAGAATTATTTCTACCTTGTCTATGGGATTAGAATTTAATTCAAGCCAACCATTTTGAACACATTAATAACACCTAGAAATAGGATACATTAATGAAAATAGTTTCTATTCTTGTCTATGAGAAAGAAATCATTAGTCCACTTTACTTTTAATACCCCTAATTACTAGGTCCAAGAATATATCCATTTCTAATTACACATTTCATTGCCTTTATTTGCATCAATCTTTAGAATACAATTGATTGTTAAACATTCATCTTTAAATTGAACTTTGCTCCTAGTTGTAATTTTGCAAATTGGCATAGTTTAGAACAGAATCACCTTTCTGTATTAAAAAAGCTTCCAACGATTAGCGATAGCCCGTGACTAAGATTAAATTAAGAAAAGTCCTCTGTCATTCCTCAGAGACACGATACTCGGGGGAAAACCGAAAAGTTAGACTCCGTTTTACTACAACGCTGCGAAAGTGGTTATCAAACCGCCTTTACCTAATGTTCTAAGGTTTGATTATATAATCTATAAAGTCTTTATTCCAGATTATACATCTGGACTAAGTACTGCAGTAGTTAACATGCTTAAGTTTTTCCATTGCTTTTACTTTTATTTGCCTCAGGATTGTCAAGATTCGATCCTTAATGACACAAATATAATTACTAATACAGTAATACACGCTAATCAGGAGTGAAATGTTTCCTCTTCTGAAGCATTAGCATTAACGTTCTAGGACTTCGGTTGCAGTCTTGCATTTCAGCATGACATTGAATTGTGAGAAGCTTCCTTCTTTTAATATACAATTATAATGTTTGTAGTAGCATATGTTTAGATCTCTACCCCACTTTGTTTCCCATCCCTAACAACATGATTAGGTTTTCTCATACATGGGTCATGCTCACATGTACGCGCCTTGTCCTTTTAGGTTTATAATGCGTGGATGACTTCTGTCTTACTGTTTCCATGTCTTATATATGTCCTCATGGACATGGTACAATTTTACCTCGAAATTTGGAGTTCATAAGTTTTTATGTTTACGTATTTCATCTGGTATGAGTGTTCATCATCTGGTACTATTTCACTTACATTAGAATTAAATCACTGCTATCGGTCATTGTTTACATATTTTTGAAACTTACAATTGTCAGATATATTCCAGGAAGCTGGTCTTCCTCTGTGGTTGCGCCCATATGAAGTCCTCCCTACATCATCATGCAGAACACTGATCGAAACTATTTCAGATAAGGTAATCTGTCTCATTGCTTTTGTGTTCATTTTTTTTTTTTCATTTTTTTTTTGCCCGGTAATTCTCCAAGACCCGAGGGTCCTGGGGTGGGGCCAGGGAACATCCCACCAATTTATTATGAAAATGTGAAATACAGATAGTAGGAGGACCAAACCAAAGCCTACTCAGAGATACAAATAAAAACTATGTAATATAAGGAAAGCTAGTTGCGTCAAACTTTAAAATGCCCACAAAATGATTAAAATGATGAGTATTGGTTTTAATAGACATGCAACGGTATGCAAGAAAATCAGCTGCCTTGTTGATGGTTGGGTTGACGTGAGTAATGGTCCAGTTATAGCTTCCAAGTTTTCTGCGTATGTTTCGGATCTGCAACCAATATGTCCAATGCTGTATAGAGATCCCCTGAAGTCCTTCGTAGACATTACTATCTTCCACCTCAAAAATGAAATTAAGAGTGTTAAATTTTCTTAGGAGGGGAATAATATAGTCTAAAGCATCATAAGTAGCATCGGTAGTATGACCGTGGTGAACCACGTGAGTGGCATGACCCATGTAACTACCAGTACTGTTACGAACAATGGCAGCCGAGCGGATCAAATGGGGGGTAATATTACGAGAGGCTAGGTTAACTTTGAAGTAGCTATCCGGGGGTTTAGTCCAGATTTTGAGAGCAGGTTTTTTGGCAGTATGTTTGGTAGGAATGTAGTGAATGTTGAAAGAAACACTAGGGTTATTCGTAGTGAAAGGTTTAGCCACCGACATGGCATAAATATCAGTTCTAATAGCTTTTATAGCCTCAGGAGTGTTGGCCTTATTGTTATCATACAGAACTTTGTTTCTAGCTTTCCAAAGGTGCCAAGTGATGATGTTAGGGAGGGTGTGGTTAAAATCATTTATAGTGCTTTTGAAATCCAAGTACCATTTAGTAATGTAATTACTGAAGGTGCTAGTTTTGTTTGGGTGAAAGTCATAACAAATTTCAAAATGATGCCAGATAGTCATAGCAAAATTACAGTGAAGGAAGCAGTGATCAATGGTGTCCGGGCTATTACAAAAGGGGCATTTGAACGGACCGTGGATACCAAAAGTTGTGAGTTTATCCTCAAAAGGCAGCAGATGGTTATTGAGTCTCCATAAGTAAAAAGAAATTTTTTTGGGGGTACGGCTGTTCCACACATACTTGGCACTCAAGTTCAAAGTCATTTTAGGCCGCATAACATCATAGGCACTATTAAAACTGAAAATGCCATTTGAATTAGGTTTCCAAATATGGGCATCTTTAGTATCATTGAAACTGATATTAAGGTCTTTAATTTTGGTTATAATGTAGTTCGGGAGACAGTTTTGGATCGCAGGAATAAGGCTATTATTATGCATAGCTTCAGAAACAGTTAGATGCTCTAAATTATCGGGGAGGTGGTTTTGGAACTGGTACAGGGGGCCTAAGTCGCACCAACTATCAAACCAAAAAGAACTACAACCATTATTCACCTGAATGCAGCAGTTAATATCAAAAACAGACCTCACAGAATCAAGAGAGTTGTGCATAACAGACCTGGCAGTACCATTAAGAGAATTTACCCATGTAGCCCAAAGACCCTTGCCATTTGCTTGCTTCCAAAGGAGTTTGAGGAAGAAGGTTTTTTGAATATGTGGTAGACTTCTAAAACCTAAACCATTTTCCAGAAACGGGAAGCAACATTTCGACCAGCGTCTCCAAACATGCTTTTTATGGTCATTATTCCTATCCCACAGAAAATCAGTGAGCCTCCTTTCCATTTTGTGAAAAACCGATTTAGGTATGGGGCAAACAGCCATATGGTAAAGCGGTAAGGAATTTAAAACATGGTTAATAAGAATCATTCTACCCCCAGTCGAGAGTAGCTTGTGTTTCCAACCTGCAAGTTTGTTATCAAATTTGGCCAAAATGTGATCAAAATGTGTTCATTATTATATGTCTTTAAATGAGCATATAGTGCTTTCTGAATCTGTCCTGGGATGATGTATGGACATTTCTGCAGACCTCTCTTCATTCTATCAAAAAGTACATTTTCTAATATGTCAAGTCCACTAGGCTTTTATGTTGCCAAGTATCAAGAAAATTCTCCGGCTTTTAATCTTTTCCATGTGGTGCACTGTCTCGTCAACTCTGGGAGATTACGAAGGAGAGTATGCGCAAAGCCTCCATATATGGGTAACTGCCTGGGCTGGGACTTGCGGTCGGTAAGTTCTACTTCTTTAAGGTCATATGTTTTTGATCGGAACACGGTGACTGCTGACAAGGAAGATAGATATTACGGCCAAGTTTATTCTAGAAGGAATAAATAGGCTAGTTGTTATTAGTTACTTTCTGTTATTTGCTTGTAACTACTTTCAGTTAGTCTATGAACATATAAATAGAATAAAGAAGGGCTGGGAGGAGTAGGCTGTTAGATGCTTGGACTGGGACTGGGAAAGATCGAGTGTTATCTCTTTCTTTTGGGACTTTTGTACTGTTTACCTTGTTGAAATAAAGTTGCAGATTGTTCTTGAGCTAATTTCTCTACAGATTAGCTAGATTTCTTATTGAATTTTTGTTCTAAACCTGCACATCTCTATCAGTTTTCTGGACACTGGAGTGCTTTATGTGTCTCTGCTCATTCAATATTATCGTTAGGCTTAGGTAGCACCTCACTCGTGCAATATTCACTTCGTAATTTCATAAAAAATTACACTGAAGCTATAGAGCGAAAATGCTTCTGGCTTAATTTCATAGAATAGAATAAAAAAATAAGCAATGAAGAAATAGATTCACTATGCTTGCCAGTATACAAAAACAACAATCCGACTGTCAAATTGAAATAATAAATTTCTTCAGATGGGCAAAGAACCTCTATACACCACTCAATTTACATTACCAATCCTGAACACACTTCTTTTTCTTTTATCAACTATTCGTGAATGAATTGCTATGGTAGTTACTATTAGCATAAAATTGGATTTGAAAGTTTGTGATTTGTAGCTTCAGAGATACCAACATATTAAATGGTCATGATTGAAGTTGGTTTTCTCAATGGGGAAAGGTACAAATATAGCCATATGCTATAGGTGTGAGAACTATATACCCTTTTCTGTTTTTCGGAACAAAAATTGGAATTAAGTATTATGGTATATTTTGGTTCATGGTTATGCATTTTACCTAAGTATGTTTTAAAGCAGAATTAGTCATTTAACTCTATTCTTACTTGCGAATGACTGATGTGCTCATTAGTTTATTTTTCTGTTTGAGTGATATGGGTGTGTGTTGACAGATTCTTCAAACTAGAATTTGTACATCATGTAGTCCAGGTTTCACGTGAACTGAGGCAGTAAAGCTAAAGTGATGATGAATTTTCCCATTGAGTCACTTCTATTTCTACAAAGGAGGAGAATCATGAAGAGAATTTCAGTGAATGTTACCATTGCTTTAATGTCTTCCAACAATCCAATGGGAGATATTTTGTATTAATGCAACATTAGGAGAAGGTATATCTGATCTCAAATTTCAATTTTAACAGTTGTTTTGTTCCCACAAAAAGAAGAGGGGTATATATGTTCTTACCCCTATAGTATAAGCCTATATGGGTGTATTCATCCCTTTTCCTTTTTTTCAACAGAAGTCCAATGTGTGGATGCAGAAAGAAGTGCTCACAATACTAGTTAGATTGCAATCCTCTGTCCCAAAGAGACAGTTGCTTTACTGCAGTTTGCTCCTCCTACCTGGAAAATATGTGGCCCTATTCGTGAAAGCATGATGCTATCTTGGTCATGCTTTGCTGCAGTTCATTAGCCATTTATGAGAAATCTTTTTGCTTACTAAAATTCATTCATTGTACTGGTGACATTCGTCTTGGAACTGTTATTTTCAAATTTTTCGACTGCAGAAAGCAGGGAGTCTAATGTGATTTTTCCATTTGTGTGTTTCAATCTTTGTGCAGAGAAGCTCTGTAGAAAGAATGGCCGGATATTTTCTGGTTTGCTACACAATGTGAGATTCTGTCCACTCTCTCTCTATCTCCCCATCCCCTCCCCCTCTAGTATCCAACTAATAACACTACTTACCCAATGTGGTGTATTTATTTATAATAATAACTGTAGATAGATCTTGATCAAGTATTGGTTTTCTATCTCTTGGCTACTTTTAATTTTTTATTTGCAGTTTGTTTTGAGGGGTTTAATTATTTAAGTTCACACGAGCAACGCCTTATAGGCATTGTTACATTACTAACTTCTAAGTACTAACAAAATTATTTTTTGATTAGGTCAAAGATAGACATAATGAGAATCTCTTGTTGGGTGAGAAAGTTCCTATCATGCACATTGATTTAGGCTTTATGCTATCTGACTCGAACTTATTGATTTTGGTCGTTATATTGTAGGGCTGGAGTTTTTGTACAATTTTCTGACATTTAACTTTAGTATCTCATGAATGATTTATTCCATGAATGTAGACACATGTCATGGATTTTGATACTCAGGGAGTCATAAATCTATTGTACATTTGTACTCGATGTTCCTATTTTTTGTTATTTTTGTTTCATATATACATTCTTCAATGAATGTGAATTGGGTGATACAATACTGTCATAATAACAAAGATCAGTTTTCTTGGGCAGCTGGAGCTATAAATATTGGGGTTCTCTTAGATGCATAAGCTATTATCAAATGTTTCTCAAATGTCTTGTAAATGGGGCGGGGGTACTCATTTGTGTGTTATGTTGCGAGCAGGGCTAAAAACTTTACTCAAACCTGGGCTAATCAATTTTTAAAATGTAATCCCCAAAATTTAGTAGCAAATTGGCCACATAATGGTTAGATATGGCAAATTATACCGTGCAACCGACATACAATGCAAATGGTATGTCAGTTGCAATACGGTGCCGTTTTTAATAACAACCCCAACAATATAGCGCACTTTCCCCCCTTGTTTCTTTCTTTTTCTTCTTTCTTGTCATACACTCCACTTATCTTTCCACCATCATTTTTTTCATTCTATGTTTGCTTTAACTTTTTCATTATCAAAAGCAATCATGTTTCCAAATAATTTTTTTAATTTTAGAAACAATGATGTATGTATTACAATTTTGAGATTAAATTTTCATCCTTTCAAAAGAAATTTATTATGTTTTTTTTTTCTGTCAGTCCTTATTCATACACTTGTTTTCTTTTTTGATTCAACTTAAATTACAATAAAAAATTAACTTATTTTTTCTTCAAAATAAATAATTTTATATTTTATACACTTGTATAGTTGTATGATTTGTATTTCAACATGTGTGAGTTGTGTTTATAGACAATTTTTGGAATTATATTTGATAGTATATGAAGTTACACATTCTTATGTGTGAGTTACATCTGTTTATGTGTGAGTTACATCTTAATGTACGCGAGTTACATCATGAAATAAACTCCGCTAATGATCAATTTTTTTAACTATATCATTTTTATAACCCTGATATTAAAAAACCATATTCACTACTTACAAAAAGTAATTAGGCAATTAAGATCAATTTTTAATTGTTTACATTGAAATCAATGTTGATAAGATACATAAATGTTTTTTTTTTCTTTTCTTATATGTATGTATATATAATGTACATATTTCTAGACTTACATTTCAACTTTTCTAGACTTACATTTTAATGTACGCGAGCTATGTTTTAATGTAAATGAGTTACACCACTAAATAAATCATGCTAATGATAAAAAAGAATTAACTAAATCAATTTTTATAGCCTTAATATTAAAAATTCAAAACATATTCACTATTTTTAAAAAGTAATTGGGCAATTAGGATCAATTTTTCATTGGTTACATTGAAATCAATGCATGCTTGTCTCCTTACATTCCGTTTTTGACAACTTACATATCAACTTGACTCAAGTTACATTTCCTATCAACGTGAGTTACATTTTTGTAAACGTGAGTTACATCACCCTGTTACTGAAACACAAAAAAAGTTATTGTTCATTCGCGGCTACTGTTCATCCGCGTTTTACTCCTGTGTGTATGATGCTCATTGTGCGTCAGTATCACGGTATATGAACTCGTTAGATATGAAAAAAACAATATGCGTCTATGAATAATACATTTCAAGATTTCAATTAAGGAAATCATTGTCACATGTATCTCTAGAATTATTGTTTTGAATTCCCTTTCTAATAAAGATTCCATCCGTAACTCATATAGGAATTCAACTATTCAAGTAATCAATTACTACTCAACTAAGGATGTTTTCTTTTAGACTGAAATTTGCTGGTCTGGTCTGATCTGGGACTGAAAACAGTCCAAAAGAAAACATCCTAAAATACTAATTCCTCCTTTTTAGGAATCACATCAATATAAAATTCTATTTATGTTATAACTTTTTTATTTGTATTCTGGTTGTTACAAAAAATATATCAAAATTCATATTTTTTATTACCTTTAAATGACACCAATATTGAATATACAAAAATAAAAATTAATTTAACTCTTTAAAAAGCATTAGTGCTTTTTAGAATTAAAGTAGAGCAATGCTTGGTGTACCCCAATGTGTACATTGCCCATGTACACAAGTATTTGAATAAAAAAAATCTTGTCATTTTTCAAACGAAATTGTCCGTATACACGTGCAACTAGGGGTGTACAAATTGGGGTACAAATCTTGTCATTTTTGTATTGTTAAACACCATTTAACATGTTTGTCACTCGCTGCATGTATGTAAACAAAAACTTTTCCATATTGGTTTTTATGACAAATTCCTCTAAATTGATTTGGGAATCTAGCTAGACAAAAACAGCGCCAAAATCGATCTCTCGTATTTTTTTTAAGAGTAATCGATCTCTCGTATTATTAAAGGAACATAATATCCTATATTAGCTATAAATACTTAACTTCCCCCGAAAATTCTACCAGCCGTATCACGCCTCGCATTATCAATTATTGAGGAAAATATTTTATGCAAAGCATATAATACACTTTCATTGCAAACACGATGATGGGATTATTATTATAATATTATTATATTATACTCCGTAGATATTATAGATTAGACGTGGAAGATAATTTATAAAAGGAAATGTTTAGTAATTGGCCAGCCGTGAACTATTAAAATTAACAGGAGATATTATCGTTGACCCATGCATGATTATTATTCTTTATTTAGATATACGATTGAAAAATAATTTCACTACTACAAAATTCATAAAGGGTTTGACTGGGATGTGTTAAATTCGTGTCAAAAACAGTTTGGTATGAGTCATTTAGTACAAAATCATAAGTACACTCGTAGCAAATATGTGTCAATCCCGTATTTTTTTGTAGCGTTTATTTGATAGTAAAAACGTGAGACCACCAACCCCAGACCGTAGACCATACTCCATGTGGCCAAACTGTAAATAAAAAACAATTCATTGTGTTGACACAAACCTTATTAATAAATTAAATTTTCGAACTGATATCTTTAATTTGTTACTAACCATTTTATCATCAATGTTTGATTATACGATAGTATATCGGCTTGGTTAGAGTTGGCTCGAATGCTCGATCAAGGCTCCTGTGTCTCATTGGCTACGGAGTACGGAATTACGGCGTACCGAAAAAAGAAGAAGAAAAGCTCATTTTCCCTTCGGATGAAAAAGGTAATGTAGCTTTTTTTTCAGGCAGAAACTTCAATTCTCTATAGTCTATACCATATATACCAACGTTTAAACCGGTAAACATACTTCTTTTATCTTCAATACAATTATATTAGTTTATATATGTTGTATACAAATGCTCTCTTGCCATGCATGGTAGCTATCGAATTTGGGTAATTGATCGAGTTTAACTTTCCCTCAAATCATAAGACAATCTTATTGTTCATTTTCTTTTAAAATGATAATAATATACACTTAGTATATTGTTTTAATTTCAATGTTCTCATTTCTAGCTAAGTAAATTTGAATGGTATTGTGTTTACCTTGTTTCGTTGTTATCTCGTGTTTTGACTTTAAAAATAGAACAATGAGACGGAATTAGCAATAATTTTCAAAAATGCATTTGGAAAATATTACCCGTAATAAATAAGTTATAATAAAAGTAGAGCACATGAATAAGTAAAATTCAATATGATGTATGCAGGGGCATGTATGCAACTAAAAAATTATCGGGAATAGTATTTGTTTATGCGCAAAATTAGAAATGTAATGAATTATATGGAGTATATTCTACATTACTACGTATGAGATAGTGTCCTAACTGATCGGGTCACAGACAACTTATTCCTATGTCTCAAATAATTATATTGTGCGTCCCAAAATCAATTAGGCGAGTATTTCACAATAATCCTAATTTTATGGATTCCCATCATTAATAGTTCCACGTCTTGTTTAGTCAATTTTTTTAAACCGAGACTAGCAATATAATTAATTCAAAAGGCAGTTAGCCAACTAGCTTACTATACAATACAATCCGGAATAATACCATAACTACTTCTATGATTTGAGAGAGATACGTGCGCTCTAGCAGATTATGAGCTACACGATTCGCAGATCGTGGACAAAAAGAGATAGAGAAATTACTCCCTGTAAGAACTAAACTTCGAATGTCATCAAGAATTAAATCCAAATAAGCCATCCCACCGCCCCGATGAATGCCTCGAATGATCACCTGTGCATCGGACTCCAACTCAACCTTCTCCCATCCCTCCGTTATAGCCTCCAAAAGCACTTCCCTTATTCCCATTGCTTCCGCTTCCGCTGGGCTCCAATCGACCCTCACTGATCCGCCACCAGCTTTTACGAAAATCCCATGTTCATCCCTTGCAACCCAACCCCAAGCTCTTCCCCCCCTGCACATCCGTTGCTGCATCCACATTTATCTTCAAGTAGCCTGCATTCGGCTTACTCCAGCCCGGATTTCTTTTGCTCGACCTGCTGCCCGCCACTTTCACACTTCCATGGGCGTCCCTCCACGCAAGCAACATGCATGCGCAATTGTTCAGCAAGCTGGCCGTCTCTTGCATGCCATCTTCCCAAACTATATAGGGAATTTTGTCTCTTCCATAATCGTCATGCTAACATATCCACTTTACATCTCAATTCTTTATCAGTACTCGAAAGAAGTTTTTGGAGCCATACCTCAAAAGACTCGTCCCCGTTGCCGAGTGCCACTCCCGCCGCCTTCCAAGCCTCGGCCGCCTTCGGGCATGATTTCAGAGTGTGCTCCGTCGTCTCCTCACTATGTGAACAAACCTTGCAATAGGGACCCCTTTCCGCTCGAGATTAGTAGCTGAAGGCAAAGAACCATCCTAGACCTGCCAAATAAAATATTTTACCTTCGGTGGGATTTTTAGGTCCCACAAAATTTTCCAACCGCCCCATCCCCCTACTACCACTGTAATACTCGAGATTAATTTAAGAGGATTAATACTACTACTCATACCAACAAGGTGCATCTCCTTTTAAGGGAGCTCATTAGCCAAGAACTCCAAAGTTAAGCGTGCTTGCACGGGAGTAGTCTTGGGATGGGGGATGGGTGACCCCCTGGGAAGTTTCTCAGGGCGCGCATGAGTGAGGACAAAGTGCAAAGGCTTGGGGTGGTTTGTGAGGACAGTACTAGAGGTCCGGAGTAACTACCTCGAACCTTGTGGGGCCGGGGTGTTACAACCACGTCTTGCATAAGAGCTTTATAGTAGCTCTTAACTGAGAATATGTGATTATTTTCTTTGCTCCACCAGTACCTGTTAGACGTGTCAGTTGGACTGATAGGTATGCTGCATATAGTTCTTTCCTCATCATTAAAAATATCCGCGATCCTCTCCACGTTCCACTGTTTCCCCGTAATATCCCTCAAAGTCGCTACATTCATATCAGCTATCCCAGCGGGTCTAGGAGATTTTACTTTTCCATCCTCCTGACCCGGCAGCCAGGCGTCTGTCAAAACCCGTGTCTTCCTCCCATTACCTGCTCGCCTTCTTATATTAGCATTCAACATGCCTTGGGTTTCATGAATACTCCTCCATATATATGATGGGTTATTTCCAAGAGCTCCCTTCAGAAAATCGGTATTTGGGAAGTATCTGGCCTTTAGCACACGGCTCATCAGACCGTTCGGATTTGTGATAATCATCCAGTCTTGTTTAGCTAACATTGCTAGATTAAATTCCCTCAATTTCCTGAATCCCAGGCCCCCCATACCTTTTGGTTTACATAGCAATTCCCATCTCCGCCACTGTATGCCTCTCTCTTCAAATTTTGTCCCTTTCCACCAGAAACCATTCATGAGTTTTTCCACCTCATCACAAAGATGACGTGGTAGCAGAAAAACATTCGTAGCATACGTGGGTATAGCTTGCACCACATTACGCAAAAGAACCGCTCTACCTGCCCTAGATAAAAAGCGATTATTCCAACTTTTTATCCAATTTAAAATTATGTCCCTGATAAACCCTAGGATGGCTGTTTTGTTGCGTCCCACCAGACTAGGCAAGCCCAAATATTTTTGATGACCTCCCTCCTACGGTACACCAATAAAAAGTACAACAATGCATACGGAAAGGCTCGGTCACATTTTGACTGAAAGTAATCGAAGATTTTAGAAAATTAATTTCCTGTTCCGAGGACGCCTCATACTCGGCCAAAATATTTCTCGCCATGTTGCACTCCTGCCCTGAAACTTTGAAAAACAGAAAACTATCATCAGCAAAAAATAAGTGAGACACTCGAGGTGCTCCTCTATAGACCACAACCCCGTGTAAATCTCCCTTGTTCTCGGCTCTTCTAATTAAAGCACTCAGCCCTTCAGCCACTAATATGAATAGATAGGGAGATAGAGGATCTCCCTGACGTAGCCCCCTACCCGGCGTAATAGGCCCCAATAAATCCCCATCAAATTGGATATAGTATCTGACAGTCTTCACACACTCCATAATCATCTGGACCCATCTCTCGCTGAAACCCATTTTAACTAATATACCTTCCAAGAAAGATCAGCTAACTCTGTCATAAGCTTTACTCATGTCGAGTTTTAGCGCGACAAAACCCTCTTTACCGCTAGTCTTCCTCTTCAGATAGTGATTAGTTTCAAACTAGTATCCTACCCGTGCCGCGCACGGATACAATCATGAAAATTAATGGAAAATTTGAATTAAAATGATTTAAAATTTGGTTTAGATTGTTTTGTTTTATTACTGAAATATTGAATTATTAATTTCAGAAATATAGAGTATTAAAGCATATATAATCCAAAAAAATGTGAACAGTGCATACGTAACATGAGAGATATAAACACATAAAAATCAATAAGTAGAATATCTTTCTTCTTAATTATTTGAAAGTTTTATTTGTTTTTGGTAAGTTTGTTTTTCACAATATTAAGTACATTATTCAAATGAAAACTTGTGGTTGATCTTATTGAGAAAAATTTACCAAAAACGTCTTAGGCCATGGAAAAAAGATAATGAGATAGAGATATCATACGGAGTATACGCATTATGCACATTGTAACATTGGAAATGCTATTAGGAAAGGACGACGTTAGTTGTATGGAAAGGAAACGATAATATACTTCATATTCTAATTGAAAATTACTTTTTAAACATTTTGTTTGGCTAAGAAACATTGTTGAAGTATAGTGAGCACCAAGGTATCCTTTCCTTCGAAATTTAGTACAGTAAATAATGACTTCATTCTATCCTATCTTGCGCACAACCAAATAAAATAAAAGTAATTAACTTAGTTTTTTAAAATACAGAGGGCAACACAGCAAAGAGGGAAAAGAAGAGAAAAAAAAAACACGAAGGCCGGGTCAAAACAGACTATCATAATGGGGAGATGTCGCGTTCAATTTCAAACAAAAACTTGACCAGAAACCTTGCTCTTTTTCCACCGGTGTGTGATCAAACCCGAGTTTACTTATTTGGCCAAACTTCAATTTACTTATTTGGTCAAGATGAATTTATCTTAGAAATGAACCACCCGTGAACTAACATTGCCTTGATAATATGGAGTATTTCAATTGTCTTTCACCGTGAAACTCTAAAATGGAATCATATTTGTTAGGAGACGTAATTTCTCGAGGGAACATGCATTATAGAATGACGTTAACTGAATTTGGGAATAATGCATTTGATGATAATAAGTTTTCTATTGAAAGATGAATCACACATGATAACACTAAAATAAACGTGCACAATAATAGCTACAATAATAGCTATGATTGAAAGATGCTTTATAGGAAACATATATTTGAAGAGGTGGTTATATGGTGATATTAAACAATATTAATCGTCAGATCCATATAAGCATATTAATATTACCATATAGTATTTCCACCTATCTTCAATATTTTCAATATATAGTAGTAGGTTGAATATTAATATTGAACCATATTAATAGTCCTGAATAATATTAATATTAATATTAATATTAATATTACCATACAATATTATCATCTACCTACAATGTACTACCTCCGTCCCTAAATGTTGTTCCATTTGCGGTTTACGAGGTTGACCGACGATAAAGTTTAATGATCCCTGTGAAAACTCGGATTATTTTTAGTAAATAAAATTTACATATTCAGAAACTACATTAAACCCGCTACAAAGCCTGCAAAAAATAATTCAACTTTTATAAAATTTTGATATAAAAAGTAAGAGATTAAGAGTGATTTAAGTTGACCAAGGAATAGTGAAATGGAACTTCTTTTAGGGACAGAGGGAGTATTTTTATTATTTCTACTTTCTGAGAAATTTAATCATTCTCAAAAATATTTCACATCAATTTCGAGATGTGATCATCAAATATTTAGATGTTCATTTTTTTTTAAATAAAGATGTTCATTATTAAATGGCTCTAGCATATTGAAGTGAATAGTTTGTTTGTGATTTAATTTTTAATATTTATTATGAATCGTTGAATTTAAAACTAACTCCGAATTGGTACCAATCCTCCAATTTAAAGAATGAAAAATGGAGATTGGTCGAATAGAACTCATATCTAATGAGCATTATTATTTGGTCTAGATGAATCCATCTCAGGGATGATCGAATCATCGAATCACTCCTGAACTAACTTTGCCTTAAAGTGAAATAGCTGACATGAAATTTAGAAGAAGTCATTTCTCGGGGGACATGAATTATAGAATGATAAGTTTATACTAAATTGAATTGTGGGAATAATGCAGTCGATTATAATAAGTTTATATGAAAGAATCTCATATGGTAATACTAAAATAAACGTGCACGGTAATAACTTGGCTTCAGAGCTGATTTGTAAGAAACCTAGGATTGAAGAGGTGGTAAGTTATATGGTGATATTAAACTATATTAATAGTTAGATCCGTATAAGCATATTAATATTATCATATGATATTACCATCTATCTTTAATCGATAGTATATGTTTTCAGGTTTAATATTAATATTAAACCATATTAATAGTCTGTAATAAAAATAATAACATAACCGTACAATAGTATCATCTACCTTTGATGTTACCAATAGTCAATAGGTTTAATATCAACATTTCCTTTTATATTCGAATTCTAAATAACTTGTTGATATTTGAATGCTTAATCACTTTGAAATTAGGGTTGAAGTGGTAATTATATAGAGCCCGTTTGGTAATTTCCAAATCGGCTGATTCTACTGAAATTTATGAAGTTCTCGCTAAAGTGGCTGAATTAGTTGATTATGTTAATTTATGAAGAAGCAAAAAAAAATTTTATTAGTAAAGTAATGGAAAAATTATATGTAGTATGTAAAAAATAGTAAAAATGACCCTCTACACTAACTTCAACCAATACGACCAGAAAAATAAATTTAACCTTATTTTTTCTTATGATTACACAATGTAACACGTGAAATCAAAACTTACGCTTTTGGTGAAAAAGGTTGGCTGATAAGCCTGATAAGATGAAAAACAGGTACCAAACCGGCCCATGGTAATGTTATCAAATATTATCATATAATTAATCAAGATCAAGTGGTGATTGGTATTTTTAGTATTTTTAGTACGTAGGTTTAAATATGTGATTTTTTATGGTAATGTGAAACCATATTAATTATTTTATAGGAGTTAAGTGATTAATGTATAATAACATCTGAGCATCTTCATTCATGATCTCTAATAATATGTTGTTTTTATGATTCTTACCATTTAAATATTATTATATAATTAATTTTTTAATAATCTCAAAATTCGTTTAAGTTTCTCAATCATCATCTTCAAATAATCTATTTTTTCTGTGTTCTACATTAACCTCTATTACATATACTTCTTTAAATAATCTTAAAAAATCCCAAGCACGACACATAAAATGAGACATAGTTAGTAGAATATTATATTAAACGGCAAAATCAATCAAAAAAAGTAAACGGAAATATAGTAATAATGGGGACGATTGTAGAAAAGGAAAGTTATTAAGTACGGTATACTTGACAAATATGAGAATTCATTACCAAATTATGCATTGTAATAAAAGATGTTTAAAATAAGAAAAAGCAAATTAACATGAAAATGACATGTGTCAAATGATTGTGAGCATGACACATGTCAAAGTGTTACTCCAATGCTACTTGCAAATGTATAATATATAGATAATATATAGATATAGATGCCACAATTATATTATCAATAATCAACCTCCCATGAACAAAGGCACTCTGAGATTCTCCAACTAGATTATCTAGGATGCCTTTTAGCCTGTTAGCGAGAATTTTAGAATTAATTTTTATAGACCACATTACACAACGCAATTGGCCTCCAATCACCCATGCTCTCAGGCTTGTCAAGTTTTGGAATAAGCACAATTTTAGTCGTATTAATATGTTCATCCAGATTACCTGACTCAAATATCTCCGAGCATAGAGCCGAGATATCTGACCCCACTACATCCCAATAAGCCCAAAAAAGCGAGATTCATTCCATCTGAACCTGGAGCTTTTTTCGGGTGCATATCAAACACTGCTCGCTTGACCTCTTCTGGACTAATAGGCTCTAAAAGTGAAAGATTTTGCTTGGCCGAAACCTGATTGAAGTCTCCCCCGATGACGGTCTGCTGGTCTCTCCTCTGGTTTTGGAATAAAGTGGAAAAATAGTCCACAATTGCCAATCCCAACTCTCCACGGTTGGTCAACCACGAGCCATCAGCTCTTCTCAACCCCGTCATCTTGTTTCTCCGTCTTCTCTGCTTGACTGCATTGTGAAAGAAATGGGAATTAATATCCCCCTCCTTTAACCAGAACTCCTTAGCTCGTTGCCTCCAGAACTGATTCTTCTTTTCAAGCAAGTGCTGCAAAACTGAACGAACATGTAAAAATTCAAGAACACTTGCACGATCATCCTTGCCCCTTAACCAGGCTAGTCTTGACTTGCACGCCATAATCTGGTGCCGGAAACCCCTCTTCCTTCCCCTGTCCCATCTAAGCAATTCATTACCACAAAAACCAATTCTTTCATTTATAGGCATTTGACCGGTTGCTCCCCAACTATTAGCTACAACTATCCTACATTCCTCCTCCTTAATCCAATTATTCTCAAATTTAAAAAACTTTTTCCTACCATTCGGAGAAGTACATTTAACCTGCACATGAAGTGCCATATGGTCACTCACCGGAGCCTCCAATGACGCGGCTTGAGCTCCTGTGAACATATCCCACCAGGCATCATTAACAAGTACATATACGGTCGAGTTTCTCCTCCACCCAATGAGTTGTGCCCTTCCCCCTATCCCAGGTCCATTGATAACCTGAAAAAGGAAAATCTCTCAGACCACAGCTATCCACTGTCTCCCAGAAACCCCGAATCCCCTATGGGGGATGTGGAACGTTTCCTTTTTCTCCGAATCAAAAAGTATATCATTAAAATCTCCAATCATCATCCATGGATTGTTATTCCCGACAGCCAATTCCTTCATCATGTTCCATGCTGCTCGCCGTCAGATAGTGTCAGGAAACCCGTGAAACCCGTAATAGCCCGTTAACCTCCACGGCACTTCGTTTTCTCTTAGTACAACCCGGCTGTCCAAAAGTTATGATCAATCTTTGTCACTTCCACTTCAGCCTCGTCTCTCCATCCCAAAACCAGCCCCCCGCTTCGTCCTACACTGTATGTTCCTTCCGAGTGAGTCAGCCCCTATGACCGCATTATCTCTTTTGCACGCTGACACCGAACTTTTGTTTCCATGAGAAAAACAATCGTCGGTCAGTATAAACTGATCAAATCAGTCAAGCATTGAATAGTTGCCGGATTATTCAAGCCCCTGCAATTCCAACTGAGAACACTCATCTGCCCCTGAAATTAATCTGTTTTTCTTCTGTGAAAGACGAAGCCGCAACATCGAATAGATAACAGTCTCACCCTTCGTCTCGCCTCCAATTTCAGAAAGAGAAGCAAGCCAGGTGTGTCACCGGTTGGACTGATGCAATACGCACCGAGGCAGAACAAAAACGACCCGGATAGAACGGCCGTACCGCTTACTTTGTGTGAATTTAGGGCTTGTTTGCAAACACTTAAATAAAGTGTTTGGGGCTTTTTTTTAAGAAAAAAACACTTATTTTATCACACTGTCAACTTTTACTTTCTCAGTTTTCGTGTAGAATCTACTTTTTATTTTTTCAATTACACAAAAAACACTTATTTTACCAAACACTAAACACTTTTACTGCTAATCACTTTTTCCGTTTGAAAGCCTTTAACTTGGTGTGATTGAAGTTGGACCAACCCTTTGAAACATGAGAATTGTTGAAACATAGAAGCTTCATGGTCAAGGAAAGACGGGCCCTTCTTTTTTGCAGGAAAAAGCTCAACAAGGTGCTCAACTACTGAGTAGAAGTTGAGATAGTAGCAGGATAGGCACTTTACTAACAGTGATTGTTCGAATTCAAATCTTGCTATTAAACACTGAATAAGTTCAAGATTGTAGTTTACCGTTATCCCTTAAATTTTCAAATTCTCTCCTTTTATTCAAATCTGCACATGGAAAGAATCCTCTTTTACTTTACTTGGGGTTTCGCTTTCCCTTTCTTTTACCATTTTTAGTTTCCCGGGCCTCAAATCTTGAACTGCTGAAACCCTTTCTCATACTTGAAAACTATTTATATTTTTCAACATCATATAAATAAATGTCCACTTCCTCACCTTATTATTGCAGGTGGAGTCTGATTTTGTTAGGTTTCTTGGACTTGTTTAAAAATAAAATTGGCTGTATTTTCCAGAAATGGATAATTTATCGTCTAACTCGGAGGAGAGTTATGATCAAGAAACAGATGAATCCCCCAGAGTAACAGCGGCATTGAGTGGGGATTCTTCTTTCGGGTATTGCAGAACAAATTCAGAGACCTCAACAGATGATAATGGCGGTTCTGGGACATCGTCCCCTGTGATATTTCCGCTCTTCAAATCCCCAATCCGTAACGCCCTTTCACGGCTTGGAATTAGACATCACAAGAACACTGCAGATGATCCTGAGACAGTTGATTTAGGTGAGGAGGCGACAAAGCTAGTAGATGATGATCCTGTGATACTGCACTTTTATTCTATTTTGTCTAATGAGGATTTTGTGCTACAACAATTTGGTTGCAGAGATGGAATTGATGAAGGAAAGGTTTTCAAAGCTGTTGTTGGGAGAAGACATGTCTGGAAGTGGTAAAGGGGTGTCTACAGCACTAACAATCTCAAATTCCATTACTAATCTTTTTGGTAATGTTATATATATACATTACAGTTTCTATATTTTTTGTTCTAAATCCAATACATTGCATTTTCTGTACTTCTCTTGTTCTTCCAAGTCCTACACATTGCATTTTCTGTATTACCAAATTATCATTTTGGTAATATTCTTTTTCTTTATTTTCTGTGTATAGTAACTATACATTTTTTTTCATGTATACTTTATACTTCCTTTAAGTCGACAAAGGATATTACAAATTTGTATGTCTTGTATTGATGGACGATAAATTGTCTATGGTCGAAAATTGTCGAAATTTAAATATTTAAAAGTTATATTGCATCCGAAACACCAATTTCAAATACAGAGTATAAAAAGCAGTACTCGAAATTAGAGAATAAAATATGACTTCATTGGGCAAAACAATAAAACTGAAAATTATTTTGGGAAGGAGGAAGTCATTAATATTGGAATAACTAATTTAGACAGGACCAATATATTTTAGTATTCCACAAATAAATAAAAAATTCAATCATTTGTTCCAGGGTTTGAAAAATATGAAAAACAATAATAATACAGAAGTGCCCTCTAAATAGGAGTGGAATGTTTCCTCTTGTTGTGATGACTTGTGCAGTGCTTGGAAATAAGTGAAATATGTAGTATAAAACATTAGTATACACATGTTCTAGGACTTTGGTTGCTGTCATGTATATCAGCATGACAGTGAGAAGCTTGCTTCTTTGTATATAAAATTATAATCTTTGTAGTAACATGTCTTTAGATCTCTACCTAGTTTGTTTCCCATCCCTAACAATATGATAGGGTTTCTCACACCTGGGTCACACTTGCATGTATGTGCCTTGTCCTTTTAGGTTCATGCTGCATGCATGACTTCTATCTTACTGTTTCCATGTTTTATTTATGTGCTCGTGTACATGATACAACTTTACCTCAAAATTTGAAACTTAAATTTTTATGTTTTTTACAAATAAGTATGACATTGATTACTTGAGAAGTTGAGAGGTATAAGAATGTTTTTTGGCTTGTTTTTCTTCACGTGTTGATTACTTGTATATTTTACTTTGATCCGTAAACAAGTATTCAAAGGTTGATCTGGTATGAGTGTGCGTGATCTGGTACTATTTCATTTTATTAGAATTAAACCACTGTTGACCGGTCATTGCTTATTATCAATAATCATACTGATTAGTTTTTACCCATAAGTTTCATCATAAAGAGATGATTTGTGTACCCCGATATGGCTAGACCGCTAGGATAACAATCCAGCTTTGGTTAAGCCTAGCAGAAAAATTAAATGAACATGGAGGGAGTGTTCATTTTTATTACTTGATTTTTTTTTGGAGATTATATCTTGCTGCCAGTCACTAGTCTAAAAAGTTAGTTATTCATGTAGTGATTGTGCAAATTGATAACCAGAGAATGCTCAAGTGGGAATATAATGACTAGCGTTAAGTTCCTCTTGTTTTTGTATTTGGACACTATTAGCTACCCTGAATGAAGGTGAGGATTATAATGTAGTACCTAAAAGGAGAACTGTATAGAAATACTTATTTTATGAAAACAGAAGTGCTTCAATTCAAGGCGTTTTCTCTTGAAAGTATAATCATTTTATGTTTTTGTTGTTATTGTTGCCAGCTTCTGTTTTTGGTCAGCACCAGAGATTGGAACCTTTAAATGTTGATAAGAAGTCAATGTGGAAGAGAGAAATGAATTGTCTTCTCTCTGTCTGCGACTACATAGTAGAATTTTTTCCTACTTCACAGAAGTTACAGGATGGCACCACTATTGAGGTAATAACAAACTTAAATTAGTCTCCAATAATTCTCATCTTCATTGTATTTTTTTCTTAATGTTTTTTACTCATATAATTGATGTGATTTTCGTACCCATTTCTAGGTGATGACAAGTAGGCCAAGATCAGATATCTACATGAATCTTCCAGCATTGAGAAAACTGGATAACATGCTCTTGGTATTATAAACATTGCCTACTAAAAGCCTAAATCCATAATTTCTTTTATCTTTATAGCCTGTTTGGCAGTCTTCTTTTATGCCTATGCGTTGGTTTTTCACTAAACATTAACTTATATTTTCAGGGCCTTGGTTAAACTAATGTTTTTGTAGATTATTTAGCACATCCGGCCTTAATATTTTTGTAAATTAATGTTAGCCACATTCTCAGAATCTCAATAAATCTAAAAAAATTAACTACTCCCGTCATTTTAAGCCTTACCAAACAAACAGGTTCTTAGTTCATACTTCTCCAGACACTAGAGATAAATAATGTAAAAATATACTCCGTATAAGTAACCAAAGGTTTAGAAATGATACTACAATTTATAATTTTAGAAGCTGCTGCTATTGCAGGAGATTTTGGACAGTTTTGAAACAACTGAGTTTTGGTACACAGAGAAAGGAAGCATGTCAGGGAACTCAAGGCGGCATGGATCATTTAGAAGGGTAATTCAACCTCAACCTCAAAGGAATGAGGAAAAGTGGTGGTTGCCAGTTGTTTGTGTTCCGATATGTGGGTTATCTGAGAAGTCAAGGAAGAATTTGAGGCACAAAAGCAAATGTGCTAACCAGATTCACAAAGCGGCAATGGCCATTAACAGTAGCATTCTTTCTGATATGAAAATCCCCGATTCTTACGTTGCCTCACTTCCAAAGGTGCATGTCTCTCATTAATTTCAATTATATATATATAGAGAGAGAGAGTAGTCTTCCGGTCAGGTATACCTGACCGGAGCCCCGTCCGGCCTCCTCCATTTGGGGGCCTTCCCGGTGGTATTTTTTGCTCAAATTTTTTGTGTAGGTTCCTCATCAAGTCTAGTTCATCCATACCAAATTTCAGCTAAAAATTCAATCGGGAAGGTCGTCAAATGATTTTTGCAAGTTAACTGGTCCGGAAAATGTATTTTCCGGACCAGTTAACTTGCAAAAATCATTTGACGACCTTCCCGATTGAATTTTTAGCTGAAATTTGGTATGGATGAACTAGACTTGATGAGGAACCTACACAAAAAATTTGAGCAAAAAATACCACCGGGAAGGCCCCCAAATGGAGGAGACCGGACGGGGGGAGTGGTCCGGCCTGGCCGGACCTGAATAATTGTGTGTGTGTGTGTGTGTGTATATATATATATATATATATATATATATATATATATAAAGTAATGATCATACAAGGTCTTACTGACATACGTAGTCTAAGTTAAATGATCCATTTTTTGCTCAAAAGTATTAAGTATTGATTTGAACAATTAGATGTTTAGTTTGTAATGAAATGGCACCTCAAACTCACTTACAAAACAATCTTAAGGGTAGCGATTATTTAAAAAAAATTGCTAAAATACAATTTTTAATGATCTTAGTGTTGAAACTAGTTAAAACCAATACCTGATTTGAATAAGTGAAGAAATTGAAACCATTGAGTTTTTTTGCACGGATGCACATCTAGTTACAACTTTGATAATGTATTAAGAATCACTTCAAGAACTCTTAAGATGTGAGGATTGTCGTTTTCAAAAAAAAAATGTGAGGATTGTCCAACACTCTTTTCTGAGCTTGTGTTTCTTTTCAGAGTGGGAAAGCAAGTGTGGGTGAATCGATTTATCGGTACATGAATTCAGCAGAGAAGTTTTCACCTGAACATATTCTTGATAGTCTAAACATAAGCTCAGAGCATGAAGCACTTGAGTTTGCAGACAAGGTTGAGGCTTCCATGTATACATGGAGAAGAAAAGCTTGTTTATCTCACGCAAAATCCTCATGGGAGATGGTCAAAGATCTCATTTCTGAAATTGATATAACTGATAAAAATCATGTTTTAGCAGAAAGGGCAGAGAGTCTGCTGTTTTCATTGAAGCAAAGGTTCCCTGAACTCTCACAAACAACACTGGACACGTGTAAGATCCAATGCAATAAGGTATAAATATAAAAATTCATCTCTTTTTTATCCTTTGGGCATTTATACTAATTACATAGTCCTGAAAAAATCTAAATATATTCTTTTGGTTTTTTAATAAGGATGTTGGGAAATCAATATTGGAAAGCTATTCAAGAGTGTTGGAGAGTTTGGCATTCAACATCGTGGCTTGGGTTGAAGATGTGGTTTTTGTAGATAAGACCATGAAAGACCAACACATTAGTAGTAAGTAGTGCGTAAGATGGATGTTCATTCCAAATTATTAGCTGAGAAGGCATCCTAGTCTGATTAACTCTTATTCCAATACTTCAACTGTAAATCAAAATACAGATAGCCAGTGTCTGCACATTTGAGTTAGTATAAACCGAAATTGCCTCAAATATGAGTAAAAACAATGCAGAATTATAAAATAGGAGCATGGCCGTCTAATGAATTTGGAGGCCCCAGTTCTAAATGTAAAGTCGAGGCCCCACATAACCACATTAATATAAAAAAATTAAAAAAAATCTCAATTCAAATACTTATACTCACATCATTTGAATACTCCTTAAAAGAAAACTAAAAAGTGAAAGAGCCAGTGAAAAAAACGATGGATCTATATTTTTCTATATTTTTCTTCTTTATTAACTGTATTTTACTGAATAATGTATAATATTACTATATACAACAACAACAACATCCAAGCCTTAGTCCCAAATGATATTGAGGTCGGCTAACATGAATCGATATATGATATCACATTATCACCAAAAGGAAAAGAAAGAAACTAAAGATAAAAAAGATAAGCTATTATAAAAAAAAAGATAATATAAAAGAGATGAATATACATATAAAAGATCAAATAAAAAGGATAAGGTAATATTTATATATAAGGATAAAGATATAAGAGAAAAGGAAAAAAAAAAAGAAGAAGAAAAAAAGATGATACAAGATCACTCCTCAACACGAATACCCGCCCTCCATTTTGCTCTCTCCAAAGCCATACCCTCATCCAATCCAAGAAGAAGCATATCACTTCTGACTCCCCTAACCCACGTCTGTTTGGGCCTTCCTCTCCCTCTCTTCCCTACCTCTTCTCCACACATCTCAACTCGTCTGACAGGTGCATCACTCGGTCTTCTATGCACATGACCAAACCACCGTAGGCGTGACTCCCTCATCTTATCTTCAATAGGTGCTACTCTCACCCTTTGTCTAATTGTCTCATTCCTCACGCGGTCCTTTCTAGTATGCCCACACATCCAACGCAGCATGCGCATCTCTGTCACACTCATCTTTTGAATGTGACATTGTTTCACCGCCCAACACTCCGTGCCATACAATAATGTCGGCCTAATTGCTGTCTTATAAAATTTACCCTTCAGTCTAGTCGGCATACCTCGATCGCATAGAAATCCTGATGCACTCTTCCACTTCATCCACCCTGTTCTGATTCTATGGGATACATCTCCATCTAACTCACCTCCTTCTGAATTATGGAGCCCAAATAACGGAACATATCGCTGACTGGTATCTCCTTACCATCTAAAGTAATTCCGCTATTACCACTGCTTCTACCTCCACCAAACTTGCACTCCATGTACTCTGTCTTGCTCCTACTTAGTCTGAAACCCTTGTTCTCCAATGTCTGTCGCCATACTTCCAACTTTGCTTTAACCCCTGATTGCGTCTCATCAATCAATACAATATCGTCGGCAAACATCATGCACCACGGTATATCGTCTTGAATTGACTTTGTAAGTTCATCCATGACTATGGCAAATAAAAAAGGGCTAAGAGCCGATCCTTGGTGCACTCCGATAGTAATAGGGAACTCCGCAGTCCTCCCTACACTAGTACGGACACTTGTAGTACAATCCTCATACATATCCATGATGATGCTGATATACTTGCGTGAAATGCCTTTTCTAGTTAAGGCCCACCAAAGAACTTCTCGAGGTACCCTATCATATGCCTTTTCTAGGTCAATGAACACTAAATGCAAATCCTTGTGAGCGTCTCTATACTTCTCCATAAGTTGCCGAAGAAGGTGAATAGGCTCAGTTGTTGAGCGACCATGCATAAAACCAAATTGATTCTCTGAGATCTTCACCGTTCTTCGAAGTCTTTGCTCAATCAATCGCTCCCAAAGTTTCATGGTATGACTCATAAGTTTAATCCCCCGATAGTTGGCACATTCTTGTACATCACCTTTATTCTTAAATAAGGGAATAAGAGTACTCTTTCTCCAACTCGTTGGCATCTTGTTGTTTCTCCAAATTTTGTTGAAGAAATTTGTTAACCACCCAATGCCTCTCTCTCCCAAACTTCTCCAAGCCTCGATCGGTATGCCATCTGGACCCACTGCTTTCTTCCGCCCCATCTTCCTCAAAGCCTCTTTAACTTCCGTTGGTTGGATCCTTCTCACAAAATCACGATTTACCATACAATCTGGTATGGTCAAATCATCGATATCTTGCACTTTGTTCCCGTTGAACAATGTATCAAAGTATGATCTCCACCTCTCTTTTATCTCTCCGTCCTCCTTTAATATCCTTTGATCAACATCCTTCACACACTTAACTTTTCCGATATCTTGAGTCCTGCGATCACGAAGACGAGCAAGTCTATAGATCTCTTGTTCTCCTTCCTTAGAGTCCAATTTTTCATACAACTCCTTGTTCACTTTCCCTTGTGCTTCTTTTACGGCTTTCTTTGCTTGTCTTCTAGCCTCCTTGTAAGCTTCTATGTTCTCATCACTCCGACTTATTCCCAACTTTTTGTAGCAATCTCTTTTGTTCCTTATGGCTTGTTTCACCTCATCATTCCACCAAGACGTGTCCTTTTTGGGTGGCAAACATCCTTTAGATTCCCCAAGTACCTCCTTTGCCACTTTGTTAATGGTCAGCTCCATCGATAACCATGCATCCTCCACCTGTGTTCCATTACCAATACGCCACACATCTTCACCGAACATTTTGTGTGTAAAGCTTTGTTGAAGATCCCCCTCAAGCCTCCACCACTTTATCTTTGGCTCCACTTGTTGCTTAACTTGTCTTCTATGGTTCTTACCTCGAAAGTCGAGCACAAGCATCCTATGCTGAGTGACAACACTCTCACCTGGGATAACCTTACAATCGGTGTAGCTAGTTCTCCAAGTAGTACGTACTAAGAAGTAGTCAATTTGGGTACTATTAGCTCCACTTCTATAGGCTACAAGGTGAGAGTCTCTTTTCCTAAACCAAGTGTTCATTATAGCCAACTCATACGTTGAGGCAAAATCCAAAATGTTCTTTCCCGCTTCATTTCTAGTGCCAAAACCATGTCCGCCATGAATACTCTCAAAGCCATCACGAATCGAGCCCACATGCCCGTTGAGGTCGCCTCCTATGACCAACTTCTCTCCTCTTGGCACTCGTCGCACCACATCTTCAAGATCTTCCCAGAACTGTTGAGTTGTAGATGCATCCAATCCCACTTGTGGTGCATAGGCACTTACCACAGACACAATCTCACCCCTCATCACCAATTTAATGCTCATGATGCGATCGTTCTTCCTGAAGACTTCTACCACATCCTCAACATAATCACGTGCCACAATAATGCCTACCCCATTCCTGGTCTTATCTCTCCCCGAATACCACAACTTAAAACCTCCGGGATTAATCTCACGTGCTTTCTCTCCAACCCATTTAGTTTCTTGCACACACATAATGCCGATATTCCTCCTCCTCATAACTTCGACTACCTCGGAAGATCTGCCTGTAAGAGACCCAACATTCCACGTCCCAAAGCGCAATCTAGCACTCCACCTTCTGTTCTTAGCCCCGCCTCGGACCCCACCACGCCCTTGCATATTTGACATCATCCTCGGGCAATGGGATGACGCGCCGCTTCCGGGCGACGACCTAGCAACCTTAACATTCTTATCACCACACCCAGGCCTATGAAGTGTAGCGCGCCCTTGCATATTTGACACCACCCCCAGGCGGAGGGATGACGCGTCGCTTACGGGCGACGACCTAGCTATAGCGATATTCATATTTCGATTCATGTCATGTGATGTGACTAGGTAATACTGTTGGCCGTCACGCGCCTACCACAGCACCCTCCTCCTTTATCCTGGCTTGGGACAGGCATGAAACCCAAAAAAAATTGATCTCATGGCGGAGTTAATGTATAATATTACTATATAATACTAATAAATTTTTAAAAATCCGGGGCCACATAAATTTGACGGCCCTGTTCCGGATAACCTATTGACCCTCCTAAAAAACGGCCCTGAATAGGAGTATCACGTTTATTTTCCCAAAATAGGAGTAGTTATCATGAAATATATTGTAAATTATTGCTTAGTAGTTAGTACCTTCATATTAATGTGCCATAATACCAAAATATGACAATATGATTTCATTCTAGATTCTCAGTATACCAATTCGCTCCTATTAAAAATATAAAAATGGGAGATTTTATAGATGTCCATCAAAGTTTTTTAAGTACGTTTAATGTACAATGACAGTCCAAAACTGAAATATTCTTTCCAAAAGTTGTTCCCAAACTAAAAAAGTCCGCTCCTACTTTTGAAAGGACTTTCTAATTTTTAGAATTATTCCTTACATATACTGGCAAAAATGGCATATTACACCTTCATGAGTACATATTGCACACACATACATAATAAATGATTTTTTTGCATATAATGCACACAACTGCCACTTGTTTAACTAGCTTAGTACATGTGCTTCCCTTCCATGAATATTTGCCCTTCACCAGGAAACCTACACATAACAGACATTTAATGAGGGACTTGGAAGAGTGAACGAGATTGCCCAAACTAGCAGATTGTCCAACAATGAAAGATAAAACTTAAATGGTGAGATCCTATTAAGTTCTAAAAGAAGTGCTTTCAGGGACTTGGAATCTTAGAAATGTATTCTTGGTAAACTTGCTACAAAATTAAAGTGTCCACAAGATCATCGAGAATGTAGAGCATAGTTAAAAACCAAGTTCATAAGTAGATGAAATAGATGTAAAGAGGACATTACACGATAATGCAAGGAAAAGAAGGATTCAACACGATGACCTTGGTGTATGGGGTTCGACCACGACAAATGTACTCACAAGAACCGAAGCATGCCTAACAAGCATAAAGGCCCAAAGTTTCATTGTATATGGTAGATACAAACATAATATGTATCCATAATGAAATATGATAAACCTTTATACTCTCTCCGTCTCATTGGACTTTGTCAACTTTCCCTTTTTGCTTGTTCAAAAAACTTTGTCACTTTTCTATTAAAGCAACTAATTTGTGGTTCTGCACACTTCTCTCTTCTCTGCACAAATCTCAACCACGCAATTTTTTACTATTCTTATTTTTCACCTACTGTATACTTGGCAAAGTCTACCAGGACAGAGGTAGTATATTTTAAAGTTGTACTTGAGATGAAAGATTTTGGTAAGACACTAGTTCATTTTGAATTTGAACACCGAGTTGATGAGTGTTAATTTACTAATTGTGTACGTCTAAAAAGTTTCATGAAGATTAATCAAATAGAATACACACTGCAAGAATTCCCATGATGGGATGAAATACTGATAAAAAAGAAGACTCATTATTGTGGACTTGTGGCGAAATGGACTTCCCTTCCCTATTAAAGTGTAATTTTCGCATTATTACTTTGATGAACATAATCAAATATTACATTTTCATTAACTTGTCAACTATAAATAGTCCAAGACCAATGCAACATACGTCTCCACTTGTATGGTATGAAGAATGTATTTTCAAATCTAAATGAAGCATATGGTTTTCATAACCCTCATCAGCGCAGAAGTGAAGTATGAAATAGGGGTGGACTCGGGCTGGGCGGCCCAAACCGGAACCGGCCCGGCCCGTTCACTGTTTGAACCGGCCCGGCCCGGCGGCCCGGCCCATTGGCGGTTCGGTTTGACCCGGCCCGGTGGCTACCGGTTCCGGGCTCGGGTCTTCATTTTTGTGAACCGGTTCGGGCCCGGTCCGGGCCGGATTTAATTTTTTTTTTGGAATTTTTTTTTAAGTTTTTGGGTTGGATTGGGTATTTTGGGCCATTTGAGGTGGTTTGGGGTTGAGGGGGAGGGTCGGGGGTTGATTAGGAAAACCCAAAAAAAAAATTATGTAGAACCGAACCGGGCTGGGCCCGAACCGAGTCCACTCTTAGTATGAAACTCTCATCCTCTTCAGGTGGATAGGGAATATGAGTGAAAACTTTGATTACTCTAGGCATCACCGAAAGCTCAAAACATGTCTCCAACCAAGGAGTAGGAGCAACACCGTAATCAAACTGCACCATAGAAAAGTCTTCTTCTTCCTCACAAATATCATGAACATTCACAACCTCTCCTCCGGACTCTGTATCACTCCCCATGAAGGCATCCCAACTCTCGTTAACATTATTCTTATCAATAACTTCCTGGATGATGTTGTCATTCTCCACACAAAAAGGAATATCGTCATCAAGGAGTGAATCAAAGAAGTCCATATCTGAAACCACGTAAGAGTGGACTGGTGCATGTGTACAAGAGGGGAATTCTTGCTTGTGGAGCGGGACTTCTTCATTATGAACATCATGTAATTCGCCCTCACTCTCTTGGAGCATGTAATCATCTTTTCCCAACTCATCTTCAATACCCAAACCTACCTCAGTAGCACCATCATCATGATTAATCTGCTCCTTGCCCTCCTCGTTAGGTGTTGAGACTAATGGTAAATCAAATGGATGGGGAGTTTCTGTATGAAAATTGCGGTGATCAGTGACTTCATCAGTTACAACTTGTACCGTTTCAAACTTTTTCCTGTATTCTTCGAAAAACAACTTGACACTATTATCTTCTTCTTCTTCTTCATCTTCAAACATAGGTGGGTCTTCAAATGCATCAGGAAGTGTATCATCCATCATATTCCCACCATCATAGTCTGACTCGCTCACGTGTTCATCCCTATTGGTCTCCTCGGATTGGTCTTCTACCAGATGGTTCCTTATGGTATTTATATGTTTCATGATGTTTGAATAGCTCTGCTCCATGGCTAAAGAGCTCTCCCTCAAAGACTGTAGATACCCAGACAAAGTTTCTGAAAGTGTCTTCTTACACTGATTCTGTGGTTCATTACTTGGCAAGGACGTAGGAGTGACTGAAACATTTGTATTCGTAAATTGTGGGGAGGATGAAGAAGGGTATGTAGTTTCCCGGAAAGGATGGTCATATAGAGGTTTGATGGGGCAAAGACATAAATGGTGACCTCCTCCACAGAAGGAACAAATGCTATCCTTAAAACATTCAGATATTTCAGCAGGCGTTTTAGTTTGAAGAATAAATTCAAGAATGGAGCTTGGTCTTACGCTTACTCAAGGGTATTGTGATGAAGGATAGTAAGAATCGGAATGAAAAGGTTGCGTGGTTAGAGTGTATGGATAAGAAGGCTGAATATTTTGTGGTGTAGGAGAGTAAGATTGATGAGGGGTGTAAAGTTGAGGAGAAGTGTAAGGAGGACATGATGCAAATGGTGAATATTCCGTGGAGGTTTGAGGGTAAGGTGTTCCTCCGTAAATCGAGCTGAATGAGTTCATCTCATCCTCTTAAGAACAAGTACCTGAAAGGTTAGCACAGAAAAAAAAATCCTACGAAGAACTAAAAAAAACTAACTAAAAAATCTCGCTGAAATTAATTAACCCTTAAAACTGACACCGTCCTCGGCAACGGCACCAAAAACTGATGTGAGTTTTCTCGCACTTAAAATAGATCGTAATATAGTGGTGTAAGTACGAGTATCGTCTCCACAGGGACGGACAAAAGGGAATCAAGAATTAATTAAATTCAGCGATTAAAAATAAATAAAATAAATGCGTCTTGCGATATTGGTTGGTTTAGAAAATTAAACTATTGCGAGTGAACGATAAAATAACAATATTGGTTTCTCTCTAATTAACGACGAAGGGAACAGGGATTGATTTCGGGGTAACCATATTTCTGGAAGAACAGGCCTGATTACATGAAATTAATTTAATTGAGCCTAACTAATCATTACTAAGTTCTTACCGCTCTCGCGGCGTAGAGTACAATAATTTAGGGGACCATGCTGATCTCTCATGCGACAGGATCCTAAATTATTGCCATGACGAGCGAGCTTACGGCCCCTTAATCGCTACTAATCTCTTAGCGAACGATTAAGCGTGTATGAATGTGTCCTAGAATAAACTAGATCTCTCTTAATTTATTCTATAAGCAATTGTAATTCTAGCGGCAGTTCTAGGTTACAAGAGATATCAGTTAAATTATTCAAACACAAATTAAACTGCATTCATGCAATTAAACCATCAAGAATCTAGCCATACATCATGATTAACCCCTTCATCAACCCCAAATCCCTAATTAAACTACTCACAATTCATAATTGAAGAATCAACAGAATTGGGATGAATAGAATTAATTGTCATTAATTAAAAAGATGAACTTACAAATAATCCCAGGGTCTTGGAGTAAACAATGATAAAACGCAAGTAAATTCATCCATATGCCTATCCGTAATGTTCGTAACCCTTAAACAGGAGAAGGGAGACCTTATTTATAGAAAACAGATAAGTTTGGGCTGAACTGGGACTAAAAAGGGCTGAAATCCGCGTTTTGAGGGTATGCACGGTCGTGCGTACCCTGCCACGCACGATGTGCGTAGCAGGCAGATTAGTTGTCTCGTTTTTGGCTCTTACGCACGATCATGCGTCCTTTTACGACGGTCGTGCGTCCGTGTTCTTCAGCCTTTTCTCTAGTCCGAATTTGACAAAATTTCCTTCATAAAAGTTGTAGATAATGAAGTCCTCTATCCACCCCAACTTGCCGAATGTGATTTGAATCATCCAATCAAGAGATATGATCAAAACGGTGGAAGGTGTCATTCTGAAATCGCAACAGGGATCATCTGAATTCATCGTCTGTTTTCACCTTTCTCCTCTCAGATTCTCGAAATGGTGTCTTCATATGATTTGTAGATCTTGAAGTTGGATTTTATATGAAACTTGAGTCGTGTCCTTTGGTTGTTCCTACAAAGAGATATGCTTGAACGATTGACAGAAGGTCATCCTGATCGTCGTTTCAAGCTTCATTCGTCTTTTTTTTTTATCCCGAAGTCAATCCTAGAGCTCTTTTGTCATCAAATCTTCATCGTAAACCTCCCAGTGACCTCCATAGCTCTCAAATCAATCTCAAATGCTTCTCAACGCATCCTGATTTCTCCTCAAGCGTCAGTGCCGAACTCTAAAATCCTATTTTTGACTCCAAATGACACAAAACTCGAACCAACACCTGTTAAACATAACTTGAGCTAAAATTGAGACTTGTAACACCTTAAAGCTAGGAAAACCATCAAAATCCGATCTCAACACGCCTCAAATGTGTGTCTAAATACGGACTTATCACCGAGGTAACTGTTAAAACCTCTGCTCAGTGTAAGAAGTGTTTTGGTGTGTGCTTTGTTGACTGAAAGTAAATCAACACACGATATATCATGGTTCAGAGGTGGTGTAATCCTCCTATGTCCAGTCCCACCCTCTTTCAGATGGATTTCCACTAAAGTATTAATTCCAATACACTTAGTGCTTAATCTAGCCTTTTACACACAACAGGCCTAGATTGAAGGTGTTTCACAAGGAGTACACACCACTCCGGGCTACTCAATCCTTTAGATTTTCTCAATTGATCCAATATGGATCAAAAGGTACTCTATTCTATTCTTCTACACTTAGGACTAGATAACACTGTCCTTCTAAGCGTTTACAACAGTTTATGATATAACAAAAATTCTAGCCTCCAACTATGAACTAAACTTCCAGAATATAACAATGAGAAGTTCTAACTTGGAAGTTTAGTGAAGCATGGGTCTGAGCAGAGAGCAAAGCTAAACAAGCACTTTCTCGTTTGCTAGAAATCTCTTAAATGCTCAATAAGATTCCTCTACTTAGAAGGTTCAAAAACTTGGTTTTAGAACTCATGCTTCTGCCTATATTTATAGGCCTTTCCAGTTGATTAATTTCATCCGTTGGTTGAGATGAAATTATCTTGAACGTGTAGAAATACGTCTTCTTGTGCTGGAGCAGATATTGTTGATTTCATTGTCACTGATTAGCCGCTGAAAGATCAATTCAAAATCAATCTTCATGATTTGGTGTGTGCGTCCCATACTCTCAGGCCCATGTACTAATGTACTATTGAGCATTAAATTCTCTTCAGCTTTGTCTTCAATCATACATGTATAGTGTGTGCCGTGCATTGCTTTGGACTTTACTTATTTGTGACTTCATCATTTTGTATCAAATAAAATTTGTATTGGTAGGATCTTAAATATCCTTTTAAGGGAAATAAAATTTACCTTATTGCATTTTAATTTTCCAGTAAAATTTATTAGGTACAAAAGTTGTAAATTTTAATTTGTCACATTTTGATTGGTTGATATTGTACTTTTGTGACTGTTTATTAATTTTGTACTTTTGTACATTATTAATTTGTCACTTTGGAGTAGTTAATAGTGTACTCCTTTCTTTTTAGTACATCGACCAACGTCTGACAAGGTCACAATAAAAAATAGGAGCACGAGTCATACATAAGCTTAGTATAGTGGCAACATCAAAATTGGGTACTAACACACAACAAGATCCACCTATGAGAATCTTTTTGGGTAGCAGTCTAGCTATTTTTAAATGCATTGAGAGAAATTTTTGTTATTTGAGTTCATCGTCTTCTTCTCCCTGAATTAGCCAAATGAAAGATAATCACAACTCATGTATTTCTTTTGATAAGGATGGAATTAATTGGCTACGCAGCACAATCAGTCAAATTTAAACAAGTTATAATTGGAACTTCGCTAGGAATGTGACGTTGCACTTTGTCACGGTGTGTCAAAATAAATTCAATACTAACACTTATACGTAGTATAGGTGAAGTAGAGTTCGTATCCACATGGAAAGGAATAATTATCTTTTTAAATGAACAAGTAAATAAAGGGGGGTTTTGATTGAGTGATTTAATTAAATTAAACACGAAGATGAACGACTTATATGAGATTTAATTCAAGAATAAAAGGGACTTGGTCTTGCTGCTTTCCACTTGTTG
Source organism: Cuscuta epithymum (assembly GCA_945859915.1). Taxonomy (NCBI): domain Eukaryota; kingdom Viridiplantae; phylum Streptophyta; class Magnoliopsida; order Solanales; family Convolvulaceae; genus Cuscuta; species Cuscuta epithymum. Next base: position 1,911,665 of record CAMAPF010000075.1, on the reverse strand, counting down.
ATATATTTTAGTCGATCATTGTTATATCTATAACTTATCCCCTCTCGAATACTCAATCGAGGAGTATCTCCAATTCATCGAGGGTAGTTATTAACACCGACCGTTCATTAATAACTCTTACCATTAATCAAAGATAGAACAACGCCGTATACCGATATAATAGTAGCATTTAATCTTTTTAACTCCTTGATGAGATCAATTGAGATTGATAACCTCAACACAACGGTTTTGGTTTAACCAACAAAATGAATCCCTCTTAAGTTTATTAACCACGATGGTGCATTAATAAACCGAAGTTACTTACTTGTGAAACCATCAACGATTAACCATCGGTTCGTTGATTGTTTCTTGTAATAATTAATGTCGGAACGTTAACTAATCGTCACTTAGCAACCCTCCAACATTAATATAGAATGAGATTAAAGAAGAATTAATAATCAAGAGAAGAAGTTGAGAAAATAACTCACAACTTTAATAATCAACAAGCTTCAAGAGCAAAACCAAGAAATGAGAGTTTAGCTCCTCATTTGGAGACTAAACATGCTAGAAAAATATAAAGAACTGCTATTCTAAAATGAGCTTAAGAGTATGGAAGAAGGAGTGAAAAATAGTGAAGGAAAAGTGTGCTATTTATAGGTGTTTTTCAACACCTTGGGCCGGGTACCCGACCAGGTCAAGTGCCCACCCGACCGGATGCATGTCAAAATCATATAATCTTCCACGTTCTTGTGTTTCAGCACGTAACAATGTCCCGGGTCAAATTTGACCCGACCGGGTGATTGTAGTTTCCAGCCACCTTCGCTTTTCAAAGTCTCACCCGACCGGGTGCAAAACCTCACCCGACCGGGTGATTGTCCTGGGCAGCCAATAATCATTTTTCTTCACTTCAAAGTCTTCCTTTCCAACACCATAAATCCTAACTCTACTTTACAACTTACAAATGAGAACTAAAATACCATTACAACTAAAAACACACAAATATTTACAAACTAAATAAAATGGTAAACAATCCACACAAATCAAACATAAAAAGATACATTTATGCACTACTAATTAGTGCATATCAGTATGAAAATTCTTGAAAGTTAGTTTTATCTTTCAAAAGTAATAAATTTGGGGATTTTATTAGCCTAGTTTCTTTTGAAAATGGGCTTCTAAGCATGCCTAATGGTTGGAAAGTACAGAGACTTAGCTTGTTCTTTTCCACATTGCTTAATCAATCATATATGTTGAAGGAAGTCAAATATGGGTCGAGCTTGTTCATAATTCTCTGGGGGATTTTGGGGCTCTATGCTTAGGTTTTCAACAAAAATTAGAACCAAAAAGATTTTCTATTTCCTCATTGCTTTTCCACCAAGATTCAATTGACATTGGTCATTCCCCTTCGTCTGGGTCAGAGCTATATTTTTCTGAACCAGAAAACATTTTGCTGAATGAGGATACACAGGCGGGATTCATAGAGACTATTGAGGGGAAAGATTGTAGCGCTGAGATGATCATTGAGGATAAACCACTTCAAGTACATCCATAAGCAATCTCAATGAATGATTTGTCCAGTGATGAAGATGTCACTTATGTTTGGAGGCAATTCACTGAAAGAGAACTACTTGATCGTTAAAATGATCTTGTAGTTACTTTTACCAGTTATAACTGGCTTGAACCATGACGAAGTGCTCGTATTAAAACTACACAAAAGGTTGAGCAATAAGAAGGTTGTGGGATTCTTGTAGATGCGTTTGTGTTGGGGGGCTTTTGGAAAACGGATTTGAGTTATTTGGGTTCCCCTTATCTTTATTTAGGTCGCTAAATTTCTCCCTTCATTAGCGTTGTGCTTTCTTTTTTTATCTACTTTTTAATAAAACTCGGCAAGAGTTTCTCAACTCTGATCCCACTAGCTTTGGTGATTTTATGGACTTAAAAATCATAGTTTGCTTGATGACTAAATTATTCAATTTCATACTCTCTTAAGTTTTTTTTCAAAACAGTTTTGCCAAGTTCACATTATATTTAAGTTTTTCCTAAATCTTTCAATCAACATGATTTGATAGTCTTGGAAAAGAAAAGCCTCATTACACACCCAATTACCAACTTGGGCTATGTATGGTATGGAATATAATGTCTATATTGACAATCATCTATATTGGTGCATATATACACACACAAGAATGTTCAGGTCCGAACGTTCAGACGGGAGCCTCCGTCCGAACACCGCCGTTTGGGGCGGTTCCTGGTGGAATTTTTTGATGAAATTTTTTGAGCATGTTCCTCATCAAGTCTAGTTTGTCTATACCAAATTTCAGCTCAAAATTCGATTGGGAAGGCATTCAAATCATTTTTTGAAGTTGACTGCATTTTTATATGTATATTTAGACGCAGTCAACTTCAAAAAATGAATTGAATGCCTTCCCGATCGAATTTTGAGCTGGAATTTGGTATGGACAAACTAGACTTGATCAAGAACATGCTCAAAAAATTTCATCAAAATATTCCACCGGGAAGTGCCCCAAATGGCCATGTTCGGACGGCGTTCGGACCAGGGGCTGCTGGACAGGATCATTCCTCTCTCTCTCTATATATATATATATATATATATATATATATATATATATTGGTTCAAGTGAGAAATGCATCTAATGTGAGAAATGAGAATGAATCTCAACCTTTAGATTTCCGATTTTGCACTGAAAATAGCTTGATGTTGCAATAAGATTTAGATTTTTGCAGTGCTGCACTAAAACTGTTTCATTTTGCACTAAAATTTGACGACGTTGCACCGAAACAGTTTCATGTTGCACTAAATGGCTGTAACACGGATTTTTCAGAAAATGCCACCAAACTAGATTGCACTAAAATTTGACGACGTTGCACCAAAACAGTTTCATGTTGCACTAGATGGTTGTGACACGGATTTTTCAGAAAATGCCACCAAACTAGGTTGCATATTTTAGTGCAATATAAAGTGTTCTTACTGCAAGATAGTCGAATCCAACGGCTGAGATTCATTCTCATTTATCATCTAAAGGCTTCTTCTTACTTGAACCTCACTCTGTGTGTGTGTGACACCGCACCCAAACGTCCTTGAATTTCAATTTAAAATTCAAAGTTCATGTATTGAACTTCCTATTGTTGAACGGGTGTAAAACGATTAATGATTTGTGTAATGCTTGTTTGATTATTTCACCGTTTGAGCTCGTATATTAATGATGAGCCTTCAAATACTTATTTGGGCCATCTAAATAAATGCAAGAGCCCAACATTATCTAAATAATGATACATAACCTTTCGATACAAACTAAGGAAGGTCGGGCGGCCCAAACATCATTTTGGGCCCAACCTGCTAAAAATAGTAAGTATTCAAAAATGGCGTCCTAGGCCCACTCGAGGGTGACCCACACAGATAGTAGCCCAGCAATATGAATACTAATGTCATAAATAGGTGATAGGATGATTAGAGAAGAATACAAATGTCTACGGTCCCATCTTTGACATTATTGAGCTAAATAATGGGAGTAGAGTTTTTCTTCTATAATATTCATCATGTAAATTATTGGGATGATCTTACACATATTGGAGATCAATAATATGATGTAGAGGGTTGAATTGTTCTAAATAAATTAGAATGAGTACAAAAAGACATCTTTTGACAAAAGATAAAACAATAGGACTCATCTTTCCATTTTTTGGAAGTATTGGTAGATATTTTGGACCCCAAATCGATTGGGATCAATTGGGGAGCATTGCACATGATTTGAGTACCTGCAAGACAAAGAAAAATGGGTGAGAAGACCTACCTTGGCCGGACAGCATGGAGAGGAGCTGCACAAGACATAATTGGCATCAATTTGGGGCCACCATGACTATTTTCGCACAAATTGGTGTGCTTGTTTGTCTTCCTCCATAATGGGAGTTGTACTCGTCCAAATGAGGTGACTAAGGTGTCCCTGGATAGAATTTGAAGTCTACTTTCATTATTGAGTGGTTTCAGAGCAAGAAGAGAGAGTATTACCGACAATAATCCAGGTTGAGCGAACTGCTGCGTACAAACTCGAGCAGTGAGAGAGTTGGTGTTGTTTGGTTCATATCTCGAGTTATACTAATCGAAATCAGGAGTGTAATGTACCTGCGTATATATCTCAGGATAAGGAATCCATAAAGGTATGGTTTGCATCAAACGAAGTAGTGGAAGACTTTCAAATCGTCCGAACAAAACACAAACGCGCAGGGACGGATTTACTTCTCTAAAGTGAGTTATAATCCCAAAACCTTTCACTTCATTTACCAAATGATATGAACGATTGGTGGAACTATTATACACTATTTCAAGTGTATAATATGCCCATGTAAAGTCATTTTATTGATGTAAAGGTTAGATACTAACCTAGAGCAAACCTTGGAAAAAACTAGGAAACGAGTTCGCCGGAAAACACCCATTCTAGGGACTGTTTTCATATCAACGGTTAGAGGTTGAGCTAGCACTTTGAGGAGGCTATTTAACACTCATTTCTAAACAAGGAAACAGTTCTTAATCCACCTTGACCGAAGCTTTGACCATTGCATCTAGAAGGATAAGTTTAAAGCTCAATTAAGGTGAGGACCGACATCTAGTTGCTTACAACTTGTAGGTTGTGCATGAGATTACCTAAATTCTTAAATCATGTTTTTCATGAATAAAGATACTTAAACATGATATGAAGAATAAGTAATGAACTTGATTATGATTTGGAATCATATTAATGAATAAGGAGTTAAGTGAAGTATACATGTGCTATTATGCCAAATAGCCATTTCTACTCGTGTATGCATGATATGCCTATGTAAACGAATACTTGAATGATGAAATTGAACACATGGGGAGGCTTCCACATATTATTAATATGTAGGGGCTCCCATAAGTGAATAAATGTTTTGTAAGAATAATCTTAATAGTAATGAAATACTAGTTAAGGATTGTTCGAATTGTTGATAGAATCAAACCTAGGGTTTGCATAGTATTGTGATGAACTTGGTGGTCTTCAAGTGTCATTTGTGTCTTAGTGTGAACTAAGGTTAAGTTGGGGGCAGTCCATATGATGTCCCAAGATAGCTTTATGTATGACAATTCTAGGCATAGTGAGTGCTTATGAATTAGGGTCTATGCCAATGTAAGGAGATGCACTTTAGCCCGAGCTCTAGAATTGCATTGGGTAGACATAAGATTTAGGTTCAGTCCATGTAAGGAGATGCACTTGAGCCCGAGCTCTAAAATTGCATGGGTGGACATGATGTCGGAGATTGATGATGTGATATAAGGTTTAGAACCTAGGGTCAAATCTATGCCCATGTAAGGAGATGCACTTGAGCTCGAGCTCTAGAATTGCATTGGGTAGATATAAAGTGGATGCATTAGGGTTGGACCCTATGTATTGTCGTGACTAGTGGTCACGGGGTTTGGGTTATGTTTTGTGATAAACATGGGCCTACGGGTCGACTACTTGACTTTATATAAAGTAAGTATATTTTGAAAAAGGGGTAACTTGGGGTTACGTCCTAGATTATATTATCACCCTACTTGAGGGTCTTGTGTATGAAATACTTGTTGTATATCTATTAGATGCCTGCCACATCAGTACTTTATAGCCGTATAAAGTACTGACCCCTTCGGGGACATTCCACCACCATTTCAGGTTGAGGCTAGAGCTTGCTATCTGTGCCCGTTGCTCGGGTGATCATCTTGGAGAGAAGACGTGATTCGTGTTTTCTCCATTTCTGTTTTGAACAATAATAAACATGCTCATGGATGTTTTACTATAGAGCCTGCGTGCTCATGAATAGCCCCGTGTGGCCCTTTTGTTTTAAACAATGTTTTCCGCTGCGTTATGTATTACTTATTATGTTTGTTTATGGACGTTATATGTGTGAATGATATTCAAGACGCTTTGTATAATATGGATGAGTTGGACTGCGGTTGAGTATTCGTATTGTACGGCGTGTTGTTGACGTGTCCGGGTAGGTCCGGGGCGTGACAGTATGTATGTATGCATGCATGCATGCATGTATGTATGTATGTATGTATGTATGTATGTATGTATGTATGTATGTATGCATGCATGTATGTATGCATGCATGCATGCATGCATGCATGCATGCATGCATGTATGTATGTATATAATACACACACGCACGCATATACACATAAGGAAATCATCTATTATGACATGATACTTTACATTACAAAATAGTCCCACTGAATAAAAAACATGTCAAGGAAGCGGTCCAGCTCAACTGATCGCCGGCTCACTCTCTCATATGAGAGGTTTTGGGCTCAAAACTCCATGAAAGCAGTTTCAGTCCTGTTTACCCCGAACTCCCCCTGCCCCCTCTCCCTGACCCTCCAAGGTATAAAGAATAGCACAAAAAAATACGAAACATGTCCCTACATAATCAAGGGGATAAGGGAATTTATAAACATGGTTAGACATTGGTCAAAGATCCACTCCTCAACATAAGGGGAACCAATTCTTGTTTTTTTGCAGGGACATATGAAGTTTTGAGTGCCTCCAAGAGTGACTTGCACTTATCAATGTCTCCTTTGTTTCCTTCCAAACACTTCTTCAAGAAGGCTTCTTCATTTCTTGTGTTTATCTCAGAGTCACCCTCATTGTTCTTCCCTTCAACATCCATTTTTTCTTTAATCAACCCCCTATCAAACCAAAAAAAAAATCCAAAACGTGATTCTAGATCCAAAATTTTCAAAATGGGGAATCACGAAAAGTGAAGTAAAAATCTGGTTTCTTCAACAATGAATAATTCAAAGCTTTTTAAGGTATGAATCAATTAACAACCTAATCAATATAACGTACAAAGAGAACTCAAGAAGCATATAGAATAATATGCAACGGAAAATAGCATATTAGTAACAATATTAATGATAATAAAACTAGTTTCAACCACAATAGAAATAATAGTGTGATGATAATGATGATGAAAAGGATGAGGATGAGGAGGAGGAGGCGGGTTACCTTGAAAAGAACCTCGTAGATATATCAATGTACAAGAGGGAGCATATATATGACAAGTGATTGAGACTGATCTAAATGATCTGTAAAGTATATGATTAGTTACATTTGATTTTTTATTATTCTAGTGTTTGATGTTGTTGGCAAATGAGAATATCGTGAGAGGTGGACCCCATGATCTTGATGTGATTTGAATGGATTGGATTAAGACAATCCATTGAGGTGTCTTGGCTAATGTGAACAATGACTAATGACTCTTTGTCAAGTAAGACATGTTTTTTTCGAAGAGTCGAGTAAGACATGTTAACAAATTTGTTAACCTTTTCTTTTACTAATATGAGAATTTATAACACATCTATTACAAATTAAAATAAATGTGCGGGTGCAATTTCCCACCCCCCAAATAGCTCAATCAGTGTTTAGTGCCACGTCAAGTTCTTCATCTATGACATCAACCATAGATCAAACACTAATATTAGTCATATAAATAGTGATGTATATAGTTTTCTAATTTCATTACCTTATAAAGCACTATTTGTCTATATATGAATGCAATCACTTTTATATAAATAAACATCGATGTAATAATTTTTAGCGATATTACTTAGAGAACATTTTGTTAAGTAACTAGTTTTTTTGCTGGTATCGTGCACAAGACAAAGACATACTTAAAGTTTAGAGCAAATGTCTTAGGGAGTATTTGAAAAGTGGCTTACGTGCACACAGAGATATTATAGTGATTAATAGTAAGAGTTGACGGTGTTTGGAAACAAAAAGTGTTTCAAAAAAGAAAAGTTAGAATATTTGTAGGAAAACGTACTATTATTGAATAATATAAAACGTGTAAAACTTATTTAGACACTCTTGTCTATGACTTTTAAAGATAAACTACTCAAATTTGCACATATAAACTTGTTTGAAAGTACAAACCACTTTGAACTTCCTAAATGGAAATGTCAAAGCGTTTTATTTAAAATTATCGCAAACATTCATTTTGTTGAGCAATCTTCCGATCAAGAATTTTTTGACCAAAACGCCATCTGATCCCCTCTGGTTGAGGTGCTTTTGAGTGGATTTTTTTTATAAAAGTTTGTAAGCACACTCTTCACCAAGTTTAGGTTATTTCCACCAAATTTAAACTTAAAGTTCAATTGAAAATTTATTTAATCAATTTGTTTAATCAACTTTCTGATTAAATTTGAAGCTGAAAACTAGTGGACATATTCTACATTTCATGAAGCACATGTTCACAAAAAATTATCAAAAATTATATTTGAAAGCACCTCATATAATGATAGCTGGACGAGATTCTGGTCAGGAAATTCTTGATAGAAACATTTGTGCATTTAGTATGATATTTTTATATTATACACATATAGGAGTGAAAACATTACTTTAAACTTTTGAACTTTGTGCATTTGTGCATTTAGTATGTTTTCTCTAGCAACACTCACTTTAAAAGTTTAAACTATGAGTTTTTTTAAATATACATAGTACTCCGTATTATTTTACTAATGTAACCATTAGCACTAAAATTACTGCTATAATCACTAAAATATAACAACCGGTCTGTCACATTTATATGCATTGCATTTATTTTAGTCATATACTTCATATTCATTATCATTTTCTAGAGACATCTTCATTTTTAAAGGGATAATTTGAGTTTGCACCCCATTTTATTGTCCAAATTGAACTTTGCACCCCGTTTTTAAAAAACTTTGTTTTTGCACCTCAACCCCATATGAAAAGACAAAAATGCTTCTCTTCTAACAATTTTGTTGGCCTTCAACATTTCTTGATCAAGAGCATTTTTGTCTTTTCATATAGACTTGGGGTGAAAAAACGGGATGCAAAGTTAACAATAGCGGCTAGCGCAAACTCAAATTATCCATTTTTTAAAAATATTAGTTTGGTGTCACAATATATTAAGACCAAATACTACGAGGCCGTTTGGCAACCATGTTTTTCGGCTTATCAGGCTTATCAACCAACTTTTTCACAAAACACGTAACTTTTGATTTCGCGCGTTGAATTGTGTAATAAGCAGAAAAAGTAAGGTTGAAGTTACTTTTCTGGCTGTATTGGCTGAAGTTACTGTAGATGACCATTTTAACTATTTTTACATATAATTTTTCTTTATTTTATTAATAAAATATATTTTAAAAATAATTTTTTCTTAAATCAGCAGAATCAGTCAATGCAGCCAAATCAGCCAAAACTTCATAAATTTCAGCAGAATCAACCAAAACAGCCAATTTTCGTACTACCAAACGGGCTCTAAGTATTTTATAAAACCAGTTTGATCAGGTATGTTTTGTTTGAGACCGGATCCAATTGACCGGCGCACTCATGTTGTAATTGTAGTTCAAAAAGTTCCCGCTCAAAATGTTGTTCCCAGTATAAATCAATTATTACTTCTTCTCATACCGACAGTGACAGTAATAATAACTGCAGCAAACGTGCATAAGCACGCAATTTGCAGCTTAGTCGAAGATTTTAGGCGATTTTAGCTCCAGAAAAAGTGGTTTGTGCACGACTAGTCATGAGCGGGGAGATGGGTTCGTCGCCGGTTGATGAAGTGATGACCGATGTCAATCGAGCTGGATGTCGAGTTCCGAGGCTTTTCATCAAAGAGATGGTGATGAGAAATTTCAAATCCTATGCTGGCGAACAGCGCGTTGGCCCCTTTCACAAGGTTAGGGTTTTCTTAAAAACTGTGTCTTGAGAAATACAAAATTGTTAGAATGTTCTAACACTTAAGATTGTACTCTTCAGAGTTTCACGGCAGTGGTCGGTCCCAATGGAAGTGGGAAGAGCAACGTCATCGATGCCATGTTGTTTGTTTTCGGAAAGAGAGCTAAACAAGTATAAAGAATTTCATTCATGTGTTTTGTTGATTTTGTTTTCGTATACAGCCCCTTTAGTTTCTGCCTGTTTGGTGACAAAAATTAATGAACAGAAGATATCCACGTGGGCACAGTCAATAGAAATCAAAATTAAGACTTTCATGTGTATCAAGTTAAATGATCACTTAAATAAGTTTGTGGGTTTTTTCTTTGCTTAAATTTGTTCTTATCATATCTTTTTTACTTTGTTTTTCATTTAAAATTTGCAACTTGATTATGTTTTCCCAGATGCGGCTTAATAAAGTATCAGAGCTCATTCACAATTCATCCAATCACCAGAATTTGGAGAGTGCTGGTGTATCTGTTCACTTTCAGGAAATTGTTGATTTGGTATGTACTATACTTTTGTCTCTGCTAGTGAAGTTGAATTCAGGATAATCATACTTTCAATAACTTGGTTCTCTTAATAGGATGATGGAACATTTGAAGCAGTACCCGGAAGTGATTTTATGATTACTCGTGTTGCTTTTAGAGACAATTCTTCCAAATACTACATCAACGATAGACTAAGCAATTTTACCGAGGTCACAAAAAAATTGAGAGGGAAAGGAGTTGACTTGGATAACAATCGTTTTCTGATTCTTCAGGTTTGGCTTTCTTATTTTAAGTCCAAATTCGCCCAGATTTCAAATCTGACAAAAGGTGTATTTCCATCAGGGGGAGGTTGAGCAGATATCATTGATGAAGCCAAAAGCACAAGGAACACATGATGAAGGCTTTCTTGAATATCTGGAGGATATCATTGGAACTAACAAATATGTTGAAAAGATTGATGAATCGTTTAAGCAGTAAGCTTCATCTCATCATCAAAGTTGATTATCTTCACTCCTCGTGTGCTGTATATACTTCACAACTACAATTTGTCACTCTGCTCATAATTTTTGGTGGATTTGGACCTATGGCTGTTTAGTCTTAAACTTCTTATATTAGGAAATAAAAAACACAAACTTATTTCCTGTAGCTTGCCCTCGTGGTCCTACAGTCCTTCTGCATCAATTTTCTCCAGTTTTTCATTTTAATCTTTTAGCAATTAATTGTTGCATGGACGGGGTCCTCACAGAAACAGGCCATCCATTTTAAGTCTATGGACGTCTCACCCTCCCTAGACCCTACTTTGAGGTGGGACCTACTGGGTATGTTTTGTTTGGTTTGTTTTACATTGCTGGAGACATAGTGCCAGAATGTTACTAGCAATTTAACTGCCATGCATATACATCATAGATCAACTTCTCCGTATCATATTTTATATTGAGTGTATTCATGTGACATATGTGTTCGCGACATTATTTCTTATAGGCTCGAATCCCTCAATGAGAGCAGAACTGGGGTTGTTCAAATGGTGAAGCTTGCGGAGAAAGAAAGAGATAGCCTGGAGGTATGTTTCCCACGTCAACTCACCTCATATAAGTTGTGCTTATATTAACATGTGCTGCTCAATCTATCAGGGGGTAAAGGATGAAGCCGAAGCCTACATGCTCAAAGAATTATCCCTGCTAAAATGGAAAGAGAAAGCAACAAAGTTAGCTTTTGAAGATAATTCAGCTAAAATTGTGGAGATACAGGCAAACATTTCTACCACAGAAGAGAATCTTAAAAGTGAAAGGTGTTTTGTCTACATTCAGTCCTGCACATGCGTGTTCTTGTGTCTTGCTTGCAATTAATTCTGGGAATAGTATGTTGCAGGGAGAAGATTAGAGAAAGCAGCAAAACATTGAAGGAACTTGAGGCCCTTCATTTGAAGTATATGAAAAGACACGAGGTATGGGTTTCATTCATCTAATTAACTTTGACCGGTGACTTAGGGTAGCAGCCATAGAGGTCACTGCAGTCACAACTTTTTTTAGTTATACTCTTTGAACTCCTATCTCCTTATTTTCTCTTTTTGGCCCTTCTAATGCTGTTTTTCTTAACTTTTTCTTTATTAAAACAGGAGCTTGGTAATAATATGGCATCTTGCAAGGATGAGTTCAAGGAATTTGAAAGGCAAGATGTGAAGTATCGTGAGGATTTGAAGCATTTGAAAGAGAAGATGAAAAAGCTTGATGTTAAATTAGAAAAGGTTTAGGAAAAGAACATTTCCTTTGCTACTATATGAAAAATTATATCCTATAGTGTTAGAATAATTGTTGACATATCTGTCGTATACTCGTATTTGGTTCTAGGATTCAGCAAAAATTGATGATATCACCAAACAGTGTGAGGAGTCAACTAATTTGATTCCACGGCTGGAGGAAGATATTCCGGAGCTGCAAAAGCTTTTAGTAGACGAGGAAAGAATCCTAGAGGAAATTAAAGAGGCCTCTAAAGGTATAGAATATTTTATATGTGCTGGTAAAATATTAGGGATCTTATACTAAGGTCTTGATGGTATGAGCGGGTTAAATGCATTGCTGAATGAGAGCCTTTCATGGTCCCCTCACCTTTGTCAACCTGTCAATGATTTCACATGATCTGTCATCTTTGTATGATTTGTCATTTTTTTTAAATGACTTGAAGTATTACATATTTGTCTCTCTGACAGTCTAATGAAACTGGAATAATGGTTCTGCTGAACTTTTTAGAATATGTTTGGCCCAGAAAGTTACAAATCTTGATGTTAGGTGAAAGGTGATGATAAAGTGGAAATCAATGAATATGAAATACTAGATGAAATGAATAAACATGTCTGACTAAATAGATGAAATGGTAGATAGAATATGCAAGATAAAAGGGTATACTGTAAAATATTGAAAAAGGTGTTATTGGATGGATTCAATAAAAGGAGGACAAAGATGGACTGTGATAGATTGAATGAATTAGTTAACTTAAAAGCTACTTTAAGAAACTTTATTCAATCTACATTTTTCTAAACAAAGTTCCTTTTTAGTAGATATAATCACAATATTTCATTATCATCTTGATGAAATTGCATGCCAAACATACACTTGAGAGCTTTTATTCTCTGGACTATAAGCAATGACCTTAAGGATATGTATGGAGTGATTACCTGATGGTATTTATCTTATCTAATGTTTAAACAATAGTTGAAACGGAGGCTCTCCGAAGTGAACTTGCTGATGTGCGAGCTGAATTAGAACCATGGGAGAAACAATTGATTGAACACAGAGGAAAATTTGAAGTTGCGTCCACTGAAATGAAACTTCTAGTTGAGAAGGTAAGTGCATAGTGTTGTTCAGCTCTAACATAAACTTAGTCTGCCTTTTTCATAGTTGTCCACTTTTAGAGAGGGTTGTGATTGTCATCGATGAAGACATTGCATGTAGCTCTGATTGTTATAAATTTGTTTATTTTCATTATCTACAATATATGTCAGCCATAAGTGCACTGTTAGTTATAGTTCCTAAAGGAAATTCATTGCAATCAGGTATAAGATCTTATTGGATATTCTTCAAGAGGATATTCTTGTACTCCAAAGTCCAAACACACTATTCAGTTGAGTTTATCTTGTTATTTGATTTATCTGCTAAGATGTCTAAATGATGATGTTGACTACTTGCAGCATGAGTCTGGCCGTGTTGCTTATGAGGATGCTCAGAAGCAGATGATTGAAATAGAAAAAAGAATTCAGAATAAAGTTGCAAGCATAAATAATTTGATGAGCGAGCTTGAAAGGAACAAGATTGGAAAATCAGAAGCCCAAAAAATGGAAAATGTATGTACTTTGTTTCGTAGCTTGTGAATTTTGAAATCTCATGGTTCTCTTTATTTTCCTTTGGTAAATGTACAAGGTGACAACTTTGAACCAACACAGGAACACGTCATAGAAGAGCAAAAACTAATTCCTCTTGAAAAAGACGCTAGAGCAAAGCTCACAGAGCTTGTATCTGTTATGGAGTCTGAGAAAAGTCAAGGATCTGTTTTGAAAGCATTACTGCATGCCAAGGCGGAAAACATCATTCCAGGAATATATGGTCGTATGGGTGATTTAGGTGCTATTGATGGTTAGTGTTTTCTGTTCTATGTTTTTTGTACCAACTCACTTACATTTACTTTTTGTCCTTTCAAGTGGAAGAAATTTGTGTGCTAAGTCTATCCAGATATCATATGTAGCTGGATTTGTTTTCTTCTTACACTGGTGTTCCTCTAAACTATCAATTGAGTAGTACATAACCATGTGGATCTTCTCATCTTGCAGTTTGGTTGCTTTATAGATAGTAAGTTTTTTTTGAAGTGCAATATGACATTTTCTACAAGTATTAGAATATGAAGTAAAATTTTGTGGTTGCCATATTGGTGTTCTCATTTCTAATAATCATATAACTGGATTTAGCTTTCATTGCAATATTTGTTCCCTGTGGCTTCTTATTACAATGTTGCTAGCAACTAATCCTTGCATTTTTTAGTTTGTATTATTTTTTTTAAGACATGTCTCACTGCACCATATGTCCATATGCTTCTATGCTTGAGTGTATTTTGATTCATTTTAAGTTTTGACAGAGAAGTATGACATTGCAATATCAACAGCATGTGCTGGACTCGATTACATTGTAGTGGAGACAACTACAGCAGCACAGTCATGCGTCGAGCTATTACGCAATAAAAACCTCGGTGTTGCAACTTTTATGATTTTGGTACATGTCTATTTTAAAACACAACAGCTTTGTTTTGTTTGGCTTAAGTTAGACTTCATACTTTATTCGCACATCCCCGCCTAAAAAGTAGTCCTATTTGGGGAAGGTATAACTTTTTAGTTTACGCAAGGTACAACTTTTGAAGTAATGTAATGACATGAGAGATTAGTCAGTTTTATGAAATATAACTATTTTTGGCCCCAAAACATAAGTTAAAACATGTCTATTTTTATTGGATGGATGGGGTATTTATTTTCAGTGTGTTTTTGTATTTCGTGTTAAATCTTAATTAAAAACTTGGAACTTATCTTTCTGATTTTGTGTTTACGAAAATATGCTGTTTTTGTATTAATTGAGTGTATATTTGGGTTTATTGACAGAAATCGATTGGGGGTAGCCTTAGAGCAGCTCCAACAATCACTAGCTATACGATTAAAATATAAGTATAGAGAACTGATCTGGTCAAGCCCGTTTGAGGGCCTTCCGAGTCAAATTTTTTGATGAAATTTTGTGAGCATGTTCTTCATGAAGTGCATATTATCTCCACATAATTTCAGCTTAAAATTCAATCAGGGAAGTCAGTTATATACATATATATAAGTTGCAGTCTTTTTCAATAATTTATTTAATTGACTTCCCGATTGAATAAGTTGAATTTTTGTGGAGATAATCTACACTTCATGAAGAACATGCTCACAAAATTTCATAGAAAAATTCAACCCAAAAGATCCTCAAACAGGCTTGGCCGGACGGGAGTTCCCGTCAGTCTGGGCTGACCAGATCCGTTCTCTATAAGTTTAACTACATTGGGAAGTGTGGATACTCTCATACTCGAATGCTACTAGTTTTTATTCTCTCTGTTTGATTGTTTTATTGAAGAACCAAGTAATTATATTTATTTTGGTAATACGTTTATTTTAATGGTACTTGAAGATGTAAAGAAGAGAAAGAATGAACACATATTAAAATAGCCAGCCTTGAAGACGAAACAAACTTGGCTAGTCAAGACATAAGTTGCTAGCCTCATCATTGAAATGGGGTTTTCTACTAGCTTCGACTAGTTAAGTTTGAACCAAGAGGCTGAGCAGTGAGTTGTAAACTTATGGTATTGGTACCAGAGTTTGAACCCTCCAAGTGTGTGAGGTGAGCTTCCACCTTTATGGTGAGTGTAAGGGAATGTCTACCCCCGGCTGTGTTGGCCATGTCCTATCCCCCCAATTTGTTTGTAAGGTACCCCTCTCAACAAAAAAAAAAACAAAAAAAAAACAGTTAAACCTGACAAAATATGTGAAATAGCTAGTTGCGATGGATATGGATGGTCTTAGAGTCTTTTTTTTCCCTTAGAGTCTGTCTCTTATTCTTTTATATTGCTTTCTGCTTTTGCAGGAGAAACAGGGCCATCATTTATATAAAATGAATCAGAAAGCAGCTACACCTGAAGGAGTTCCACGGCTGTTTGATTTAGTTAAGGTTCAAGATGAGAGATTGAAGCTGGCTTTTTTTGCTGCATTAGGGAATACAGTTGTTGCTAAAGATATTGATCAGGTGACATATACTTTCACTCATTCACTTCTGCCTCGCCTGGATTTCCTATAGGATGATGAAAAAATTTCGTGTTATGGAATAGACAAAGTTAAATATCAGTCATATATTTGAGTGAGCCGGTATTAAATAATGACCTGATAAGCAGTATCATTGTTATTCATGATTTTTTTTGCAAAGGTTTTCATTCCCTTATTTCTCATGTATGTATATATATATATATATATATATATATATATATATATATATATATATATATATATATATATATGGTATCATTGTGCCTTTTGATCGATAGGCAACCCGAATTGCATACGGAGGAAACAGAGAATTCAGGCGTGTTGTAACACTTGATGGTGCTCTTTTTGAAAGAGCTGGAACTATGAGTGGTGGAGGAAGTAAGCCACGTGGTGGTAAGATGGGATCATCAATCCGACCTGCCAGTGTTTCTGGAGAAGCTATTTCTTATGCTGAAGATGAGCTTTCAAAATTAAGTGCAAGCTTGAGGAATGCTAGGCAAAAAATTTCTGAAGCACTGGCACGTTACCGATCCTTGGATGCAGCAACATCAAACCTGGAGATGGAATTAGCCAAAAGCCAGAAGGAGGTCTGTAATCTAAGCCTTTTATATACATACACTTGTAAATCAATTAATGCATACTCCCTACGTCCCAAAAACAACTTCACAGTTATTATTCATTGGTCAACTTGAATCACTCCTAATCTTTTACTTTATAGATCAAATTTTTATCAAACTTAAATTTTCTTGATCATGCTTTGTAGCGGTTTTAATGTAGTTTCTGAATATGTAAATTTTATTTACTAAAAATAATCCGAGTGTGAACAGGGATCAAGTTGTTTTATCGTCAGTCAAGCATTGTAAACCGAACGGGAAGTTAATTTTGGGACGGAGGTAGTATATACTAGCGGGGCTTTCCTTGTAGATCTTAATTTTTGTTTTGAACCCAGGTTGACAGCTTGAAATCACATCATAGCGATTTAAAAAAGCAAATGGATTCTTTAAAGAAAGCATCAAATCCAAGCCAGGTTGAAGTTGATAGACTGGAGGAGCTTGGGAGCATCACATCAGGAGAAGAAAAAGAAATAGAAAAGCTCACACAAGGATCAAAGCAACTGAAAGACAAGGTTTGGTTTTATCCTATTCAAGTGCTTTTCACCTCTGGGCTTTGCACTTAGCTCAGCCTCTGTCTAGCAACTATACTGTCAAAAGGTTCAGTTACATATGAAGTTTTTCTTTTGTAGGCTTCCGAACTTCAGAAAAGAATGGAGAATGCTGGTGGTATACAGCTTAAAAACCAGAAGGAAAAGGTTAACAAAATTCAGCTGGTAAGAATCAAGTGGACATAAATTCAAGTTTGGTGGAAATTATTAACAAATCTCTTTTTGTTTTGTTCACAATAATCCATGCAACACTTGCTTCCCAAAGATCTCCCATTACTAATGCTGCTTTATGTCAGGATATTGACAATAAAAGAACAGAGATCAATCGCTGCAAAGTTCAAATTGAAACAGGTGAGAAATTGTTAAAAAAGCTTGTAAAGGGGATAGAGGAGTCTAAGAAAGAGAAGGAGAAAATGACAGAAAAGAGAGAAAATTTGTTATCTATGTTCAAAGAGATCGAACAGAAGGCTTTTACAGTTCAGGAAAACTATAAAAAAATACAGGAGGTATGAAAAAATTCTTTCACTTTCTTTTATCATGCAGAATTTACTTCAGTCATATATATTCGCTCGTTTTCCTTTACAGCTCACCAATCAGCACAAAGATGTTCTGGATAAAGCAAAATCAGATTATGAAAAGCTTAAGAAGACCATGGATGAGTTACGGGCATCAGAGGTCTTGTGCAGTTAAACCCTATATTCTCTTCTTACTTTTGTAGAGAAGTCATTCCAATATTTCATAATATTGTTCGACTGGAGGTGCAGGTGGATGCTGACTACAAGCTGCAAGATATGAAAAAAGTGTACAAAGAGTTGGAACACAAGGGAAAAACTTATGAGAAAAAGCTTGCTGAATTGGAAGTATCACTTTCAAAGCATATGGAGCAGTAAGATCTCACTCTCTTTCACATTCAAGTTGTCACAGACCCTTTATTTTTTAAAACACATGTCTACCTTTGGACCAGAATTCGGCTTGAAATGGTGGACCTGGAAAAGCTTCAAGCAACCCTGACTGATGAAACTCTTTCAGGGAGTTGTGACCTTAAAAGAGCTCTTGAGACTGTTTCCCTTCTTGAAGCTCAATTGCAAGAGATGAACCCTAATCTCGATTCAATTTCAGAGTAAGATGATTCTTCTGTTTCATAAAGTAAAAGTATGTCTCCTGCCTTGTGCTAAGCATTTTCACCCTTGCTAGGTATAAGAAGAAAGTATCTCTGTACAATGGAAGAGTAGAAGAACTTAATGCTGTGACCAAAGAGCGCGATGATATAAAAAGACAATATGATGAATGGAGAAAAAGAAGGTCAATCTTCTCCATTTTGCTTATCTCATTCCTAGTTGTATCTTTTGTTTATTACTACTAGTCTACTACTACTACTACTACTACTACTACTACTACTACTACTACTATTCTGAAATACTATTCGCTGTGCTCCCCTATTGCCAGATATGATGAATTTATGGCAGGCTTTAATACAATATCTTTGAAGCTCAAAGAGATGTACCAGGTTGTATGTCTTGCAGTTAACTAATCTTTTAAAACCTTATTTTCTGTAGTACATATCCAAATCAAAATTTCTGTAATAACTTGTCACAGATTTCATGGACGTGAAAGGCGCGTCATCATATGCTTATAGCTTAGGCTTGACTGAAATTAGCTGCAAATTTCTAATTAAAAAATATATGACATATTTTATAAGCCATGATGTACTTTTTATTGATTTATAATAATTTAATACTTTCTATTGAATTTTGATCATAATCTCAAATTTTCAATTAAACTTGTTCAAGTAGTTTGATGTGAACTATATTAACTGTTTGATCTGATCCCAGATGATCACCCTTGGAGGTGACGCAGAGCTCGAGTTGGTGGATTCTCTGGATCCATTCTCTGAAGGTGTTGTTTTCAGCGTTAGACCGCCCAAGAAGAGCTGGAAAAATATTGCGAATTTGTCTGGTGGTGAAAAGGTACACAACTCCATGGCGCATCATCGTAAACTTATTTTCATTGTTAAGTGGTAACTCATTCGATCTCCCTCCCCACAAAAGCAATACATAGTATTATAGTTTTGACTTCATGGCTTTTTAGGCAAGATAATTTTTAATTTATTTTTACAAATCTGTCTTCCATTGAAGATATTAGTGGAGAAAGTGAGTAATTACTGTTGTACTATTCATAGACCAAAAGAGTCTTTTACTATCTAAAAATTATTTAAAAAGGAAGTTTGAACTTGGATTTTCCCCCTCTCCCACCATCTATCATCTATGTCCCATCACATTATTCATACTTTATAAATTCAACACCAATCACACGATTTACTTTTCATTATATTTGTGTCACTTTCAAATGTAGAGCTCCCCTGCTAATGCATGATGTTTTTTAATGTCAGACACTCAGCTCATTAGCTCTGGTGTTTGCCCTTCACCACTTCAAGCCCACTCCTCTATATGTGATGGATGAGATTGATGCTGCTTTGGGTAAGCCCTTTGTTTTCCACTGTTGTTCTGTTAACCATAAAACTTGTCTCCTTTCACTATTCCAACCTTAGTGATATATTGATATTTTCAATCTTTCACACAATAACAGATTTCAAAAATGTCTCTATTGTGGGACACTACGTGAAAGACCGCACCAAGGATGCACAGTTCATCATCATAAGGTATGTTTAACGCAGCAGCATGGTTGTGAAATGTCAATGCAGTTTGAACCTAATCTCATTCTCTCTCAAATTCCTGCAGCCTTAGAAACAACATGTTTGAATTGGCTGATCGACTTGTGGGCATATACAAGACTGACAATTGCACAAAGAGTATTACTATAAACCCAGGAAGCTTTGTTGTTAGTCAGGTAGCTCCTTTGAAGCAGTGACACTTGAAGATAGGTGTAGTAGGAAGCCTGTAAATTATGTATGTTTTGTTGTTGATTGTTTGGCATTGTATTATTTATTATAAATACTATTGTTATTATTATCATCATTCTCATTATTATTATTTTATTATTGTTGTTGACTTGTTATCATTGTTAGTATTATTTGCTCACCGGAAAACATCAATCCTCGAATATACTAGTGTAACACCCTGGGCATGCCCCGGTAGTGTCATGTTAATGCAATTTAAAATAGTAAATATTAATAGAAACTGTCAATTACTTAAAAAACTTTTCAATAACATTAGTTATGTTGAAAAATATGTTTTGTTGAGAAATGAGAAAGGGGGTCTTAAAAAAATTATGTGAATTTGATGTATATTATTCTTTTAATTTTAGACGTATTATTATTTTTACTTTATGCTTGTAAGCACAATAGCACATTAGTTGAAAAAGGTTCATAGTATGTCCGTCCCATTTTATGTGTCTTCTTTGACTTTGACACGATTATTAGTAAAGTGATTGAAAAAGTAAAAGTTGTGGTTGAGATTTGAGTATAACAAAGTGAAATCATTTGGACCACATATTTCTTTTCAAAAAGGGAAAGATGACACTCATTTTAGAACAATCCAAAAAGAAAAATATGACAGGTAATTAAAATGGGACAGAGTGAGTATGTGATAAGCAAGATTATAATTACTTTTCTGACATAATTGGCTAAAGTTACTTTTCTTTAAGATATATTCTAAATATAATTTTTTTTTATAATTTCATCGAATTTAAGTGATAATGTCCATTTTAGTGTTATGAAACGGACTCTATATCTCCCTCAGAAAAAGGACTATTTTTACAAAATGAATAAATAGTTAAGCTACTTATTCAATATTTGAATGTTTGTGTGTAAAGAATTTTCTGAATAATTTTGTGAACAAATTGATCCATGCATATGGTTATAGAGTATGAATAAGAATCCTTTTATGTGTTTTATTGAATAGTGATAATACAAATTTATTATATAACGTGATAATAGAGCCCTATAACTCTATAAGTACTACCTCCGTAACGCTAGAATCTTCCCGGTTTGACTTTTTTGGGTCAAACTTTATGAACTTTGATCATTATTTATTCAAAACTCACATTATGTTATGATTAAAAATTTATTTTATATAACTCATTGTAAAACATACTATTTGAATGTTAATTTATTATGAATTTTATAAATATAGATATGTAGATATTTGCAGTCAAAGTTCAACTTAGAAGACCGTGAAAAGTCAAAATGGGAAGATCTTTATGTTACGGAGGGAGTATATCGTAAGAACAGGACCAGAAGTCAATCCGGAAAAGTTAATGGAGGATCAATCCGGTTAACTAAGTAAACCCGGTAATATCTAATAAAAAATACTCCGTAAAACACAGGATATTTGTAATTACTACTACCTTCATCCCAAAAATATTTTGTCTCTATATTTTTTATTGGGATTTATTTATAATATAAAATTGAATTGGCATGAAAAACTTTTTTGTTAAAATTACTTTCATAAAACTATAAATTTATATCTTTGATAATATTATACTCCTTACTAATTAAAATCATGGTCCAAATTTTATAAAATGACAAAAAAAAAAAACTGGACGAAGTTAGTATAATAAGACCATTTGTAATGGTTAGGTATTAGACCATTTGTAGTGGTTAGGTATTAGGAGTCCAAAATGTTAAAGATGGAATTTTTGAACTCCTAATTTCTTACATTGGTGACTAGTTGAAGGTATTAAAAATGGAAAGGGGAGGGGAAGGTCTCAAATATAGAAGATGGATTGACAGCCAAAAAAGGAAGAAGGGAGAGAGAGAGGGGGTGCGCAGGGGCTGCTGGAGTGCTGGACGGTGTTGTTCTTTTAAATGAATTTGACTTCATCTTATACAAAAAAAAACCTTTTTCATTTAAAGCCCGATAACTTTTTTATTTATATTCCAAATTTTACAAAAAATATATCGAAATTTATAAAATGTTATGATCTTTCATTTGACACCAATATTGCATATATATAAAAAATTAAAAAAAAAATCTAAAATTTTAATGCTGGAGTTCTTAGGCCAAAAAACACGAAACACGAATTTTTAATTCACGGGGCCTTTACAAATAACGGAATATTCCACTTTAGTTGAACTAAGTTCATTTTTTGTTCATAAAGAACGTTAAAAGAATTAATGAAACTTATTTATTTTTACATCGAAATGTGTCTTTTTTATTTTATAATTAATCAGAGAAAAAATTAAAAGGAAAACATTACTTATAGTAATTTAATTAATGTTTTACTAAATTGACATGTAAAAAAATATGCAGAGTGTATTTTATTGACGGTGCTGGAATGCAAGAAATAGGAGTCAAAACACTGTTTTCATATGGACGGAGTCCATTTTTTGACATTTAGCCTCTTGCACCACTCCAAATTGTCTTACGGAGTCTAAAATGCTAAAAATGGAGATTTTAGACTCCTAATTTCTTACATTGGAGAGCATTTTAGGAGCTAAAAATGGAGATGAGGAGGGAGGAGTCCAATTCTAGCCGGCCGATTGACTCTCGTGGGAGTGCTATTTTGCCAAAAAGAAAGAATCATGAGTGGTGGGTAGTAAGTGGGCTCCACAAAATAAAACCCCATCTTTTCTTAATATTGTTATAATTAGTTTTTTTTGTAAATCAAATTTTAGGAAAAATATATATCAAAATTTATAACTTTTTATACTCTTTCATATGACACCAATATGAAATATATAAAATGAAAAAACAATCTGAAATTTTAATTGTTGAAGTTTTCATGAGCTCAAAAAAATACAAAACACAAACTTTTAATTCATGTAGCCCTCACAAATAACTCAATATTCTGTAATCAAACTTTACTTGAACTAAGTTCATTTTTTGTAAACCGAAAAATGTTAAAAAAATTAATGAAATTTATTTAATTTTACATCGAAATGTGTATTTTTATTTCATAATTATTCAGGGAATAAATTAAAAGAAAAAAATTACTTATAATAATTTAATTAATGTTTTACTAAATTGATATGTAAAAAAATGTGCATAATGTATTTTATTGACGGTGCTGGAATATAGAGAAACAAGAGTCAAAACATTGTTTTTATATGGACGGAGTCCATTTTTGTCATTTAGACTCTCACACCACTTCAAATGGTTTAATAGAATTGTATTTCTAAAACCACTTTCATTTGTAATTTAATACGTAGTACTATGTATAATTAGTACGTAGTACAAAAATAGCTAGAAAACATAAAAATAGACCACCCTAATCGTCATATTTAAGTATGGTAGATTCTATGGTACCATACATTTGTCCACATGGACCAATGAGAATATAGTAGTTGAATTATTTAAATCTAAATTAAATTCGGTGCGAGTATTAACTAAATTTAGCCGATTTTAGCCATAACGGTTGTTCCTACATTTAGCCGATTCATCATTCATTGACTTTCATTAATTAAATGCTCTTAAAATAGTAATAAATGGGTATGTTCATTAACCAATAGCTAAGTGACACATCCTTTTTTATAACTGTGTTCTACTATATAAAACAATAGATTTTTAATCATTGGCCCAATACAGACCCCTGCCCATCTCAAAATTTAAAAAATAGCTTGATTTTTAGCTCAAAAATTCAAGTAATTTTTTTCAAAAATATTGTTTGTACCGACTCAGTCCAGCCAATGCTTTGACTCCGCCTATGTCCAGTAGTATCACTTCAATAGTATTAAAATAATAAACTACTTATTCAATATTTGAATAAGTCTATATTTATGTCATAGAGCAAATAAACTTCATGCATTAGATATTAAAGGTTTAAAATTTTGTTGGGTGGAGGAAGAGTGCGCAATACAACAACAATTTTTTTGTACAAAAAGCTTTGATTTAGTTGATAACTGATCATTTTTTAATATACTTCATTTTTTTAGTCCTAAATAGTTAAGCTACTTATTCAATATTTGAATGTTTGTGTGTAAAGAATTTTCTGAATAATTTTGTGAACAAATTGATCCATGCATATGGTTATAGAGTATGAATAAGAATCCTTCTTTTATGTGTTTTATTGAATAGTGATAATACAAATTTATTATATAACGTGATAATAGAGCCCTATAACTCTATAAGGGTATTTTGTTGATTAATTACTTTACAGTTTAAGTATTTTTGGATTCAAATTAATTTAAATTGCCTTCTTTCTCATCTTGTGGGATGCACAAAACTTCCGCCTTTTAAATTATCAATTTTTATATAAAAACATGTATGACTCACGCATTTAATAAAATGGTTACCCGCGGCTATACCCATTATCCATTGGGGTGATTATGTTTTGAATAAAATTTATATGTTGGGTAATGGGGGATTACAGAGTGGGAAAAGTACTCAACGGGGCGCGTCTCTAGTTTTCTCCGTTACTATCTCTAGATTCAAATGATGTTTAATTCAACTTTGTTTAGATTTTGTAACTTAGCCATTATCGTCGACTTTAGTCCTAAATTTGGTAATTTGTTATGGGGTGTTAATTGCTAATCTTAATTAATAACTAATCTGTTTTTATTTTTTTTTAATGGACCCACATTTCAGAGATATGGTTTAATTTAGAGGAATAATCTTTTGCCTTCAATTTGGAGAGTCACCTCCCTTTTAGATGTTTTCCATTTAAAAGGAATTCTAAACATAAATCAAATAATGCAATGTTAAAAATAGGTTAAATTATAAATAAATAAATAAATAGAAGTAATGGAACATTTTTCTCTAATTAAAAGGTTAAAATAGAAGTCATTTGAATCAATAGTGTCACTCAAAATTTAATTTTTGAGTGATACAAAGTGAAATAAAAAACTTACATATAGTCCAAAATATGTAAAAATGTGAAAACCTATATACTAAATAACAGAAATAAATGTAATTCTATATGCATTAACTTAACTATCATCCATTAAATTTAATTCATGCCTCGTTTTAGGGGCGGAAATTGCGTCGGACTGGGCTTGTACAACTTTTTTTTCTTAGAAAAAGTTGCACGAAATTTTTTACATTAAAATTTAAGGCGTTTTTTAAATTTGGGATGAGACCCTCTAACGTCGGAATGAGCCGGTAAAAAAAATATTTCCTTAAAAGTTTAGGCATTTTTAAAATTTGGGATGGAGATTTGTAAAATATATGCACGTATGGTTTTTTTTAAGAATTATATTTTTTTTTTTAAGAATTATAAATTTCTTACTCCATACTCCGTATGATTTTTTTGATCATACTCTATATGAATTATATATTGCGATTTAATTTGTAAGTACTACGTAGTTGATATCATCTGGAATCCAAAAATTGATGTTCTGCTATAAACAAACAAACTAAAAAGAATCAGTTACGTTACTTGTTTTCCGCAAATCAATTACAAAGTTTTCGGTATTAATAATTATTAATGCCCTAAAAGTGATGTTAATTATTGTATTAATTAACCAATTAGAAGATGACACATCAGTTTTTCGTGACAGCCTGCACTGTCACGAAAAATGTGAAATATGAGTAGGGGTGGATTCGGGCCTGGCCCATGTCGGGCCTAGGCCTGGTGGGCTTTCTGGGATTTGGGGTTGGGCCCGGGTATCCACCGGGTCCGGTCCGGGCCTCAGGCCTCTTTATATTTTTTTTTTTTGCTTTTTCTAATTAATCCCTGACCCCCTGCCCACTCCCACCCCAACCCCCCACCAACCCAAATGGCCCAAAATACTCAGCCCAACCCGAAAAGTTAAAAAAAATAATAAAGAAAAAGAATAAGCCCGAACCGGGCTCGGAAACGGCCGGGCCGGTTCCATATATCCCAGACCCGTACCTGCCCCGATTACACCCCCCTAAACCGGGCCTAGAACAGGAACCGGTATCCGGTTCCCGGGCCGGGCCGGTACAGTACCGGGCCGGGTGGCCTGAACCGGGTCCAAGACTAAATATGAGGAAGCATTTTTATTAGTAGAAAATGTTACCGTTTCTATAGAATGTTTTCGTTTTTTTTGAGTGATTTAACATCTCAATTTCTTTTAGAGGTTTGAACTTTTTTGAGTTTGTAAATCTTAGATTTTTTTAGTTCATACAATTTATTCAACAAGGTTAATATAGAATTATGCTTAAACATAATTCTATTCAAATCTTAATCATAACTTTTCCTTTTCGATCACTTTATTAATAATCGTGCCAAATTAAAACAGGATAATCAATATGGGACGAAGGTAACTTGATCAAAAGTGGGGCCACC
Source organism: Cuscuta epithymum (assembly GCA_945859915.1). Taxonomy (NCBI): domain Eukaryota; kingdom Viridiplantae; phylum Streptophyta; class Magnoliopsida; order Solanales; family Convolvulaceae; genus Cuscuta; species Cuscuta epithymum. The sequence continues at coordinate 1,885,319 of CAMAPF010000075.1, read as the reverse complement.
GGTCCTCAATTATGTACTAATGCCACTTTCAGGATTGGAAGCCCCTCGTGCCCCCCTACTATAGAACTCAAGTTTTTGCCATTTCACTAATTTAAAATCTTTACCAATCAAACAGGCTACTTTTTCTATCCACCTTTTGTTTTCAGTTTTGATTTATTTGAATTAATTTTGAACTCCTAAGATTTCATTCTAAACCCTTTAAAAAAATAAATCTGAATCACTCGAACAATGTTCACAATGCTCATCCATTATCCATATAGACATATACTCCCTCCGTCCCATTATGGTTGTCCTACTTTCCTTTTTGGGTTGTTCTAAAATGAATGTCTTGTTTCCTTTTTTTGGCAAGAAATATGTGATCTTTATCAGTTTACTTTATTCTACTCAAAATTTCAACTACAACTTTTACTTTTCAATCAATTTATTAATAACAGTGCCAAATTGAAAGTGTACAACCTATATGGGACGGAGGTAGTACTTACTATCGCACGTAAAAGAATTACTCTTAACTGGTCAAATTCACATGTCCTGACAAAATGAAGCATTCACGGTTGAATTTAAGACTTCACATTAGAATAATCTTTGGTGTAAAATGTAATCTGTAATCCACTTCACCCATCAAATTTGTGAACTCTTTATTTGAATGTCCGTATCACTGCCTTTTAAGAGAGTATTATGTCAATCGATAAATGACTCTACAAGAATGGAAACACTAATATAAGTAACTATCACAATAATTATGAATTGTAGAGCCCGTTTGGACCATTTGGTAGCACAAAAATTGGCTGTTTTAGCTGGTTTTGCTGAAATTTATGACGTTCTGACAGAAGTGGTTGCTTTGGCTGATTCTACTGATTTAAAAAAAAATTAAAATATATTTTATTAATATAATAAAGAAAAAATTATGTAAAAATAACTAAAATGGTCATCTATAATAATTTCAATCAATACAGCCAGAAAAGTAACTTCGACCTTACTTTTTCTGTTTATTACACAATTCAACGCGTGAAAACAAAATTTACGTGTTTGGTGAAAAAGTTGGCTGATAAGCCTGATAAACCGAAAAACAGAATTGCCAAACGACCTCATAAACTAATAGCACCAGCAGCAACGATGATACGATGCTTATCATTAATATATTACTATTTCAAATAATAATAATGTTACTATTATTATTGGTAATATTATATTTTAACAACGAAACGAAGAGACAAAAATAGTCAAATTTGACTAAACTAGCATGGTTCTATTCCACTATTCCCTTCCCCTCCCTTTGCTTAGAGGGGTGATTTGTCTTGCAACTATTTGGCAAATACAACACCAATGTATTCAAAGAAATGACAACAGCTCTAAATTGCATCATTTCCTAGGCGTACATTAATCATGTAGGAATTCTGATATCAAAACAACAAAACAACTTGAGGAAACAATGATATAAATTTTTAATATGTACAACATCCAAACCGCATTATAATAGAATCACGTGGTCCGGGAACAGGGCATCATAATCAACATGTTAGCAGATCGAGCAGAGGGCCATCTATAGTTGAATTGAACAAACGACGACCGGAATAATGTCCGAAGGGTCTCCGTGTGCCCCCCCCCCCCCCTCCAGAAGATAGCTGATCAAGTGGACCCAGCTTGTGTCTTTAAAGGCGAAAATAGCCTCCCTCAACAACACTTTCTAGCAGCAAAGCAGAAACAATAGGGGGAGAGCTGGGAAGTTTTACTCTCTTCTCGATCAACTGAAGGAATAAAAAACGAGTACTTTTGAAAACTCATAATCAGCTGTCATCATCAATGGCACCTATGTAAGTGAGATCTGTCCTCCGTACCCTTACGCTACCCTTAAGCCAGCTGGCAGCTTTCTGATGGGTCAAATCATTACCCCCGCCACCCATGTTAGAGCTGTTTAATGATGATTGGGTTGACCCTACCGCCCCATCCTCCAAAAGAATCCAAGGGTCGAATTCAAGTTCAGTTTGGTGATCTTGCTGTGGTGGAGGGGGCTGTGATGATTGTTGCTGCTTGGCCTTCCCTGCTGAATTGGTTGCTGCCCTACCAAGTAAAGAAGGATAATGGTGGTTCCTCTGTTGGGTCCCACCAGATTGTAATACAGATATCGGGTTGCTTGGTAAAAGAGAAGCAAGAGCGGCAGGTGATACTGATGGAGGTTGACATGAGATCGAGTATTGAACAGATGGGAAGAGAATTGGCATTGCAGTTTGGATGCGCCAACGGATAGAGTCTGGCAATTGCATCTGATCCAAGTCCTTCTGCAACAACAGAGTGAAAGTATTATAGGCAAAGATAAAATGAAAAATAAAAAGGCAAATTTCATAGATTCAGGTTCCGTTTGGTAGGGAGTAGGGACTATTAGCTGAAATGACTGAATCTGCTTGTAATTTTGGAAAGGAAGTGTTTGGCTACATCGGTTTCAGCCAAGTAAGTGAAAGAGGAAATTGCTCATGGTAGGACGAAAACTTTTTTTGGCTGCATCTTCCAAAAAAAGACTAAAACATACTCCATTACTAATCTTCCAAAAATAGGACCATATGTTTTGTTTTCTTTAAATAGGACTAAACATTACATTTTCGCCCCTAATATAACTAATTAATATAATTAATTGCCCCCTAGTTCCCTTGCATAATCAAGGTCAGTCCGTTTGGTGGCGGCGAGAAAACATACTTCATTGAAAAGTACTTCTAATGGTCAGTAAATCACATTGCTACAGGGTACAAATATGTACTTACTAAAGTTTTTATTAGTAAGCATTCATGAATCATGCCTACACATAAAAAGTAATATTACCTCCTGTATAAAGGGCTGGGAAAAAACTCCCGACTCCCGACTCCCGATCCCGATAATCCCGATCCCGACAATCCCGATCCCGACTAGTCGGGAATTTTTCACGATCCCGACTAAGTCGGGACGGGACCAGGATTTTTTTTTTAAAAGTCGGGATCGGGAAAATCCCGACATTGTGTGTGTGTGTGTGTGTGTGTGTGTGTGTATGAATATATAAAAAATGAATATGTATCTAAATAATTTCATATCTTTTTTAATTACTTATTTCTTACATAGATTATGATAGAGACTTTACTGATCTGAAGAGAGGAGATAAATACTCTAATACAGTGTATTCTAGAAGGAAGTAGGGTTGTTATTAGTCTAGTTTGTTATGAGCTAATAGCTACCGGGGGGCTAGCATTCCTTACTATAAATAGACTACAGTTAGAAATTGTAAGGGACGGTTATTTTGGATTGAATGTTGCCTTGAGAGTCCCAGTTGCCTAAGAGTCTTGTACATGTTGCCTACGGTTTACCTTCACTATCAATAAACCCTATTCTCAGTATATTTCCAATCAGATCTGTGTGTCCGTTTACTGCTTTAGCTTGGATTTGTATCTGTATCTAACCTTGGTATCAGAGCAGGTTAATTGTTGTTGATGGTTTAGACGCGAGGAAAGATGGAATCACGAGTGGATGAGTTGGAGAAGAATCATCAAGAAACGAAGGATATGTTGACTGCGATCCTTGCAAGACTGGATGCGAGAGACAAAAGTCGATCGCGAAGCAGGTCCCATACTTCTGGTTCGCAGGCGCCGACTTCTGTTAATTCGCAATCGCGAAATTCTTGTCACCTTTCGCAGTCGCGAACAGAGTTTTCCTCGTCATCGTCTACATCGCATCGCACATCGCATCATAAATCTGTGAAACATCCGGAAAGCTCAGATGGTTCAGATGACTCGCATCGAACTTCGCACTGGCATCACCATCACACTTCGCACTGTCATCAACGACATACGCGACTTTCGGTTGGCTCAGAAGAATCGGAAGAGCAGAGGTGTCGCAGAGGACCTAGAGACCAATCGAGGAAGGCTAGGCATCTTCCGATACTTGAAAAACAAGGTTCGTCGCCATCTCTAACAAGCTCGCAAACAGAGTCGCGAAAAGCTTCGCTTGGTTCGCAATCGCGAATTTCTTCTTACCCTTCGCAGACTTACTCACCTGCGATCAATTCGCGTAACAAGACATCGCGATCGAAAGAGGAACCATCAGGTTCGCCAGTTTTGTCGCATGATATTGCTCTACCTGCGCAATATATTCTCCAGTCAATAAATAAGACTGAGATGGAGCCAACGGAATCGTTAATCAAGAAAATGAATAAGAAGCACGACATAGAAGAGCAAAGACAGATTATTCAATGGCCAAATTATGTTTTTCAGAATCTTACAAACGATGTGGGTTTAATTCCCAACCAGGTTTATATTGGTTGTTTGCTTCTCCAACCATGTCCCTTTATATCTGGTACAGAGGCTCAGGAGGAGGAAGTTGAGCTTGTTTCACGAGAATCTGCTATCATTTTTGGAAACCGAAAACCGATTCATGATGCTGACAAGTTTAGTCATTTCCAACATCTTGGCAGAAATTAATTGCAACTTGCAACCTTAAGTGTTAAAAACTTATCAGGTTCTTTACTTGCTGAGGAGTCCAAATTTGTGCAAGGAAAGTCGGTAGAGTTTTCCTGCTATGATACAATATTGGATCATATAACTGAGGAGTCACTTATACAAGTTGCAGAAGTTAAAGGGATGGAATTGCAGCCAATTGTTGAAAGTATGAGAAACTGCCCCAAGCTTGGCCTGCCTAAAGCATGGAAAGCATCCGAAAGATATCTAAGATTGGGAGACAATTCTGCCAAGACAGATCCTATCCTATCACTCCCTGCACTCCCTGATGTTGTGGATATATTTGCGAGGGTATTACAGAGGACAACTCTTGGGAGTTACCAGCAAGGTCTAGGACTCTAGGCGAAGTTGTTGTTGCACCAAATATTTTAGAAAATTTCTATGGCGATCCGGTCCATTTTATGGCAAGGTCGTTTGGAGTGCCAGGAAATCATTTGGGACAGAAAAGCCAGGGTTTTCACTGGACTTGTGATCCTTTGGCAATTCTTACTTCCTTTAGCACTGCAGTGGAGCTTTCTGATTTTCAGCTGATGGGTGCATTATACAAAGGAAATAAACCCAGTCTTAAAGTTAAAAGCAGGGTGTGCAAAACAAGGGAACAAATATTAATTCGGGTTCAAGATTGGGGAATACAATTGCATATTGTTGAATTCTTAAATTCAGGAGAAACTCATTATGATTCAAGTTCTCTTAAACTTACTTCTGACATGTGGGAGAATGAAGTGCTGCATGAGCTATTCAGTGTGAAGTTTCAATCTAAAGATAGGGTGAAGTCAGAAGCAAATGTTATGCTGATGCTGGTCAGGAGTTCTTCATCTAGAGGACTAGAAGTATGGGAACGTATGATACCACCATCAACTAAGTACTGGCAAGGGAGAGGCACCAGGAGGAAGCTGAATCCCAGAAGTAGTTCATATCCTTCCAACTTGAGGGCAAGTTGGATTTTCAGGAGGGGAGATTTGATAGAGACTTTACTGATCTGAAGAGAGGAGATAAATACTCTAATATAGTGTATTCTAGAAGGAAGTAGGGTTGTTATTAGTCTAGTTTGTTATGAGCTAATAGCTACCGGGGGGCTAGCCTTCCTTACTATAAATAGACTACAATTAGAAATTGTAAGGGACGGTTATTTTGGATTGAATGTTGCCTTGAGAGTCCCAGTTGCCTAAGAGTCTTGTACATGTTGCCTACGGTTTACCTTCACTATCAATAAACCCTATTCTCAGTATATTTCCGATCAGATCTGTGTGTCCGTTTACTGTTTTAGCTTGGATTTGTATCTGTATCTAACAGATTAATCTTTTACTATGAGTATCTTACAATATCAAACTTCTAAAACTATTCGGCATTTGTCCCAAAATGAATATTCGAGATCCTAACTAAATAGAGATTATTCTTGATCCCGACAATCTAAATCACAACAATATTACAAATTTTGCGGTTCTGATGAACCCTTTAAAAATCATGATCGAGACTAAGATTTTTTTCTTTAGTAAATAATCATAATATGTATTTATACATTATATTCATTGGTCACAAAGTTTCTGAATGAGTCTACTTAGTTTTGAATTTTAAATAATATACGTTACACATCCTTCTTTTAGTGATTTTTATATAATGTTTGAAGTAAGTTTCACTAAGCCTTGGTAGCTTATTCAAAAATTATACTATTAATTAATTGAAGTTACAAATAAAAATTATTCTAAAAGTATGTACTAGTATGAATTTGTGATGATAATTATTAGAATAAATTTTATAAGTAGATAGATGATGATAAATATGGTATAACAATGAACAAAGAATATCAAAGTTAGTGATTAACTAAAGAAATTACATAATTTTATGTTTGATACTTCATTGTCGGGATTTAGCAGGATTAAGCGGGATTCTCGATCGGGATCCCGACTTAATCGGGATTTTAATGTCGGGATCCCGACTTAATCGGGACGGGATACGGGATCCTCTTGTAGTTTGAATCGGGATCGGGACGGGATCAAGATTTGGGCAATCGGGATCGAGATCATCCCGATCCCACTCCTAGGCGCTATATTTACCTCCCACATGTCTTGAATAGTTATTTAAAAATTGAAATGGCTGAGACTTGATCCCGGAAGAAGAGAAAGTACATGAAGTCATGAACCACACAATTCTTTCCTTAAATGCTAAAAAAAGAGATAATTTACGGACCGATGAAAATGCGTGTAAAGATAAGCTATGGATGGGGCGTGCGAGAAAATATATGGATTGAAGATAGAGTCATTTCTTTGTTGGAGTCATTTCTTGCCACCAAACGGACTGACCTTGATTATGCAAGGGAACTAGGGGGCAATTAATTATATTAATTAGTTATATTAGGGGCGAAAATGTAATGTTTAGTCCTATTTAAGGAAAACAAAACATCCATCCATCCAAATAGATGGAGTCATTTCTTTGTTGGACTTTTAAAGGATCGGAAATTGTCTATTCATCCATTAAAATCCATCCCTTACCCCACCGTAGGTGGGAGCCTTTGCGGCACTGGGGTAATGATGATGATCTATTAAAATCCATATTAAGATTTATCCAATCAATCTATCCCCTCCCTGCCCTTAGTGGCTCCTTATAGCATATACTTATATACTGAGGTTAAATAAATTATCAAACCTGGAAAGACTCTGCAACATCACGATCTAAGGCAGCATAGTTCTTGCTACATTCGCTGGTTGTCTTGGGATTAGATCTTATCTTCAGCCAGCTCGGTGGGTGGCTACTTAGCAACGCATGTAGCACCAATAACAAACAATCAAAAAGGCTTTTTCCCATGACAGCTTCAGAAGGCTCCATTGACCAATCTGGATCTCTTTTAGAACTAAAAGTTGAGTTAAAGCAGTGGCCAGCATCAGCATATATGACCCTACTTCCAAGTAAGCGTAAAATTCCTGAGGCAAGAGAGTATCTCAGACCCCTCCCTGACACTTCTCTGGAATTTCAAAACTTCCATTAGAAGGCATGAATGCATCATGTCTTAGCAGGTTGCTTACTTTTTTAGGTCATATATAAAATGTTTAAAATATGATAAATGAAGGTAAATGAACTTCCAATAACAAAAAACAAGAAAGCTATAAAACCTATCAACCATGAAGTTTTTTTAACTTAGGACATTGACCAAAATAAATCAAGCATTTTAGTCAGATGTTCAGTGACAAAAGCATAATAATGTGTGAACTTACCCATCTCCACAAATCATAGGGAGTACTCTCAGAATGAGCTGCAACCTAAGTGAAATGGATGCCCTCAGGGCCACAGGGGAAGGTGGTATAGTTTCAGTTGGAGGATTGGGTCGCCTGGATAAACCAGGACTCCCAACTCTTACACCTTTTCGAGTAGTCATTTTTGTTGTTGGGGTATCAACTCCAGATGAAACAGCTCCAGCTTGCTTGCTTGCTTCGCGAGTAACTGTGTTTATTTGCTGCTCAATGGAATTAATCAGCTTGATCATGTCAGCAGCAAACCTGTTCCTTGAGTCATCAGAAGCCTGATCAATGCACAGAAGAACCAATTCCACGAAAGCTCTCTGAGTTTTATGCTGGTGAGCAGAAGAATACCCATCAACAACATCCATAGCCTGAGCAGAACCACTCCCTGAACGCTTCAAGGTCGTTGCTTCCTCAATTACTTCTCCTTCTTCAAGAGAAGAGACATCAAATTTCCCCTTTTCTCCCTTGTTGAACATGGGATCATTGTTACTAGCACACCATCCCCATGGCCTACGATATTGAGGCTTTGTTGATAGACCTTCATTCACAGCAATAGTAAAAAGCTTCTGGTGAATGGATTTTCTTCCGGATAGAACATCGTTTCCTCCCAGTAGCCATTTAGCTTGCTTTAGCATTGCATCCTGAAGCGGCCTTCCTAAAAGATGCACCACCTCAGAAAAGAGAGCGGATGCATCTGGTCTAACGAGTAATCTAGTGAGAATTATCTCAATCAAGTTTTCCTCATCATCAGAAGCAGCAGCTGAATCAGGATTTGGTGATAGAGACCTCAATGCCTCCACCAGAGAAGTATTGTGCCTATCCAACTTCTCAATGACGGCTTGTTCATTCAAAAGTAGTCTAATCTCCAGCCATTGCCAATGAAATCTTGCAGACTGCAAGGTGTCCAAAGCATATACAAGCTGAGTCTTGTTCTTTGCACATACCACTTTTAAATCACCTTGTACTGATGAAATCCGGTTTACATCTTCCTGTTTACCAACAGACTGCGGTGGAATTTTACAATCTATAAGCGCATTTAAGAACAATCTTGCACGGAGAGGAACAAAGGCAGAAGCCCTCAGGCGCATATCTGAACCGTTTGATTCAAGCAAAGATGCAAATTCTGTATCAAGTGTATCTGCAGCTATAAGATCATACAAGCCATGTGTGTCTCTCAGGCACACTTCACGGAAGGGAATGTGTTTCAAGGAATCACCAAGAGCCAACAGTAAGGACTGATATAGTTGCTGCATATCATCACGAGTTCCAAGACTTGGACTAAGAATGAATGGTTTCCACAATACCAACGCGAACATTGAGTAAGCTGGAGGAAAAATTAAATTCAAAGGCAGTGTTCGTTGCATTCTGGATAGAGCAACTACTGAAGAATCTCCCAGTAAGTTGACAAATAATCCATCATTAACAGTCCGACAATTCCCAACTAGTACCCTGAACCAGTGGGCTGAAACTTCAACCAAATTATTATCACCCTTGAAAGCCCCAACAGAGCGTACATTCCCATTGGAATTAGATCTAATACTCCTTATAAAATGAATAACGTCCAGACCTTCTTTTAACTTGAATAGGGAAACCATCCTTTCAATGTTCACTACTCCCTGTATTATTGCTCCAACAACAAGAGCCGAAACAGAAGCAGCGAATTTATTAGTGAGATCTTGGGATTCAGGAGACTGATGATATTGAGAGCGAGGAGCCCTTCCAGGAGAAAAGTTTTGTGCTATAGCAGAAGAAGCCTCTACTGCGAGGGCAACTTCAAAGACACGGCTCTGGCGTTCTCCGAGTGCTTCCTTAAGCAAGCAAAGGCAGGTTATATGCAATCGCAATATACGCCGTGCAATTTGGAGTGGATCAAAAGTGACCGAGGAGTTTAGGTGATTACTACTAGAAGCTAGATCAGGAATTTTAGCAATCACCTGGCCAGCGCTACAGACAATTGCAGATATAGCAGATGAGACCAAGGTAGGATCACCTTCCTGAGCTGCACCACCAGTCTGCCTCATACAATCCAATAATCCAATCACCACTTGTTGACCTATATGATACCCATCATCCCAGTTTTCAAATCCAGGGCTTCTAATTGTGTTGGGACCCAAATGCTTTCTCTCTTTCCCATAAAAATACTGAAAAGCTTCATCGACTTTTCTTTGAACTATGTCCCTCATGGTCAGGGCTACCCTTGATACACGAATGCCACTTATCTTTTGACGAAAGAAATCATCTAAATCTTCCACTCCGCTTGGTACTCCAAGTGGAAATCCAAACTCACCATCTAAAAGCCTTCCAGATTCAAGTTCAGATGCCAATCTCTTATCATATGTTGATTTGAAGTTCTTTTGCCATTCAACAACACTAGGCACACTGCCATATTTCTTCAAAAGATACCGAGCATAACCCAGGGAAGGTGAAGATGAAACTCTTCCATTTGATGTCATACTGGAAGCACAACGGTGCATAACTGCAGACAATGTTTCTGGAATAAGATCTGCAGCAACAAGTACATTTTCATACCTGAACCAATCCATAGCAGAGAAGGTAAGAAATGTAGTCTTGTCATGTTTTCGAATAAGAGGAAAATAGAACCCAACCATGGGATATAAAACCAAATATAAATATGCACACAAATGCTTAAGTTAAAAAAGAATAACATCAGCCCTACAACATTCATACTAATGAAAGGATGATACATAATAAAACCATAAACAAGAAAAAATGTTTATTCTCACTAGATAGTAGACACTAAAGAGTTCAGTTCAGCTGTTCAGGTCGGGCACACACTTCCAATATGAGCAAGTCTTGGGACAAAACAGTGTTAAACATTTATGTTCACAATGGCCAGATAAAAATTTATGCTGATATGTGGAAGGGGCAATGAGAAAAACATTACCCTGACTAACAATTCAGGATCTTGATGGAGGTAAATCACAAAACTCTAACAGTGTATAACTGGTTCAAAACATCCACCACAGAGAATGTACACTCCCTATATAATAACAGAGAACCCATTCTATCTAGTTTACGCTCTTAAACTTATTTAAAGGTTCCTCACATATAAGGTTCAAAATTTGTCACAAAAAATGAACATTACTGATGAGGTAGTACGGAGGAACAAATGAAGTAGGCTGTTGAGTTTAAGGAAATCCAAGATGATGAAAGATCAGGTCATTGACAATATGTGAGCATACACCCAACCCCTTCTCTTCTTAAATTTGAAAACACATATTATCTACATTAGGATATTGTGCTCACCTAGATAGAATATGTGAGCTTAGTGCATAAAGTTCTTGTTCCAATATGCTTATAGATGGACATCATCCACATATATCATAAACTAACATATCACCACAACATGTAGCATGGAAATAGGGGCAACATGAATTGAAATCTACCTCTGAACTGATGACAGAACATATGATTCACCAACTTCACACACATTGTTCTCTGAAATCCTTGGGATCACAAGAACATTTCTACTGCCATGCATCGTTGCAGAGGCACAGCCATGCACCTTAGGTAACAACCATAATAGAAACCTGGGTGCTAAAACCAATTCATTACAAGAATCCATCAGATACAACATCATAGACAGCTCCTCTTCACCAAGTTTCCATTGTATAGATCCTTGGTCATCACCTGAACCAAATGATCTCCCATACTGGCCAGCCTTGGAAAGATTCTTCTCAGCTTCTTCAACAAGCTTCTTTGCAACTCCTATTAACCACACGGTTATTATTCTTTTTTCCACAACTCTCTGATTCTTCAGTAGCTTTCCAATTGAAACAATGTCGGCAAATCTTTGAGTTTTGTTTCCATCAATTACCTTGGATTGATCACCTTCAGAACCAGATCTATGATGTGGACAGCTCACTTTACTATCACAAACATGGCTGGTTGATGCACCCTGACTACCTTCAATTCTGGCAGCAGCAAGTTGTGCAAGACTCTGAGTTTTCCGGACAATTTTTTGCCGACCCCTAGTGGATTGTTTGGTTGGCTTAGGAGGTGGGTCTATTTTAAAAGACTCCACAGGCTTTTGACACCTCCCTATCCACCAACTCTCTTCATCATCTGATGGAATCTGTGGAAAAAATTTATGTAAGCTCTTATCTTCACTCAACTTTTGTCTCTTTGCTTTCCTACACTCTTCACATCCAGGTGTTGCTTCAATAAAATCTTTACTAGTTGGCACAACATGCTTTGTAACTTTTCTCTGATACTCATGGAGGCCTGCTTCAGTTAATACCGAACTAGGAAATTGCAACACCACACAAACTGAAATCTTCAGGTCTTCAGCTTCAACAGAGTGCATACTTTTTGGCGGGACACTTGGCGCTGATGGGACAGATCTACACTCAACAAATGGCGACAAAGCACTCTCACCACCTGAATCAAGATATTTACGTTTCATGAGTGAAGTGTTTGCTCCACCGGGGCTTTTACAATGGTCAAGTGCCCCATGAAGCACCAACCGACGTTCAGAGGAATAAATATCCATCAACTCTGAAAGTACACGCGGTTCAGCAATTTGAGCCTCAAGAAGAGCATCATAGACATGAGGACCAGAGAGCTGCTTCAAGATTTTACAATGTCTTTTCTGTTTTGTTTGGTCAACACCTGGTAATTTGTCATCCATTACCCCACTAATAATCAGCTGCCTAACATAAGCTTGGGGATAAAAGAGCCCAGCCCTAATAAGTTCTGTGATAAGTAAATGAAGACGCTTCAAGCCTTCTCCATTTTGAACTTCATGTTGATCTATCCAACAAACAATAACATCATGCAAAGGGCCTGGACTATCAAAAAAACGTAGAAAATCCTTGCTTTTACCAACCCCGCTCTTTATGTTTTGGAAAGATTCGCTGACACCATAACCAACACTTCTGCAATGGTTATTCTGCTGACCTAAATCTTTTCCAACATTCTCAATCTTCACACCGTTTTCATTCTTGAACTGGTTTGAATTTTGCACTTCTCTCATATTTAGCTTCAGAAGTCGCACTGCAATGCATATCTGAGAGAAATCTTTTCTACCAGTGAATTTTACTCCGTCTGGCGCACTAAAACGGAAGTCTCTAAAATTACATGTCGCCCATTCAAAAATGAAAAAAACAGCACAGATAAATGAGAGATTGGCCACCCCAATATGTTTAAGGGATGAAAACAAACAAGAGCTGATCTCTGCTGTCCAGCTTTCATCCACAATACCATCACAATGATTCTCAAAGAGGAACTTATATGCCATTCGCAAGTCCCCGTTTACAAGAGATCTGTCCAGAGCACGCAAAGCTTTGGCAACATTTTGACCTGGATGGTCAGGCTTTGCAGCTTCTGCAAGACTACCTGCACGTTTCTTAATTGAAGAAACTACACGAACAATAGATACAGACTCAGAGCAGACCTCGGGTACCCTGTCTCTAAGTAGTTCTGCAACTTCAAGAGAACCCATTTTCACCCTTTTAGCATCCTCAGAAACCTTGGAGAAAAAGCCTCCATCAGTCAATGTATTTTCTACACAAGGCGGCAATGGAAAACAATCTAGACCAACAAACGTGTCAGGCACAGCCAGTATCAAATAACGAAGCAATTCAATAAGAGCAGACATTGTATATGCCCGCCGTGAATTGTCAACAAGATCAGATCCACCAGGCGAAGGTTCTTGGATAAAATGAATAGCGATTCGCACAATTGCACGTACATAGGTTTGGGACAAGACAACAGTATCTATGAACCCATAAATAACAGGTAGTAACAGCTGCAGAAGCCCAAGCAAATCTTTCTCCTGAAAGGCAAAAAATGGAATATATGAAACCCGGTGGAAAGCTTACAAAGCAGACAATAATATCAGGAATAAGTTGAAAAGAGATCAATTTAACTGGAACCTGAAGTTGGGTGAGAACCCAGTCAATAACATGAGAAGGAAAAAGCAATCCTTCTGCATGGTGCCATTGTAGAATGCGTACAACATACCACCATTTAAAATGCAGTGAGGGCTCTCCAAGATCAGAACTGGTGGCAACTGGGTCATTTTTTAACTGACTTGATCCTGGAAAAACCATTTGTGGAGACCGATCTCTAATATTTACAGCAGTTTGGCTAGTATTTCTTGTAACAAATTCATCCAAGAGACACTGCATATAATCAATGACATCTTTTGTCCACTGCTCTGAACGAGAAAAGTTTGTTCTGTCAGGCATCCCAGATGATAAACTGGAAAATACAGGACGAACCTACAGAAAAAGGAATACATGATTCGCCACTCTCCTTGATAAGGATTAACAAAAATGCATATTTAAAAAGTAACTTGGATCACTTAGTGTACAAGGAAATGTTACCTGATTAAGATAAGTCAGTTTTATGAACCATGTTGCCCTTAACAATGGAACATTATTCCTGATAAGAACTTCAAAAAGCCATCTTTTCCGGTAACCATGAGGTACATGATCTGCCAAAGACCGCAGTCTCTTGTGTTGTGAGGCTAACCCCTAAGAAGATAAAAACAAGCATTGTGATGCAAGTATGTGAAATGAACAAGGAATAAACAACAACCACAATGACAATGACAACGACAAAATATCCAAGCCTTAGTCCCACAAGAGTTTGGGGTCGGCCAACCTCATATAACCATCCCATGAAATTCTGAACCAGGAGAAAGACTAACCTCAATCCACCTCTTCCTGAAATCTTCCCCGCATGACCTTTGATCAGGGAATATGCCAACCTTGGCCAATTGTGATCCCTCAAGAGGCACTCCATACACTTGGCCAGCCTACACCAGATCAGAATGATCCATCAGACTTTACTATCTTTGAATTTTCTACTGAATAAGTTCCTTTATCATATATAACAAAACTTTGAACAATGGAAATAAATATTAGTTCGAGGAGAAACTGAATATGAAAGGCAATGGGAGTTGGAGATATACTCAATTTTTAATGAATTTATCAACCAATTGACATATGTTGAGGAAAATATGTGAACTCATGCTGACGAGGTCATCACCTAAAAACATGCAGTAAATAGCATAGCGGTAAATAGTTGTTACCTTTCTTTTTTTAGCCCGGGACTCATTGATAGTTCTGTGGCATTTTCTGATTGCCTAGAAAAGAAACAAAATTAAAATCAATCTCAAAGCAATGGTATAATCTGGCTAACTCACTGCGCAAAATTATTTTCCCAAATAGACTACCTCTTTGCATTTAAGTATGACAGGCTTTGAAAAAACCTGAGCCTGTGATAGTGAAGTTTCACGTATTTCCTAACAATGTCCAAAGTAAGTTACAATTAGCTAACACTCAACACCGGCAGAAATAAAAGATACAGGTAATGCCATTCAAAACCCATAGTCATCTTCAACTGACAGATTGTGTGTGGGAAATTAGACAGACTAAACTATGATGTTCTTTTTCCTATAAGATACCTCGAGCCCTTCAACTGTCTCCTTGTAACCAGATTGCACATAGTCCCGGTTGAGTACTTCTTCGGGGCAATTAGGTGTCAGTGGATAAAAATCAGGCGGCCCAAGTCTGGGAACGAATATAAGCCAAATTAAATTTAAACCATATGTCATAATAAGTCTTGGCAATATTAAACTGTGATTCAAGGCAATGTGTTTTACTAAAAAAGGAAATCACAGGGCATGAGAGTATACAATAGTATGTATGTATTGATCAAACCATAAAACTTGATAGCTTTACCTCGAAAGAAAGAATAATTACAACCCATAAGTTACAAAAACAAAATTCCTTTAAGTTGTGGCAAAAATGAAAACATAAAGAACTTGAGTTGCTAAATCTTCCAAGATTGCACATTCAAAACTATCTGAAGACCAAATCTCCAAGGTTACAGGTTTGACTACCCCAACACCAGACACATATGTTAACATCATTTTTACACACCAAATAGAGAGAATACATTACATTGAAAAGATAAATGCACAGTGATTCTGACAGATTTATGGGGGCCAACTACAATGATTAATGACTAATAAGTACTCCAGACAACTAAAAATTAATTAAGGACATAAAGGAAATACTGAAATATGCATCCGCATAACTTGCCTGGAATTTAGTGGTTCTTTATCACACTTCAATTTGTACGACGTCAGTTGCAATGATCGTCTGCAATGACAAGTTGACAACATGAACTCATCCTTCCACTAAAGGGATTTTTTTAATGATTTAAAGAAACAGTTCCATAGAATAGGCATTTCTTTTATGCAAAGCTAATCAGGGATCAGAAATAGCAATTATGTACTACTGATATGAATTATGAAATAATAAAGAAATAAGGGTTCTTGTTTGGAAAATATATCCTTAATTAGTCTAATATATGCAATAATATTAAATCAACGGAAAAGGTTAATAGTAATCGCTTCACTACTCAAAGCACATGCAATCTATATATGTGAGAAACAACACCAGACCTGGAGAAGTTAGGTGGTATTGCAGTAGCTTCAGCTCTAGAGATGTCTCTACCTGATGCTCCACCAAATGTGCTATTACTTACTGCACTAGTGCAGCTGTTAGCATGATACCTTTGCATCTTTACAAACTAGTATCTGCATGCTGCCACGAGCATCGGATCACAGAAGAAAAGAGTGCATGTCAAACTGCATCAATAGTGACAAAGAATGAATTTCAAGTTTTAACAAACCTAAGCATGATAATGACAATAACAATGATTATAATTAATTAAATGTGTAAGCTTTATCTTGTTCCAAAACAATTACGCAAATAAGTGTTACATGTGTGTATCAAGCTAGCAATTCTTCCCTATGGTAGTATAGAATATACAACTGGTAATACACACTTCATTTCCCAAAAGGATCCAGCATTAGGACTAAATAAACACTACAAACAGATTAAAATTGCACACATAAGCAGGTAGCACATCCACATAGAAAGTCTCCCTATAGCTCAGGAAGATTAAATCCATGCAGATTAATAATAATCAGAAAAGAAAGAATAAAAAACAAGTTTAACAGTACCAAATCTAATAACATCGAATTTAACTTACCTGAGAAAAGAAAAACATGATACGTTATCTCAATATTGCAGCACCAGCAGAGTGGACAAATTAGGATTAATCTATTAAAATTTAAATAGGGTGTTTGAAGCTCTGAGTAAAACCTAGGGTTTTTCCTTGGAAATTGAAATCTTGTACCAAGATAGACAAAGATTATAAGACTTGAACTCGAGGCAAAGTGTTTATGAGATTTAGGGGTTGAATTACAAACGGGGTGACGAAATCGTAGACGGTGAAATACGGTGTGCGTAGACACCAGATGTACAGATACAGAACCGGATATAGAGAGAGAAACTGAAGGTTAGAGAGATAAAATACAAACAAACAAAAAGATTTCCGAGTTAAAGAGTACTGTGGATTTTTATGCTTTGGGTTTGAAAGTTGAAAAGCTTCTTCTTCTCCCCTGGTCGATAGGAGCTTTTGACTCTCTAGGCTTTTGTTAATGGTGATGACGAAGACGACGCAGTTGTGAGCAGCACCTGTTTCGTTTGTTGCTTTCCTTTTCTTTCCGTCTTTGGCATCATTTTCAGGTAACTAATTTCACATTTTGCTAATCTTTATTCCTTAGTACATTATTGTTGCCACTTATGTCATTTAAAACATTTAAATTTGTCACTTCAAATTAGACAATGCTATCAACAAACTTTTGTTTTTGCCTACTATGTTTACTTAATTAACTTCTCTTATAGATGATCTCTAATCTATTTCATGGTCCAATTATTATTTTGTAAATGATGTTTCTTGTTTAATGTTTTACGTAAATTCTTATTGTCTTACGCAAGAGCATGACTGGCAATTTTCCATTCATAGTGATTGTTCAAGACTTATAAAGGCGGTTATGACTCAATGACATATTGGCAGTTTGGTTGCTGACGTTTACTACCCCAACACGCTGCTTATTGCAGCGTTTTAGGCTTTAAAAAGTTAGTGTTTTGGCTAAAAAGTCAATACCAAAGCAACCTCATTATGGTAATAGGATTATCTTTTCATCTAAATAACTACTCCCTCCGTCCCAAAAACAACTTCCCACTTTCCTTAAATGGATGTCCCAAAATTAACTTCACACTTCAATACTTTCCTTATTTGGCAAATTATCTACATAAAAAAAGTGATAAACAATGTCAAACATTGTTTAAACAGTGTCAAACAGTGTTTAAACAGTGTAAAACAGTGCACTCTACAGTAAAGTCAAATTTATTTTCTAAAAGTGTGTGAAAGTCAAACCGAGAGGTTGTTTTCGAGACGGAGGGAGTAAGTACGAGTTTAGTATTTTTTTTTTTTTTTGGAAAAAGATCGAGTTCAGTATTATGCATCTTCTTTAACATGTTATTAAGAACTTTGTATACATTTTCATTTTTACTTAGAGTAACATTGTTATAACATAATGATATATACGTTTGTGTTTCATTATAAGAAATTATTTAATGGTACACTGACAAGTTGTTTTATCACCTCTCACACTTCCATATATGATATGAGCGTACGGAGTGAATTATTTTCATATATAATTAATAGATAACAGTAGTTAGTTTGTGTCTAATAATATGTCAAACTTGATCAAGTCGATTTGTTGCCTCTGCGAAGAAGGTGTGAATGCAACACAAGAAGATGAGACATTTGTATTTGTGTATATCAGAAGGAAGACAATCATGACATTTTTAGATAATATCTTACACATGTGTAAAACGGTCAGGGGCACCTTTGTTGTTGGAGGTTAGGAAGCAATTTTAGATTTTTACAATGGGTCGCACCTGAGCATGGTTAGGACAAATATGTAAAGCGATATAAGTCTATATGGACATGTTGAACTGACCTGATTAAAAATTTATGGGCACTCTCAATAACAGAAAAAACATATAAAGACATTACAGTACTTTACAACCACTATTAGATGTAATTATGCGAGAGAACGTGTCACGGAGTATGTGATAATTATCTCCATTATCATGTGATAAACTATGTTTGCAACGTGACGCAACCAACATTTGGTTGGGTGGAACAATTATTTATACCACATGTAACAACAATTTCATTGAAGAACAATGCTCCCAAATTGTTTTGTTTGATCTTAGATCTAAAACTATGAACTCGTTAAATTAAACAATGCTCTAATACATATACATTCAGATGAGCTAATGTAAATACTTCCAATATGTTAATAAGTAGTGTTCAATTTTTTCAAAAAAATTGTGTTAATTGTGGCATTCAACAAAACCGCTTTCAATATTGCCATGTGATTTTCATTTAAAATGTGGAATGATATACAAAGTATATCATAGAGACCTTGATGTCATTGTATCAACATCCTTGAGTAAAAATAATTCATTTTACTATAGTAATCGTAAGATAAGTGATTATATATTTATAATAATTATAATTTTATTAGTCGACTCTTTATCATGAACTCATTTAAATATTATTTCAATTTACTATAAAAAGGCATATCATGTTCAAAAGCCGCACATCATGACATCATAAAAAAAGTCACATTTTCGGGGTAATGAAATCTAGTCATATTTTGTTTTCCAAAAGTATAGAAGTAATAATTACCTCAAAAAAAATATAGAAGTAATATTTTGTAATTTTTCATGGATATACTTTGGACTTTAGAGACACATTCCTATTTCTTTAATTAATAAATCAAAATCCAATAAAAAGTAGGAACTTTTTATAGATTTAATAAACACGATCAAGATAAGTTTGAACTTAATCATGAATATCCATATCTAAACATACTTTTCTAATACAATCATACTGAGTCATGTACTATGTAGTCGGTGTGCTGACATCATTGTGATGACACTCCCAAAAAGAAAATCACATATTCGAATCTCATCCCAATGAACGCTTAACAAAAAAATATTGTCATATTGAAGGACATGTCCTTTAATTTAAATATTGTTGGGGTTTGTATATAGACTATAGAGAAGAGAAAGGGAAAAATAACGATGGGAAACAAAAATGGTAAGGAGCATGTGCAGAGCTCAAGCCACACGGAGGGTGGTACTCAAGGGAGGGTGGCGATGACAAATGCGGACTAGGTGACTAGAAAAGGAGACGTACATGGGAAGAACAGGAACAAAGAAATTCAGGGGTGGGGGGGGATGGCTCTTGATTGGCCAAAAAACAGGGAAAGGGCGGGCTGGAGTTCCCATACCCGCTAAAACCCATGAGATTTCATTGCTTCATTCTGATTGGAAGACTTTTTTATTTTATTTTTGCTTTCTTCATTTATGATCGTTGTTTTGATCTTCATGTTGTTTTGCTGGTGTTGTTTTTTCCTTTCGTTAAAACTCTTGAACTTAGGACATGTGATGAAAAGTCTGATCTGCAAGTCATTGGCTCAAGTAAGCCCAATTCAGCACCAACGAATCTGATTGCTTTTTCGGAAGTGACGAGTTCTAAGTCCGGTTCAAGGGCGGACGGTAGACAGTGGGCTTGTTGTCTTTTTGTAACATGCTTACGTTCTGTTACTTTAATATAAGTCACCTTCTTCCAAAAAAACTTTCCTTTCTTTATTGTTTCAAAAACTTTAACACTTTCTATTTTAATCAATTGATTTATAATTCCTATCATTTTCTCTTCGGGAAAAATAATTAAAATACCCTAAACTTTGAAAGGTTGTGAGTTAAGCACCCCAAACTTACATATGTAATTTAAATACCCCATACTTTATATAAATAGTTATTTTAGCACCATAGTAATATATTATTTCTTTCAAAAATGTTAATTTTTTGTGTTAATTTCATAATTTAAAATATTTTAGCATAAATGAAGATACAATTAACATTCTAAACTTCCATTGTAAAATAAATAATAATACCCCCACTCTATATAATTGCAGCGTTTTTAATTTGCTATTTTAAATTGTGCAATTAAAACCATAAATTTACATTTTTGAAAGAAATAATATATGATCATGGTGCTAACATAACTTTTTATATGAAGTTTAGGATATTTAAATTACATATGGAAATTTGGAGTATTTATCTCACACCCCTTCAAAGTTTAGAGTATTTTAATTATTGTTCTCTTTCTCTTCTCTATAGTCTATATACAAGCCCCAACAACATAATTGGGTTTAATGTACCAAATCCCCATGTGATTTGGAAATTCGGCGCATTAGTCCCATGTGATTTAAAAAATGCGTCAAACCCCCCTTATGTTTTAATTAATCATGTGCCAAATCCCTTATGTGAACAAATTCAATCGTCAAATAAAAGAAAAATGATTAATATTTTTGTATGATTCAGATATTTTGACATATTTATTTGCATATTTAATCAAAATATTAGGAAAAGTGATTTTCAAATCATTAAATTTATTCATAAAGGGGGTTCTGTGCATGATTAATTAAAACACAAGAGGGTTTAACACATTTTTTAAATCACATGGGGCTAATGCGCCGAATTTCCAAATAACAGGGGGTTTGGTGCATTAAACCCCAACATAATATTACTTTATTATTCTCCATACTAGTCAAATTTTATAAAATTTTGAAGGACAAAGGGGTTTATTATTAATAAAATAAAGAAAAATCATATAGAAAAATAGTTAAAGGTTCTACGTAGTATAATTTTAGCTCATTCCAAATTAAGGAATTTCAACTTTAATTATTTTGATTGTTACGGAATTTATACGCAAATAAAAAATTGCAAACGAAGGATTTATTACAAAATGGACACTAAATGAATGGTTAAGCGAGTTGGTGTGGGTATATGTACATGATATAATGGGTGAAAGCCATACTGAATTCATTCGACATATAACTAAAATCAGCCCCATTCCCTAAAAGGACACCATATGACCATAATAACAGGGTAATACTGTAATAGCATGAACTGCAGAAAACCTGTCCTGGTTTAAGAAAATACAAGCTCAAGATGATTGTTATTTCTATTTTCTTCAATTCTCAGTTACAACCACTATGTAATCACACAAGTAATCGAGCAGAAAAGTCACACACAGTAAATCCTGGCAACAAGAATCACTCCTTGCATCACCCCCACTCCCAAAAAAAAATTATGGAAAAAAACACTTCCGGGGAAAAAGAACTGAAGATTTCACAGCTGGCAACAAGGAATGAAGCGCTAAAGAATATATTTATTTACATTAAAGAAAACCCCTTTTAACATGTGGAAATAACACCCAAAAGAGCCTCTATGATAATTTCCTCCAACAAGTCTTCAAGAACAGCTGATTCTATCACAAACCCAATATTCCCAATATCAAAATGAAGATCCAGCCATTCCCCTGACCTTGCCAACTGTTTGCTGACCAACTGATCCAAAGAACGAGTCGAGGAATGCTTAAGAAGATACCATTCAACACCATTCCACACTTCATGGATCAAGTCCATCCCCTTCGGTCTTGGCCTAATACTCTGTCTGACAATTGGAAAATGTCGGTCAATCACATTCTTGAGAACCTCGTTGGTGCAATCAAAAAGGAGCTTTTGGTCATGACAAGATCGGCTAGAAAACAGCTCTACTTCATCAAACAATGATGGGTCAAGAATCTGATCAGAAGAAAGCCACCGCAAGAGGAAATCGTCCCAATTTAGATCTGAACCTAACAGCACCGCCTCCACATATTCAAATGCAGTTTCCTCACTTTCCAAACAAGTCCTTAGCGGTTGGTCAACGGTAGAGTCCGCTGGTTCCTCAAAATGGATTTTCCGTGGTTGAATTTCAGGTTCAACTGTGGTAGATCCAGAAATAACTCCTTTTAGGCACAATTGATACACTTGAAGATACAGAAAACCCCTCTATATAGTATGTACACTAACAAAGATCCTCTATTTTTATTATAAATGTTAAAGAAATTGCCAATAATTGGTGTAAAACAAGGACCAGGCACAAAAATAGGACCAATTATGTTTTACTTCCAAAATCAGACTTACTTAGCCATAATAAAAGAATATAAGCAGTTAAAACTTCTTTTAGGAGTGAATGGGTCATACTTCGGGGGGGAAAACAAACTTGGTCCTATTTAATGAAATGTGTTATGTTTGGTCATATCTAGGGAATCTAGTTATTATCATATTATTGGTCCTAACTTGAGCCGGTTATAAATAGGTATAGCTCAAAATTGTAAAATGTATTAACTTTCTATGATCCCGTTTAAAAAATATATATAACTCCATGTATAGTAATTAGGGAAAAATAAATAACTTTAAACAATATCAACTATCTCCCATAAACCAATAACAATACATACTTTCGAAATACTACATATTATTTTAATAATAGAAACTATTGAATATATAGCAAAAATAATATGGAGCCTCTTTCTGACTGCAAATTCAGCCATTTATCACATCAAAAGTTGATATCGAACAATTAAATAAAAGTTATCTCAAAATGGGGTCACTTATTTGACATTTTGATATAATTTTTTGATGAGTAAAATGATCGGATTTCTAGTCGAAAAGTGGTTTAAGTATCACTTTTGTTATCTATATAAAAGTTAGATTATTAAAAGTTATTTCCAAAGTATGTATTATTAGTGGTTTGTGGGTGATAGTATTATTGAAGTTATTTTCCCTGGCAATTATAATAATAAAATAGTGATAGTCACAAACACACACATAAAGACATACACACAGTTACACTCATTGATAAAAGAGACTAATAATAAGAAAAGATTTACACTCATCGTGTAGGCGTGTACCTACAAATGAATAAATGATTTAGCACTTATTATGTATATTTAGTTGACAAAATACAAATTCTAGTTTATAATTATAACTATTTTATGTTTACTTTAATTTTTCAATTGGACATTATATATAAGCAATGCATACAATCTACTATCTCGAACTTTTGAGAGTGACAATGTATCTTCTTTGTATAAAAACTACTTTTGTAGTTTCTTAGGGTTATTATTGTTAAACTTTGTTCTTTTGGTGTTTGTATGTTTGTATAATACATTAATACCCTTCTATTAAGTTATAACCTCACAATTATAATTGAGTTAAATAGGTCCCAACTCCCAAGACTATTTTTATGTATAGAGCTTTTACTGAAGCCCTATACCTCCATGTGTAGTAATTATAATGATAGTTAAACACACATACAGACATACACACACAGTTACACTCATTGTTAAAAGAGACTAATAATGATTTAGCACTTGATTATGTATATTTAGCTGGAAAAGTACAAATTCTAGTTGAAAATTCTGAATATTTCATATTTTCTTTGATTTTTCAATTGGGAATTATATACTAACAATGCATACAATTTACTATCGATTTTTTTTAAAGTGACAATGTTTCTTCTTTGTCCAAAAACTACTTTGGGAGTTCTTATGATTACTATTGTTAAAGTTTGTTCTTTTGGTCTTTGTAATTTTGTATGAATACCCCTCTATTCAGTTATAACCTAACTATTAGAGTAGAGTTAGCTAGGTCTCAAGCATGGTTCAAAAAGGCAGTTAAGAAGCGGATTCTGAGGTGTGCCTCAAAGATCGGGTGTTGAGGCTTGGGTTGTTTTTTGCACAACAAGAGGCTTATGCCTCAAAAGACAGGGCATACGCCATGAGACGTGCCTCAAGGCGTTTTTAGGCAGGTTTTTTTTTTGTTTGTTTCTTTTTAATGTGGTTGTAACTTAAAAAAGGCACAGTAAGAGTATATAATAAAAAGCCCATACATTAAACATGTATCCACATATACTTTCTAAACACAAACAAGTCTGGCAAGTGAAAAATCGTTAATATATTTTCATACTCCTGCGCAATAATAAGAATGGGAAGATTTTGATAGTGATGAAGGGATGAGGTGCTAAGGCTAAGATATTGCGACTAAGCTTCCAGATTTCTAAATTGTGTCATCTGTGTGATGTGTTTGTTTGTGTTTGAATTCTCATTTTGAAGTATTGTGTTTGATGATGTGATCATATAATATAATTGTGCTTGAGACTTTTCCAACTTATAATTATGCATATCTTTTGTTGGTTTCTGGTAAAAGTTAAATATGTTAAGTTTGGTTTGTTGGTATATTTTGAAGCTTACACCTTGCCTCTCCAGAAACAAACTGCCTCAGATACCCGAACTAGCCTTTTTTAAACCTTGGCCTCAAGACTATTCCTATGCATAGAGCTTTTACTGAAGTTGCTCTATTATAAATCCAGACATAAATGAGATTCAACAAACTTTAAAATTAAATAACCTGATTGACATGGAGTGCTTGAAGGACTGATGTCATCCTCTATGCATAACGGGTCAAGAACAGATATGGGACTAGGCCGCTCTGTTCTGTCCATTGCACAATCTGGATCATCTTTTCGAGATTCAAATGAGTGTGCATAATCTGGAGGAGGCGAAATGTGTTCTGCGCCTTGTAGTTCCTGATGGTGATTAACTTTGGGGGTTCATAAACACAAAAATAAACAGGTGCTAATGGGTTCTGGCTAAACATAACAATGAGAAAGTTTGCTAAGTTTGGTCTAATGACTATTAGGTCACTCCTTCTGGTCCTCAACTTTTTTCATACTTTTTGGTGCACACTACAGATTCCTTGCCACTTTTGGTCCTTTCCAGTCCCTTATCAGAAGACAAACAACTGTAATAAGCCACCATGATCAAAAGTGGCAAGCAATTCATAATTGCGCATCATGAGTAGAATAAAATGAAAGAGCATAAGAAGTTGGAACGAAGCAATAGTCATGGTACCAAAGTTTTATACAGCATGAACTACCAATAACAAAAGAAGTGAAGGAAAATCAGAACTACTCACTGTCTCTAAGCTTTCTATTGTCATTTCAGAGCTCTCTTCACCGAACGATACAGTGACATAAGAACTGTCCGTATTTATAGTAATTGAAGAGCTACTTAAATCACGCGAAGCATTTGAGACTCTTTCATCCTCCTGACATTTACTTTGAGATGTTTCTTGACTATCTATATTCCATTGAACAGTTCAGAAAACAACATAACATGGAGTAAATTGTTAAAACTGTCACCATTGTCAAAATATAATTTTAAGCTCATGTTTCCAACTTTCCACTTCCACTTCTGGTGCACAACTATAAATTTCTTAACACTTTCTTTATAAGAAAGTCCGCTCGACTCCTTTGGATTTCTTGCGACTTTTGGTCTTTTTCGGTCGCTTATCCAGAGAAAAGCAACCATAAGTTGTGCATGAATTCGTTAGATAAGTGATCAAAAGGGCCTAAAGTGCCAAAAATCAATAGTCGTGCACAGAAGTGGAGAAAAAATTAAAAGTTGTGGAGCAATAGTAGGAATGGCCCAATAATCATGGGAACATATGTGAAAAATGTTCTTGTAAGGAATGGCATATGGGATGCTCATAAGTCATAACAAAAGAAGAATACCTTGAACAGCCCCAGTTGAAGGCACATTTGCTTCCACTCTTCTCTGTGGAAAACGGATTTGATCTTCACTGCTAAAACTGTTGCTAGAGCTACTTCTAGAAGAACTATAGTAATTAGTAGGAAACGAGAGAATCCTCCCAAGAGATTTGGACAAATTCCCACTCATTGAAGACCCTTCCTTTTCCTCACCACTATCCAACATCTCGAAAATATGTTTCTTGGCCTCAAGATATATATCCGGTACCCTTTTCTTGGGATGATAATCACATGTTGAAGGAAGCGGCTTGGCAAATCTCTCTGTGTAAAAATGGTTTCTGTTTGGAGAACTCCACCCCACATTATCTCCACTAATCCCTTTCTCACTATTGTTAGCACGCTTCTTAACCTCGGGAGAGATTATTTCCCTGTGGTCCTTTCCCATAACATGCTTAAGCTTTCTTTTAATTTCAGTAAAAGAGAAGAGGGATGAGTTTCTCTCACTCGGCACCTTATTGTGAATTGGGCCAGGCTTTAGAATTACAATTTTGCTTGAAGAATGAGAGCTTCCCTGAGATTTGGTTCTCCTGTGTGACCGCTGTGGTTGCTGTTTATTATGTTCAGTGATTTCATCATCCGCTTCTTTTTGTAATCCATCGTCCAGGCTTTCAATATGTTTTACCAGATTAGAATTCGGGTCTTGTAAGAGTCTATGGAACAATTCCTTGTTAGAACGCAAGGTCTCCAGTGCATCGGTCAACTCTTTGGACTTATCACTATTAATCTCAACTTCTTCTCTTATGGGAATATTACTGTTCTTCAGTTTATGATTTATAAACACCTCAATTGCAGAGCTCAACTGCTCTTCTGTTGAACAATGCAAGTCACTGGAGCTGCAGACTTTATATCGGGAAGAAGATACTTCAGATCCTGTTCTCGTGACATCATCATCCAAACCAGACAAAGATAAATTTCTAGAATGCCTGAGAACTTCATTTGTCTTTTTAGCAGGCTTTATTCTATGGGTAGACTCAAACGGTTGTGCTTCAACTTTAGTATCATCATTGCTTTGATTCTTATGGGTGGATTTGTTGATCATATCTTCATGCATAAGTTGCTTCACCCTTGTTTTAACTTCATCACATGTTGCTAACTCTCTTTCTTTGGTGCCCTAAAGTTCGTGACATTTTAAATTGTGAATGTCAGTATATATGGACATGAGAGCTTGTAAACCAGTGTATCAGTAACCAGTTCAAGACTAAGGCAACGTTTTAGCAAAAACACATGGTATCTTGAATTCTTAAAACAATCTTATGATGCTTGAATTTTACCCTCTGTCGCTAGTATGTAATTGAATGTTTTTAAATCATGAACACAACACTTAATGGCGGCACACAGTTGAAAAGAACAATATATTCTTTCATAGAAAAGCAAGCTTGTCAAAAGCGAGCTTAAGTGACAAAACGCAGACGAGCGACAAGCTCAGGCGTATTTAAGTTTTTTGTCTTAACCCTGAACAACATATAATTTAATTATGTGTCTATGAAGTGCAGCTTATTGTGAGAAAAGGACGCTTCGCTTAGTGCTTTCGCTTGTAAAGCCCCATCTCATCTTTTTGCTTTAAAATAATTAGTATAAAGAAAAGCATGTCATATAAAAGGGTCATTCTCTCCATTTAAAACGTGCCCTACAATAAATATTTTTTCTTCCAAAATAGAACCCATTCACTTCTAACACGGATGAGGCATCTTCATAAATAATACAACTGCCAATTTTCTTCCCAAAGGAGAACTCATACATGTCTTTATGTAAATTATTAGTGTTCCCTTTTAAGGGTAAATGTCCTATTTTGAATAGAAAACAATAGTGAACCTATATAGGAATATGGTTTATGCTTTAGTCATTTAGTGCAATTTCTATTGTATTCCTTTTCGATTGCTTATCCTTATTTAATTTTTCTCGGGTAGGTTTTGGTCTAGTCCCCCTACCTTGTATGTTTCCTCTTTCAATAAATTGGTAAGGTGTTCCCAAAAAAAATTGTATTCCTTTGAGACTAGTAAAGAATGTGAAGTGGAGCTCAGAATACCTCAACTCGAACGCTGTTCTCACTGTGATCTGGACTTGTGACCTTTAAGCTTGAAGCAACACCTAGGTAGAAAAGAAAGAAAAAAGGAAGGTATCAACATCTGCACTAACAAGAATGTTCAACAGAATAAAAGGTAATGATAATAAATGAATTCTTCAAACATTTCTTACCAGCTCTGATAGTCTGCCTTCTATCTGCAAGCAGCTTTCTGGAGGATACACTACGGCGGAAGTCAAAGATCCTGATGAAACTCCACATACAACCTGCCCGATCTCTTTCATAACGTAAAGAACGCCTGTGTGCTCTCTTGGCCATTTCTTGAGATCGTTTTATGTGTTGTTTTCGTTTAGCTAAGGTTCTACTATTCACCAATCTTAGCCAAAATAAGAATGGCCAAAAGAATGACCAATTTCAGAATTTGGTTATGTTTATGTGGATCCTGAAAATCACAACCTATAAGTTAAATAATTTAAAAGTGGCTTGACCAATAATAGCAAAAAAGGAAGGAAATGAATCTGCTATGAGCCTCAGCTCTTCCATTTCAAATCAAGTTGAAGAAAGTAAAATAAAAAAGTATTCCTCACAAACACAAATTGAATAATGGGCTTTGGTGAAGATGATAAAATATGAAAAATCAAATGAAAAGCCTCTCAGATAGTTTCGCCTCACATCGAATGGATTGAAGTAAAAAGGCAAAGAAAAATTATAGTGAATTAGACAATCAAAACAAATACTATTGGCAAGTTGAACTAATGCAGCGTAAAGGAATGAATTAGTCGTAAAGACTAGATGTGTAAAAAAATATGCTACAAATTTATTCCATTGCACTACAACTAACCAAATGTTACCTCGAGTAATATCAACTAGTCAAGCCAAGTCTATTCTACAAAACACATCCATTCAGCATTTGACATGCCAGAAAAAGAAAAGTTCAAAACAATACTCTAAGATTCAAAAATATATTCATAAGATTAAAATGTGTGTATGTGGAAGTAAACAGAAAAAAAATGCAAAGAAGATACCACAAATGTAGAAAATTTACCGGAAAGGGCATTTAAAATTTAGAAGATACCACCAACAAATATAAAAACTCCAAAGAACAAACATGCAAAATAGTGCTTTAAAAATATGGATTTCTAGAACATGGGAGAGTGCTTAGTTATAAAAAAAAATATAGGGATATATCTATAAATTTTTCAACAGACAGATATGAATATATTTTTATAGAAACTTCGCTACATAACCAAATATATGGACTACATGTGCAAACATAGATGTAATTCATATATTACTACATAACCAAATGTTGGATGAAGTTGTTCAGCAAGACATTGACCACAGAACCACACTAAAATACATATAGAGAAATCCTATCACATCAACAATTTGCATACAGAAATCCCGTAGAAACCTAGAAGCCTTACGTTTGTGAGAAGCCAACTAATTTGAGAATATGGGTTTCTCAATTCAAGATTCCCGAATTTTAAGTTTGAGTTTCCGAAAATGACGAAAAGTGAGCTTTGGAATTCACTTCTTACCCGGCCAATTTCGGGAAAAAACTCAAAAAAATGGGTAAGGTTCAATATCCATATACTTTGAATATAACGGCAATGTGCAGCTTTCAAGAAAGAAAAAACTACAAATTTTTAATTGAAATTCATCCACACAATGGAGGTCAATGACCTGTAGCCTTACCTGGCAGACAAGGAATCAAATTTTGCCTTTCACTTTCCAGCAAATAGGATCTCTCGAAGCTTATGATCTCCCCTTTAACAAAAATACTAACACATCCAACGTATGATCAATCTGATCCTCAAGAATGACACTTGACCTTGAAACATCAACCTACTAACAAATATTTACCCCTAAAAGATCTGACTTTGCTTCACAAATGTTCACCTCTCTAGAATTACCTAATATGGCTGTGTTCTTCCAATTCACATAAGCCCTCATGAAAACCCACAGCCAAGATCGAAACTTTCTTCTGAATACCCTCCACAACTGGCTTCACCAACCCCAAACATTTTTTATATAAAGAAGAAACTAGGAATACATGCAATTCAGATTGAAATTGAAATATATTTTTTTCCCTGAATCAGTGGGGCATACACTTCTCCAACCATATACAACGTCACCATAAAAAGAAAACCCAAAATGCACACAAAACACTAATTTTATTGATGTTTTAAGGGCATCTATTCTATTTCCACCGACCAGAAAGTTGAACAGGGAGAAACCCAGGCGGGAAGAACACTGACGCACCTCAAATTAGGTAGAGCTTAGCGCTTTAGCTCTAGCGCATGGGGCGGCGATTGAAGTTTGAGGGGGAGACTGGAGAGGGGAAACAAAGGAAAGTGAAACTGCCATAGAGAGTGGGGGAGAGAACTTAAAGAAGGGAAAAGATTGATGAAGTGGTGGGACCGTGAATAGAAATTTGAGCTTTTTTCGTTTTAACACGGCAAAATTGAACACAAATGATCAAAAACATAACTTTGATAACAAAATCAATTATGCTCTTTGTACACACAATTGCACCCACCCTATACACACTATAAAAGCCCCAAAAAAAATTACCCCCACTTTTCCCCTCCTCCCCTTTTCCCCTCACCTCACTCGTGTAACTCCCTCGCTCCCCCCCCCCCCCCTTCTTGAAAATCAAAACACCCGCCCCTCCTCTCTTCTTCCTTCGACGATCATAAGCACCAAAAGCAAAGATAATTTCTGGATTTTACTTCCTCCACCATGGATTTTTACATGGATGAGAGCATGGTGAGAAACGACCCTGAGTTTTGGGCTTTGTTGAATGTTGTTCCCGGAGGTGGAGAAGCAGGACACGCCGGCGGAGCTGGAGAAACCGACGGACAGACGGCCGGATTAATTGAAGGTGACGACATGACTTGCGGAGGCGGAGAAGGCTCTGGACAGAAGGCCGGAGGTGGAGAAGTTGATGGACACAGTGGCGGAGGTGGAGAAGGTGACGTTGAGACGCACCTGGGCGGAGAGGATGAAGGACAGACGTCGCCGGCGGCTATGGACGTTGTTTCTGACCTCGGTAGGACTTCATCTCATGTTTGTAGTAGTTTAATGAAGATTAAAATAGCTTTCTTCTGACAGACATGTTCTTATGTGTTTATGTGTTTAATTGTTTGTGTACCTAAATAGTGGTGGATACATAATGTGTCTGTGTACCCCTAAGTTGGTATCAACTGATGCATATGTTTCTTCAAAAATCATACATCATGTGAAACTTTTGAATTGTATGTGCTTACCCCTTAGTAGTATTCAACGTGTCTGTGAAGCTTTAGAATTGTCTGTGTCTGTGCATATATCACTGTCTGTGTACTAAATTGTTTTAAACGCATGCAAACGTTTGGTGACACATGCAAGTTGTAGGAGGTGTCACTTGTTTATGTGTGTGTTTGTTTTTGTATGTAGACAGTGGAAGACTTGTTTGCTTGTGTAGTATTCAACATGTATGTTAAAGTTTGGAATTGTCTGTGTGTGCATATATCACTGTCTGTGTGTAAGTTTAAGTGTGTTCAAATGCATCAATAAATGAGCAATTTACCATAACAGATGGAGAAGGGATGGCAAAGGAGAGTGAACTTGGTACAGAGCCGGAAGTTGGTATGGAGTTTGAAAGCAGAGAAGCGATCTATGATTTTTACAAAGCATATGGGAAGCGTTTGGGATTTCCTATAAGAACTAGGAGCACAACAAAAGACAAAAGAGGAAGAGAGATTGTGTCAGTTGTACTGGAGTGTTCGCGGGCTGGTCATAGAGGTAGTCAGTCAAAAAATCAATTGAAGCCCCAACCTTCAATGCAAATAGGGTGTGGAGCTAGACTACGTGCGCACGTTATTTATTCGGGACTTTGGCAAAATTCAAAAGTGTGTCTACAACATTCACATCCTATGAGTCCAACAAAGGCCAGACTATTCCGGTGCCATAGGAGGATGACTCATGGAATGGCGAGGAAACTTGCAATAAATGAAGCTGCGGGAATACGACTTAATAAAAGCTTCACCGCGGCCGTTGTTGAAGCCGGCGGATATGATCAACTTCCCTTCATTGAAAAAGATTGTAGGAACTATATAGATAAAGTGAGACAACTTAGGCTAGGTAGTGGCGATGCAATTGCCATTCAAGGTTTCTGTGCTAAAATGCAAGACCAATGTCCCGGATTTTTCTTTGTAATTGACTTAGATGAGGAGTCAAGATTGCGTAATGTATTTTGGACCGATAATAGGTCTAGATATGCGTACAAAGAATTTGGAGATGTCATAACATTTGACACGACCTATCTTACGAATAGGTATGACATGCCTTTTGCACCATTTGTCGGGGTAAATCATCACGGGCAATCATTGCTAATGGGATGTGGATTAGTCTCTAACGAAGATACACAAACCTTTGTGTGGTTGTTTAAAGCATGGCTTGAATGTATGGATGGAATTGCTCCAATGGGGATTATTACCGACCAAGACCGTGCTATGCAAAATGCCATTGCAATTGTATTCCCAAATTCCAAGCACCGATGGTGTTTATGGCACATAATGAAAAAGGTACCCGAAAAACTCGGAGGGGATGCACACAAAGATGAAATATTGAATGTTATACATGACTGCATTTATGATTCACAATACACCCAAGAGTTTGAGGAGAAATGGCTTGACATGGTTCAAAGGTATGATGAATTTGTAAGTTTTTTTCTTCTTCTGACAGTAACTATTTCTCTGCCTCATAGACAGGTGTATTTATCATAGACGATAAAGTTTGTACGTCACGGACACAATGTGTTTGTGGGCAGAGAATAAGTTGTTTGTGATTTATTTACAAACTGACTTTGTGCACTTTAAATGTGTTCAGGTTTGCACTTGAAGAGCATGATTGGCTTCGGGTGATGTACAATGAAAGAACGCGGTGGGTACCATGTTATTTAAAGCCAACATTTTGGGCCGGCATGTCCACAACTCAACGAAGTGAGAGCATCAACGCTTTTTTCGATAAGTTTGTCAATTCCAAAACCACTCTAAAACAATTTGTTGAACAATACGGATGTGCTTTGCGTGATAAGGTGGAAAAAGAATTTCAAGCGGATACTAGCTCATTTACCAAAATGATTCCATGTGTGACTAGATATCCAATGGAAAAACAAGTTCAACAAATTTACACCCTTTCTAAGTTCGCGGAGTTTCAAAGGGAATTACTTGAAGGAAAGCTTTATTGTGATATCCTTTTATGTGAAGACGGTAGAAAATATACCGTGCAAGAGCATATGGATATTAATGGATTTAGGAAGATTGTGAACTTCCATATTGACTTTGACCCAAATACTAGTTTTGGAATATGTAGTTGTCATTTGTTTGAGTTTAGGGGCATGATATGTAGACACTTGCTTGTGATCTTTGTTCGGCTTGATATACATCACTTGCCCGAGGTGTACCTAATGAGTAGATGGAGGAAAGGCATGAAAAGGGCGTACCAACGAGTTAAAATAAATTATGACGGGTGGATTACAACGGTTGAACAACAACGTTTTGACAAGTTATGTAAGACCTTTGAGTCTCTTGCCAACATGGTTGCGGATGATGAGGCGAAATACAATGAAGTCCTCCTTTGGTTGGAAACCCAGTTGACCACATATACTCCTCCAGTTAGCCATTCTTGTATTGTTGGCAACATGACGCCACTTGAAGACCCAACAACAAATATTCGTTCCGAGGTCCCACTTCCACCTATTGGAGATCCAAAATGTACGAAGCGAAAGGGAGCCCCAAGGAAAAACCGGGCCAAGGGTCCATTAGAAAAGGGGAAGAAGAAAGGAAGGGCTAAGAAGGATAATGCACCAGCCACAACCACAACAATCCAACATGGTAATGGTGAAGGCCCTAGTAATACTGCAACTAATGTGCCAAGGCTGTACTCTAATGGTTTAGATTTAAATTTATCTTTGGTGTGAATACATGTACTATGATGTATTGGTTTTTGTTGTATCATCAATCACACTGTTTTTAGTCACAGACAATATTATGTCCTCATAGTCAGATCGGTGTTCAGCCACAAACAAGAAAATTGACTCATAGACACAAACATAAGGTTGTAAAGAAGCACATATGAACATTATGTTTTATGAACTATAAGCTTTAATTGAACAAGTTTTTAACTGACTTTGATATTCAAATTATTCAAGACTACTTAATTTAGTAAAGTACTATGCTATATTGAACAAAATCTATAATTGCAAAAAATTAATAAATGTGCATTACCCCAGCGGCCAATGTATATAAATAATATAATATACTCACATACACATGCATTTAGAAACACTTGAGACTTCATAACCCGTAATCCATACCGAAATGCTATAAATCAAGAAAAAACCATCAGTCATTTTGTTCGAATGTTACACGATTCATTTGAACCCTCTTGGGAATAACCTTGTAGGATACTGTACAAGGTTGATTACAGTACAACAGTGTACATTATCATACATTTCTTTCCAAAAGCTTACCAAAATATACAAAACAGGTATTTAATGTTTGTTACATGAGAACCGTCATCATCATGGCCGTACCAATGTTTTTACATGAGCAAAAAATTATACATTTGGATGTGAGCAAAAAATAGAAAAGTGCATGTGTCTAAGAAACTGTCTTCCTCAAATTCCAAAGTCGCAGGGCAAAGTGCCATCTCTTTCTGGCCACGTTCGCATACTCGCAATGTGGGCTCAAGGGTAGTCCCAACATCAGTGCCTCCGTATAAGAAATTACCATGAGTCCACAAACAGTTCTGCAACACAGACATAAAAAACAATTATGAAGTACTCGCAGACAAAATTGTACACAACACATAAACAATTATTAAGTGATCACAGACAAAAATGTACACAACACATAAACAAGTTCTTGTTCAACACATACCCTCCCTTCTGTTGCGGTACATCTGCCACTGCCTCAGCATTCCATTGCTTTGCCTCACGCACATCTGGGTGGACTTGTATGACTCGGAAGAGGAGCGGAAGTCTCACGCATAACTTTGAGGCATGCAACCTTGACCTACTTGTTTTCATTGAGTCATACACACGCACCACTTTTGATTGAAGGTCAATTTCCGCTAAAACCCAATGCATACCTACAACATTTAGCGGTACGTACACCTGAACACAATAACAAATAAATAATACATTAGCAGTCACTTTGTTACTCTAATAAAAGCAAGAAAACAATGAAATTTGACTCATGAAATAAATACACAGACAATTAAATGAAGACTTTAAGCACTTACTTTTTCCAACCCTCTCCAGTCAACACTTGGTAGACACCTATCAGCAAACCAAACATCCTCATCCTTATCATCCTTACTCAAGACTTGATGCTACACGAACATAACGTTTTAATTACATAAACAATTATGTAATTAATGATTTACGAACAAATCATAAATTATTAAGTAAGTTTGGTTAAAATAAACAACACATACCGTAAAGTAAGGATTCATTAGCTTATACGGCTTCTCCGACTTACAATCTTTTAGAACCAGGTACGAAAGAGCATCCATATGCTAATAAATAATAAAGTCAAACATATATATTGATGACAAAACTTTAGAAAGTTGTGGAATAGATAAGGCACTCACATAGGACCATAATGTCTTGTCTGGTTCAACAAGCTTACGGAAAAAGTCCCTGTCCACTTCATCACATGATGGCAGATTCAGAACAACCGTTGACGATTCAACATTGTCAGCTTCTTCTATCCAAGCCTTCAGAGATGCAATATCTGCAACAGTTGGGTGAAACAGAGCAGGCAGAATTGAGACAATCGGTTCAACATATGGTGAGCATTGGTACTTTGAACGAGACCGTTTTCTCTTTTTCACTTCTTTCCCGCTCAAAAGTTCAACATCGTCAACATCTACCGGTGCACTACCAACATCGTGTCCATCCCATTCCAAATTTTCAAATGGAGCGGGCGCTGTTAATGTAGGTAGGTTGTCGTCCTCCACCTGCATACATTCCCATTACACACAGGCATATTTTAGTACACACAGACAAAGATTTATATGCACACCAACATTTATTTGAACACATAAACAATACAGTCTTCATACTTAGTTCACATATCATTAAGGCAACCTGAGTTCACAACCCATGCAATTAAATGCTTTTTCAAGAATCTAATTTCACAACACATAACATACTCAGTTAACTTACATCATGCCAACATTGACATTAATACACACACAATACAAACTCCAAAACACATATTTACCTCGTTTAAGCACATCATTAGATCTGGGAAGGTGTTTCCTTCCTTATTCTGCTCACTTTCCCAATTCACCTATTACATAAAGAAGCACTTCATTTCTCATTCCCAAAAAATAACAACATAGATACATAAAAAAATATACCTCATTCACCACACTCGAGATGATGATATCTGGCCGTGTGCAACCTTCCCTATCACCAGCTTCTTCATTTACAACCGCGGTGTTCATCGGCACTGGTTCAGGGGCATCGTTTGGTTCCTCCGAGGACAGTTTCTCTTCACTGTCAACCTGACCGTCAACCTGACCGGCATAATTCTTAATCACAGCACCATCTTCACCCTCAGCAGTTTGTACTATCTTCTCAGCCACACCCTCAGCCGCACCTTCATCCTGATGAACCACTTCATCATCATTAACCTTATGAACCTACAATACAAGTAGTTGAATTTGTTAGTCACCAAGGTAATGAAAGTGGCCAGTGAATGACACACGGAAGTAAGTTAGAACATACCTCTTGGTCAACTGATGGATTCTGATTGTTAATCAACTTCAAGAGTAGCACCTTTATTTCTGAAATACTATCCTCAACACCAGTAATCTTCTTCTCCACCCTTTCGACACACAGCCGTAGGTCCCGCATCTCTTTCAATATTCTTTGTTTTTCAAAAATGCGAACGTCTTCCTGGATTCTTTCATCTTCTTCCTCTCCCTCCTCTGAATCATCAACCTTCACCTCCTACGAAAAAAGTATTACTCAAATTACGGCTATTTGAAATTAAGTTAATGAATGAGACACACGTACCTCTGGCAAGACCAGTCGTATAAGCTTTGAGTAATGAAATTTGCGTGCAGCAGTCCAATTTAGCAAAGGCACTTCATGATTAGCCACTTTCTTTGCAAAGTTGTTACCAACTTCAGGAATTTCTTCGTAAGCCCACACCTATAGAAATAAGAATAAACACAACCTAAATGTATATATATAGTTATATATATGCAACTAAATGTATATATATAGTTATAGTTTAAATTTAAGAATAACTATGTGGAAAACCGTATATATATACCAAATAAGAATAAACACAAACTAAATGTCAAATATAACTATGTTTAAATTTAACATGTAATTAATATCCATAGTTATTCAATCCATAGTAATATATATTTATCTCCTATATATAAATAAATAAATAAATAAATAAGTAGAATAGGGAAGTTGTCATATATACCTGCAAAACTAGTGGAAAACCGTATAATGATAACTTTGCATTCTTATATTTAGGATTGCCCTGCTTTTTGTCCTTGAACTTCTGAGGTTGGTCATGCATC
The DNA here is from genome assembly GCA_945859915.1 of Cuscuta epithymum. NCBI lineage: Eukaryota > Viridiplantae > Streptophyta > Magnoliopsida > Solanales > Convolvulaceae > Cuscuta > Cuscuta epithymum. The sequence goes on along the minus strand of CAMAPF010000075.1, from coordinate 1,847,575 downwards.
AGGTCCTTCATATGCTTCACTAATATCTTGTATGAACGAAGTGACCACGGACACTTCTTGAACTCCTCTAAATCATTCACCAGTCTGATTGATGAAGCATTTATCCTCGTAGTGTTGTCCTTTGCTAGCAAAACGCACTCAATGTAGTACAACGAGGCCAACTTCACAGCATCCATCGAATCAGCACGTGTGGAAAACCTCAGTTTCTTAAATCTATTCTTCAAAGTGACGTGAGTAATGTCAACTTTGCCACCAAAATATTTCTGAGCAAGGGCCCCTACTGGTTCAGCTTCTTCGGCAGATTCGTGTCCTGAATCATGTCCAACATCCTGTTCAGAATCTTCATCCCCAGCTGCCTCAGGTTCTGGTTCAACACCGTTTGGTAATCCACTTATGTAGCAAAAGTCCACATAAGTAAACTTATACAGTGTATCCCCAATGGCAAACCAGAGCTCATCATCCGGTTGCTCCTTCACTAGGTGTAAGGCCAACATGTGCAATATTTGCCCAGAATTGTCTGTCTCTGGGATGTCAATCAGATGCCCCCATGGTAAATCCCTAAACACTTCCCTTTGTCTTTCAGTTAACCTCTTTTTTACCCAGTTCGCTGCATTCCTAAAGTCTAAACACACAGAGTACTGCGCGGGGAAATAGTCGTGACTCGGAATGCGTAACTTTAGCGGACTGCCAGTTGGACAAACAGAAATGTCAAACATAAAATAACACCCCACATAAAACTTACACCAGCACACACATAACTTATAAACATAGACAAAGGAACTACGCTGTAATAGACACAATTTCATTCACAGACAATTACTAACACTCCAAATGAACCACACCACTACACAGCCAACTTATGAACTCCAAATGTACATTATTTGATTCACAGACAATAATTAACAACAAATTTACTTTACACCACCACACAGGCAAGTTATAAACATAAAACAAAACAAATATATTATATCACAAACACAATTTCATTCATAGACAACAATTAACGCCTAATGAAGATTTCACCACCACACACACACACCTTATACACATCAACAAAGGAAGCATACCATATCACACATAAGTGTTGATTCAGACACAATACTTCACATATTCAGTGTATAAACCAGCCCACAGTTCCATGTTCAAAGATTGCTAAAAACCCAAGAAATAAAAAAAAAACCTAAAAACAAACAAAGGTTGGGAAATGATACATACTACTCCACCATCTCTGACAGTGGGGTTCGCACAATTGCTGAGCTTCGTCGTCCTAAACACGTGCGCGAGGATGGGGCCTCCTCGCTTCAAACCTCTAAACGCTTGGACAGGGCTTCGAATGTCCCAATTTGAGAAAAGTTACTGCGAAAGGGGGGGAGCGAGTGAGCTTCCGGAGATGGATGCCGGTTCACACCTCAAACGCAGAGAGCTCATGGGGATATGGGTGACAAGTATGGGTGGGGGAGAGGAGTTTCGACTCTCAAAGGCGGCGGGTGTTTTGATTTTCAAGAAGGGGGGGGGGGAGCGAGGGAGTTACGCGAGTGAGGTGAGGGGAAAAGGGGAGGAGGGGAAAAGTGGGGGTAATTTTTTTTGGGGCTTTTATAGTGTGTATAGGGTGGGTGCAATTGTGTGTACAAAGAGCATAATTGTAACAAAATATACTCTGAAACACGATTTCAGCCGTTTGTGGCAAGTTATGATGCACAAACAGGTTTTGCATGTCGTTGAAAACAACCAAAAAAATTAGGTCAGGTTTACTAACACACATTTTCCAGTTTTTTCAGAAAACTTGAGAACTAAAATAGAAAACGTGTTTACCAAAGAAAATTGCTGTAAAACTGGAGAAAGAAAAACAGACAAAATGTGTTTATCAAATTGTTTTCCAAAACGAAAAAAATGAGGCATGCCTCCATTTTCCTTAATGAATTGGAGAAGTGACTTTTAATAGTTTTCCAAATTTGAAAAACGCGAATGCTACAGCGCCGCTGCAATGAATTTGCATACTTACTCCTAGTGGTGCATCCGATCCAGCTCCGGTGTCGGTTCCATTCCGATCCCGCTGCGGTGTCGGCTCCATTCCGGTCAACGACCCGGTGGTCCGGTTCGGTCATTAACCTGACAATACTTGTCCGGTCTGATCAACGGCAAGCAATCCCGGTCCGGTCTGATTGAAGACCCAATGATCATGGTCTGATCCGTTCGAAGACTCAATGATCCTGGTGCGATCCGATCGACGATCCTACAGTCCCTATCCGGTCTAGTCCATGACCTGGCGGTCCCTGTCCGGTCCATGACATCGCGGCCCCTTCCCGGTCCGCGACCTAGTGGTCCCTAACCTATCCCATCAATGACCCGACGATCCTTTTCGTCTGATCAATGAACCGATGGTCCTTTTCCTATCCGGTCCACGACAATGCGATACATGTCTGGTCGACAGGTGGGCAGTCTCGGTCCAATCCAGTATGGTCAATGACTCGGCGGTCTCCGTTCGGTTAGGTCAACGACTCGGCGGTCCCTACCTGGTCTGGTCAATGACCTGACGGTCCGGTCATTGACCCGGTGATCCCTGTCCATCCGATCGAAGATCGAGCAAACTCAGTCTGGTCCGGTCGACGACTCAGTGGTCCATGTCCGGTCCACGACCCGATGATCCCCCGTCAAGTCCAGTCCACGACCGCGCGACCCCTTTCCAGTCCAGTCGACGACCCGGCGGTCCCTGTCCGATCCGGTCAATGACCCATCGATTCCTGTCCGGTCCCATCGATGACCGACGATCCTTGTTTAGTTTGATCCACGTCCAGGCGGTCCCTGTCTATTTTAAAATTCATTTTTAAAGTGAAGAGTTTAAAAGAGCGTTGAGTTGCCAACCTATATGGAAATGAGAAAAGAATTCGACAAACTAACCGTTGAGATCGACCGGTACCGGCCGGTTTTGGTCCCGACTTCCCTATATGTGGGGCGTGGTACCCTACTTAGGTTGGACTAGGTTTAATTTCGGAATGAGACCGCACCTTCGGTCTTCTGGACAATCACAGAACTGAGTGAAAAAAATTGATGAACATGTTTTCAGATTTGAAAATGAAAAACTAAAAAATTAAAACAGAAAATTGGAGATAGAAAAACTAGAAAATGAAAACAGAAAATTGGAGAGTGACAAACAGAAGTAGAAAACTATAAAATATCTCTGTTAGTAAACAGGCCCTAAGTTTTTAACAAATGTAATAGACTATTTCAAAATATATATATATATATATATATATATATATATATAATAAACCAGAACTAAAAACAATTTACATAATCGATGGTCCAACGAAATCGACTTAAACAGACCACATAAGATCAAATAAGAAAATTTTGGCCTTGTCAAAAAATTTCAAATCATGTGATAAGAATGTGGGAGTTTTTAGATTGTTTTAATTCGGCTTAAAAAATTCAGTTTTTATTCAATCTGGTCTCTTTATGTATGAAATTTGTGGTCCAATCTAGTATGGACTGAAGAGTAGGTGTTTGTTTTAAGTGTTTTTTATAACTGTCAAAGTATGGTATGATCCGATCTGATCTTTTCATGTCTGATTTGATTTGCGACGGAGACCAATCGATCAAAAATATTCTTAGTCTATTGGGGCCTACAATTTTCAACATAAATTTGGGACTGAATGCAATTAATAGATTAAAGTGTGCTACATCCGTCCCACTATGTTTGGGACAAAGGTGTGTGACACAACTTTCAAGAAAAAGTGGAATTACGTGGTTGATATTGAATCGATAAAGTGTGAATAAAGTAAGAATGAATTGTAACCACTCAAATATTACCAAATATGGTATGGGGCAAACATAATGGGACGGACAAAAAAGATAAAACGAGACAAAGTTATAGGGACGAAGGGAGTAATTCTTAATTGAAATTGAAACAATCACAAGAATAATTAATTTGATCTTACAACATACGAAAAGACCATAAAATGATTTCTTATTATGGTATATGCAACAACTATAAATAGGAAAAATAATAATATATTAACACATTAATTGAATTATAATGAATATGAAAAACCTTCAATAGAAACAATGTCTATAATCTCTAAAGTATACCAAAATTGGTGTAACAAATATATACTCACAAATATAAAATTATGCGAAGTGTAGTATGAAAATTGCTTCCTCAATTGGTTGAAGGCCCAACGTACAACTCAAGAATTGACCATCGCCCCACCCGCCACTTTATGGAGGAAACAACCGAAGTCGAAGATTTTGATTGATTATTGATTAGAAAATTTATTTCATTTATTTAATTTTTCTCAATTCTCAATTGTACTTCTTATTTCAAATAAACATACTTGAACTTATATATATATATATATATATATATATATATATATATATATATATATATATATATATATATATATATATATATATATATGTTGGGTTAAGGGCCCAAGCCGAGGTCCGGCCCACTACCCATTTTGCCAGACGAACGTCCAGTTAGAACACTAGGCCGGCCCACAGGCCCATGTTCCTCGAGGATGGACGAATGTCTGGTGTTGGGGGACTCAGGCCCAGCAGCTCATCTCGACGGACGTCTATGCAGGGACGAGGAGCAGAACCACGGGCCACCAGGGATGGCGACGAACGTCCCCAGAGCAAGCCTGTAGTCATCGGAGAAAACCCAGTCCGCATGGTGAGTATCTATCAAGGCCAGGAGACGAGCAGCCGATATCTCTCAAGGGTCCCTTGGAGCAATCCAACTCACTCCCCGGTGGACGAACGTCCCCACTGATCCGGCGGGAAACCTAGATTCTGGCGGGAAGTGCATTTAATGCTAAAGATTTGGTAGTTGGGACACCAGCGGTCCACAGGATGCCACGTCACTACAGCCACCTGCCCATTGGCGGGTATAAATAGAAGCATTTATTCCATTGTAAAGGGTTGGCAACTTTCTATTCTTAGCATACTAGCTTCAGCATTCTTACTCGCAGCATTTCTAACTGCCTTGTAAGACGAACGGCCGACGTGCCTTTGTTAGCAAGTAGATTGTACTTAGGGGAGTTATTACGAAGTTAATAATACCTATTTACATTGCCTGCTATTACTCTTGTTCCCTGATCCATCTGATAATTGTGGGCTAGACACTCATACACCTCACTCCACTCGAAACCTTTGGGCTTACGTGTTGGGTCCACGGGTTGAAGGAATAAACCTCAACACTGGCGCCGTCTGTGGGAAACTGAACAAAAAGTTTCCAGAAACTCTCCCAAACAGCTACTAAGTCTACCTACTGCAAACACGATGTCAGGAAGCAACACCCAGCGTGATCTCTCCGAGCGTCTGGAGTCGAGCCGCCGGAATCGCGGCCAGAACTCGGAACTATCCGCAACAATATGGACTTCAGGGGGAAACGGGGGTATCACTGACCTCATTCCCCTGGAGGCCAGGCAGGATCCCCGCCTCATGCGTGAGCTCGCAGACACCATGCGTCGCATGGCGGACGAGCGGGAGGCCCGAGAGCAGGTGTACTCTGCAAGCACTCAGCGAACGCCCCTCTCTCCCATACGCCACATGCAGTCGTACGATGATACGACGGGATCCAGTGACCACCGGCCCTCAGTCCACGAGCGGCTAGGTGGGGGTTCAGGCTCCCGTGAAACGGGAGGGCGGACCAGGGTCAGCATCGCTGCATCCAGGGCTCTCACACCATCAGTTCCTCGCCAGATTCCGCGGGGAGACGAGACCCCAAGGGTCAACACCGTTGGACGACGTTTCCAACGGCGCGGTGCGCAGATTTTCAGACGGCCGCACGATGTTGTGGCCGCTCAGCAGATCGCCACCCCCGAAGCCGTGCCCCCTGTGTCCCCCGGAAGGGCCGCACAGGACGCACGGCTGGAAGCCATGGAGAGGCAGATAGCCGAGATGAATAGGCGGGCGGACGCCGGCTCGGCCACACCCTCCTTCTCTCTCACATCACCTTTTACTCCACGGGTGATGAGCGTCGAGATTCCCCGGGATTGCAGACCCCCGGGGAACTTGGTGTATAATGGGGCTGGTGATCCCAAGGCCCATCTGATAAGCTACCAGGGAAACCTGTCCATGCTGGGAGCATCGGACGAGGCCATCTGCAGATTGTTCTTCAGCACCCTCAGGGGGCCAGCTCAGGAATGGTTCGGCCAGCTGAGGCCAGGCACCATTGATTCATACGAACAGCTTTCCCGGCAGTTCATGGCACAGTTTGCTGCCAGCACCACCCCCAGGAAGGACGTCACGGCACTCGCCCACATCAAGCAAGGGCGGGACGAACCGCTGGCTAGGTTCCTAGTGAGGTGGAGGGACGAGGTACTGCAGGTCGACGACCTGGACGAACGTCTGGCCACCAACATGTTCACCAGTGCGCTAGCCACAGGGGATCTATACCGGGACCTGAGGAGGAATCCCGGCACCAGCTACACCGAGGTTTTGGCTCGGGCACAAAAATATGCCTCCATTGAGGAGGAGATCAGGCAGCGGGACGGAGTTCCCGCAGCCCAGCCTAGGAAGATGGCGGACAGGCTCGGACCTAAACCAGGACCCGGGCCCTCGCCCCCGAACAAAAAGAAGAGGGTGGACGGAGCAATGATTCCGTGGAAAGCTCCCTCCGGAGACAACCAGACGCGGCCGGACGACCGCTATATACCATTGGCATATCCGGTGAGCCAGATCTTCGAGGCCATCAAGGACAAGGGCCTCCTGACGGAACCTCAGGATATGAAGAAGTACATGGGGCTTGACCAATCGGCTTACTGTGAGTACCATCAGAGGATCGGCCACCTGACGGACAATTGCAGCCAATTGAAGAAGGCAATCGACGAGCTGATCCGTCAGGGGTACTTGGGCGAATTCACCCAGCTGCTGAACAAAAACAGTCAGCAGAAACCGACCCCGAGGCACAAGACATGGCGCCGCGACGACCGGCGCGAGGCAGAACCTCAGGACGTGGATTATCGGAATGCAGATAAACGTCCGGAGGGATCCCTCGGCCCGAAGGGCAAGAAGAAGAAGTTGGAGATCAAGGTGATCTTCGGGGGCGCTGAGACAGGAGATACACCCGCCGAACGGAAAAAATTTGAGAGATCACTGTATGTGGGTTCCGTATCAACACCCCCCACCAAGCGCAGCAAAATCAAGGCAATTACCTTCGGCCCCGCTGATCTGCCAATGTCGCCAGCACCGCACAGGGACGAGCTGGTGATCAGCATGGACGTGAACGATGCCATCGTCCGCCGCGTCCTTGTTGACACCGGGAGCAGTGTGAACGTCCTCTACTGGGAGGCTTTCGAAGGGATGAAGCTCAGGAAGGACATGCTGCACCCCCTACGCACCCCGCTGTCCGGCTTCACCGGGGATTGCATCGACGCCGAGGGTACCATCGCCTTGCCAGTAGAGATCGGCGACGGTCCTCATACGGCCCGAATCAGCATGACGTTCGTCGTGGTCCGCCTAAAATGCGCCCACAACGCCATTTTGGGCCGACCCGGCTTGGAAGACTTGGAGGCCATATGCTCCGTACGGCACTCATGCATCAAATTCCCCACCGACACTGGAGTGGGAGTGGCACGTACGGACCCGCATATGGCCAGAGCCTGCTACACGAAGGCGATGGAGAAGCTCAACGAGCGGGAGGCTCGGGTCAACAGCATCTCCGAGAAGGCCAAACAGGCCGACTTGGACGCCCATCTGGAACCAGCAACTCTGCTGGAGGAAATCGAGCTCGACGACCCGACGGACAGGAAGGTGTCCATCGGTGCAGATCTAGAGCCGGAGATCAGGGCGGGGGTCATAGCTGTCCTGCGGAGGTTCCGTGCCTTGTTCGCCAGAGGACCGGAGGACATGCCGGGTATCGACCCCAACCTCATATGCCACAGACTCGCCGTGCGGCCGGACGCCAAGCCTGTGCAGCAAAAGAAAAGATACATGGCGGCCGACCGACGCGATTTCATCAGGAAGGAGACGGCAACTCTCCTCAGCATTAAACACATCCGGCCGGTCATCCACGTGGAGTGGCTGGCCAACGTGGTACTAGCCCCGAAGGGCGACACTTGGCGGATGTGCGTCGATTACTCGGACCTGAACAAAGCTTGTCCGATGGATCCATACCCCGTTCCGAGGATCGACTTGCTGGTAGATGAAACGGCAGGCTGTGAGCTGCTCAGTTTCATGGACGCATTCAGGGGCTACCATCAGGTGTTCATGCACCCCGACGATGCCGAGAAGACGGCGTTCGTCACGGCGGACGGCGTGTATTGCTACATCGTCATGCCGTTCGGCCTGAGGAACGCCATGGCTACCTTTCAGAGGATGATTGGGATGTTGTTCAAAGACGTACTTGGAAAGACAATGGAAGCTTACGTGGACGACATCCTGATCAAGAGCAAGAGAAAGGAGGACCATGTCCAGGACATGGAGAAGGTCTTCGGCATCATGGAGAGGGCCAGCATGAGGCTCAATCCGAAGAAATGTGCCTTCGCCGTCCGGGGCGGCAAGTTCCTCGGCTACATGATGAGCGAGCGGGGGATCGAGCCTAACCCGGAGAAAGTAAAAGCCATTATGGACATGGAGGCCCCTAAGAACCTAAAGGATGTGCAGCGACTCACCGGGCGTCTGGCGGCCCTGAGCAGATTCTTGTCCAAACTGGCTGATAAGGCGATCCCTTTTTTCCAGATCATGAAGAAGGCCAATCCCTTTGAGTGGACCCCGGAGTGCCAGGCTGCCTTCGAAGATTTCAAGATGTATCTCTCCTCCCCGCTCGTCCTCACCAAAGCGGATCCCGGGGAGAGATTGTACATGTATCTGGCAGTGGCCGACCTGGCTGTGAGTGCCGTGCTGCTGAAGGAATCTGAAGGCGTTCAGCGGCCGATATACTTCGTGAGTAAGGCGCTGAACGGCCCCGAGACGAGATACACACTGATGGAGAAGACGATCCTCGCCTTGATTGCATCCATCAAGCGCCTGGCGCCATACTTTCAAGCACACCCGGTGACCGTCTACACAACGCAACCCCTCGCCACCATCCTCAGAAATCCAATGGCAAGCGGGAGGATAACTAAGTGGTCCCTGATGATCGGCCAGTATGACGTGGACTTCAAACCAAGGCCGACGATCAAGGGACAAGCACTGGCAGACTTCATTGCAGAATGCACCGCGCGCACCGAGGACGAAACCCATGACAGCAACGACTTCGATAAATGGTGGGAGATGTACACCGATGGGGCCTCGAGCGCGCGGGGTTGTGGCGGGGGAGCGGTGATCACTTCCCCCGAGGGTTTCAAGGCCTATTACTCCATGAAATTCGAGTTCAAGGTCACCAACAACGAGGCTGAATACGAGGCGCTGATCGCAGGACTAAAATGCGCGAAAGCCCTCGGAGCAGCTCGTCTGAAGGTGAGAATGGACAGCCAGCTGGTGGTAACCCAGATGAACGGCACGGCAGAAACCAGGGAAGAGAGAATGAAGGTCTACAAAGAGCTGGCGGAGGAACAGACCGCACAATTTGAACAGGTGGTGCTTGAGCAGGTATCGCGGGTGGAGAATGCAGAGGCGGACATACTGTCGAAACTAAGCAACCCCCCAACCGATGACCCGGCATCAAGCATCCCCCGACACATCAGAGGCTTCGTCAGGCAGGAGGTATTCCCAGTACCGGCGACGGACGTCATCCGGGTGGAGGTTATCTCCGTTGCTGAACCTAGCTGGGTAAAGGAGATAGCAGATTATCTCAGAGATGGAACACTCCCTGAGCCCGAAGGCGATGGCAGTACAGGAAGAGCTGCGTGGATAAAAAGGCGTGCCCCTAACTTTGAACTTATTGACGGGCAGCTCTACAAGAAGACGTTCGGCGGGCCCTACCTCAGATGCCTCCCGCCGAGCCTGGCGGCGGCAGTGATCGAAGAAATACATGAAGGGATCTGCTCCAGCCACCAGGGCCCCCGGACCTTGGCCAGAAAAATCATCCTGCAAGGCTACTACTGGCCGACCATACAGCAAGATTGTTTCAATCATACCCGGAAGTGCGCAGTATGCCAGCAGTATGCACCTGTCCCTGGCCGCCCAGCAAGTTCTACACCCCAATGACCATCGCACTACCTTTTGCTAGGTGGGGAATAGACCTGCTGGGCCCTCTGCCAACGGCTGCTGGTGGAAGGAAGTTCGTAATCGTGGCGATTGATTATTTCACGAAGTGGGTCGAGGCCGAGCCATTAGCCTCCATCACTGAGTTCCAATGCCAGAAGTTCGTCTGGCAGAACATCATTTGCCGATTCGGAATCCCAGAGCAGATCATCACTGACAATGGCCGGCAGTTCGTCGGCAGAGGCTTCGAGGCATACTTGGCAAAGTGGGGCATCAGGCACTCTAAGGCCTCGGTGGCCTACCCGCAGGCCAACGGCCAGGTGGAGAACATGAACCGGACCATCATGGATGGGATCAAGAAGAAATTAGAGGACTACGCCTCCACCTGGCCGGAACAGCTGAATTATGTCTTGTGGACTTATAGGACAACGCCCAGAACGGCGACGGGGGAAACCCCTTTCGCCTTAGCTTATGGTTTCCAAGCTAAGGTACCGACGGAAGTATTGGTCCCTACACACCGCACCAAGCACTTCCAGCCGGAGGACAACGAGTCCAACCTACGAACGGAGCTCCATTTCATTGAGGAACGGAGGGACCTAGCGGCTCGACGCATGGAAGAATATCACAGGGCCACCCAGAGATACTTCAACAAGGCTGTGAAATTCCGCGAAATGGAGGCCGGGGACCTCGTACTCAGGAAAAGAGAGAAGAGCAAGCCGCTCGAAGGCGGCAAAATGGCGAAGAACTGGGAGGGACCTTACCGGATCATCAGAAGGTACAACCAGGGGACGTTCCTCCTCCATACCCTGGAGGGGAACCATGCCGGGATGTGGAACGTTGAACACCTGAAGAAGTTCTATCAGTAGTTAGAGGTTGATGTCCTCGTTATGTTTTCACTCCCATGTAAAATGACCGGACGTCGTCAATAATAAAGGCCCCCTATTTTTTACAACATTTCTGTTCTTGCCAACGACCGCTAAAGAAGGGAATCTCGATGCAGATACACCTGTTCCTCCTTATGATGTCTGAGGATACCGAACGTCTCCTCAAAGTAGGGACGCCGGTAGGACCAAGGACCAAGGACGAACGAAGCACAGGGAATCTCGATGCAGATACACCTGTTCCTCCTTGTGATGTCTGCGGATGCCGAACGCCCCCTCAGAGTAGGGACGCCGGTAGGACCGAGGACCAAGGACGAACGAAGATCACCTCCCCTAAAAAAAAAAAAAAAAAAAAAAAAAAAAAAAAAAATGGGGAGAAGAGGAGAGAAGCTCCTACACGGAAGGGAATCTTGCCCGGGTGTGCCAGATCTTCCCCCACCGCCGAAGGCGAACGCCTCTCGATGTAGAGGTTAGTAGAGACGTGGAGGGGGCTAGACGAACCAAGGGAGCCTGCCAAGATAAACCTGTTTATCCCACAAATGACCATGGATCGATGGACGTGGGATAACGAAGACGGGAACCCGTGAGGGTAAACCTGTTCGTCCCTGCGAGTCCCTTGGGTACCGAACGTCTTCTTCGAAGCAAGAGACGCCGGTAAGACTAAAAGGGCCACGGACGAACGAAGAAGGGGGGAATCTCGATGTAGATAAACCTGTTCTTCCTTGCGATGTCTGCGGATACCGAACGTCTCCTCGAAGTAGGGACGCCGGTAGGACCAAGGACCAAGGACGAACGAAGCACAGGGAATCTCGATGCAGATACACCTGTTCCTCCTTGTGATGTCTGCGGATGCCGAACGCCCCCTCAGAGTAGGGACGCCGGTAGGACCGAGGACCAAGGACGAACGAAGATCACCTCCCCTAAAAAAAAAAAAAAAAAAAAAAAAAAATGGGGAGAAGAGGAGAGAAGCTCCTACACGGAAGGGAATCTTGCCCGGGTGTGCCAGATCTTCCCCCACCGCCGAAGGCGAACGCCTCTCGATGTAGAGGTTAGTAGAGACGTGGAGGGGGCTAGACGAACCAAGGGAGCCTGCCAAGATAAACCTGTTTATCCCACAAATGACCATGGATCGATGGACGTGGGATAACGAAGACGGGAACCCGTGAGGGTAAACCTGTTCGTCCCTGCGAGTCCCTTGGGTACCGAACGTCTTCTTCGAAGCAAGAGACGCCGGTAAGACTAAAAGGGCCACGGACGAACGAAGAAGGGGGGAATCTCGATGTAGATAAACCTGTTCTTCCTTGCGATGTCTGCGGATACCGAACGTCTCCTCGAAGTAGGGACGCCGGTAGGACCAAGGACCAAGGACGAACGAAGACTAAAAGACTCCAAAAAAAAAAAAAAAAAAAAGAAAAAAAAAAAAAAAAAAAAAAAAATGCCAGACGAGCATGGAGCAAAGAATGATTTTTATTCCTCGGCACTATTGGCCGGAAAATTACAATGTATTAGAGTACAATACAAATAATGAAAAATTGTATAAGTACAAGATGATGAGCAGAGAATCACGGCAGATCGGCGTCCGGAGCTGGAGCTTGGGAAGGGGCCTGCTTGGATTTGTCACTAGCTGCGGCTTCCTCCTGCTCCTTCAGCAGCTCAAGGGCCCCTGCATGAGCGTCTGCCATCAAGACGTCGAAACCAGCCGCCTCCGGATCAAAGGGAGCCCCAAAGTGACGCTCAAACGTCGGGAGATTCTCCGCCACTAGCCCAACCATACCTTTGCGGTAGGTGTCATCGGCGAGATCGTCAAGGAAACGACGTCCGGTGGGTGTGGCCTGGAGCAATTTTACCCCGTCTTGATAGGCATCCGGGCAGGTGGCCAGGAACTCGCCGACGAGCCGCGGGAGGAACTTCATGGCCATAGTGTGGATGGCGCCAGTATAAGCCTTGGACTTCTGGAAGGCAATGGAACCAGACTCCTTGATTTTGGCAACATCGGCCTCATAAATAGGGACATGATTGTCCACGCCCGTCTGGCGAAGCTCCACCTTGGCTTTATCTACGGCCCACATCCGGCTGCGCAGATCTACAAGCTCGGCCTCCTGCTTCTTGAGGAGCTCCTTCTGAGAGGCATTCTCCTGGACGAGCTTATCGTAGGCATCGGCTTTCTCTTGAAGAGTGCCAGCCCTGCCTTTTGCACTCCTCAGAAGGGCGTCGCTTTCGGCCCGCACCCTGGCCATTTCCCTGCCTTGGTGCTCGAAGGCCATCCGGGCCCTGTGGAAGTAAAGCCCGGCCTTGTCCAAAGTACTCTGGCCACACTCCAGAAGATCTTCGGGTGCCTCCTGAGCAGCAAAATCCTGGGGGACCTTGAGATTCAGGCCGCACCATATAGAGGATGCTGTTTGGCCAAAGAGCATCATCGACTCTTTGCGCGGGCCAACCCCGGAAAATTCAATCAAACCAAGGGAGGACCCATTGGTCTCCGGGGGCGAGGGAGGACGAGCATCGTCAGAATCCTTGGCAGTCTGGACATCACTATCCCGGAGACGACGAACGTCAGAGGTTCGTGGGGGAGAAGGACGGGACTTGTTCCGAGAGACGGGCTTCCGCTTAAGGGGACTTCCGGGCTCCCCATCAGAATCATCGGCCACTATAATAGCCTTTGAGGCAGTACCCTCGACGCGCGGTTTCTTGGAGGCACCAGCTCCCAAATCATCCTCGGTCCGGGCCCGAATCACCCGAGTTTCAACCTTGGGGACGAGCGGCTTCCCGGGCTTGTCATGCCCTCTGTGCCCACGATCGGCGGCAGACGGAGCGGCATTGTCTCGGCGCATGGTGGACGTGGATGGAAAAACTCCTGCATAAAGGGAATCAAGGCGTTCAGAACCATAACAGCGAAGAGAGGTTAAAACAATGCAAGTACAAACGGACGCACCTAATCCAGCCTGAGCTTTAAAGGGCTCGGCCACCAGCAACCGGAGGTTCTGGATGCCAAGTCCGGCTATGCGCTTGGCATATCCAAGCTCCTCGTCCGTCATGGGCGGCGGGATCGTCTTCACAGGGTAGGCGTTCCACCGATCAGAGAATGGCATCGGTGAGCCTACTCCGGCCAGGAAGAAGCGTTCTTCCCAACCGTCTGGATTCCCAGCGTTGTTCGAGAACAGGACCATGGACGGACGGGCAATTAGGGTCAAATACCCTGTACGTCCGAAGGTGGACAGACGGAAGAAATGGTGCAGCAGGTCCACGGTGGGGGTCACACCGACGCTGTGGCATCTAATGATAAAGCCAGCGATTATCCGATAAGCGGCAGGGACGAGCTGCGCAGGCACAATCTCGAGGGCCCTGAAGAGTTCCAAGTGGAAGCTATGCAAGGGGAAATTCAGCCCGGCTATCACCGAATCTAGGTGGACCACCACATAGCCGGGCAGATGGCGCATGGGGTTCCGAAGACGCCGATCGTCGTAGGTCCTTGGTGGATAGAACCATTGACTGATCAATCGCTTGTCAGCGTTCGTCAGGCGTTGAACTTGACGCCGGACGCATGAGAAGTTGAGGCTATAACGGGGAGGCCGGGGTGGCATTCCCCGCTCATAATACTCCAAGTCATCACCGGAAGAACATCCATCATCAAAACGACTTTCGGAAGACATGACGACGAACGGTACCTTGGAGTTCGAGGTTTCCGATACGATCAAAAGAGAAGTCTAGAGAGAGAAGGCAATTGTGCAGCGTAAGGAGAAGTGTGAGTGGATCACTTGGGTACTGAGTATTTATAGGCAACACCGCGGGATTGCCCCAACCGAAGCAGGACACGTGGCGCCTGGATACCGGTACCTACCACGGTATTTAAGGCGTCTCGATTTTGTCGCCGCATAACCCACACAAAGACATCCGGATCCGTGCCACGAACGTCCCTTGAGGAGGGCTCACCGGCTCGGAGGAATTTGAAGACATTTGCCTTCCCTTGCTTCCTTAGCCCCCCGGCTGACCCTAGCGTCGGCGGTGATCGAGGGCACACGCATCAGCTGGCGACGTCCCTCTGGCAGTACACCGGTTTCTCATGTCACGCAAATATGGACGGACGTCGTCACCAAGCGCTGTTTCAGGGAAGTACGCCCATATGTCCATACTTGAATCGTGTGCTGACAAGGCAATTACCGACGAACGTCTTCCCACTGTCCAGAGACCGCGTAGGCGGTAAAGATGTGTCGAGGCGCCGGAGGGATTCCTTATACTACAAACAATGGGCACAAAGGGATGAAGTGAAAATCACGTCCATTGATGGTGCACAGAGGATGAACGTCGCCTTTCCACACTTCGTGCCAGATGACCACGCAGAACAGACGAACGTCCCGCGCGTGGTTTGAATGTTCATATCACGCGACGACGGGCGGACACCGTTATCAAGTGCTGGTACTGAGGAATACGTTCCTATGTCTACACTTCGAACATGCACCATAAACCGCCGACGAGCGTCGCTCCATTGACAGAACGCTTTGAGTACGTACGGGGGTTTGGCTTCGGGTCGCTTTTTGCCTGGAAGCAAGTAGAGGACGGATACGAACGTCCTCTCGGACTCTTACCTTGCTACAAGGCATGTCGGGCCGCCGAAGGGGTTTCCATACAACGAAGGACAAAAGGAAGGAAGATAACAAGTAGAAATCATGAACATGGAGTAATCATGGGCAAAAAGATGTATATTCCTCGGCTCTAACGGCCGGACGTTACAAAGGTTGGAATGGAAAAATACAAAGTACATTATACAAAGAAGGGGGATTCAGGCCGGCTGCCTCCCGGAATCTGCTCTTCCTCCTCGGCCTCGGGCTCAGGGGTCGGGGGCTCCGGAATCTCTCCTCTGGCCTTGGCTTCCTCCCGCCGTTGGTCCCTCCCCAACTTCCCCAAGGCTTGGAGCAGCAGATCATCATCCGTATTGGCAGCGAGCTCGAAGTCGGCCCCCTGCAGCCTTGAGAAGATGGGAAGGGTTGCCTTGACCCCCTCATTGTAACCAGCGGCGAAGGAGCTGTCGCCGACCTCGTAGAGGAACTTGTGAGACAAGGGGGAGCTCTCCAGAATCCGGACCCCGCTCGCCAGACGCTGCCGGGGTGGGATCTTCTCCAGCGCCGCAGAGAAAACGTCACCAAAGGCTCCGGCGCAGTAATCCTTGGCGGAATCCATGAACTCCCCGGTGTTCCGATAGCCGGAGGTATCGACCAGCCACTCCGGACTGGCACCCTTTGCAGTAGGGTGCACCGGGACAAGCTTGAAGCCAGCTTTCTCAAGGCTGGCCAGCTGCTGGCGGGACTCTGCCCGCAGGGCGGCGATCTCCTTCTCCTTGGCGGCCGCCTCCGCCTCCGCTCGACGAGCGGCCTCCCGGGCCGCAGCGATGGCCGCGTCAGCTTTGGCCTTGGCCTCCTTCAGGTCGGCCCCCCGGGCAGCTTCAGCCTGAAGGACTAGAAGCCCAGACTGGATGACAGAAGAAAAAATAAGGATCAGAGGATGAACGTCAAGGAAAATAAGAGATATACTCAGATCTAGCAAGGAATTACCTGAAGAGCGGCTGCCAGGGCAGCGCTTGTCGCCTCAGAGGACGAACGGCTGGGCAGCTCTAGACCAGCCTTGAGGGCCATCTCCCTCCAGAGCTCTTCCGCCGGGCGGCTCAATGGCAAGGAGCCGGCGTCTTCGAGAGGGGGCCCGGTGGAGCCTGCTTCGCGGCCCCTCTTCTGTCTCTTCTCCGGGGCTTTCTCCGTCCCCTTCTGAGGAGCCGTCTTCGTGGGGACGACCGGCAGGGGAAGGGCGGCTTCGAGAGCAGGGGCCCCGGAACCCTGAGCCAGCACAGTGGCAATCAGATGCTGCTCACCCTCGGCAGTTCGCCGGGCAGCGTCAGAAGCCGAGGAGTTGGACGCCGAGGCGGGGGCATTCTTGGCCTTCTCCATCGCAGCTTTAGCAGCGGCCGCTTTGGCCTTCCTGGTCTTCAGGCACTCGGCGTGATTCATTTGATCTCTGTCTGGCGGAGGACCTGCAAAAAATAACAAAGGATTAGAAGACGAGCGGGGAATAGAATAAGACACTCACCTCGAAGGACAGGACCGCCCGGTGCCCCGAGACGAGCGTCGAAGGGTAGAAAAAGTCCAGGGACACGGACGGTACCTATGCCTGCCCCAGAGAGTGCCTCGAAGGTCAGAAATCCGGCTATAGGACGGACGCCACCCTCCAACACCTTCTCCGCATCCAGAAGCAGATCGTCGGACGGCTCCGGTGACTCAATCTTTGGGGGGTACCCATTCCACCGGAGAGGGAGAGGAGGCCCGTCGTATCGAAGGAAGAAAAAACGGTTCTTCCAGTCGTGGATGGACGAAGGGTAGTTCTTGAACAGCCGCCTCCCAGGACGTGCGGCCACGCTCAGATACCCGTCGCCGTTCTGAGGAGTGACGCGGTAGAAATAATGGAAGAGCTCCAGAGTGGCATCGACCCCCGCAAGTTTGCAGCGCACCAAGAAGGCCGATATGAATCTGTAAGAATTTGGCATGAATTGCGCCGGGGCCACCTGGAAGCAGTGGAAGAACTCCACATAGAACGCATGAAGTGGAAACCGCAGCCCGGCTTCAACGGAGTCCAGGTGAAGCATGATCATCCCCGGACGTCTCCTCATCACATGCTCAGCACCTCTCACACTTCAGACGAACGGCGGGGGAAGGAAGGTACGGATTTTATTGAGGGCCACGCGGGAGAGGACTTGGTCATGGTCAAGTGCACTCCTGATCGGGCAGATGTGGCGCTCCCTATCCGTGGGGATGCCCAGATCATACACCTCCACATCAGAACCAGATTCGGCTTCCTCTCCGGAATCATAATCAGCAGGACGCTCATTCAGGGGGACTGCATCAATGACATCTACTGCCCCGTCAGCACCCCCGTCCCCGGCGTCGCTCCCACTATCTTGAGGCACATCACCCGGCTCGCCACCAGCCCGGATGGTCCCCACCGTCGTGGCCGAACCAGAGGTTCCGGAAACACTCGTTTCTCCCTGGGAGCGTGCGTTCGCATTTTCAGAGGAGGAGCCCGAGGAGGAACCCGACGAACTGGAACCGGAACTTGAGGAAATCTCCATCGAAGTCATTCCGACTAGAAATCAGAGTAAGGAAAAGGAGTAGAAGGGGGGGAATTACCTTACAAAGGTATGGTTGGCCGAATTCAGGAAACTTGAAGAGCTGCAGAAAATCGAGAGCAAGAGAGCAGAAATTGGGAACCCTAATCCAGAGGGAAAACCCAGCATTTATAGGAGAAGCACCGATGAAGAAACCAACGAGGGGCTGACACGTGGCAAGGAGCGTATTCCGGCCCACGCGCTGTGCGTGGGATGGGAACGTAATGATGACACTTCCTCGAGAAAATGCGCCGCCGCAACATCAGCCGTCACCTCGTTCCCTGAACCGTCAACAGCTGTCAAGCACCATGACCACGAACGCACGCTTCCACCAGGTGCAATAAACACAAGTACCAAGATACGGACGTCTACTTCGGGGAGGTTCATACTTCCTTATGTCCTGCGCATGCTCAGAACATCAGAAGTGGGGGACTTGTGTTGGGTTAAGGGCCCAAGCCGAGGTCCGGCCCACTACCCATTTTGCCAGACGAACGTCCAGTTAGAACACTAGGCCGGCCCACAGGCCCATGTTCCTCGAGGATGGACGAATGTCTGGTGTTGGGGGACTCAGGCCCAGCAGCTCATCTCGACGGACGTCTATGCAGGGACGAGGAGCAGAACCACGGGCCACCAGGGATGGCGACGAACGTCCCCAGAGCAAGCCTGTAGTCATCGGAGAAAACCCAGTCCGCATGGTGAGTATCTATCAAGGCCAGGAGACGAGCAGCCGATATCTCTCAAGGGTCCCTTGGAGCAATCCAACTCACTCCCCGGTGGACGAACGTCCCCACTGATCCGGCGGGAAACCTAGATTCTGGCGGGAAGTGCATTTAATGCTAAAGATTTGGTAGTTGGGACACCAGCGGTCCACAGGATGCCACGTCACTACAGCCACCTGCCCATTGGCGGGTATAAATAGAAGCATTTATTCCATTGTAAAGGGTTGGCAACTTTCTATTCTTAGCATACTAGCTTCAGCATTCTTACTCGCAGCATTTCTAACTGCCTTGTAAGACGAACGGCCGACGTGCCTTTGTTAGCAAGTAGATTGTACTTAGGGGAGTTATTACGAAGTTAATAATACCTATTTACATTGCCTGCTATTACTCTTGTTCCCTGATCCATCTGATAATTGTGGGCTAGACACTCATACACCTCACTCCACTCGAAACCTTTGGGCTTACGTGTTGGGTCCACGGGTTGAAGGAATAAACCTCAACAATATATATATATAGGGTGCGGTTCTAGTGAGAACGATGCTTAACGTGAGAACGTGAGAACAAATCCTGATTGTTAATTAAGAGAATCAAACGGTTAATTACTTGGTTGGTGCACGATTAATTCGTGCATTGCGATACACACAAATGCATTTGGAAAACTAACATTACGGTATGTGGCTTGCATAAAGGGTGAAATTGTCAATTTTTTTTAGCAATCCTTTAATATAGGAACGGTTAGAGGTTATCCACTACCTAGAAATTAGGAAAAAATAAAAGGTCAAATCAAATAAAATATTTTAGTTCAAAAATTGATTTAACTTTTTAAATTATAATCTGATTTTAACAAAAACTATATCAAATTAAATAATTTTTTATAACCTTTCATATGACACCAATATGTCATATATAATTTTCTTTAAAAAAAATGGTATAATATGTATACAATAAACCACTAGAAACATCTTCATATATCGCATGCACAAGAATATGTATCAAACACACAATCAGTAATATCTAATGCACAAGAACCGGTATCTAACACACAATACCTATAAGAAAAATTAAAACAAGTATCTTAAACACAAAATCCAATATATAATGCACAAAGAACAGTATCTAACATACAACAATTAAAAACCAATTAATATCTAAAACATAAGGATTTCACACAATTTAAACTAATATATAACACACAAGAAACAATATCTAATTCACAAGAAATATTAGTGATTAGATACATAACTAACGCACAAGAGCGGTTATCTAACACACAAGAGCACGAAAAGTAAAAACTAAGTAATATCATAACAAGTATGTCATAAACTTGTAATGCTTATGAACAGATATCTAACACATAAACAGAAATATGTAATGCTTATGAATAGATATTAAACACACCGCTCATTTATGTAATGCACATGAACTTGTATATATCTCACATTTTGTATATGTCAATTGTGCATTACTGAATGTGTGTTATGCATATTAGAATAAGTGTACATTAGAATAATTTGTGCATCGCTATATGTTAGTTGTGCACTATAGTCAATTGTGTAAAAATATTATTTAGAGTTTTTGAGAAAATGGTCTTTGAAAATACAATAGTGCACAAAAGTACTTTACTTTTAAAAAAAATCATTATTAAAATGAAGACATGGCTCCCCACGTTGAAAATGTCAAACAAAAATAATGGAATGCACTAAGAATATTTCCTTTCCTAAAATGAAGCATACGTATTAGTTGAAATGACGGTTACAAAACTGTCAAAATGATTTATACAAAAATGCCCTTTCATACTTATTCGATCATCTCAATACATTGCATAATTTGAATGGTTCAGATTTGTTCTCACGTTCTCACGTTAAGACTCATTCTCATTTGAACCAAAATATATATATATATATATCAATTCTTAAATTCATTGGACAACAAAAAAAAAAATAACTCGGAACCGGCCCGACCCGGTAAACCGCCGGGAGGCCCGGCCTGACCCGGAACCGTCGACTACCCAGGCCGGCTACGGTTCCCCCTTTCCCAAAAAAAGCCCGGCCGGGCCCGGGCCCAGGCCCAAGTCCATCACTACTTCATATGGACGCAACCAGAGGAAGATCAGCTTCCCGGAATATATTTGACAATTGTAAGTTTCAAAAATACGTAACCAATGACCTACCACAATGTTTTAATTCTAATAAAGTGAAATAGTACCAGATGATGTACACTCATACCAGATGAAATACGTAAACATAAAAACTTATGAGTTTTAATTTTCGAGGTAAAATTGTACCATGTCAATAAGCACATATATAAAACATGGAAATAGCAAGACAGAAGTCATCCACGCATTATTATGAACCTAAAAGGACAAGGCGCATACATGTGAGCATGATCCATGTATGAGAAAACCTAATCATGTTCTTAGGGATGGGAAACAAAGTGGGGTAGAGATCTAAACATATGCTATTACAAACATTATATTTGTATATTCACTGTCATGCTGACATACAAGACCACAAGTCACAAGTCACAACTGAAGGCCAAATTGTATACACTGTCATGCAAGACTACCGTCATCATCACTTTTTGCAATATAATGGCCTGTTTCAAAACAAAAAGGGGAGAAATGTTACCTGCTAGCAGCATTAAAAAGGGCGTTCCTAATTTAATATGACTGAACCCGGAAAACTTTGGAAAAGGCTCAATACAGCGAGTCAAAAAGTAAAGCACGTGGCTTAACTTCTCCAGCGAGATATAAGGGTATCTCACTACAGCAAAGTGACAAAAAGGTTGCGAAAAGAGTAACTATTAACCATGAACCTTTATCCACTTTCGACAAACCACCGAATCGTCAAACCCATCACAAGAACAATGGGCCATACCCATAAAAATGGACACGGGAATTTGAACTAATGATATTTTCACGAGTTTCCTTCAGAAATCGCGCAATCAAGACAACGCACCAGGCAACTCACCCTTCAAAGCTAAAAAACATAAAGCAATAGATGCATTATCAGATTCATTACAAACTCATAGAGAGATGGTTAAATTAAAAGCCACCATAATATAAAATTGTTTCAACCTGTAAATGCACCGCCACCCTCTAACAATGTCCCACAAACCTAAGATACATCATGATAGTAGGTTGTGATAAAATATATGTATAACCATCTTCAGAGAAGTGTATTCTTGGAACTTTACACATCTTAGATTTCGTAAAGTTATTGTGTCGCACAATTCCCTTGAAGTACGAAACCTGATGCTTAACTTGCATAAGACAAATTTGCCTCGACTTTAGAGATCACTCCGCAATAGCGCCTGCTATAGCAGACGCTACTCCCGCTACTCCCGCTACTCCCGCTACAGACAAATAGGTGGTCTTGTAATGCCCAACCCCTCCTCCACTCTGCAATGCTGCTATAGCGCGCTATTAACAATGCTGGTTTATAATCCATCATCAATTAATAAGAGAAGACATCAATGCATTAACCATGAACCTAGATAAAAAGAAACTACAGAGACAAGGAGCGTGTTTGGTGCTTCACCATAAGTTAAATTACGGCTTAAGTGATAGAAACATAAGAATAACCTTACCCAGAGAAAAAAATGTCCAGGATAGCGTCATGCTTTCACAAATAGGGCAACATATTTTCCAGGTCGAAGGAGCAAAGTCAGGAAACTGAAGTAAAGCAACTGTCTCTATGGGGCAGAGGAGTGCAACCTACCTAACTAATACAGTGAGCACTTCTTTATGCATCCACACATTGGGCTTCTATTGAAAAAAAAGGACAAGGAATAAATATACCTTATACTGTAGGGGTAAGAACATATATACGCCTCCCTCTCTTTGTGGGAACCAAAAACTGTTAAAATTTAAATTTGAGATCAGATATACCCTAATGGCCTAATGTTGCGTTAGTACAAAATATCTCCCATTGTATAGTTGGAAGACATTAAAGCAAAGGTAAAATTCACTGAAATTCTCTTCATGATTCTCTTTTCCTTCGTAGAAATAGAAGTGACTAAATGGAAAAATTCATCATCACTTTAGCTTTACTGCCTTAGTTCACGTGAAACCCAGACTACATGATGTACAAACTCTAGTTTGAAGAATCTGTCAACGCACACAAATATCACCCAAACGGAAAAATAAATTAATGAGTACATCATAGCCATTCGCAAGTATGAATAGAGGTCAAATGACTAGTCCTGATTTCAAACATACTGGTTTAGTAAAATACATAACCATGATTCCAACTGCTGCTCAATCGGATTAATTTAAGTGATCACTTTTTCTTCATTTATTTCACCCTTGTTTCAAAATGACATGCTTCCCTGCCATGACTCCACAGATTATGTTAGTAATACTAATGAAATGTTATAAAGGGCAGTTTTAGACAAATGTTTTAATATTTTAAGTTTTTTGTTCCATAAAATATAACAGGGGTGTATGTGTTCTTCACACCAATAGCGTACCTTTCTCCGTTGAGAAAACCAACTTCAATCATGACCAATTAATATGTTGGTATCTTCGAAGCTACAAATCACAAACTTTCAAATCCAACTTTATGCCAATAGCAATTCATTCACGAATGGTTGAAAAAAGAAAAGAAGTGTGTTCAGAATTGGTAATGTAAATTTTTTAGTGGTGTATAGAGGTGCTTTGCCCATCCGAAGAAGTTTATGATTTCAATTTGACAGTCGGAATGTTGTTTTTGTACACTGGCAAGCATAGTGAATATATTTCTTCATTGTTTACCTTTTTATTCTATTCTACAGAAATAAGCCAGAAGAATTTTCACTCTATAGCTTCGGTGTAATTTTTAATGAAAATTACCAAGTGCGTATTGCACGAGTGAGATGCTACCTTAGCCAAACGATAATATTGAATGAGCTGAGACGCATAAAGCACTCCAGTGTACAGAAACATATGACCTTAAAGAAGTAGAACTTACCGACCGCAAGTCCCAGTCCAGGCAGTTCCCCATATATGGAGGCCTTGTGCATTCTCTCCTTCGTTATCTCCCAGAGTCCACCAGATAGTGCACCACACGGATTAGGAAGACCGCCATTAGAAACCTGTTTTTTCAACTAATTATTTACTACACTATACTCCAATGAATTTAATTGACCTTCTGAAAAGCCATACAGGCAAGGCAAGTCTTCACCTTTGGCTGTGCGTCAGTATCCTGACCTACTCCTTTCAAAGTGAGTACAGGAGGTGCTTCTCGTTTTCATACAGCTGCCAGTAACAGGAAAACACGCTCAAATTTCTTCGCATGGAAGCAAAATCAGAATGGAATTTCACATATCCTTGAGAAGAATTACGGAGAGCGAATAAAATAAAATTGAAAATACGCAAAACGAAAAATAGAGTTAAAAATCACTTTCCAGCTTCTTGCTTCAAAAACGTTAAACACAGGGTTCTCAAACATGTGCTTGCCCTTAACTTTCTTGTAAACGCTTTTTGGTTTTCTTGTCACTAACATAATCTTTTAGCCCTAAACATATATGCAAAACGCTCCCTTCATGACAAGGCAAAACAGAATATGCGGGAAAAATGGACATTTTTGTACTTCCATTCAATATTACATTACAAGTCACTTTTTTAGCAAACTTTTACTTTTAAAATTTAATCACTTCCAATATAAAACACTACCGGCTTTTATCAAGCAGTTTCTCTATAATCACTTAGAAAAATCACCTTTTCAAAAGCACAATAAATAGCAAGCACTTCCTTAATATCACACTTGGTTATATTATACTTCCTCTGTTCAGAATTAAATGCAACATGGAGATTGGGCTCACACATTAAGAACTTTGGATAAAAGTTTAGGCTTCCAATTCTGCCCTTATTTCTACTGTTGGACTGTTTAGTCTTGCTCGGAATATCTGACAGGAGTATAGGATCCCACGCTAATTTTATCTTTCCACTTCTTCGGATTTAAATATCTCCGGCCTCTTCTCCCTGCTGAGTTTCTGTAAATTTCTACTGTGAGCACCGAATGCTGATGGCTATGACTTCACCAATGCTGATGGACTGTTCTAAACAGAAAGCAAGAACTCGAACCGTCTCTGTTGCCGGCAAAAAGAGACCACGGAACACTCATTTCTTTCTAGTGATGCTGCTCTGCGAGTTTGGGGTCACTCTAAAAGGAAAATTGGTATAAAGATCAGAAAGCCCTTTCTTTGCAGATTCATTTGTATCTGAACTGGTAGATTCAGAGCTCGAGACAACACTACAATGTCCAATGCCTCGTATGTGTTTGCTTCTTTCTGTGGAATTCCAGATATCATGCATAGGAGAAGGGGAAAGCTTTACCGA
Organism: Cuscuta epithymum; assembly: GCA_945859915.1. NCBI lineage: Eukaryota > Viridiplantae > Streptophyta > Magnoliopsida > Solanales > Convolvulaceae > Cuscuta > Cuscuta epithymum. The sequence goes on along the minus strand of CAMAPF010000075.1, from coordinate 1,822,417 downwards.
AGCGGGTTTTTTATCCCAGCGGTCTAGCCATATCAGGGCGGATGAACAGCATCAGGGGAGCACTGCCGCTTGTCTGGGGCACGTCACCATCAGATTTCAGCCGGAGCAGGAGACCAAAGCCTTGGAACTTCTGGCCAAATGGCCGGAAATATTCTATGCCTCCTCATTCACGGCAGAGAAGGACTCGCACTAAATGGTCTGCAGCAGAGAGGGCCCATAGCAGATTTGATGATGCTTCGCCCGAATGATGGTGTTCCTTCAGCGGCGTCAATGGAATTCTTTCAGCGGCGACCAGCGGCGTCAATGGAACAGCCTATCGATTCAGACATGCATCGCAGGAAAACAAAGACAAGCCTCGCCATTTAGTGCCTCCTGTGACCAGAGATATCGTCCAGGTCGTGGAGAGAATGCTCCAAGTGAACTCGTTTCCAGGTGGGCTGCGGTAAAACCTGGTACTCTCCATAGGTATCACACGGCTGACTCTCAATTTTTAGATGGTTTGGAGTTTTGATCGAATCTAACTCTTTTTGGTTTAATGTTCTTGATAGCAATGTTATGCGCATTTCTGAAATAAAACAAGGGATTGTATCCGCAATTGATTTCGATCTTGAAAGGGCAATTTGGTTGAAGCACTCTATTCCCAAATTAATTTCCGATAATTGGTGTGGCAATAGATTAGAGCTGTATGATTCACTTTGCATACTCTATGATGATAATTTCTTTGGAGGTTTTATACGCATTATTGCGAAAGGATGTGACTCTTTGTTTATTCCTGAAGGGCGAAATAGTTTAGGGATTAATCAATTTCTGGTGGGGATTACACGAGCAATTACACTGATGGCAGAAATTAATACCAGACAGACGCCACAAGCAATTGAACAGGCTACCACGGAGGATTTTTCGGATAATGTGGATAAGAACTGTGACTTGGAGTTTCTGTCCTTGGATAGGGTTTATCCTCATTCTAGTGAGACCACACTTTCGATTTCGGGTGTTTTAATACAAGTTGACATTGAGCAACCTGCTTCGTCGGATCATGCAATGGATTTGGTTTCTGTTGATTATATTTTCACGAGTTTCCTTCAGAATTCACACGAACAAGACAACAAACCAGGTACAGACAACTCACCCTTCAAAGCTAAAGAACATAAAGCAATAGCTGCATTATCGGATTGATCATCAAGGTAAGTTTTTACGGGTAGTAGGTCTTGCAGATTAATTACAAACTCATAGAGAGATGGTTAAATTAAAAGCCATCATAGTATAAAATTGTTCCAACCTGTAAATGCGCCGCCACTCTCTAACAATGTCCCACAAAACCTAAGATACATCATGAGAGTAGGTTGTGATGAAATATATGTATCACCATGTTCAGAGAAGTGTATTCTTGCAGATTTTGTATAGGTATTGTGTTGCACAATTCCCTGATGCTTAATTTGCATAAGACAAATTTGACTCGACTTCAAAGATCACTCCGCTATAGGGAGCCGCTGTAGCGGACTCTACTCCTGCTAGAGACAAACGCTACAGGTGGTCTTGTAATGCCCAACCCCTCCTCCACTTGGCTATGCTGCTATAGCGCGATATTAACAACACTGGTTTATAATCCATCAATTAATAAGAGAAGACATCAATGCATTAACCATGAGTGTAGATGAAAGACCAGCAAACATAAAACGAAACTACGGAAACAAGGAGTGTGTTTGGTGCTTCACCATAAGTTAAATTACGGCTTAAGTGATAGAAAGATAAGAATAACCTTACCCAGAGAAAAAAAATGTCCAAGATAGCGTCATGCTTTCACAAATAGGGCCACACATTTTCCAGATCGAAGGAGCAAACTGCAGTAAAGCAACTGTCTCTATGGGACAGAGGGAGTGCAACCTAACTAATACAGTGATCACTTCTTTATGCATCCACACATTGGACTTCTATTGAAAAAAAGGACAAGGAATAGATATAACTTATAATATAGGGGTGAGAACATATATACGCCTCTTCTTTTTGTGGGAACAAAAAACTGTTGAAACTTAAATTTGAGATCATATATTACCCTCTCCTAATGTTGCGTTAGTACAAATTTGAGATCATATATTACCCTCTCCTAAGGTAAAATTCACTGAAATTCTCTTCATGATTCTCTTCTCCTTCGTAGTAATAGAAGTGACTAAATGGAAAAATTCATCATCACTTTAGCTTTGCTGCCTTAGTTCACGTGAAACCCAGACTACATGATGTACAAACTCTAGTTTGAAGAATCTGTCGACGCACACAAATACCACCCAAACAGAAAATAAATTAATGAGTACACGATAGCCATTCGCAAGTATGAATACAGTAACTCTATGACTAGTCCTGATTTAAAACATGCTGCTTTGGTAAAATACATAACAATTAATCAAAGTATACCATGATACTTGATTCCAATTGTTTCTCAAGCGGATTAATTGAAGTGACCACTTTTTCTTCATTTATTTCACCCTTGTTTCAAAATGACTTGCTTCCCTGCTATGACGATAGAGAACACACTCATTATCGAGAAAAGTGGGTTTTAAGTTAAATGCTTTTAGACTCCACAGATTATGCTAGTACTACTAACGAAATGTTAAAAAAGGGCAGTTTAGAACCATGTTTTAGTATTTTAAGTTTTTTGTTCCGAAATAAAGAACACGGGTGTATGTGTTCTCACCTACATAGCACGGAAACTCTCGGGAAAGAGTATGTTTCTCGTTTTGGAAACTCGAGTAAACTCTTTGGAAACTCTCCAAATAAGCGTATTTTGAGCAAAAGTTGACGTTTCCCGTTTCCTCATGATTTTCGCGTTTCCGTGCAACATACTTCTCACACCTATAGCATATGGCTATATTTGTACCTTTCGCCATTGAACCATTGAAGGAAGGGGAGTAATTGATATGAAAGCACAACCTATCTCAGTTTTAAAAATGAATTCCGTACCAAACAGATTTGTGAACACTGAACAAGATTCAGCCTCAACATTGAATAGCCTTTAGGAAATGTGAGCACATGATTCAGTGGATATTTGGAAAACAAAAGCAAGAAAGGAAGGTCACAAGATTACCGTAGCTTCCTCAATAGCTACGTTACTAGAAACACACAAAAATCAGGCATGAAAGGCAATTTTACTATTTCTTGTTATCTCTGGATGTTCTCATCACCGTCCATTCCATTCTTGGTCCAAAAAGAGTTTGCCGATTCATGTAAGCCGACCCCAAACTGCTTTGGGACTAAGCCTCGGATGTTGTCGTTTTAGGGAAATCTGGAACTGATGGACTGTTTTAAAAAGAAAGCGGGAATTTGAACCAGTTGTTACCAGCAAAAAGAGACCACGGAATACTTATTTCTCTCTAGTGATGTTGCTCTGGGAGTTCGGGATCACTCTAAAAGGAAAATTGGTATCAGAAAGCCCTTTCTTTCCAATTTCGTTTTTTATCAGAACTGGTGGTATAAAAATAAGTGCCCAGAGCCAGATAATCAACAATAAAAATATCAGATTGGTGTTGAGAACAGAAAAATAAAAATCAACGGGGTAAACAGTTGCCCATATAATCAATAATAAAAATACTGTTGCCCAGAGCCAAAAGGCTAAACTCCAATTTTATTTCAAGATAAGCAAGAATGAACCCTGGCAAGGGTATAAATAGCCTTCCAAGAGAAAACCTAATTGAGCCCAAATTAATTAAATCCTAATTAAGCTCATAGTAACTCTACAAAATACTCTACCAATAATAGACCCAAACTAGATTGGCTAAAAAGTTTAGCCAAAAAATAAAAATAGAAAAATGGTAGAATACCCTTACCAGAAAAGCTTTAGTAAGATTGGGGAGTAAAATCCTTCCAAGCATGAATTAACTGAAAGCCTCATTACCTCACATGGTTAGCAACTAATACAAGCTCAAGATCACAGCAAACATCTTTTAAATCTGCTGACCATTTGGATTTGAGAACCCCAGTAACAGCAACATCGTCTGCAAAAAAAAAATCAAAATACATCAGTAAGTTGGGATTGGCAAAGAATGTTGGCAACTGTAATGTCTGAAAGTGCTACTTGATGTTATCCAGACCTGTGATGGATCCCGGGTCATGCAATATGAGTTGAATGACTAAAAATAAGTAGAGGATTCATCTCATGCAAAGGTAAGTGAATATGTGTTGACTAGTATCTCACCCGTGCGTTGCACGAGATGTATTATACAACTATTATAAATAATCTATTATTTGGGATGAACAAAGATTAAATTCACAAATAAATTGAAACAAAATTCAAGGAAGGATGAACAGGTAGCCAAGAAATCCATCTGATATGATCATCGAAATAAACAAACATACATTAGGCAGCTGCAATGTGTTTTAATAATATAGTGACCATAATTATATAATAATATGAATAGTTATAACAAAATAGCCATAAACTTATGTTTGTTTATTCCATGATGATACTATATGCAGTCAAGGAAGGATGAGCACGATGGTCAGAAAATCCATAGTTTGGTTCAAGAAATCAGCAACGGCGTAAGGGATGTAAACTGCAGTTTTGTTTAGCTTTATTAGAATAAAAAAAGGGAGAAACAGAGTTTATATTTAGAAACAATTTGAACTAACTTAAAATTTCTTGTCCAATTAGTGGCACATTAATCACCATCTAAAATGTTCTCCTTTGTTTATCACTATAGGAAAGGTTCTCATTTGTATCCATTTTTTATTGTTCATGTTATATGACTATTTCACGATGATACAAAATGTTAGAACTGCGTTGTGTGTAGCATAAGTATCACAAAAGTTGACACATCAGGACTGAAATCCAGTAACCGTTTTCCTTTGTGTCTAAGCACTTATAGCTTCTGCTTTGAGTTTGAACCAATTACCAATCTGTTGGTATCGTCATCATACAAGCTACTAAATGAAATTATCATAACTGTTAGCAGCCTATATAGAGAGAAAAAGAAGGCACAAACAATGATTAGATTTAAGCCCACAGTATCAGTGCAAGTGTGCAACTCCATTTTATTTTCTAATCTACTGTAGTTATCTATATGCATCCAAATGATAGACACACGTGAAAGTCTCGGGTAATAAAATGAGGGTATGTGTCATACTTGGAAAAGACAAGAATGCATGAGACTAAATAATATCAGAATTCTCAAGTAACATAACATCCAAACTATGACTGTGATTGGATTTTGGAAAATGTCGAGAAAAGAAACTCGCGAGGAAAGTTACTTTCTTACGCTTGGTTTTAGATGGGAAAAAACAAAACAAAATGGAGTATGAGTAATGTATATAAACTTTTAAATATGTTTAGATTTCTGAGTATTTATATTGCAGAATAATCTTTTAAAAAAGAAGTTGAACAAATAATGTACATTTAATGAGTTTGAATAATCTTTTATTTTCCTCGACATTGTATTTCCATCTAAAGTTCATCTTTAATCAATTTTTCCCCTACATTCTCTGCCTGCCATATTCCGACTTCCAAAAGTACCCCATACAAATAAAGATTTAAGCAACGAAAGAGGGATCAGAGGTATGTACAGGTGATAGAATTTTCTTTAGCTGTTCTTCCGGGGATTTCATTCCTCGCAGCAAGGACTTGAATGAATTACCCTGAAAAGTTATTTAGAAGATCATAAAATCAAGACTTTGAATGAGACATCATTTTGTTAGTATTACGGAGAACGGGAGAACTATTATTGAACTGTTAAACTAACACTCTGCTGATAGGTCGAACTACTGCAAGATAATATCAGCCTCATGAAGAGTCATGATCATTGATTTTCGTCTTATTTCCATTCAAAATGCTTTTATAGAAGCAACTTGTGTGTCATTCCTGTTGCAAGTGATTTGTATATTCTATTAGAGTCTATCAGGCTTCTAAACTCAAGGACTTTTGAAGCATGCAACGAAATTTAAAATTATACCAAACTGAAAAGTTCTTAAATACCACTAAGCAAAGTTAAAAATACTACTGGGTATTTCGTACCCACTAAAGCTTTGACATTTGGAGATTAATACTCAATTAGCTACAAACGCATAAAAAATGAGGCTCTGCCATTTTTATTGAAGACTTGGGCAGTCTACTGATTCTTTAAATTGATCAGGATGTTCTCATTTAAATAGAAATAAGTGATAAATGGAGATCAATTTTTGGATTTCTTATTGTTCTAGAACCCAGCAAACATGGCAGTTTGTTGCTTCTCTCTGTTTTGAATTTGAGATTTTATGGTTCAAAAGTCATAAATAATAACAAAATTAACAAAGATTCTTATTTCAAGATTAAGAGCTTGAAATAAGAACATCTTTTTCCAGGAAACGGTATACACCCTATTCTAACCCATTTTGAATCGAAATATCACGCCATTAATAATCCCCCATTTAAAACATATGTGTACCTCATAAAGAAGTGTTAGATGGAAGAAAACCACTATTCTAATAGGTGATATTAGTAATCACTTTGGGATCATTTAAATAATTTAGATTGTTTTTCATAAACATGTAAGACAATCAAGAGTTGGACTGCAATTTTGGAGATCTTATGGGAATTTTCATTGCTAGGATCTGTGAAAAATGAAAGAGTTTGAACTTGGCAAATATCGGATTAGTGGATATAGAGAATGCGAGTAAATCAATAAAAAAAAATTGGGATAAGGGTCAGATAGGGCCTCGAACTTGAAAAAAAATGTCAAATAAGGCCATATTTAGGATGCTCTGTCCGGCCGACGCCATTTGGGGTGGTTCCCGGTGGAATTTTTTGATGAATTTTTTTGAGAATCTTATTCATTAAGTCTAGTATACTCATATCAAATTTGAACTAAAACTTTAATCGGGAAGGTATTCAAATGAATTCTTGAAGATAACTGTGCCGTTAAAAGCGCAGTTATCTTCATGAATTCATTTGAATGCCTTCCCGATTGAATTGTTAGTTCAAATTTGATATGAGTAAACTAGACTTAATGAATAAGATTCTCAAAAAATTTTATCAAAAAACTCCACCGGGAACCACCCCAAATGACGTCGGCCGGACAGGGCATCCTAAATATGGCCTTATTTGACATTTTTTTTCAAGTTCGAGGCCCTATCTGACCCTTATCCCAAAAAAATTGGGTTCATTTTATTTTACTTCAAAAGGAATATCAGATAGTGAGATAGTCTAACTCAGTTTTGTTACATAGTCAACCCATATATTGTTTTCACATTGTTTCTGAAATGAACATACATAAAAACACCACCCACATAAGTATATAGGCTATATTATATGTTCACTATATATCCTTCTGTTTTTAAACTTCAAAATAATAGGGCCTTCTCCCCACTCTAATTTGTTAGGAATATAAAAACACACTCTTCTAGATTGGTGAATATATAGATTGGTGAAACTCGAAGTTAGTGAAATGAACAATTCAACTTTTACTTCACATTAAAAAGCGGCTAGAACAATATTTTCAAGAAACATTTATTCATCTCTTATTGAACAAAAATGAAAATTCATGCCAGCATGTAAAGTCTCGGGTCTGAGTAGTATACCTCCTTAGAAAGGGTGCGATAAATTGGACGTAGAGCTGGATGAAGAGATTGAGGCTTAGCATTGAAAAGATTGTATCTGCTGCGGTTGAGATTTGAAATTTGAAGCGAATGTTCAGATAGTAGGGCTTGGAACACAGCATGTTGTTGTTTTTGTGACTCGGCAATGTGGAGTAGTGAATAGTGATGCGGCTGCCCAAATTGGGACTGCAAACACACATTTGGGCTCTTCCTCTTGTTGCACATTACAAAGTCTCCATGGATTAACTAATGATTCTTCTACTTTTTTTATCTTCTGCCATTATGGCAACCTTGTCGAGAAAATAAGAAGTCTGAAATCAAAAGCATTTTGATTAGTAATAATGAAAAAGATTCACAAAATTTTATTTGAACTGTCAAATTGTAAGAAGTTTAAATATTATGTGTCTGCTCTTTAAATGAAAATGAACAAAATATAAAATAACATAGAAAAATAAGATGAATTTGTTTTAAAAGATAACTAAGGTGAAAACACTGTTCCACAAACACTTACTTCATGCCAAGATCACAAACACCAACTCCATGCCAAGATTTATTAGTGTGAGCTGAAACACAGTGCTTTTCGGCATGATTATGACATCATTAACCTATGAATTAACCTATGAATTGACATCCAGAAAACCGTAGGCTAAAAACAAAATTCTCTTTTGATGTCATGATTCTCTTTACATCCAAGCCCAAAAAACACACATGCAATTAAAACTAAGAAGACCAATGTTTTCAGCCCACTAATCATCTAGAAATAAAAAGGAATTTAAACATTGACAACCAAAACTGAAAATTCAATCACAGTGATTTAGATGAGTCGTATATGGCCCCTACACAAATAATGCTTCACTGGTTTTCTGAAATGTGAAACAAATTATGGTGAATTGAAGTGTTGCTAAGCCGAGTTTCTGTGATAGTGAAGAACAATCAATCAAAAATGAATAATATATATGTACATGGTATATGATATAGAATAAAGAAAAAGTTATGATATTAGAAATATTGACTAATTAAAAAGAAATTCAAAGACTCACCAAAGTCTCTCTTTTATCTCTACTTTAGAAAACATAAGGAGGCTACCCATTATATGCACTCATAAATATTATATTGATTGCAGAGACTGTAATCCTGCACATTGTTTCTCAGACTAAGATAATTCCTAATTTAGAATGTATATTAAATAAAGTAGATAAAAATGCTAGCTTTTAAAATAACTTAATTGAAAACTTAATTAAAAACTGAAAATGACAACACAGTTAATAGATATAACTTTAGTAGATATAATTCATTATAAATATGAATAACAACTTTACTCATCATTTTGACTAATAAAATTGGTCCCTGGAGTAGTCATTTTCTTGGCATGTATCCAAGAAAATCTTTTTAAGATTATTATTGTGCTTAAATTAATAGGTACGGGTACAGAAAGTGTAATAGAAAGAATTCGTGTTCCCTAATGGAATATATAAAAAATAACAACAGAACATCATCATAGCATCAACATCACTTTCAAATCTTCAAGTGTGTTCAAATCTTCACCCAATTCAGTCAAAGCTAAAACTAACAAATCCGAGGCCTTAGGTTATATTGATGTGAAAACTTCATATTTTTGGGTGTTATGAGCCTGACAGCCAAGGATGAACTAGTATTAGTACATCAAAAATTTAAAATAATAACAAAAATTAACGAAAACCAAACATGTGAATATATATTAGTTGTTTCCTGATTTGACAGAAAAAAGTTTTTTTAACATCAGAATGTGATAAAACCAAGAGCAGACATGTAAGAAATATCGTTGAGGAGTTTTAACAAACACATTTCAAACAAAGAATTGATTCAAATTGGATCACAAAATATTAAAGTGAAAAGCAGAAATTAAATAAACCAAGAAAGTTGGTATCCAGCAAGTTGAATCACAATACATCAGTAAGTTGGTATTGGCAAAGTGCTATTTAGAAAGGGGAAGGAATATACCGTAGGAAGAGAATAGAGAGAAGGTATATTATATTATTATATTAATATACTAGTATTATTAATATAATATTATTATCCTAGTATACTACTCCGTAGTATATTATCCTAGTATACTACTAGTATTATACTACTAGTATTATATTATTATTATTATTATTATATTATTATTATATTATTATTTATTATTATTTATTATTATTATTATCCATTATTATCCTACTTCCTTTCCCGTTCCTTTTCCCTTTTCTTTCCTTCCTTTCCTTTTCCCTTCCCTTTCCTAGTTCCTTTTCTTGCCCCGTTTCTTTTCTTTCCTTTCCGGTTCCTTTTCTTTCCTTTCCGGTTCCTTTTCCCTTTCCTTTCCGGTTCCTTTTCAATTCCCTTTCCTTCCTTCCCCTTCCAGTCCCCCTTTCCCCTCGCACCCTTGCTTCTGCCCCCCCCCCTTACCCCCCCCCACGGGGGGTTTGGCGCCACGCGGCGCCACCCGGGCAGCATAACGCCCCCGGCGCACCGGACTACGCGGAGGCAGCATAACGCCCCCAGCGCGCCGGCCCTAGACCTAACCTAACCTAAGCTAAACCCTAACCTAAACTAGGCCTAGCCCTAGCCTAAACCTAACCTAACCCTATGGCGCCCAAACCGGGAGCGCCAAACCGGAGGCCGGCCCGAAACGGGCAGCACACTAGACCCAGCGGGACAGGACCGAGAACAGTCCGTGAGTCCAACTGTTGGGTGGTTTTCTGCTCTACTGCTCACTCGTATTTATCGGCACTCGGAGGAGAGGCTGAAAGCTCCGGTATCGGTGTGGGATTTATTTTTCTTTAAAAAGTTTCCTTCTCCTCTGAGACAAGCTGGACAGCAACCGCCATAGGCATAACATTCTGCAAACCTCGAACGCTGAAAAGCTCACTCTCTCTTCCCCTCCATCGCCCCCTCTTTCAAGGAAAACCACAGCAACTATGGAAGGACCTCGACTTCTCTCGACGGCAACTCTCATCGCCAATGGCCTCCGAAGCAGATCTGGCTCGCTTACGAAGACTGGCCGGCCAGCTGGTTTGGCTTCCAGAGAAGAATATGAAGCGACACGGATTGGTTTTTGAGAGCTTCCCCACACTTGTACTGAGGAGTACTGACCCAGACCGGTCTGGGCAAAAGAATGCAATTGGTCTTCGGAGTATATGCTTTTGCAAAATGTATGGATTAGTGCTAAATGTTAAATATATATAGAAAGTATGATACTTTTTTTGGAATTATTGTTAATTAATTAATTAATTAAAAGTATTTACCAAAATACTGCTGGTTTAACCAGGGTTGGGTAAAGTCGCCCAACGGTTGGGCGACTTATAAGTCGCCAAACCGTTTGGCGACTTCGTCCAACCGTTGGACGACTTTCCCTTAAGTAAAAATCGGGACACGCCCCAAAACAGAACCCTGCGTAAACATCACTCCCCAAATCCCCCAAGGCGCACCGACGACAGACGAAGGAAGAAGACGACCGAGCTCGTATCCAACTCCGGCGAACCTCCATTTCCGGTCTCCCCACTCCGGCAAACCTTCACCTTCTTCTGCAACACTCCTTCTTCTTTCTTCTAGGTAAATAAAACTTCATTTCATCTCATTTTGAACTTAGGGTTTTGAATGTTAAAAATTTCGAATTTTTGGATTGTGAATTGATTGTGAATTAAGTTGTTGTGAAATGTGGATATGTATGAAATGTTGAAATTTGATTTTAAATTGATTGTAAATTTAATGTGTATTTTGACATTTGGGCATTTGGGTAGACTTGAATGTAGCTAAATTTGGGTATTGAAAGTTAGACGTGAATGTAGATATCAAAATTTTGGTAGTTTCATATTCAAATGTGATTTGTTTTTGAATTTTGACTTTTGGATATATTACAATTTTGGTAGTTTTTTCTATTGAAAATTTGATTGTGTTTAAAGTGTGTATATTGATGCTTACTCATGAATGTTGGACAATGAATTGTTATTAGAATATGGATTTCTCAAGCTTCCCAATCATATGTCATTGGGGAGGAAACTATTATGAGGATGCTGGCCAAATATGCCTTGAAGGTGGTAGAACCAGCTTTGTCATGGTTTCTCGTGGCGCTTGCATGATGGAGATCCTTCAAAAAATACATGCAGCCACAATGATTCATCCTAGCCGTTCTTTGCGGTTGAAAATGAAATTTCCCATGAACGGGGGAAAGTACATGCTTATGCCCCTCATTGATGAGCTAGCTATAACAAATATGTGGGGCATAACTCAGATGGAAGATATGTCGACGTTTGAGCTATACATTGAGGAATCCTGTGACGCCTATGGTACTCAATCAACATCAAATGCTGTCGTATCTACGTATGATGTGGGAAAGGAGAGCTGAGCTAGTTGTGGCCGGGACACCGACATATGTGCCATCTGTTTCAGGAGACTACATGGGATGGTATTACAGCATCACTCGTTTGTTTGTGTCTCCTTCGTTCAGACTCCCTACTCATCATTATCAGCCTAGTTCCTTAGCTTTGCATCTTACGGTGAGTATATTACTAATTAGTAAAGTAAGTCATTTTATTTATGTAATATTTGTATATATTTCAATGTAAATGTAATTGTGTTTCACATTTCAGACACGAGCTTTGCAGCGCATACATCAGCGGGCTACTGCCACAGTGACTGATAGTCCTGATGTGGACTTGTATGGACAGGCTCTCACAGGCATTGTGTCCATGTGTTCTGATGTGTTGGGGCGAGTCGACTACGGCCATCTTATACACATGCCCCCATCTCAGGAGATGCCATCCACGTCTAGTGCAGCGGCGGCTTCATCATCCCAGACGCAGCATGAGAGTGGTTCTTCAATCACGACAACGGCGTAGGCGTAGCCAGGAGCAGCAACATCTCCATGACGAAGCTAACGATGGGAACTTGTAGTCTGTCTTTTGTATTGTAGTTTTTCTTATGCAGTAGATGTTGTAGGAACAATTTACAACATTTGACGTATTTTCTCTTGTAAAGTCTTGTATGTTGTCTTGATGTGTTCGAGTCTGAATATTAGATGATTACTTGTTATGAATATTGAATGATTGTACTTTGTTATACCGGTTATTTTGAAGTTGTTTTTTATGTTGATGAGAGGGGGTGTTATGTATGTGATTAAGAATACGTGTGTTGTATGTTTAATAATATGTTTTATAATGTCTTGTATCTGGCTCGTAACACTTAAACAGGAGAAGAGAGATCTTATTTATAGCAAACAGATGAGTCCGGGTTGAATTGGGGCGAAAAATCTGCTCAAATACTGTTTTTGGACCTAGGCACGATCGTGCGTCCCAGGGTACGCACGATCGTGCGTGGCTGGCAGTAGCTGCTCGCCTTCAGCCATATTTCAGGGGTAAGTCGCCCAACGGTTGGGCGACTTACCCCTGACCGTGGTTAAGGACCAGCAGTATATTGGTAAATACTTTTTTTTCCAGCATTATTTTCGTAATTAATTAATTAATTAACATTAATTAGAAAAAAAACTCACTTTTTTCATTGTAAACAATTTGTATATTAAATCATAGAACTCAATTTGCTACTTTTTAGCATTGTAAAAAATTTGTATATCACATCATGAGAAAATATAGAATCACAATCAAATAAGTTAGAACTGACGAAATCGTATTCATGGTAAACAATTTGTATATTAAATCATGAGAAACTATACAGTTTACAATCAGATAAACCCAATGATTTCAGAAAACAACCCTCGTGAGCAAACAACTCGGTAATCTCTTGACGGGCAGATCTAAGCTGTTTCCTACCAATATGAGTTAGAAACTAAAGACGACAACTACAACGAACCGTCTACATTCCAACTCAACGAAAGTAATAAAACCAAAGTAAAACAATCCATAGCTAGCACAAGTTGTAACAACAGAGAAAAACAGGCAAGCAACAAAAACTGAAATCGACATCTAATTAGAAAGCTCTCGCATTTGTTGACCACTTCCTCTACGTCTCCAAACAAAACAAGTCTTTCGTCTTCCTCGCATTTGTTGACCCCCTCCTCCATGTCTCCATACCAAACAAGTCTTTCGTCTTCCTCATGCAGAATCTCAAGGTGGTATTCACACTGATCCACGAGCTTGAAGTGGCGATTAGAAACTGTTTTCCAAAAAGTCGGTTTGACCAGTCATATAAAAGGAAACCTCTTTTACCTCAAAACTTGGTTGTAGTTCAGGGGGTGAAATGCCTATCAATGTTCAAACCTTGGGAAAAATTGTATAACACAAGTGTTGTCAGCCTCAAACTCTTGAACTTTGCGCCCCATCAACGTTGTGAGAGATCAAAATCATCATAGGCATGGTACCTCAAACCGTAAAATCGGAGAACCAAACCGAAATCACCAGTTTCACTCGGTTCATCACAATCCGGACTTAAGATCTTTTCAGATCGGTTCCTAAAGTTTTAAATTCAGTTCCATTCTGGTTATGAAAAAAAAAATCCCTGTTAGGAACCGAAGTTAGTATGCAATTACGGAAAATTAAAATGGAAACTACTATTTACGAAAATTTTGGAGAGCACGTAACGTGCTCTTTATTGAGCATGTAGTGCGGTTCATGAGAGAAAAACACCTTGTATGAGGTTTCACAATTATTAGTGATGGAGTTTAATCCAACTACGAGAGCTAAATCTACCGAAAGGTATGAGAAACGTATGAAAAATATAATAGAATATGACAGCGTAAGGCAGTATACTCTTATTCCGAAGGATGAATTGGCCGTCCCTTGGTAGGGTATTTACAAGAAGTATTTATAGACTTTAAGAGTCATTATTTTAGGAGGAATCTCATACAATATGTTAGTCCCTATTTCTAACAACCAAACAATCATAAGAATGAAAGAAGAAGCACATAGATTTCTCATTCATATCAAAGTATCAAGAACTTTGGTACACCGTGTAAACCGGCCGCTGCTCTCCCTCTAGAGAGAGAGAGAGCAGCGTGAAACAATTTTCTCTAAGTACAAATAGTTTTACTTAATTCATTAAATTAATTAATTAATTTTACAATATGTATAACTTTAAAAAAAAATGAAATAAAACCTCCCAAACGGCTATATAGCCGTTGGGGCTATGGGTGGGGGGCAGGGGGTCCCGGGGGTGGTGGTGTGGGGAGTGGGGTTCAAAAACATCTATAAATACATCTATTTTCTAACATTTTTCTACACCTCTTCTCCAACTCTTCTCCATCTTCATCTTCTCTTATTATCCTACATTCCTACAATCCTACTTATACATATATCATTTTAAATATGGAAAGTACATCTTCCCTTATGCAAAACAATTTTGACAAGTGGAAGGACCCGAAGACCGGACTGTGGTGGGCAACTTGCAAGTGGTGCAAGAAAGAGTGTTGCTTGGGGCGTTCACACGGATACGGGATGCCAATAAAACATATGAAGTCCTGTGACAAAGGGAAAACAACAACCAACGGTGGCGGAAATCTCAATTGATATTCATTAGAAAATGTATTTTGTATTGTTATTTTTTTCTCAATTCTCAAATGTAGTTCCTATTTCAAATAAATGCACTTGAACTTTGTTTTTAATAGGAATTTGTATAATATATAATTAATTTAAAAAAAAAATACTGGCCCGGCCCGACGGGTGGCCCGACCCGTGACCCGGCCGGGTGGCCCGGCCCGAACCGGAACCGGCCATTGCCCGGGCCAGTCCCGGGCCTACCTTTACCAGACCCGAGGCCCGACCGGGCCTTGGCCCGGCCCGGGTCCATCACTATTCCCTGACGTCCGGAGCGTGCCCTCCCCCATTGATTTAATAGCTTCTTTAGACGAGGAGTACTACCCATTTGACGAGGAAGACACGTCCCCTCGGATTAGACTCAAGCTTGTGGATTAGTTCGACATTGAGATGGAGAATACAAGCGAGTATCGTATTGAGGACGACGAAGAGAGGTTGAGAGGTCACGCTGGTTCGACATCTTCTGGTGAAGACGAGGGGGACTCAGGCTCACCGTGTAGGAAAGACGGTGCCTCCTCATCGTCCGTGATTCCCTGCCCCCACCCCCACTTTCAATTCTCCGTTCAGGGTGATTCCTCTCTGGCTAGGATTCAGAGGAGAAAACACCAGCCCGATCTGAGAAAATGCTTGACTTCGAGGCTCTCCCAACAGGACCTTACTAACATGTACATCATTCGGCTGGAGAGCTCGGTGGGTGAGTATCACGTCGCTCAAATGTACGTAGGCCCCTATGGTAGGGTGCAGGCCTCAAACTTGACAAACCATGTGTTTTCTCCTCCGGTGGGGTATTCTGGAATCTTCAATTTGCATACTCCGGTGATGATGAGACCGTTAAAGCTCAGGTGAAAGACTTCCTACGAGATGGGTCGAGGAGCGTAAAAGAGTACATCATCGAGTACAAGATGGCTGCCCTCGGCTTCGTCAGGTATTACATCCCGGAGATGTGGACAACGGCTTCTACCCGAAGATACAATGCTCTTTTGAGAAGGCCGATGGACCTCGTCAGGTATTACATCCCAGGAGATGTGGAAAATGGATTCTACCCCAAGATACAATGCTCTTTTGAGAAGGCCGATGGACCTTTTCAGGGTGTAACTGTTGCGGCTAAAGGTCGAGCATCGTATTGCCCAATCATCTTGTCTCCTTGTGTATTGTTATTTTGACTAACTGTTTGCCATTTAATTTGCAGAGTTTGAGATGAGTTGGATGATGTTCATGACTCAGGCCGCCGGGAAGGTGGAGTCCGAACTCCAGGCTGCCAAAGGATCTGAGGGTTCCCAACAGCCTTCGGCCAATGGCGGCAAGATGAAGTCGGATGCTGCCAAGAAACCTTCGGTGGCGAAGAAGAAAAAGAGTCTTGTTTCTGAAGAAGGCTAGAAGACCTTGACTGAGGCCGGCCTGTGGCCGTCGAAATCCGTGAAGAAAACGAAGAAGGGCAATGACTCAACCAGTGTTGTTGTGGCCAATGCTGTCCAACACACGGATGGGGGAGGTTGTGAGGTCGAAGTCGTCATGGTTGAGGACCTCACTGAGGGGCCCTCTTCGGCTGCCTTACTCAGCCTCATCCCCTTAATACTGAAATCCCCTCTACCAATATCGACTTCGGTCGAGAGGTGGTCAGGGGGCTATATGATGACGTGGTCCGCTACCCGCTGAGGGGCGGTACCTTCAATGAGATCGTGAGTGGCCATGAGATCGTCTCCCAGGCTATCCCCGACGAGGATCATGCGTATCTCCGTCGGCTGAAGAGCGTCCAAATGTACGATAGGGCTATGGATAATATTCTCTGTAAGTGGTAGTTTTGTACTTAGCCATATTTTCAATTGATATATGTCTGTCAGCTAACACGGTGTGTGCTTCATTCAGGGCGTTTTCTTGCCGATGGAGCACCAGAAGAGGAGTTTGCCCATCTGCGGGAGTTTGAGAAGAAAGCCTCTTCGGCCGTTGAGGCCCCAAAGGACCTGGACCGGCTGCGAACAGAGTTTGATGACCTGAAGAAAAAGGTTGATGCTGTCGAGCAAGAGAAAAATTCTCTTCAGTCCAAGTTGGACGAGAAGGTGGCTGCTCGGACCAAGGCCGATGAGGCTCGAGACGCAGCCGAACGCCGGGTGTGGAAGTCGAGCGGCTTTCCAACGAAACCAAGAGAGCTACTGACGGAGCAATTAACAAGTTCATGGCAGAAGAGTGGAAGGTCGAGGAAAGGCGTCCCTAGTGTTACGAGGTCATGGTTTCCAGGGTTTCAGATTGGACGACGAATGACCCAGCTGGCCATGGGTTATGGCAGAAGGATATGAAGGTCTTCTTTGACTTGGGCCAGTTCCGTATGCAAAAGCTTATCTACAGGAGGCTCCACCGGTTTCATAATATGAAGCCTGCTGGCCTTTGCCTCCCCCATCGGATGAAAGATCCCGAGGTCGAGGTCGAGCTGCCCCTTGAGTAAAGGCAGCTGCCTATAACAAGCTCCAGTAAAGGGGAGGAGCCTTGGAGCGACGATGAAATGTTAGGGGATACGACCGCTTCAAAGGTCGGGGATGAGGAAGGTTCTGAGGATGGAGATGAAGGGGGACAATTGACAATCCGGAATTTAAAAAAAATAAAAAATAAAAGAGATTATTAATCAGAAAAATGTTACCAAAGCGACATTTTAACAAGTATTAGGTTAACCAGATAAGACTTCCACATTAACAAAAAAAATAACATTTTATAAGAAGTTATAAATATACCTATGACATAAATAATAAAAGTGACATTTTAACAATTTCAATTTATAGGTACCAAATAATAATATGCGTACAATAGTACGCTAAATACCACAGCCAACAACAAAAATGAAAAACATTGAAGAGTTGACTTTTCCAACCTACCATATATAAAATGATCAATCCGTAGATATTAAAACTTATAGATTCATGAACGTAATCACAAGCCATATGGGTATTGACCCAACGAATGATACGTACATATATGGAGAGGTATGCCCACATGTCAATGTTCGTGCTACTTAGGGCACATACGCATTGCCAATGCCCATACGAGTGTACTGTGTAATATCATCTCAATAATGAAATTCAGAACAAACCCATACCTCATACACCTGTATATGCAGAGCAAACATACCCACGTGTCTGAGAGGACATCTATGATAAAATACTACTCCAACAATAATACTATCAAGTGAATAATTAACAACTGAACCAAAATAAGCCATTTGGTCATATATACGTAATATTGGGCGGCACACAAACATAAACATATATGCATAATACATAAAAAAAAAAAACAAAGTATATATGTATGTACCCTTGATTGCACGACACATACATGCCCATGAATACATTAAGAATGGGTTGTCCTAATAACCTATGAACTAAACGGACCCGTCAGACCAAACCACGACCTTCTACCTATCCTATGTATATATAATACCCACGCCATAACCACACTCATCAAACCAAATACCTTACGACATTAGTCCGCGTGAGGTCTAGCCCGCGAGGATGAGAAAAGAAGAAAAAAATGTGAGAGGGAATGAGAGAAAGATATCGAAGAACACTATCGCTGGAAGAAGAAGCATGCATGGTCGCCGAACTACTTTCATGAGGAGAAGTATGTCGTTGGAGAGGGAGCACCTGGCGAGAACGCTGGTGACACCCCTGCCCTACGTCGTCCCTATACCGGGGATCTCAATCGTACCCTATGTCGCCGCCGTACCGGGGAAGCTGAATTGTGCCGTCTCCTAACGTCACACCAGAGAAGAAGGATCCGCCAGGAAAGGAGAAGCATGCCAGTATGTCACGCCGGAGGAAACTAGGGTTGTTTATGATGGACGAAAATGGACACTGCCAGACGCCGGCGTTCTTCCCCTGTTTCCGTAGCTCGCCGACAATTAACTGAGTATGCCGTCAACTTTCTTTTCTTCCGTATTACACTATTACCTTCATATAAAGTTGATATCATTTATAACTCGGTTAGGTAACAGTTGAACTGGATTGGTTAAAATTAAATTGGATATTCTTAATTTGGGCTGGCCAAAATATACGTATAATAACGATAATAATAATAATAATAATAAATATTGGGTTAGGAGAAATGGGATAAAATGCATAAATAGAATAAAATACTGATTGTGGAACTTTAATAGTTAAAAGGTGTTCGCGGTGAAGATCGAAATAACAACTTGAATAGGAGTGACACGAAACGAGGTAAGTGTTTCCGTCAATCAAAACTACTATTCCTCTAGTTAATAGTTTCAAAAAATTGTATGTGAACTATGTTCCAAGTTTCGAGATTTGATATTATTTGAAAATATGTGAAGTATTTGGACTTGCTAAAATTAATATTTTACTAGCATTATTAAATTTGTGACTTTCTCGATGAGTTTGGAAACTTCGATAAAACATTTGGATACGTGAAATATGTCTATCTTGCAAAATCAGTTGATTAAGTTTGACAAGGTGTGATTTGGATATTACGCTCTTTTTGTAAAACTACAATTTGAGATTGGATGGTATGACTACTTTTGGCAATATGACAAGTCCATCTTCTTATAAAGATTGATTTTGAACATCTAGTGATTCGGAAATTTTAATAATATGATTACTATTTCTAAAGTTTTGATAAAGAGTTATATATATTTGAGACTAGTAATGTTAATAAAAGAGTTTATATTTTCAAAGATTTATATTACCATCTCATAAAATTTTTGAGCAATTACGATAAATATATATATTTTAAACTACTACATTAAATTACTAGTATTTGAATCTATAAAATTATAGATGGTTTTCAGAGATTTTTGCAATGACATAATACATGTTATCTATTTGATATTAAAGATGTGGTTACTAGTATAACTAAGGTTTCTAAAATGTATATATTTCATCTCCTTGAAAATCTAAGAAGTTTCAATAAAATTACGTATATATATGAGATTATTATCTTTTTGAAATTATTATTTTGAATGTATGATTATAGTACGAAATTGTTTTCACCAAAATTTACTATTGTACCTTATTCTCAATTTTGAGATAGTTTAATAAAATATTTATTTATAAAATGCCATACTTGAATAATATTATGAACATTTGACTATCAAAGTTAGTATTGAACTACAAATGATTTTAAGATTTTGGTAAAAGGTATAAATAAATATATTTCTATATGAGTATAACTAGTACTTATTTTTATAGTAATGTAGGTTTCGATGCCAATAAAAAAAAGATTTACCGCATGCTTATATGTATGCAATATTTGAACAATGGAAATTATTTATGACTTGGAAATTTTATGATTGATATGGATGGAATATTTTGAATATACAAGTATTGATGGATTATTTTCTATGGATGATTAAATGTATATTCTTTTTAAAGAATATTGGTGGATTGATGTTTATTACAAAGAATATCTTTGGAAGTGTTGCAAGAATGATTTTGGGGAAAACTTAAAGTTTTCATAATATATTTTTACGTCTCGAGAGAAACACGAGGCGTGGGTGGTTAGGGCTACTACTACTTTTGGTGAAATTTATTTGGGTCGGTAACCAGTCCGGCAATGACACGCTCCGGTAGACATTCCGGGCTTTTATTTGAGGATCAAAGATCCTTTGGTGGTCGTAGTAGTTACCTAATTTACCCTTGGACAATGTCCCTTGTGAGTAGGTGGTAGAAAACATCATGCCTACTTGGATTTCTTACTACCCGGAGAGCTTGGAATCTCTTTTAGAGGGTGTGCACACTTAAGCTAGAAATTCAGCTTCCAATTGGTGGTCGGTGGGAGCCGGAATTCCGGGATGAGTCGTTGACAACAACGACTCATTGGACTCGAGGAATCTTGAGTTTCGCCCACTTTTAAAAGAAACATAAAGTATTATATACTTTTGGTGGAATTGAGAATGAAAATACCTATTGGAGGAATTATTTCGAGACCCTAAATCATTTTGGATATATGGGAGGATTAAATATTTTTGGGGCATTAAATCTTTTTATTACCATTGAGACTATTGTGGAGAATTTTTCCTTATAAATATTTATAAGGGTTGTCAAGGAAATCTTACGATTTGGAGAAAGATATACTTACCTCCAAATATTACAAACACTGTTGGATATGTATTTTTTGAAGGATTTTGGTAAAGCTACTAATCCACTTGGATCGGATTTATTTACGAATATGAGATGTGTGATGAAATTTCAAAAGTTATTTTGGAGATTAAGTATTTTGGGAAGTAATATCTTACTCCTACTATATGAACTATTCAATGTTTATAAACATTATTTTAAGTTACGAATGCTATTGGGAAATTATTTAGTTTGTTGGAAAGTATATAGATTTGAGAAAATGTTTTGAGGACTATGAGATATTAAGACATTATTTTACATGCATATGTGGGATATGCTATGAGATTGAATAATTTTCTTTTACAAACCCCAGTTTAGTGTGTGTATTTATTTATTTATTTATGAGATCAAATATTTTACTTGTATTTGAGGAATTGTATAGTATTTTGAGAAGGCTTCAACATGCCTTATAAAAAGGGTTTTGACATGTATTTTGACAAAATTATATATGTATCAAACATGATTATTTTACGGGATTGAGTAGGCCCTTACTTAGCATTTCAAGCTAATTTTTGTTTCTTTGTTTTTTTTTTCTTGTACTTGTTTTTGTACAGGTGGACTTGGTGATGTTGGTATTGAGAGCTTGCGCTAGAACACATAGACTAATGTTGATCGAGTAACTCATATTAGCTTTATTTCAAAAATCTATTGATGAACAATTGATTATGAGGAATTTATTTTATTCAGATTTATGAAGTTGTATTGGTGGTGGATAGCCTGTGCACTCGGTTATGTGAGAACCGAGTGTGGCGGTAACGCCCCTTATTTCCATTTAAATTTCCGCTGCACAATTCTGATGTTTTCAAATAAAGCTTAAATTCCTTTGAACAGCTCCAAATTTAAAGGTATTTTTGGGAGGGAAATTTGGGGGTGTTACAGACAATGTCTGAGAAGGCGGTGGCCAAGATGGAGGACAAGTCGATGACGTAGTTTAGTCTTTCTATTTTCCTTTTTTTGGTGGCTGTTGTGCCATAGCTTAGTCTTTCTATTTTCCTTGTTTTTGTGCCATGTGTTTGTAATGGCCGATGAGCCCCCCTTTGTACTTAGATATTTTCATCAATGAAATTGTTGCTTTGTCCTTTGTGAATGTTTTGCTTTGGCCTCGTGTTTCCTTTTTGTATGTAGTTTTGCGTCGTCTTATTCTTTTATCATTGTTGTTCTTTTATACTTCAAAAAATATCCAAACTCCAAAGTATAAAGAATTGCTTGAGCGTCGGATGTGGCCGAGGGACTTCCTTCGGCTGGGGCGATTATGTTTCTTAGTCTTTGGAAGTTTTTCCAAGTATTCAGACTTCTTTACTCATAGCCTTTCCCCTAGTTGAGGAGAGTGGCGTTAGCAACTTGGCCGATGTGATGCATTCCTATAGCTGTGTTCGAGGGAGTTGTTTGAGCTCAATGAATAGCGAGGGGATGTTGTTTCCTTTGGTTGTGAGTGTTTCATTGTTATTGTTATTGTTATTGTTATTGTTATTGTTATTGTTATTGTTATTGTTATTGTTATTGTTATTGTTATTGTTATTGTTATTGTTATTGTTATTGTTATTGTTATTGTTATTGTTATTGTTATTGTTATTGTTATTGTTATTGTTATTGTTATTGTTATTGTTATTGTTATTGTTATTGTTATTGTTATTGTTATTGTTATTGTTATTGTTATTGTTATTGTTATTGTTATTGTTATTGTTATTGTTATTGTTATTGTTATTGTTATTGTTATTGTTATTGTTATTGTTATTGTTATTGTTATTGTTATTGTTATTGTTATTGTTATTGTTATTGTTATTGTTATTGTTATTGTTATTGTTTGACGTGCACTTTGTCGTGGTGTGCACTCAAAATAAATATCAATACAACACTTATACGTAGTATAGCGTAGTAAGGTTCGTATCCACAGGGAAAGGAATACTTCTCTTTTTAATAAATAGTAACAAGGGGGGTTTCAGATTTTTGATGATCTTAAATATATTTAAACACGAAGATGAACGAGTTATGTGGTTTAATTAATGAGAAGAAGACTTGGCTTTGCGTTTATCCACTTAATGAAATGTTCGTCGATCCCAGTTATATCTTTAACTATCTTCCTCTCGAATACTCAATCGAGGAGTATATCCAGTTCATCGAGGGTAGTTATTAATAACGAGAAGCGTTCATTAATAAATCTTACTACCGAGTCAATATAGAACAAGCGCCGTATATTAACTTGATAGTAGCAATAAAATCAAGATGAAAACGATTGAGATTGATAACCTCAACACAAGCGGTTTATTGGTTTAATCAATATAATTAATTCCCCTTGGCTTATTAACCATGAGAAGCATGTATTAACAACCCAAGTTTACTACCGTGAAAGGACCGAATTAATAACAAGCGTATTAACCGACCGATTCTAGTAATAATTAATATATAGAACAAGACTAGTTGATACTTTAAGTAATGCTCAATATATTAATATGGAATAAGAATAGGAAGTAATTAATATTCAAGGAAGAAGATTAAAGAAAATAACTCACAACTTACAAATCATTAAGCTTCAAAGTAGCAAAACCAAGATGGAAGAGTTTAGCTCCTCATTTGGAGACTAAACATGATGAAAAATATAAAGAAAGAACTTGTCTAAACTGAGCTAAGAAGTATATGTGAATTGGTGTCCTAAAAGTGAAGGAAAGGAGGTGTATTTATAGGCTTTTTGAGGTGCAGGTCGAGTACTCGATCGAGTATGTACATATACTCGATCGAGTATGTGTAAAACTTCGAATTCGATCCATACTCGATCGATTGTTCGGGTATAATTTATAGCTATACCCGATCGAGTATGTCGGTGTACCCGATCGGGTATAGACACTTGATCGTGGGAAAATCTTCTCCTGCATGTTCCTTTGTTCCCGAATCAAATCCTTGAAAATCAGTATTGGTACTCGATCGAGTATAAGGTGTACTCGACCGAGTACAGGTCAAAATCAGGAACTTTCCTTCTTTTTGTCTTGTACTCTTGCACCTTCCTTCACCATTGATCATTTGATTGATCTTGGCCCTGTTTAAGTTCAGAATAAACCTAATCTAAACAAATTACAAGAATTTAACAAACTAAACTATTACACCGAAAGTGTGTAATTTCCGAAATATTAAACAATAAAAACTAACTAAAAACGTAAATAAACATACGGAAATTACAAACGTATCAACTCCCCCACACTTAGTTCTTTACTCGTCCTCGAGTAAAGTCAAATGTTTCAATCAGTTTAAGAACATTTCATGAGTTCAAGAAAGAAAAGAACTAAGATCACCAAGGAATAAAAATGATTTTACAAACAACATTCTCTCTTGGGTTTTATGATATTCTATGCTCCATCTTCTTGCCTCTTCTTCCTCTTTTTCTTTTTCTTCTTCTTCCAAGAGATCAAATGAGTTCCTGCACACAGAAAAATATTCCTCTCATATCTCTCATTTTGCCTAGGAGCCTTTTCAGGTTTTCATCCTAGCATCTCTTTTCTTTTCCTTCGCTTACCACTCACTCATTTTTTTTGTAAGCCCTTGTTGCTTAGATTGCCCTTTTGGGTTTTCAACCTAACTAGCATTTCATTTCTTTCATTTCTTTTTTGTGTTGTTGTTGTTTTTTTTTTGTTTACAAAGAGTAAAAGAAAAGTCATGCATAGTAAAGAGTAGAAAATAGCATTACATACCATGATGAGTTTCCCCCCTTCTCAGTCCAAGCACTGTCCCTAGTGCCCGCCTTCTCCGCCGTAGAAACTGCCTCCAAAGCCTCCTCCAAAGTTTCCGTCTCCCATGTGAGTATCCCTGCCGTCCCCGCCATCAAAACCGCCACCCCCGGAGCTTGATCCTCCAAAGTTGCCCCATTGAGTGGGGTCATACCAAGAGGGGGGTGGGGGTGGGTGAGCCATGGTATGGAACTGGCCTTGATGAGCCATGTAAGAGTACATAGGTCCATAAAACCTACGTTGATCTTCTTCATATCTGCGGTTGTCTTCGGCCCGTTGCTCCTCTAGTCTTTGAAATCCCGCCCTTTGTTCCTCCCGATATTTACCAACTTCATTGGTAACTTTGTTGAGTCCTTCAAGCATTTGTTGGAAGTAATCGGGAGGTGGGGGGGGCTTGGTTTGGTGCGGGTAGGTAGTGATGTGCAACCTCGGGTTCTTGGTACTCGGGTTGAGGTTCTTGGTCGGGTTGGTCTTCTGGGAGATCTTGGGCTTGTGGTTCTTGGAGATGTGGTGGAAGGGCATGAGGGAATAGGAAATGGGGCACCTCGAACTCCGGTCTATAGGTTAGTTTGGGGGTGTCCGGGTTTGGCATTAGGATATATTGGACAGGTTGTACGTGGATGACCCAATTGTACATGTTTTTGGGTTGGTCTCCAATATAAACCGTATGGGAGAAAGATGTACATCCCGAGCGTCCTAACCAACCCATATCCATCAAGCAATAGTCGGGTATAGGAGAGTTATCCGTATACCCGAACCTACTTGCCAAGTGCATTATCACTCCACCCACAACTATGGTCCCTTTGGCTAAGCTTTCTTTTTTTAAATGTGCCCACATGAGATTGCACAGATTAAAGTCCATGTGGCGACGGAATAAGGCCACGGATATCAAACACACGTCCCCGATTCTAGTGTGATGGTTGTTGGGACGGCCAAGCAAGCAATTCGCCAATAATTTTAAGAACAACCGGAGAACGGGGTGTTGGACATGACTGATATACATTTGGGAGGAACTAAATTTCACTTCCCCGGTCATCTTTGTCCATAGGGAGTGCCCAAAGATGGTGTTATCCGAGATGGCTCTCTCGTAGGGCACCGGGATGCCAAAATGTTCAGCAAACTCGAGTTTCGTTATTGAGTAGTTTCGGTTAAACAGACGAAACTCGAGTCTATCATCCCTAAAATCCGCCTCATCACTTTCAAATTTTACCGAACTCATGAATTCGTAGATAATTCGTTCATTAGAATTGTATTTCATATTGAAAATACGGTCCATATCTAATGCATGAAAGATTTTTCTACAACTCTTGTAGACTCCTAATTCACGTAGAGCATCATGGCATAAAAAATGGGAAGGTTTTACTTGCCTTTTTGTTGTTGCTAGGAGTCTAGTTCGGTGTTCGGCGTCGGCGGGAATGATGTCTTCAAAGCCCGGGATAGGTGCTATGGTGCTTGAGCTCTCTCCCCTATTCTTCCTTGGAGCCATTTTTGAAGCTTTTGAGTTTGAGGTTCCAAAATTTCGAATGGGGTAGGGTTTTTTGGGATTTGGTGGAAGTTTGGGGAAAATGGGATTTTTGGGTATAGATATGGAGAGGAGAGTGAGGGGAGTATTTTGGTGGTGAAATGGGTTGATTTGGTGAAGGAATGAGGGAGATATGGTAGAGAGAAGGAAGAAAAATGGAGGTTGGGGGAGAGGGGTTCGAAGTTGGGTTTATTTTTTGGAGAAGATGAAGTGAGAATGGGGTGGGTTGGGGTATAAATCGCAGGGGTACCCGATCGAGTATCCCTGTATACCCGATCGGGTACCGGAGGCAGGGGGTCAGAATAGTTGTTTTTGCACCCATACTCGACCGAGTATTGATATGTACTCGATCGGGTATAGGAGGCAGGGGTTTATTGCTTTTATTTTTCCACAAATACTCGATCGAGTATGGATATGTACTCGATCGGGCCTCAGAGACAGGCTTCCGATGGAGTTGATTTTCCAGGCATACTCGACCGGGTATGTAACAATACTCGATCGAGTATGCCTGTATCTTTGAAAATTGATCTGCACCTCGATCGAGTATGGAAACCGGGTCCCCTTTTTACCCATACCCGACCGAGTATTACAGAGTACTCGATCGGGTATGTCCCCAGATACACTTTTTTTTTCATTTTTTTTTGACACGCACACATAATGAAATAAGCTGAAAAGAAAACATACCTTGCTTGGGTTGCCTCCCAAGAAGCGCCTAATTTTACGTCGCGGCATGACGCCATGGTATAGTTCATCCTTCATAGATTGGATCGACGAGATCCATGCATTCAACGCTTTCTTTTGAAAAGTTCTCAAGGAACGGTTTGAGTTGATGTCCGTTAACCTTGAGGATTTTGCCGGTGTCGAGGCTCTTTATTTCAACTGCTCCGTGAGGGTAGACTTTGACTACCTCGAATGGTCCTTCCCATCGTGA
This sequence comes from Cuscuta epithymum, assembly GCA_945859915.1. Taxonomy (NCBI): domain Eukaryota; kingdom Viridiplantae; phylum Streptophyta; class Magnoliopsida; order Solanales; family Convolvulaceae; genus Cuscuta; species Cuscuta epithymum. The sequence goes on along the minus strand of CAMAPF010000075.1, from coordinate 1,795,073 downwards.
CCTCAGTTTACCGGGGAAAAGACGAAGACGTGAGAGAAAGAGAAGGACTTTGTCTCCGATTTGGAAATCCTTTCTCATTATCATTTTATCATGCCATACCTTTGTCTTTTCCTTGTAGATGGAGGCGTTCTCATAGGACTCAAGTCGAAGTTCCTCTAGCTCTTGGAGTTGTAGCTTCCTTTGCATCCCCGCTTGCTCCATGTCAAGATTGAATGTTTTTACCGCCCAATAAGACTTATGTTCGAGTTCGACCGGGAGATGGCAGGCCTTCCCGAACACAAGTCTATAGGGAGACATTCCAATTGGTGTTTTGAAAGCGGTTCTATATGCCCACAAGGCATCATCTATCCGAAGACTCCAATCTTTACGGTTAGGGTTCACCGTCTTTTGGAGTATAGACTTCAACTCCCTGTACGAGACCTCGGCTTGGCCGTTTGTTTGTGGGTGATAGGCGGTGGAGAGCTTGTGGGTGACACCATATTTCTTCAACAAGGCACTCACAGTTTTGTTGTGGAAGTGAGTGCCTCTATCACTTATCAAAATGCGCGGGACTCCAAACCTTGAGAAGATGCGGGTTTTGAGAAAGTCCGCAACTACTTTGGCATCATCGGTCTTTGTGGCTTTTGCTTCCACCCATTTTGAAACGTAGTCTACCTCCAAGAGAATGTATAGATTTCCTTGGGAATTAGGAAAAGGTCCCATGAAATCTATTCCCCAAACATCAAATATCTCCACATAGAGCATAGGAACTTGTGGCATCTCATGTTTTCGAGAAATGTTTCCCATGCGTTGGCAATTGTCACAAGATTGACAAAAGACATGGGCATCTCGAAATAAGCTTGGCCACCAAAAACCGCATTCAAGTACCTTCATGGCCGTTCGCTTTCCTCCAAAGTGGCCACCACATGCATGTGAGTGGCAAAAGGCAAGAATGGATGATATCTCCGTCTCGGGAATGCATCTTCTAATGACTTGATCTTTGCAATGTTTCCACAAGTATGGTTCATCCCACACGTATTGTTTTGCATCGTGTTGGAGCTTCTCTCTTTGAGCTTTAGAGAAGCTTGGTGGGAACCTGTTTAGAACAAGGAAATTAACAATGTGAGCGTACCAAGGGCGAATTTCCTTAAGAGAAAAAAGAGTCTCATCGGGAAATTCCCCTCGGATATCATCTTTGATATGATCATTTCCTTCATCAAGTACTAAACGACTCAAGTGATCGGCCACCAAGTTCTCCATGCCCTTCTTATCCTTGATCTCAACATCAAACTCGCTCAAGAGTAGTATCCACCGAATCAACCTCGGTTTGGCCTCCTTCTTTGTCATTAAAAATCTAAGAGCTGCATGATCGGTGTAAATGATCACTTTGGTTCCAAGTAAGTATGACCTGAATTTTTCAAGTGCGTAGACGACGGCCAACATTTCTTTTTCGGTGGTGGCGTAGTTGCGTTGAGCATCATTGAGTGTGGTGGATGCATAGTAAATCACATGAGAAGCTCTTCCCACTTTTTGGCCCAAGACGGCCCCGACCGCATAGTCGCTAGCATCACACATGATCTCAAATGGAAGAGACCAATCGGGAGCTTGGATGATAGGTGCGGTTACTAGCTTTTCCTTCAACGTATTGAAGGCCTTCTTGCATTCTTCGGAGAAGATGAATTCCACCTCCTTTTGCAAAAGAGTGCATAAAGGAGATGCAATCTTTGAGAAATCTTTGATGAATCTCCGGTAGAAACCTGCATGTCCAAGGAATGACCGTATCTCCCTAACGGTGGTAGGATAAGGGAGTGATTGTATGACTTCAACTTTGGCCTTGTCAACCTCTATCCCTTTGGATGAGATTACATGGCCTAGAACAATTCCTTCTTCCACCATGAAGTGGCATTTTTCAGAATTCAAAACAAGGTTTGATTCTAAACAACTTTTGAGCACAAGGGAGAGATGATATAAGCATGAATCAAATGAGTCCCCATGGATTGTGAAGTCATCCATGAAAACTTCCATAAATAGCTCAACATACTCGGAGAATATGCTCATCATGCATCTTTGGAAGGTGGCGGGTGCGTTGCAAAGTCCGAATGGCATACGTCGATAGGCAAAAGTGCCAAATGGACAAGTGAATGTTGTCTTCTCTTGATCTTCAGGGGCTATGGGCACTTGAAAGTACCCGGAATAGCCATCAATGAAGCAATAGAATTTATGCCCCGCAAGTCTCTCAAGCATTTGATCAATGAAGGGTAAAGGAAAGAAATCCTTTCTAGTTACCGCGTTGAGGCGACGGTAATCTATACATACCCTCCATCCATTTTGAATTCGGGTGGGCATAAGTTCTCCATGTTTGTTCTCCACCACCGTGACTCCGGTCTTCTTGGGAACAACTTGGGTTGGACTAACCCACTTGCTATCGGATATGGGGAAGATTATCCCCATTTGGAGAAGCTTGATGACCTCTTTTTTTACCACCTCCATCATAGGTGGGTTCAATCTCCGTTGTGGTTGGCGCACCGGTTTGGCTTCATCCTCCATCAAGATGCGGTGCATGCAAGTAGATGGACTAATGCCTTTAATGTCGGCTATAGTCCATCCGATTGCAAGTTTGTGCTCTTTAAGCACCGCAATTAGCTTCCTTTCTTGCTCTCCGGTCAGTTTGTTCGAGATTATGACCGGTAATGTTTCTTTTTCTCCAAGGTACACATATTTCAAATGTGTTGGGAGTGGTTTCATCTCAACTTCGGGGGCCTGCAAAATAGAAGGCAAAGGCTTTTCCTCGGGGATGGTTAGTGGGAATGCTCTTGACCCCGGTGGCATAAGTGGAAGTTGGAAATGGTTATCCAATTCCACCATCATGGCTTGCCTATTGGGGGTCAAAGCAAGTTCTAAAGAATTTTCCCCGAGGTCATTCTCAATTACACTTAGCAGCTCATCCTCCCCATTCATTTCAAAAGTATTTTGCACAATGGGATCTATAATGTCAATGGCAAATAGAGAATGATTTTCATTTGGGTATTTCATGGAGTCGTAAATATTGAATTCAACTTTATCTCCATCAAATTCCAGAGTTAAAGATCCGCTAAAAACATCAATTTTAGCTCTAGCGGTCTTTAAAAATGGCCTTCCTAAAAGGATAGGAACCGCATTCTTGTCATTTTCCATTTCTAAAACATAAAAGTCGGCGGGAAAGATCAAATTGTCTACCATAACTAGTACGTCTTCGACAATACCTTTAGGGTAGGCGTTTGATCTATCCGCAAGTTGGATAACCACTCCGGTTTCGTTTAAAGGACCAAGCTCGAGTGCTTTATACAAAGAATAAGGAATAACATTGATTGATGCTCCTAAGTCTAGCATGGCCTTTGAAAACGTAGTGCCGCCCAACTTACAAGGTATAGTGAACATTCCGGGGTCATTGTATTTCTTTGGGAGTTTCTTTTGAAAGACCGCGGAAACACGTTCACTAACTTGGACTTTTTGTTTTCCATTGAGTCTATGTTTTCTTTTTATTGTACAAAGCTCTTTGAAAAATTTTGCAAATCTGGGAACACCCTTTATTAAGTTAAGAAGAGGAATATTTACCTCACACTTGGAGAATGTCTCATAGATGTCCTTGTCTTTGTCCACCCTCCGTGTTTCCCTTAGAGCTTCGGGGAATGGAGCTTCAATTTCTTGGATGGTCGGTGGAGGTAGGGGTGGGGAAAAATACCGAAATTTCGGTATACCGGACTTACCATATCGAAAAATACCGAATTTACCGAAGTGTTTGGTATACCGACACTTTTGGTACGGTATGATACCGTACCAAATTACTTCGGTATGGTATCGGTATATATTTTGGAAATAAACGGTATACCGTTATACCGTCATACCGTAATTCCAAGCCAATAATTTCTTTAGAATTATAAAAATAACTAGAAACACAACATTAATTCAAGGATAATGACTTTATATCCATGTTTCTTGAATTATTTATACTTTTTGTTGGAAATCGATGTTATTTCAAATATATTTAGGTTGTTTAAATTATTATTTTAGCAGAATGTGTTGTTATCTTCATATATCATGTGTTGAAATATCTGTACATATTTATAATATTTTTTTGTTCAAAGTTGAATAGAACACAAATAGGTTATCATTGGCATTTTATATTTAATTTCATTAATAATTTTAGTATATCACTATTAACACTGATTTTCTATATTTCATTTGATATATAATAATTTGATATTAAATCATGATAATTTACTGATACCGTAGCTTACCGTACCGAAATTTCGGTATACCGAAACAATGTATACCGAAATTTAGGTATGGTAACGGTATGTATTTTTGCATACCGAAAGTTTACGGTATGGTAAAGGTATGGGATAAAATCTTCGGTATACCGTACCGAACCACCCCTAGGTGGAGGGGTTAAAGTGTGAGTTTCCTCCTCCTCAGGTTGAGCTTTGTCCACAATCTCTTCTTCTTCTTCCTCGCCAATGTGACTTTTGGCTTTCTCCTTGGCAATCACCAACTCTTTGCCACTCCTCAATGTTACCGCATGGGCTTGTTGCCTAGGATTTGGCTCCGTTTGAGATGGAAGCTTTGTTGAATCCTTGGATTCAAGCCTACTCACGGCATTTGAGATTTGGCTCATTTGATTTTCAAGGTTTTGGATGCTCGATTTTGTCTCATGTTGGAATTGAACCATGTTTTGTTGCATGGTTGAGACATTTGAGGTGAGTGCTCGGATCATGTCTTCGGTGGACATAGTTGAGCCTTGCCCTTGGGGTTTAGAGTATGGTTGCTTTTGAGGAAATTGGTTTTGTGGAGGGTTATTTTGTGGTGGGTTTCCTTGCGGATTCCCATATCTCAAATTGGGGTGATCTCTAAACCCGGGATGATAAGTGTTGCCGTAAGAATCATACCTCTTTTGGTTTGGGAACCCCAAAGCGTTGACTTGCGCGGGGTTTTCTTCTTGAAGGCTCGGGCATGCATCGGTGGGATGGCCTTGTTGTGTGCAGATGCCGCAGACCTTGACTTCTTGGGTTTTGGAATTTAAAAGAAAATCCTTAACCAAAGAAGTCAAGCCGGCAACTTGACTTTCTAGCGATGATGTTGATTCGGCCGCCATGACTCTTTTTGTTGATGACCGCCCGTTGTGATATCTACAATTCTCGGCCAACTCCGAGATAAGATTCATAGCTTGAGAAGGAGTCTTGTTAACGATTCCTCCTCCACACGCGGCATTAATCATCCGTCTATCATCGTTGCAAAGACCATCATAAAAGTATAAAATGAGGTCTTGCTCCGAATAGCCATGATACGGACAGCTCGCACAAAGTTTCTTGAATCGTTCCCAATATTCATAGAACGATTCATCATCATTTTGCTCCACATTGCTGATTTGCTTTTTGAGTGATGAGGAGACAGAGGCGGGGTAGTATCTTTCAAGGAAAGCCTTTTTCATTGCCGCCCATGTATCTATACTTCCCGAAGGTAGATAGAATAGCCAATCTTTTGCGGTATCTTTTAGGGAGAATGGAAAGGCCCTCAACTTAATCTGTTCCTCGGTGACTCCATTAGGGCACATGCTCGTGCAAACAACATGGAACTCCGAGAGATGTTTATTTGGGTCTTCTCCTCTTAAGCCATGGAAGGATGGCAAAAGATGAATGAGCCCTGATTTGAGCTCAAATGTATTACCTTCGTTGAGTGTAGGGAAGGTAATACATAATGGTTGTTGATTCAAGTTCGGAGCTGTGAGCTCCCTCAAGGTTCTTGTTTCTTGAGCCATGGTGATTGGCTCTTCTGATTCGCTAGAACTGTAGCTAGCGTTTGAGGTTTCCTCCGAGGGTATGTGCGGAATTAAATTTCTCAACCTCTCGAAGGCTTGTTCTATTTCGGGGTTTGCTTGATAAGTGATTTCGTTTATAGAACGATATCGGACCATATACTTCACAAAGCTCAGAAATAGAAAAATAAGAACTCTTTATATTTTTGGTTAATTATTTTTTTTTTTATTTTTCTTTGAAATAAAATAAAAAGAAAAATAATTGCCTTTCCCCGGCAACGGCGCCAAATTTGACATGCACTTTGTCGTGGTGTGCACTCAAAATAAATATCAAGACAACACTTATACGTAGTATAGCGTAGTAAGGTTCGTATCCACAGGGAAAGGAATACTTCTCTTTTTAATAAATAGTAACAAAGGGGGTTTCAGATTTTTGATGATCTTAAATATATTTAAACACGAAGATGAACGAGTTATGTGGTTTAATTAATGAGAAGAAGACTTGGCTTTGCGTTTATCCACTTAATGAAATGTTCGTCGATCCCAGTTATATCTTTAACTATCTTCCTCTCGAATACTCAATCGAGGAGTATATCCAGTTCATCGAGGGTCGTTATTAATAACGAGAAGCGTTCATTAATAAATCTTACTACCGAGTCAATATAGAACAAGCGCCGTATATTAACTTGATAGTAGCAATAAAATCAAGATGAAAACGATTGAGATTGATAACCTCAACACAAGCGGTTTATTGGTTTAATCAATATAATTAATTCCCCTTGGCTTATTAACCATGAGAAGCATGTATTAACAACCCAAGTTTACTACCGTGAAAGGACCGAATTAATAACAAGCGTATTAACCGACCGATTCTAGTAATAATTAATATATAGAACAAGACTAGTTGATACTTTAAGTAATGCTCAATATATTAATATGGAATAAGAATAGGAAGTAATTAATATTCAAGGAAGAAGATTAAAGAAAATAACTCACAACTTACAAATCATTAAGCTTCAAAGTAGCAAAACCAAGATGGAAGAGTTTAGCTCCTCATTTGGAGACTAAACATGATGAAAAATATAAAGAAAGAACTTGTCTAAACTGAGCTAAGAAGTATATGTGAATTGGTGTCCTAAAAGTGAAGGAAAGGAGGTGTATTTATAGGCTTTTTGAGGTGCAGGTCGAGTACTCGATCGAGTATGTACATATACTCGATCGAGTATGTGTAAAACTTCGAATTCGATCCATACTCGATCGATTGTTCGGGTATAATTTATAGCTATACCCGATCGAGTATGTCGGTGTACCCGATCGGGTATAGACACTTGATCGTGGGAAAATCTTCTCCTGCATGTTCCTTTGTTCCCGAATCAAATCCTTGAAAATCAGTATTGGTACTCGATCGAGTATAAGGTGTACGTACTCGACCGAGTACAGGTCAAAATCAGGAACTTTCCTTCTTTTTGTCTTGTACTCTTGCACTTTCCTTCACCATTGATCATTTGATTGATCTTGGCCCTGTTTAAGCTCAGAATAAACCTAATCTAAACAAATTACAAGAATTTAACAAACTAAACTATTACACTGAAAGTGTGTAATTTCCGAAATATTAAACAATAAAAACTAACTAAAAACGTAAATAAACATACGGAAATTACAAACGTATCATTGTTATTGTTATTGTTATTGTTATTGTTATTGTTATTGTTATTGTTTTTGTTATTGTTATTGTTATTGTTATTGTTATTGTTATTGTTATTGTTATTGTTATTGTTATTGTTATTGTTATTGTTATTGTTATTGTTATTGTTATTGTTATTGTTATTGTTATTGTTATTGTTATTGTTATTGTTATTGTTATTGTTATTGTTATTGTTATTGTTATTGTTATTGTTATTGTTATTGTTATTGTTATTGTTATTGTTATTGTTGTTGTTGTTGTTGTTGTTGTTGTTGTTGTTGTTGTTATTGTTATTGTTGTTGTTATTGTTATTGTTATTGTTATTGTTATTGTTATTGTTATTGTTATTGTTATTGTTATTGTTATTGTTATTGTTATTGTTATTGTTATTGTTATTGTTATTGTTATTGTTATTGTTATTGTTATTGTTATTGTTATTGTTATTGTTATTGTTATTGTTATTGTTATTGTTATTGTTATTGTTATTGTTATTGTTATTGTTATTGTTATTGTTATTGTTATTGTTATTGTTATTGTTATTGTTATTGTTATTGTTATTGTTATTGTTATTGTTATTGTTATTGTTATTGTTATTGTTATTGTTATTGTTATTGTTATTGTTATTGTTATTGTTATTGTTATTGTTATTGTTATTGTTATTGTTATTGTTATTGTTATTGTTATTGTTATTGTTATTGTTATTGTTATTGTTATTGTTATTGTTATTGTTATTGTTATTGTTATTGTTATTGTTATTGTTATTGTTATTGTTATTGTTATTGTTATTGTTATTGTTATTGTTATTGTTATTGTTATTGTTATTGTTATTGTTATTGTTATTGTTATTGTTATTGTTATTGTTATTGTTATTGTTATTGTTATTGTTATTGTTATTGTTATTGTTATTGTTATTGTTATTAGTACTACTACTATTTAAACAACACATGCATTATATGTTTCTGAAATAAATGGTGGGGGCACGTTTGCTTCATCTTTTGGAACAATTTCTGTTTAAAGATTAGTGATATTAAAGCATGCATGTGTATTGATTTTGTGTGGATTGTGCCTAATTTTATAACCAAACAACTCTAGACATAAATTTGTCCAAATTAAGTAAATAAATATAATCTTGCAGCATAAGTTTTGAGATGTCATGTAACAAGTGTGCTATGGTTCTACGTACAAATTTAGATATAATGATTTAAAAGTAACCAAAACCGTGACACGACTCATTTGAGTTTTTCTCAAGTACCATCAATTCCGGAAAAGGGAAGCAAACTTTATTAACCATCAAACATTGTGCATGTTTTAGTATATGCATTCTACCGTGAAAAACAAGGCGCCGTGCCGTAAGGCACATGACTATGAGAAACAAAATTGTGTGAGTGGTTAAAACAAATCATATCCTCTACCAAAAATTGTATTCATGTACGAGAACTTATTAGTACGAATGTTCTAAAAGGCGTTAGGCGGGCGTCAATCTAGCGCCTAGGCGGCTAGGCGGGTGTCTAGGTGGGAACTAGTCGGAGACATAAAAATTGTAGTTTTATCAATATTTTTTCATAAATATAATTAGTAATGTTGTGTTTGCGTGTGTATATAAAATATGCACACGCGTATACACATTAACATGCATGAATGATAGAGTTGTCACATTTAATAATATATTATACCTACTCACTCACCAGTAGTTTTCTTCATATGCGTTGTCAAATTTAAAGGTACATATATCTCTTAGGACACTAAAATAAAAAAGAAAAAACAAACGTTCGATGAATCTAGACGTCTAGGCAGCCGATTAAGCGCTCTAGGCGAGCAACTATGCGCCCTAGATGGCTGACTAATTCACCTAGGTGCCACGTCAATTAGTCGGAGTGCCTAGACTAAAACCAGAGCGCCCGACCATCGCATAGCGCCTAGGCGGGGACTAGCCATGCGCCTAGAGCAATTTTAGAACAGTGATTCTAACGAAATCGGGGCACCCAGTGGTAGCATAAATAACAAATAAAATTACTGTCAAATAACATTGTCATCGTGATATACTAACGTCATGCTTAAGAGTTTATCTTGACTTGATACAACTATATAATAATGCTTTCTACTTCTCTTATTAGAATGAAACACAAAAATCTTATTTTAAACTTCAAACATGTAATAGTATATAATGCCACATCCTTCATCTATGTACTATCTAATGGTTTTCCTCTTATGGAGAAGTTAAGATTGTTTTATATTGCCCTTTTCACACATTTTCAGTTCGCCAAATCGCAAGAACCTCTAGCACCGGCCTTGTACGTCTTCGGAGATTCATTGCTCGACAGCGGAAACAACAATCTTCTCCCAACATTTGCTAAATCAAATTACTTTCCTTATGGGGCCGATTTTGCGGCAGGAGCCACCGGAAGATTCACCAATGGGAAAACAGTGGCTGATTTCATAGCTGAGTTTCTTGGTTTGCCGTTTCCTCCTCCTTACTTGAGTTTGAAAAGATCAGTGCACATCACTGGGATGAACTATGCATCTGGATCGTGCGGTATTTTGCGTGAAACTGGCAATGATTTTGTGAGTAATCCAATCATTTTTAGTACTCCCTCCGTCCCCCTAAGTTTGGGACGGAGGGGTGTGGTGTGGTTTTTAAGAAAAAGTGGGATTGTGTGGTTGGTATTGAATTGATAAAGTGTAAATAAAGCAAGAGTGAATTCTAGCCACTCAAATGCTACCAAATATGGTATGGGACAAACTTAGTGGGACAGACGAAAAAGGTAAAATGGGACAAACTTAGGGGGACGGAGGGAGTAATTTATAAGAAGTTTTTGGCTAAACAATTTTGTAGCTTGATTAAAACTTCATTTTGTGTACTATTTGGCTGAGCAATGAAAGTGCTAAATAAAAAACTAAGGTCATAAATTCTTGATTTTAACGTTATGTATTTTGTTATATTTGGAGTTTGGACCAATACATCTTCATGTTAAACGTTTTTTACAAAAATATATATAAAAATTGAACAATTTTAGCATTTTGAAATAAACAAAGTTTCAACACCGAATCAAATTAGAAAAAGAGAAGTATTTTGACTAATTTGTCCTAATATGGCACATGCAATGGCATGTATGCATAATTGCATACCATCAAACATTTTATTTTTCTTATTTGGATCCATATGTGTCTCGTCACATATTGAAAAATAATTATAATGATGATGATACATTGAGAATTATCATGAGTTTTAGTTCTATACATGTATTCTAACCATGTGTGTCTAGTTTCTTGATTTAAGCATTTTGCTTTTTCTTTTGTTATCTTTAGACCAAAATGTCATTAACCATTTTATTTTTTCCTTCCAATGTTTTGCAAAAAAAAAAATATAAAAACTTAGTACCCCCTCCATCCCCTTTTAGTCCTTACACAAATACATAACAACTTCTTAAACATGATTTAACATATACATCCAATAAATTGAAATCATATTTCATATACAATATTATTATGGTGCAAAACAGTTCAGATGATGAAAGGACACTTGAGTCTTAGAGGTCTCTAATGCTATTATTACCCTTTATCTTTAAGAAATTGCCCAATATATATGAATACAAACTTTTGTGAATTCAAAATAGAACTGTCATCTTTTATTCTTTAGACAAGAGTAGCGCCATGTTTGACATTACCAAACTTTAAACATGACATTCTAAGTTTAACAATAATACTTCTATTTAGAGAATAAAAAATGACAGCCTATTTTGAAATTCCAAAATGTCTTTAGTTCTATTGAGAGAACTTTAATTTCCATTTATGTACTCAATTGGGCAGGTTACGATCCCATATCGACCAACCGTAAACAACCCAGACCAAAGAAGATGAGATCGGAAAATTTCAATATTCTTATTAAAATCATCCTTATAATAAAGCAATTGTTTTCTTTGCCAATACTTAAATATAAATAAGTTTAAAAATTAAAGTTAGGTTTACATAATTAGAAATAATATTGAAAATTCAACTCATTTATGAAAATATATTTGATCACCACAATTAGTTTGAAAAAGCAATCTTCTTTTGAAAAATTGAAAAAACAAACTATGATGACATATTATACCGTATGACCGGCATACCATGCGCATGGTATGCTGGTCCAAATACGGCATCATTTTTCTCCGTTTTTCTCTGGAGCACTAAGTTCGTTTCTTTTCTTTTCCTTCAAGACTCAAGCCTCCAGATCTTTTTTGGAGCACTATCTCTTTATTTTTCTTTATTGTTTTCTTCAATTATTTTCTTCTCTCCATCTAAATATTAAAAACTAATTTTGATTTTTCTTATATTCATCTTTAACTAATTAAATTCTAATCGATTTTTTTTTCTTTACAAATTTATTACAAATTTTTCTTAATCCACATAAAATAAGTACAATGCATTAATAATCATACATTACTTTTGCCAAAATCAATTATACACTACTTTTTTACTTTTTTCTTCAATTGAAATTACCACCGAATTTATAATCTTTTAGAGGTTTTTAAGACATTGAGTTTGTTTATTTTGATTTTTGAAGTTACATTTGATAAAATATCATGAAATTACATTTTCTTTTGCGTAAGTTACATCTTAATGTACGCGAGTTACATCTTAATATACACAAGTTACATTTTAATGTATGTGAGTTACACCACGGAATAAACTCCAGCTATATCATTTTTATTGCCCTAATATAACAAATAAAATATATTCACTATTTATAAAAAAAGTAATTAAGCTATTAGGATCAATTTTTCATTGTTTACATTGAAACCAATGTTTATAATATCTCAAACACAAAAAAAAAATCATTGTTCAATTTTCCAACAAGTTACATTTTGTATACACCCAAGTTACATTTGTCATCAACGCCAGTTACATTTGTAATAACACGACATTAAAAAATCAATCCCTGCTATTGAAACAACAAAATGATTTTTTCTAAAAAATTATTTTTTATGGCCATGATATTAAAAAAAACATATTCACATTTTACCTAAATCAATTGTGCAATTAGACTCTCTTTTTTCATTGTTTACATTGAAATCAATATATGACAAGTTACATTTTGGATGACCTTGAGTTATCAATAACGCGAGTTACATATCTTTACCCGCGAGTTACATCATTCATGTTACCGGGACAAAAAAAGTCATTGTACATGTGTGTACTGTTCACGCGATTTTTTTTTAAATGTCCAAAACTACATCGTTTTGGGAGTGGGAGCATGATGCTCATGGTGGGACGGTTGCACGGTATACAAACTGAACCATGATACCTCTTCTTTAGCAAGTCTAGCAAAAGACTTTTGATCCCGTAATGTGTTGCTCTTGATTCTTTATTTGACTCTCTTTCTTTACTTTGGACATTGCCTAATAATTTTTAATAGACAAATATAAAAATAACCATCAAGAACTAATTGAAAGTAATACGGAGTATATAACATTATATTTGACTTTTTTTTATCAATGATAGCGAACTCTGAACAACAATTTTAATAATTATATTCGTTTGATTTATAAATTGCATACTATGTAGTACGTAGTATCAAATTATCAATTATGAAAATATTTTTAACAAAAGTATTTCCGTATAACTTTCATATTATAAATAATTTTATATTAATAAGGCTTAAATATGGTTTTAGTCACTGCAAATATGACACACTTTGTTTTAGGTCCATACATTTTTGTTTGTTTTTCATTCCTGTAATATGCACAATTTTGTTTTTAGTCCATCTCTAACTCTGAAATCATTCTACTTAAAAGTGTTTAATATGATGCTAATATGAGAGTTAAAAAATGTAAAACTAATTATTCACATTTAAAAATAAATATTAAAATCTTTCTAAAAATTACAATTAAATACTTTTGTGAATACTATGACAAAGAATTAGAGGAAACCTATTAGGGGTTATTTTGATGTCAAATGAAGGTTGTCAACATCGGCGATGGAGTACTAAAAAGAACATCAATATAAATTTCAGAGAAGAAAAACAAAAACAATTATAAGGAGATGTAAAACAAAATGTACTATATTTGCAAGGACTAAAAACATTGATAAACTCTACTATGTTCAAACTTGACCATCACTGATAAAAATCAATATGGCCAAGTTTTGTGGGAAAGAGGGAGTACTAATCAAAATCATTGTTCAATGTTTACCATCATTGAATAGAAAACTCAAATATAAAAAAATGACAAAGTTTCAATGAGGCGGTACATAATAAAATATTAGCACACACATGACATGTACTGCAGGGAAAATGTTTGAGTATATCGGAACAAGTTAACATGTTCAACCAAACCATGGGGATGCAACTATCAAGATACTACAATAGCCCAAAGGAGCTTTCAGATTACTTGTCAAACTCCATTTTCCTCATTGCTATAGGGAGTAACGACTACATCAACAACTACCTTCTTCCTAGCATTTATGATACCAGTAGAAGTCACACTCCTCGAAACTTCGCTGAACTTCTTGTCAATACACTCTCAATTCAATTCCAGGTAACTTGGAATGTACCTTTTTAATCCAGCTTGGGCTCTTTTGGTAGTATTCATGATAAAATCTTATTGCATAGAAAGTTTTGGGAAACAATCATTTTACATTTAAAATAAAAATAAATTGTTTGGATAGGTATGTAATTTAATTTTAAATTACATACAATGTGATTGCAATGCTTTATTAAAATCATGAAAAGTATTCTACTAACCTTCCCTCACGTAAAATATTTTACACGGTACATTGCAATATTTTAAAAAGCATATTTCAATTAGCTTTAATAATCAAACCAAACGGTGTAAACCGTTACAAAAGCTTATATTTTACATGCACAATAATTATTTTACATCATACAAAACGGTCTCCTATATGGATGATGGAAGGTGTAACTTTATGTTTAATAACCCCACGGTAAGCAGAAGCTATATGGATTAGGAGCTAGAAAAATTGTGGTATTTGAGATTGGGCCAATTGGTTGCCTTCCCTTGTTCAAGCACGGAAGTGAGGGATGTGTTGACGAGTACAACCAGCTTGTAGTGATGTTTAATGAGGAGCTTGAAGCCATGTTGAAAAACTTGAGCACAACTCTCCAAGATTCCCAATTTGTACTCGGTCGTGCTCACTGGCTTGGCTATGATGCCATCAAAACTCCTTCTACATACGGTAAATATAAATTAATCTCAATTCTTGTATTATATATTTGTTTGTGAATGAAAAAACGATAACATGTAGTTATATTCATTTTAGTATAATAAAATGAGGCTGATTTATAATGAGCATATGCTTTGAGTTTTGACACATAATGGTAGGGAGTATATATCTTCAAATTGCTACAGAAATATGAGCAATCTAATCAATCCACTTAAAGCAATTGATAAGTTAGAGTGAAATGATTAAAGTGATTGAGTCTACTTAAATTGTTGAGCCATATGACTAAGCAAACTCAAGAGCATTTTAAAATGTTCAAATGTGCATTTGTATTATACCTTCTCAACAAAATAAAATAATAAAGGTGAGTCATTTTCTGTTCATGTCAACTATTCCAACAAATTAACAAAATGGGAAACTGATTTTAATATACTTTGAGACTAATGGCATGTTTGCAAGAAATTTAAAAAAAGAAGAAGTGTTATTCAGTTTTTGGCTTAAAAAGCTGATAATAGTGTTTTCAAGTGATAATTTTTACTTAAGTTGAACACTTAAAAAATAAAAGCTAGAAACTGCTTTTTACTTTTTCTACCACACAAAAAAGACATATTTTACCAAAAACAAATCTATTTGTTCTCAAACATTACCAACTTTTATTATTATGCACTTTTTCCAAAATCAATTTAAAAATGATTTTTTTAAAAGAAGAAACAGTTGCAAACAGTCCCTAATATTTTTAGTTACACTATTTTAGTCTAATTCCAGATTAGATCAAAACAGATTATACCAAAATTAAAAAAAACCGGACTAGAGCATACCAAATTTTGATAGTTATAAATGCACATAGACCAAACATTTACCAGATCCGTTCAGACCAAGCCAGACATGACTAGATCAGAAAATTTCAATGCATTCAATTTTTTTAACTAGTTTCTAGTTTGAGCCTTTGGCAGGAACATGGCTTTGGCCGTCATTGTATCTTATAATTTCTTTGAACTAATGACTTTTGAGTTCACATGTATATATAGGTTTGACAGATCCAAGCAACCCTTGTTGTGTAACATGGAGGCAGGGGGCTTCAGGATGCATACCAGAAATGAAGCCGTGTCCTGATGTCGACAAACACTATTTCTGGGATGCATATCATCCCACTGAAGCTTTTTATAGGACATTTGCGACGATGTGCATCAATGGTACATCTGTTTGCCTTCCAAAGAACATAAATGATCTTGTCCGTGCCTGAAAAACTCACTCTCGTGGAATCTTTTTCGATCAAAAGACCAAAAGTTTTTGCATGTATAATATAAATGTGAATGTCTTTTTATGTATCTATATATAGGAGTATATATGTTGGTTGAATCAATGAGTTGAATTTGCTTCCCTTTTATTTCCATTCTCAGAGATATGTGGATCATTCATCTTTTACCTCCTCCCGGATGAGTGATATTGATTTACTAGGAGAGCATTCAAACCTTTCTCTTGATAATATATAGAGACAAAAAGTATCTCAACAACATCCTACTTGTCTCAACCAAGAAAATTTTGCATGATCCAACTCTCAAATCCTCATGCCTTGGGTGGTACTATAAAGACATTCTTCTAACCATAAGCATACATTTTTGTGTGTCCCAACAAATATGTAGCCATCCCATAAAGAATGTGGAACCTTGCTGTTATATATCTAATCGATGCATCTTCGATCAAATCAAGTGGAGAAAGAGTTTCCAAATACAGACTTGTACCACAATATACCATCTTAGATGAGCAAAGATTCACAATATGATGTATTAACTACTTCAAGTACTAAGTCATGTACTCATGTACTTCTATGGGTTATAACTTTTAATGAATATATATTACTAATAGATACTCCCTCCGTCCCGAAAAGGTTTGCCAAATTTCCTTTTTTGGATGTCCCAAAAAGATTTGGCATTTCCATTTAAAGTAAAGAATATGTGGCTAAAGTTAATTCTCTCTTCTCTGCACAAATTTCAACCACACCGTTTTTACTTTATTAATTCACGTGAAAGTCAACTTTGGCAAACCTTTTCGGGACGGAGGGAGTATAACTTTAAATGAATTTTCTTTCTTGGGAATAACCATGACCATTTTCCTGTGCTATTTCAACCATCACACCAATCCTAATATCACATATCAAATATTATAACAATAACATTACCCCATTGTCGCAAAGGCTCCCACTTACGGTGGAGTAAGGGGGTCGAATGTCAGCAACCTTACCTTGTACTAAATATAGAGAGTCTGTTTTTGAGTGACACATGCTAAAAATTGCGTTGAAAATTACATGAACTAACAGCTGCTTCATAACAAAGAAGCACAAACTGTTTAGTGAACCATTTTGCTTTATTTCGCCATACTCTCAAGACCAAAAAAAGTGATTGGCTCTAATGAAAATGAGGAAAAATCACATACGAGGTATCAAACACTGATCCACATATTTTCAAAACTAATTAGTTCCCTTAAATGCCTCGAACACTAGAATTGTAGATTTTGGAATCTCTTGTCTTATAATCAATTAGCTACTCTACCTAATATTTAAGAACACCGTGCTCAGTATTCAAATTACAACCCAATACAAGAATTTACATCATCGACCAAGAAAATTTACTCATTCACACCGAATAGGCGAATACCACACACACACACCACGTAGTTTTTTAAAGTGAAAAATGATCGATAAATGAAACATCAAACTTTGATTGCTGAAATATTGCCAATGGAGTACTTCTCTTGAAAATCATAGATTTTTTCTTATCGGTTGTGTTGAGTATGTGATTTTGTTGATGACTAACCATGCAGGTGGAACGACGGACAGAACCGCTCTAGTTTCGTAAGGAACAAAAGATAGAACTATTCGTTCACTAACCATGCAGGTGGATAAATTGATAGGACTACGGAGAGTTCTAATATGAACTCTGGACAGAACAGTTCCATGTCCTACATGAAATATTCGTGCCCATAATTAGTTATGTGTCTGCATGTGCATGCCTTTCCATGTATCTCTACAATTATATAAGCATGAATATTGTTAGGGATATAATGGTCCTCAGAAAAATGTTCATGTCTCCTTTCTGCTTTGCTCGATTGTACAAGATGCATATTTGGTTATTAATTGAATATGCTCTCACACGTAAAGGGTCACGGTGTAAGATTTGCCGTTAAACCTCAATATTTCTTCCGCATCTTTATATCTCACAGGTTCCAGATTAATTATTAGTGAGTAATTAATCCTTCTTTTGCTCTCTCGTGGCACAACCCTCCTCTTCTGGATTTCCATTCAACTAAGCCCGACAAGCAGTCATGGCTCTCAAACGATTAAATATCCCGCACTCTTATTGAGCATATTTTGGATTTCCTGGCATCATTTTGTAGGTTCTTTCTTCGCTTCTAATGAATTATATATTTCCTTAACATTTAAATTCAGTTCATTACTACATTGGCATAGTTGGTTTTCCTTCAGCATCTTGCTTTGTTTCTGAATTGTTGGCTGGATTTTAATAGCCCCGTGTTTGTATTCCAATTGCTTTATATTCTAGTACGATTTGTATTGTTGGCCTGGTTGCAAATTTTCTTCAGATTCTTTTGTTTATATTCTTTGCTTATGTGTTTGTATCCCTTTTGTTGAGGATCGATTCGTCTTCCGGCTCAGGTCTCCAACCCTTTAGCTAGACTCACACACACCACTCTAGGCTAGACCACAACACAACTCACCATGTTTTATCTCCATCCACTAAGTACCTCTCTCAACTCACACACAAAGGAAGGAGAAGGGGTAGAGCACTGCTCTCAGGATATCTCTCACGCAGGCTACTCCTCAAGGAAGAAGAGGGCTCAATAAATAATAGGCTGGCAGCCAATTATCAAGGCAATTCACGAGTGATGCAAAGACAAAGGCTCATGGGCAGACACAGACAGGAATGCAGCGGACCATAAAGAGAGGGGGCCAAGCATTAGGTAAGTCAACAATCAATGAATGACCTCAAATAGAAGACCTAAACAGGTATACCTTAGTGGGAGTAAACATGGTGTGCAAGTCAATAATAAAATGGAAGGGAGGCCTTGATAGGACCAATACCTCCAACATTATCCACATTATTGGTCCTAAGTGGTGTAGAGTAGCAATACAAAGTTGTGAGGAGACTCATCATCGCCGGACCATTACAAGTACATCATTCTGATCATACAAGTAATAGATGAGAACCAAAGTTCCCTTTCGGACCAAGCTTACCATGCAAACCCAATTCACGATGGACTGAACTCTACCAATCGGTCCTCGAGTTCAGAACCAAAACCATCACAAAACTATTAACAAACACAACACATGTTAATAAACCACGCAAGCAAGCATCCGCGAGAAGTTGGGGATTCCAACTAATCCAACAACCACACAAAACAAGTACACAGAAAATAAAAGAAACAATATTATTTCTATAACTAGCACAGGCGGAGCTCACATAATCACTTGGTATCACATTTTCAAAACACAAAGAAAATAGCATACCAAACATCACAAAGAATTTAATTAAAAGAGAATTAAGCACATTTAAAGCAAACTCAGAGGAAATATAGTCAAACACTTTGCCCATATCATTTCTCTCATGCTTCCTAATGTCTCTATCTCTAATAACATGGCAATCACGCAACTCAAGCATATTGCACACAACATTCATATCATGCTCCACCTTAATAGAAATATTATTTTTTTTATTTTCACCATGAAAAACATTTTCATTCACAAATTTGGGTTTGGTTTCAACAAGTAAATCAGAATGAACTTCAATAGGCAAATGCTCCACCTCATTTGGAGCAACATAAGGAGAAACAAGCAGGCAAGGAAATTCATTTTTAACAAAATGACATTTCTACTCATCAACACATTGAAGCAAGTTTCACTCCTACACCAAATCCTATAACCTTTCATGCATTCATGATATCCCAACAAAACATATTACTTAGTCCTAGGTTCAGATTTATCATTCTCACGATTCACATGAGCAGCACAACCAAATACTCTCAAATTTGGCAAGTTAAGTGGTTCGCCCGTGAAAACAGATTCAGGGCATTTCCCTCCTAAGGGAACAGACGAGGACAGATTAACCACATCAACAGTATAACAAATAGCTTCCCCCCAGAACTTATTAGAGAGCCCAGATGAAGCTAACATAGCCCTCACCCTCTCTAATAAAGTTCTAACCATCCTCTTAGCAACCCCATCCGGTTGGGGTGTGGAGGGAACAAATTTATGCATAGAAATACCCCAAGTATCACATAAATCATCAAGCTGATCATCACATAAATCAAAACTGACAGTGGTCCTTAAAAATCTATTTTCTTACCGGTTTGTTTTTCAACAAGGGTTTTCCAGTTTTTAAACTTATCAAAAACTTCAGATTTATTCTCAATCAACAAAACCCACACTTTCTTTGAAAAATCATCAATCAATGTCAGAAAATAATTTTTCCCACCATGAGTAGAAACACTATAAGGACCACACATATCAGCATGAATACAATCAAGCACATCAGTAGACTTAGGCAGATCAGGAAAACTAACTCTAGACTGTTTTCCTAGCACACAGGGTTGCACACAATTCACAGAATCAAGTACGGGTTCAGCGTGACAAACATACAAGTTGTTTTTCATCTCAGCTTTAAAAACAACTAAACAACCCTTCACAACTTTCATGATTCCCTTTCCCCATTTTCCCTTCAAACCATCATTTTCAAGAGAAGCACAAGATAGCAAATTACAGCACAACTCAGGAACATGCCTAACATTCTTCAAAGTAAGCACATAACCAGAAGAGAACCTAAGGCATACATCTCTTATTCCTAGCACATTGCATTTCTTCTCATTTGCTAAAGACACAAAGCCATGCTCAATCTCTCTATAGTTTGAAAAAACATTTTTCAAAGGGGGCATATGAAAAGTACTACCAGAATCTACCACCCAATCTGATTTACTCAAAGAATCAGATATCAAAGAACTCAAGTAGTCATAATCAGGCATATTATTCATCATAAAAACATAACCTAAATCATCATCACACGTAGTCAAATTAGCATGCTCACTATGCTCATTTTCCTAGATTTAGGATAGTCTCTTATGAAATGACTAGATTCATGACAATAATAGCAACGCCTCGAATTAGACCTAGACTTAGATCTATGTCGTCTACTATTATTTTCTCTACCCCTCACATGCATAACATCCTCGGATTTTCTACCCTCACCCATCTGTTTTAAATCTAATTCCTTACTCTTAAGACCATTTACCACAATGTCAAGAGTCACATTATCTCTACCATACTTAATAGTAGATTTCACATCACTAAAGGAATCAAGAATAGCATTTAAAAGAGCAATGGGGGAATAATCATCTATATGCTCATCACCACACAACTTAATATCCGAAATAAGTTTGGTAAAAACATCTAGATTTTCTTCAATATCCATAGACATATCTAGTCTAAATTTTAAGAACTTTTCAAGTAAAAACACCCGGTTAGGCAAAGAGGTTACATTATAAAGTAAAGCTCTTCAAGTTTATTCCACACATATTTAGCTGATTCTAAAATTCCTACTTTTTTGAGCACACAATCAGATAAGTTCAAGTAAATTATAGAACACACATTTTCATTCATTTCTGCTTTTTTCTCTTCCGTATCGGAAGCCAAATAGGTTTCACTAATGGCCCTATATGATTTTTGTTGAATTAATATGCACTTTATTTTCTGTTTCCATATGCTAAAATCAGTTTTTGCATTAAATGGAGCCATTCCACACTGATTAAAAGCAGACATTTTCGCACAGAAAATTAAAACAAGAAAATTAAAATGCAACTTTAGCTAGAAAACCAGTTCAATATTTATAGGGCTATAATTGTACAGAGCAACTAGCGCGAATAAGCCGGGAATAACAATGAGCACAAGACTCCGTTCAAAAAAATTGGTATGAAGAAACTAGACTTAATGAAGAAAATGCTCAAAAAATCATCAAAAAATTCCACCGGGAACCGCCCCAATTGACGACGGCTGGGCAGAACCTCATGGGACTGATTGAACATTTTAAGTTGATTGAAGAGCTTATTTGACCTTCTAGCTAAAAAAGAATTTAACTTTCATATTGATTGAAGGAACGCCTCGCCGTTTCCGCCTTAAATTAGATTAAACAAATCAAACTTTTTTTTTTGATCGTCAAATCAAACTTAAAATATCCTTAAACGTCTCTTTCCGTTTTCTTTATCTTCCACTGTATTAAAAATGTGATAATTTCTCCAGCACGAAGCGCATCCGAAGGGATCACTCCACGTGTCAGACTATCATCCATCATCGCCCACATTCACCCTCCTTTATCGACGTCACTGTGAAAGAATATACGGTATATTTTTTTTTTGCAAATTTTCTGGTTATCCATTTCGAGAGACGACGATGTTTACAGGGAGATTTTAAAACCGGAAAATGGAGTGAGAACTTCAGCCTCGATTGTACCAGTGAAACGCAGCATAGAGGTCTTCACCAGCTCCGTTTAGCCAGCGGCAATGGCAAGTGGCTTCGTTATTTCCCACCGGAACTTCGGTCCTTTCATTGGCCCAGGTATAAGCATGCGCCTGGTGTGCATGATTTTCGGTCTTTTGGCCACTGAATTTCGGAGAACTAAGTTTACCTTTCGTGTTATGGATTTTTGAACTAATATAAAAACAAGTTTGTGGCGATTAGAGCTAGCCGTTATTGTGTAAGGATTAACTGTTCATTTTCCAAACTCGCGGGAGATGCAGGCCGCTTTTTATGGTGTAACATTCCAATGTATAGTCTATTTGTCTTAGAATTTCGCTGAACTATGGCTGAAAAGTAAGGTTGAATGCTTGGTGCGGATTTATTAGTATGAATTAAAAAATACTAACTCAAAATTTGGGCAATTGGGACGTGAATTTTGTTACTAGACGAGTTTTTTTTTTTATAATTGCAATTCCTGTGTGTCTGTGTTTAGATATGCATCGTTAATGTAAATTCCACTACCAGGCATAGTAAATCAGGCAGAGAGGTCTACCATTATTCACGGAGGGAAGAGGTTGAGCTTTACTTCTATGCAGCATGTTGTGCACAAGGCCAATGTAGTAGATAAGATTTGCCTTCCAAGGAAAAAGATTGGCTGTATGTATCTCTGTGATGCCTCAAATGGTAAACCCTGTAAATCGAAACCACCATTTCACGTTGACGCCTGCCAGACTAGTCAATTAAGTATAGTGCACCATGCGATAGATCATAGACCAAAACTGAGAAGTACACACTGTAAAGCGGTTACTTCACTTGGAAGAAGTTGTGTCCCTCCAAGGAAGCTGGAAAGTCTTCGTTTCTCTGACAACCGAAGGCAGGAGATAAAGCATTCAGCTCAAATTGGGGCACATGCTGACTTTAAATGTGATGAGCATGACATAACAGGGGCATTAGAACCTTTAGTGTCTCCAGAGAGCAGTGATGTTGTTCTGACAGAAGGAACAAAACCTTGGTGGGAGCAGTTCCCAAAACGATGGGTGATAGTACTTCTTTGTTTTGCTGCTTTTCTGTTATGCAACATGGACCGTGTAAGTATTTCTCTTTTCTCCTGGTTATGAATCTTGATTTATTAGGATCCTATTTTCTCAGCTTTCCCATTTAAAACTTAAAAGTAACTCTCATTTCACATCATCAAAGTTATTGTTTGCCTTTTATCTCGAACTATGGAATTAATGACTTATTGTAGCTTCTTTTATTGCAATAATCCCATAAATAAAATTATCAAATATCTTAACCAGTTGCTGAGTTTTATTTTGGAAAAGCCTTCGTAATATAATTCGTAATTCTGTAAGGCCTTTTTGTAATGCAATAGTGATTCATTGAATTGATTTTAGGTCAATATGAGCATTGCAATTCTTCCCATGTCAAAAGAATACAATTGGAACACTGCTACTGTGGGCCTCATTCAGTCTTCTTTCTTCTGGGGATATCTGCTCACACAGGTCTCATCGAATTCTGGATATATTTGTGCTTGTATGTAGTCACTGAGTTTAGCCGATATCTGCTCAAAACAACTTTTGATGATTTGAGCTAGTTGCCATTGACCTATTGTTCAAAGCCTCATTTAGTCACAAAGTCTGCTAATTATTTTTTTATTGCTACAACACTAAAATATCTTTGTTTTGTTGTGAACTATGGATTATTATGTATGGTATCCTTCAGAATATCTTGTGAAGCCACTGTACTTAAATATCATTTATCTAATTATGTTGCTTAGATTGCTGGCGGGATTTGGGCAGATAAACTTGGTGGAAAACTTGTATTGGGGTTTGGAGTAATCTGGTGGTCTATTGCAACTGTTTTAACACCCATTGCTGCTAAGGTTGGGCTTCCATTCTTGCTTGTCATGCGTGCCTTCATGGGTATTGGAGAGGTCTGCTGCATAAAATATCCTGCTCTCTCATATAAAACTCTCCTATAACTTAGCCTCATTATCTCTTGTTCTTAAAAAAGAGTAATTTCATGTCCAGGGTGTTGCTATGCCTGCTATGAATAATTTACTGTCAAACTGGATTCCGGTCTCTGAAAGAAGCAGATCTCTAGCACTGGTATATAGTGGCATGTATCTCGGTTCTGTCACAGGCTTAGCCATATCTCCTGCTTTGATTCAGAGTTTTGGATGGCCATCAGTGTTTTATTCCTTTGGTTCCCTTGGAAGCATCTGGTTTGCATTTTGGTTGAGAAAAGTGAGTCTTCCGCTCTTGTTTTTTGATGCATCGTAGTACTTCATTAATTTGTCCATATGTTCCATTATTAAATGTTGTTCCTGCAATCTCAATCATCTAATGGACATGACAATATCAAGTATCTTAACTCATCGCCGTCTCATGATATTCTCAAGTATGTGAGAAAAACCTGCGATGGTGACGATTTAAAGTTTTCATCTCACCAATTCTTCTCTTGAAGGTTGTAGGAAGATATAGTGTTAATTAGTTCTAACAATTATTTGGTATTGTAAATTTAATGCTACTCACTCAACTAGTTGGGATTGAGGTAATGCCGTGATGATGATGGCTATGCGTAGGTATAACATATATGATAACTGCAGTGGCATTTTATGTCAGTGTTAGAGCTCGGTTTAAACAAAAAGATGTCTTATATTGTACTCTATAAATTTCTATTTAGATATTGTGTGTTTCACTATTTTGCCTCCTTTAGGCATATAGTTCTCCTAAGGAGGACCCAGGGCTTAGTATGGCTGAGAAGAAGTTGATCATGGGAGGAAGTGTTTCAAAAGAACCGGTCACCAACATTCCATGGAGGTTAATCTTGTCAAAGGCGCCTGTATGGGCTCTTATTATCTCCCATTTTTGCCATAACTGGGGCACATTTATTCTTCTGACATGGATGCCTACATACTATAACCAGGTTTTACGTTTTCTTTATTCTCTTCATTTGTGAAGGCATGATTTACATTTCTACTTATATGCTTAGGAAAAGGAATAGTGAAGTACTAATATCAAATCTTTATAGTGTTGTTAAGGAACTTACCACACAGCACGGAGGAAGTCAAGTAGCATGGGCTTGAATTAATTAGGATTCTTTGATCTTCATGGTTGGATTAGTATTTTTTTCATAATTAAATTAGATAAAGATTATTAGATTCTGTATTAGACTATTAGTTCATGTCATTGTTGTTGTATACTTGTATTTAGTTCAAAGCTTAAATGATTAATCACATAAAGATTTGATAAAGTCAACCGTCTGAGTTTATGTCAAGAACAGGGCCCCATATCCCTCCCACTCTCTAGCGCCTATAATGATTAGAGTTCTTCATGCCCAAAAGTTCCCAGTAAATTAGAGTAGTAGACTAAGTTTCTGATCATATATGGGTGTTTATTTAGGTGCTGAAGTTCAACCTCACTGAATCGGGACTATTTTGCGTGTTACCATGGCTTACGATGGCAGTCTGTGCAAATATAGGCGGTTGGATTGCAGACACTCTTGTGAGCAAAGGATTCTCTATAACATCAGTTCGCAAGGTAAGGACTGTGTCATTCTGACATGCATCTATATAAAAAAGCTAGTAACCAGCCTTCTCATACCAATATTTAAATTTTGTAAAATCTGCATTCCTCGCAAATTGCAGATAATGCAATCTATTGGCTTTCTAGGACCTGCTTTCTTCCTTACCCAACTTAAACATGTGAAGACTCCTGCCTTGGCAGTGTTGTGCATGGCATGCAGTCAGGTTTGTGCTAGCTAAAGATGTTGCTTGGCTAGATTATTGTATTTGTCTTGGCTTTAACTGTTCTTCGGATCTTCTCCAGGGATCAGATGCATTCTCTCAGTCCGGTCTCTACTCCAATCATCAGGACATTGGACCCCGTTATTCAGTAAGTTATTTCAAATGCATGCTGGCCAGTGTTTTTGTTATTTTTTCCCTTTTATCATGTGTGGTTTCTGGGAACATAACACTATAACAGTGATACAGTTCCAAAAAATAATCTGATTCTGATATCAAGGGTGGGAAATGGATATATTGATTAATTACTCTTCAGCTCTCTGCTCTTCTGATTATTATGGATGGGTTGAAAGCAGTCCATTTATGGTCTATTTAGAATATACTTAAAATTCCAACCCGTCCATGATCTCTTCAAATTAATTACTCTTTAGGTCTCTGCTCTTCTGATCTCTTCTGATTTATGGTCTATTTAGAATATACTTAAAATTAATTACCCTTCAGCTCTCTTCTCTTCTGATCTCTTCTGATATATGGTCTATTTAGAATATACTTAACTTTCCATCATTTGCAATGGAGCCAAAGACTCACTAATTTTTGGCTTGAGAATATGATGAAATAAAGCAAAATAGTTCACTAAACTGTCCGCGCTTCATTGTTATGAAGTAGAAGCCAGTCCATGCAATTTTGGACGCGATTTTCACTATGGGTCATCCAGAAAAGCAGTCTCTCTGTGCTTTAGTACAGGGGTAAGACTGCGTCAATCCGAGCACCCCTTACTTCACTGTAGGTGGGAGCCTTTGCGGCACTGGGGTAATGATAATGATGATGATGACGACGAAGGGATATTCAGTGCATCAATTTTAGTATCATTTTCATTTGTAAAGATGATGATGGGACAATGCAATATTAATGATGATGATACTTTAGCATATATAATAATCAAATAGTAATAAATCATTATTCATTGATAAACGTACAAAATCCAATGCATCAGTTTTTTTTAACGATGTGACTCTTAATGTGCTTATGCAGGGAGTTCTATTGGGACTATCTAATACAGCAGGGGTTCTAGCCGGTGTTCTTGGAACAGCAGCTACTGGATACATACTACAAAATGGTAAAATTAAAAGCAGCTTTTATTGTCTTTTTGCAAAAGAATTATTTCACTGTCATGGATAAAAGTGTAAAGTGTGATTTCAGCCCAACACTTGTGCGACTCTAACAATTCTGGCACCTCATTGCCAACGTTTTGCAAAAATTTCCCTGATTGTACCCTCAGTGGTGGTTTTCGTCCCTACCAGATATGTTATCGGAGATGGATTAAAATCACCACCAATGGATACAACGAGGGATGTCTTTTTGTGCCAGCACGGGTTGCTCAACTGGTCCTCAGTGGGTAGGTTGTCGAGTCTACAGTAGCGTCAGTGTGAGAGTTACACTTAGTGTGACTGCTCCTTGTGCATACTGAGCCGCCCTTCTGTGGAATCATGTTAGATTGAACTGTATTTTAACGCTTCGCCATTGCTGGACCATGGTGGGCCATTACATCTTCTGAGTCCAAGAGTAAAGGAATAACATAACTAGTAGAGTAAAAGAGCAAATTACCCTGGATAAAAATGATGGTAAAATTTCAGTTGACATGATGATGATGAATAGATGATGATGGTTGCATGTGGTGGCAGGATCATGGGATGATGTGTTCAAAGTTGCAGTTGCTCTGTACATCATAGGCACGTTAGTATGGAACATCTTTTCAACAGGAGAGAAAATTCTTGATTGAGAGTTGTACGAAACATCTATCTCATCATCCTATCTTTATTAAGAAAAAACCCAACCCGATGAAACAGATGCAAACGAAGTGTTCCATTAGTGAACCTAGAACACGTTGCTAAGTGACAGACTGAAGTGCTGTGCTTCTTGCAACCTGACAGTTGTCTTCCAAAAATTAAAGGAAACCCTCCTAGGTTGGAGTTATTGGAGTGCCTGAATATGGAGTTTTGTTTTTTCATTTTTTAAGCCAAGAGCTTGGGTACATGGGAGGATTGCCCATGATCAGTTGAAATCTTTCTATGCATCTGTAAAATTACTGGTTTAAAAGTCTATATGAACCAGCTATGTTTACTGTATTTGGCTTGCCTTTACCTTTTGTCGATCAGTTTTGGCTCAAGTTTAGATCCGCATTTTATTTGCAAGACTATAATCTTGTTCCTACCCATCAATCAAAGATTGTGAGGGAGTTCTTCGGTTCTACAACACTCGAGTTTCAAATGTTATCAAAACTAAAAGTTTTGTGTTCTTTTTGCGTTAAATTATGCCATTGTAGTGAGGAATATCCATTTTGGAGGAATTTTGCTGCAATGAGTGAAAAAAAAAAATAACGCCTTTACCTTCTTTAAATATGCTCTGCAATATTTCCCTTAATTCATTGCGATGATATTTGTATATTTTGATTTGTGTAGCTTGATAAACACGGATTGTGCAAGTTATTTGAGTTGCAATGTGTAGTCATCAAAATGTTTAATTTGCACTGAAATTTTCCATTTGGTCAGATCTAAATTGATTTGAAAAAGGAATATATCAGTTTGGTGTGTAAAAAATTTGGTCCATTTGGTCAGATCTAAATTTTCCATTTGGTCCATGTAAAAAAATCTTAAAAATTTTGTGTGTATATCAGTTTTACTCCGATATTGCAAGTGAATGGCAAAGTGGCTAGCTCATAACATGACTCAAAATGCTGCTTCTTATTAACAAATCAAAGTAAAACTAAGACAGACCAACATATATATGAAAAAAAAAGAATCCAATAAAGAAAAGAGCTACACAGAATATTGACGGGTATAGTAATTTTTGTAATAACAAAAAAATGAAATAAGAAAGAAAGAATAGAAGAGAAAATAAATACACACAAGAAAGTCAAGAATTTGTCCAACTCCATACACCCTGTCTGCAATGAATGTGATGTACCTCCCTTGAGAACACTGGCTTGAGCTGCCATCCATTAGACACATCTTATGCCAAAACAACATTAATCATCATCCATGTGAAAAAACCTCCCAAAATGGCTCACAGCACTTATGGAAGCTCACACTAGCACCAGCTACCCTTTCTACCATCTCCAATCCTTAATTAACTCATCATCCCAACAACCACACCAACCTCAATTACTACACCATAATCAGGGGAGATTTTCGGTTCGGGCTTTTTGGGTACCCGTCCATTTATCCGCCAAGTCCAAACTTCTATTTTACATGAAGTATGTAAATTTTTAGTTTTTGGTAAAAAAAAGTATTTTTATGATTTATTTTCTTGATGACCCACAACCTTAATCCCTGCTAAAATGGGGCTTAAGTCTCTGGGATGGATATCTACTTTTAACCCATATTTCATGAACAATGTCAACGACATTTTCTGCTCCACTTTGTGGCCCGGCGTTAGGGTCAGCCGGTGCCGGAGCAACACGGCAGCCGCGATTGACTTCATTTGCAGATAGGCCAAGTCCTTCCCAAGACACACCCTCGGACCGGCGTTGAACGACACGAACCGGTACTGGTCGTGCGTCACGAACGACTTCCCGTCAGCGGACAGCCACCTCTCCGGCTTAAACTCCAGACAGTCGTCTCCCCATGTTGACTCCAGCCTCCCGGCGGAGTATATGGAGTACGTTATAGATGAGCCCGCCGGGACGAATGTCCCGTCGGGCAGTACATCGTCGACCACCGCGTGTTTCGAGTCCTCCGGGACCGACGGGTACAGCCGGAGGGTCTCCGACAATGCGGCTTTCAGGTAGACCAGCCGGTCAACTTCCTCGAACTGCAGCGGCTCGTCCAGCCATGCTGACGTGTCGGATCCACGTGTCTCGAGCAGGACGGAGCAGACCTCGTGGAGGATTTTCTCCTCCACCTTTGGGTTCTGCATGATGAGGGAGAAGAACCAGCAGAGGGCGACGGATGACGTGTCACGTCCAGCTAGGATGAAGTTGAGTGCCACGTGTTGCAGGGTTTTGTCCCCGTAGGACTCCTTCTTCTTCATGAACCTGGAGAGAAGGTCGTCGTGGAGCTGGTCTTTCTGTTGAGCCGTCAGCTCGAGCCGGCGCGCCGAGATGATGCGGGACATGTACTGATCGAGCTGCTCGAGGCTGCGGCTCAAGCTGACTTCCATCCCGAGCCGGAGCCATTTCTTGACCTTCCAGATGACCTCAGGGAGAATGAAGCGCTGGAGGGAGGCTTCGGTGGCTCGGTCGAAAGCCAGCGCGAAGGCGTTTTCCGGCAGCCCTTCAGCCAGCGTCTCCGGGTCCTTCCCGAAAGCCAAGCCGCATATGTTGTCGAATGTGAGCCGTAGCAAAAGATCTTGCAAATCTACGGATTTTCCTGTTGAAATAGTGTACAAATATTAGCAACGATTACCAAAATTTGTCATACCTCCTTCAAAAAAAATTGTCATACCACTAATTTGGTATTGTTACTAAACTGATGTGATTAAAAAACATATGAAATTCCCGAAATCTGAGTAAAAGATTGAGAATTTCAAAATATGATTGTCATGTTTTTATTCTCTAAAAAGAAGTAATTAGTGTCAAGTTTGTAAAGTAATGCTATCTTCAAAATATGCTACTGCCATAACATTACAATAATTACTCTTATTTAGAGAATACAAATGTGATAGTTGTATTTTAGAATATACAAATGTTTTTAATTCTATTTAGAGTAATTTGCCTAAATAAAAATGAAAGTTATATATACTAATGTCAGTTTTAGTAATGTCAAAGTTAACCAAAATATAAAAATGAAACCATGCTAAATATTTTATAAAATTGTAGTTGATCCTATCATGAAAATTTATAATGGGATTTGTACTTTGTAATAACCAAGTATTTGAATAAATAAACGATCAAACATTAGTGAAACTGTGAAATACTCCGTATAACATAACGTGTAATGTAATACATAGTACTATCTTCATCCGATTCTATTATTAATAATGTTGTTGTAAAAGTAAAAGCTACGGACCGGGTGTAATTAAGTAATTTAATATAATAAAGTGAAATGTAGTATACACATTTTGGTTTTACTAAGGAAATGTTATGCGGAGTACTCAGGAACAACTTCACCAATGTAGATGTACAAGGTGTAGATGTACAAGGTTGGAAAAGTTTTAGCAGCTTTGGTAGCTAAGATGCCACAACTTTTAAGGCCAATTCGGGTCCTACCAATTGAAGGCATTGAATAACTTTTTTATAAGCTATATAAATTTTCACTACACAATTTTTGTTTAAATGCATCACGTTCCTACACCTACCAAAAGATTTGAAGACCCATAATAAAACAAAGGGTCAAAGGCACCGCATTTTTTACCTCAACATTTCCCATCAATTGGCCGATTGATATGGAAAGTGAGATAATGTGAAAATTAAAACTGTCAATTAAACTGACAGTTTTTTCAATACCTATACTATTGTCACTTTTTTATACTACGTAATTGATATGTTTAATTGACAATTTCTTTTTCTTCAAAAAAACTGTAAATTAAACATATCGATTATAATGGCATTTCATATTATTAGGTAATAATTTTTGAAAGATTTGGTGATTTAGTCTCCACTTGTCTCTTATTAGTCATAAAACTCAAATGAATCATAGACCATATACTCCATATTATATATGCAACTAATAGATTTATTCACTTTTTATCATAATTTCTAATATCATGTGAAAATGTCATTGACAACGGGGTCTTTTTTGCTTAAGACATCATATTCGGTTAAAAAAATCCTTAATCTAGATAAAATATTAGTCACATGATTTGATCTGATCTACAAAAAAATAAAGTTATATGACTAATAATAATGTAGATAAATTCTAAATGTAGACAATATTATTGTTACATGACATTAATGTATAATTGATTAAAATAATCCCACGATTAATAATGATGGTATATAAATTATGAACTACTACCGGATCAAGATAGAAGTTTTGATATTATTTCTGATTGTATTGTAAGCCGACGAATGATTTGATTGAATAAAACTATTATTTGTTTGGTTGTAAAAAAATTATGACTAAATCTAAAACTTTCCTTAGCTATTGTTGATAAATAGGAATTATGTAAATCATGTAATCAAATTTATTAATACCCATAAACTTAATTTAATAATAGTAATAATACAGGGAAATTAATTAAAAAACTCAAATATTATTAATTACCTTCTAGTTGAGCAGTTTGCAGTATGGGACAAAACCTCAACTTAATGGCTCTATTGACCCATCTGCCCATGGCCTGGCGGAGCGTGCGGGTGGTAAACTCCAGCGCGGCGGTCTTCCTCTGAAACAGCCACGTGTCGCCGTCGGAGTTAAAGATCCCCTGACCCAGCAGCTCATGAAAAACGGACTGCCACGTCGGACCCTTCGGGTAATTGTCGAACCGGGTCTTCAAGATGTGCTCCAGATTCTTCGGGTCGCAGGTGACCGTGACCAGGCCCTGCTTCCGGGCCAGGAAGGGGACGGCGCAAATGCAGGTCTGGTACGTGCCGCCGCAGGCCCGGAGGTTGTCGGCGATCCAGTCATGCATACGTTCGGAGTTCTCGATGAGGCCGGGCAGGCTGCCCAGAAGCGGCCAGACTCTGGGCCCCTTCAGGGATCTCGAAATGAAGGTGAACCAGAGGAGGTACAGAGTTACCGCGGTGAAAAGGAGCAGGGCTATGGCGATGCTGTCCATTTTAACTGCGTGCAGACGGGTAAAAAAGTGAAAATGAAGGGCCAATGGGATGGGAGGTGAATATGGAGTGGAAATGGGGAAAAGAGATGGGAGGGTTTTATAGGGCAGGAGATGAGAAGGGAAGCAATAAGTAGAGACAGACTGGTTAATGGATGGATTTGATGACCATCTTCTTCTCAATGCCGCAACCATAAATGCATCTACTCCCCCACCACTGCTATACCGTCGACCTTAGCTAGCCCAACAAGTCTTCCAGTGGACAAATTGTATTTGAAACGCACGATCCATGCGCAAAGTTTTGAATAGAAACTCTTACATACGCTGAGATTGACTATTTGACTGAATTTACTAAATTATACTCTCCCTCAAGAAAAGATAGTTTTCTTTTGTATATTGAAGTATGATATTAATAAATTATACTCCGTATTAAAAATTTAATACGGAGTACATTATATTAAAATATATCAGAGTTTTGATATTTAAAAGTAGATATCAAAAGTGGACTATTTTGACCAGTGAACAATGAACTTTACTAGTTTTCTTCTCTTCAAACAAATTCAACAAATTAAGATTGAAATGTAACTCTAATACTATACACGGAGTATTATTTATTTTGATTATTATACAATTGAGTTTGTGTAAAAAGAATTAGGCATTTAGTATAAAGTCAATTAATAGGTGACAATTCTGGTATTCATTTTAAAAATGGGGTATCGTACATATCACTCACTTGATAGGTCCACATCATTATATCGTTTTTAATTGGAATTTTATCAATTCAGGACCCGAAAGATAGATTAATTATCAATTCAGGACCCGAAAAATGAAACATATCGGTATAGGACCCGAATGATGGAAAACTATCAATTTAGGACCTAATATTTCACAGGTTTTGATTTATTTAATTTTTTTTATTAAATCCATTACTAATTTTTGATAAACTTTTCTTCACAAAAGTTTATTAGTTTAATAAAACTAATTAATATTTAATTTTTTTAAAAACAAAAATAATAATAAAGTTCATGACAACTTAGGTCCTAGATTGATAGTTTCCCATCATTCAAGTCTTAAATTGATAGTTTTCATCATTCGGGTCCTATATCGATACGTTTCATCTTTCGGGTCCTGAATTGATAATTAATCTATCTTTCGGGTCCTGAATTGATAAAATTTAGATTGGTTCATGTGGACAAATGTATGATACTTTAGAGGTACTATAGAATCTACCCAATTAATAAGGAGGTTGGTAAGAGAAAACAGATTTGTCAAAGAAGTTCATATTCAATCTTTTTTTATCTTCATTTATATATGGGAAAAGCATGCGATTGTTACCGTAAATAGCGTAATACGTAGTATATATATTACTGTAATATAGCGTTATTTGACTTCTTTGATGGTTTCGTTACAGTGTTATTAATTAAAGTTACGGTCTACGTAGTATTAGACTATCACAATATTGACCCATTTAATTAATATTGAATTTTATATTATAAAATCTCTAATCATATTACGTTTGTTTTTGCGAAAATAGAACTTATCATGGTGACTAACGTAGTTTGTGTTGGACAAATAGTTTTACAAATTAATAGAATGCTCATTTTGGAGCAAACATATGCAACACGTCCACGTCTCTATAGGATTAAGTCCCAACATATTGTAAATATACTCCATGAAATGAATGTTTTCATATATGTTTTGTAGAAAACCATTTTGAAATGAATGGGAAATTGTTCGCCGAAAGGTAAGTGTGGAACTATATCTCACACGCACTGCCGCAACCGTCCGACTGGCCGGGTCTGGTTTTGGGTTAGGGTCTTAACCTGATTGTCCGAGTACAAGGCTTAAAGATAATTCTATTTGTTTGCTCTCAATCTTGGATAATGTTGAGCAATAGACACAAGTCACACAACCTTTTGATTTTTAGAAGGGTCATAACTTTTCTTTCTAAAGGTGTGTTTTGGGTGTATAGTCTCATGGTCAAAGCTCTATTTTCATATACATTTTGGCGTAGTAGTTTTTAATAATTTACTATGGCATTTATCTATTTTCATGAAATAGATGCTAAAAAATTCTATCAAAAAGTTCATCCGAAAAAGCCCTCTTATAGGTAAGTTCAAATTGGGCTTCCCGTCAGAACTACATTACGTACTCTCTCTACATATATTAGTATATTACTCCCTCCGTCCCTAAATGTTGTTCCAATTGCGGTTTACGAGGTTGACCGACGATAAAGTTAAATGATCCCTGTGAAAATTCGGATTATTTTTAGTAAATAAAATTTACATATTCAGAAACTACATTAAACCCGCTACAAAGCCTGCAAAAAATAATTCAACTTTTATAAAATTTTGATATAAAAAGTAAGAGATTAAGAGTGATTTAAGTTGACCAAGGAATAGTGAAATGGAACTTCTTTTAGGGACAGAGGGAGTACTATATTAGAATTATTTTGGTAATATGAAAATTATAGTGGCTAACTTTTTTTCAATAAGTACGCATTATTGCACAGCGTTATTAGCTTATAAGTTTTCATTGACTTAAAAAAAAATCAAATATTGACATTCAAACCCATGCATGCATCATGCATATTTGTAGTCTACCCAGCATTGTCGTGTCCACTACGGTTCTACCGTATCATAATCACAACTCCACTTATTTGACACCAAGGCAGCTGGCTGCCGGCAGGTCGGCTTACCGATCAACACCTCCTCTTGTCTATATATGATACTCTCATAATCTCATTCCTTTTTACCTTTTTAGCTAGTCAGTATTGACTTTTCTAGTGGGTAAACTTTGATTAATCATTTTAACATCTACCAGAGTATAATTTAGTAAAAGCTAAGTAGCAGTCCGTATAAAGTTAATACTTGCATGTAGTAGTATTTCTGATTCTAATGATCTTTCCAACAAGATATGAAATGCTTGAAATGGAAAAACATACAACAATATATAATCAGATAAAATACTACACGAATTCAGAGTGAAATCGGAAATGTTTATGAATTTTAGGTTAATAAGTATACATTGGTATTAGAGCTCAAAGTGATCTTTCAAACGAGATATAAAACGTTTGAAATGGAAGAACATACAATAAGGTCTTATGATCAAATCAAATATTTAACCCGTTTTCTGTATATAATATAGCGTTTTCAGAGTAAAAAAACGCATATTTAACATAATTGTAGTCTTGGATTCGAAATATAGTTCATTAGGTAACCATGAACATAGTAAACCTCATCTCTAGCTACGCTAGTGACAATATATTACGAGTTTAGAATTTTAATTTGAAGCCCTGTCCCAGCATGTTTGACTTTGATAAATAGTAGTAATCAAATTTTACCTATTTGCCCACCCTTAAGATGAAATATATCAATAAAATTATGTTCCTACTACATGAATAAAAAATCACTCTATATAATTGCAATACTTTGTGGAGGAGCACTTTCCCGCCTAAGACATTTTGGCTTTTCATTTTCGCTACTACTATTCATTTACGCTATCTTTTACGGAGTATTTTATTTTATTTTCTACTTTCGTATTCCGCTCTTAGAATGTCTCGCCATCTTTCTAATAGAATATATTTTAGGGATATTTGTTTCCTAAAATATATTTAGGAATATTTGTTTCCTTTTGTATTTTGAACTCTCTCAGTATATATAGATCTGCCAGGACTCATATTGGAGTACCTTTTCCCAAATATTCTCACATGGTATCAAGAGCCTAAAAGAAAAAAAAAAAAAAACCCTTTTTTTTTTCTTTTCTCTTCCCTTCCCTTCGTACGTCTCTCTCGTTCGATTTGTCGCCGCCATGTCTGATGAGGTTCATTCCTCGGCGTCGCAGACTACTTCAGCAACCACACCACCAATCTCTTCTATGGTGAGTGTTGGGTTCGGTTCTATGGCAGAATCCTCATCAGCCGTCACCATCTCTACGTCTCAGGCTCCATCTCAGCCGCTTATCTCTACTCCGGCGGAACAGTTCACCACGCCGCTGCCCTTCTCCGATCACATGGCGTCCTCCTTTTCGCCATACACGGCTGCTCCGAATTATTCTCTCTTCCATACGCTGCCTCCCCAATTCCCATGGCAACCAGCGACTTCTCTTCATCCACCGCCAGATGTTCGTCCGACACCACCAACCCCGCCCAGCTCTTCCTACTTTGGACCGTCGTTCGCTGGCTTTCCGGGCATCATGAGGCCAAGCCATGACAATCCCCTGTTTAGCTCTCCTATGGCTGTCATGGCTCAATCACTTTCTCATGGTATTGCTAATGTTGGGCAGATCGTGACTATTAAACTCAAAGCGGTAGAAGACTACTTGACATGGAGAACCCAATTTGAATCATTCCTTGTGTCCCAAGGCCTGTTCGGTATGTTAGACGGCTCTATATCGATACCTCCCTTATACACATTGAATTTTAATAATCAACAGGTCGTTAATACTGATTACTATCATTGGCTTCGAGTAGATCAAACAATTCGCTCTTGGTTGTTTGCTACTTTATCTCGTGAAGTATTAACTGATGTGCATGATATTAAACATTCATGTCGTATATGGGAACGATTGCAATCTCGTTTCATGTCAGCTAGTTTACCCAGAGCCATGGAACTTAAACGATTATTGTCTAATACTAAAAAGAAAGCTACTCAATCCATGGAACACTATTTGCGTGATCTTAAAAATTTGGCCGATGCTTTAGCTGCAATTAACTCTCCTGTGACTGATAGAGAATTACTTCAAAGCACCCTTGCTGGATTGGGACCGGAATACAGGTTTGTTACAGGCACTATATCTTTGTTTCCTGAGAGTTTTCCCCCGGATATACTCCATCCACGTCTCATGGAAGCAGAGCAACAACTCTTGTATCAACAACAGCACGATAGCTCCATTCAACCGGCTTTTGGAGTCCAGGTTCATGCCGGGCAGCATGGCCAGCCAGCTGCATACCGCGGCAGGGGCGGCCGCGGCAGAGGAGGCGGCCGGGGCAGACATGGTGGACGCGGCCGAGGGCGTTTCCAGCCCCACCAGGGGTACGGCCAGCAGGCTTACCAGCCACCGCAGGGCGTCGGGCAGCCTACGCAGGGCACTCCCGCCGCAGTGGTACCTCCGGCAGCAGGGGGTGGCTATCCTCCAAGGCCAAATAATGCAGCATCCGGTAAATCTGTTGTGTCAATTTTAAATATTAATGCTAAATCTACTTTTGGTACTCACTCACATTATGCAGGTTTCCCGTCAGCTGAGGGAATTCTTGGTTCAGTTCCTCCACCAGTCGTGTGTCAGATTTGTTTTTCTGCAGGTCATTCTGCCTTACACTGTCCGTCCCGTTTCTCACAACCTTCTGCACCTGCGTTGATTACTCCAAGTGGTGAATCAAATGATGCTTTGTGGTATCCGGACTCCGGTGCCTCGGCCCATATGACATCTTCTGAAGGTATATTGTCTAATAAATCCTCTTATTCTGGCTCCATGACTATTAGTGTTGCAAATGGTACTCAACTTCCCATTGCTAATATTGGTAATATTACATTACATACTCCCAGTCGCCCACTGTCATTAAAATCCGTTTTTCACGTGCCTCAAATTAAATTTAATTTAATTTCTATTCAAAAATTGTGTGCTGATAACAACTGTGTTGCAATTTTTGATAAAAACTCTTTTCTTGTTAAGGACAAAATTTCGGGGGCAGTTCTTCTTCAGGTGCAACGTAATGGTCATCTTTATCCCATCAGCCTCAGCCCTCCTGCTTGTGTTGCTTTAGCTTCTGTTGCTTCTTCTGGCCCTGTTTGGCATCGTAGACTAGGACATTGTGGTGATTCTATTTTGCGTCTGTTACGCACTAGAAACCTTATTACTACTTCCTCAAATTTTGAACATGATTGTGTTTCTTGCCGTTTGGGGAAATCTCAACGTTTACCGTTTTCGGATGCTAGTCATAATTCTTCTACACCATTGCAGTTAATTCATTCTGATGTGTGGCAATCTCCTGTTTTATCTAATTTAGGATTTAAATATTATGTATGTTTTATTGATGATTTTTCTCGTTTCACATGGGTTTATCCCTTGCGCACAAAAAATGAAGTGTTTACCCAGTTTCGTTTGTTTAAGCTCCTTGTTGAGAATCTGTTTAATGCCAAAATTAAAGTTTTTCAAAGTGATGGAGGGGGTGAGTTTGTTAATTTTCATATGCAACAATTTTTTGGGGAACATGGCATCTATTTCCAAAAATCTTGTCCTCATACTCCTCAACAAAACGGTGTTGCTGAACGTAAACATCGTCATCTCTTGGAACTTGCTAGGACTATGCTTATCACGGCCTCTATTCCTAGCACCTTTTGGGTTGATGCTATTTTTACAGCTGCTTATATTATTAATAGGCTTCCCTCTCCTACTCTTTTTGGTGCCTCACCCTATGAAAAACTTTTTCAAAAAGTCCCTGACTATAGTTCCTTACGAATTTTTGGTTGTGCATGTTATCCTAATTTCTCTGCCACTTCTTCTAACAAACTGTCTCCTCGGTCAGTTCAATGTGTTTTCCTTGGCTATGCATCTGGATTTAAAGGTTATCGTTGTTTTGAGCCCAAGTCGGGTAAAGTTTTTATAAGTAGACATGTTCGCTTTCATGAAAATATTTTTCCATACACCACTTTGTCTTCTTCTACGGGTCATACCACCTCTCCATCTCATTCTCTTGATCCTGAATTTACACTAACCAATACTGCTCCAAAATCCACAAGCCCAATTTCTTCTACTCTACCCTTTCCTTCAACCATACCCACCTCAGCCATACCCGAATCTTCCAGCCTCCCCACAACATCTCACCCAAGTCCATCCCCAACACCCGAGACCCCACCACCTGAGGCCCTACTGCATGCTCCTATTCCACACTCCTCTCCTATTCCTTCCCTTGTCCCCTTGACCGAGCAAGATGAAACTGCCCCACCCGATCCATCCCAGTCTGCTACATCCATGGCCGAACCATCTCCCATCCCTATACCTCAGAGCCAGATTATCAATAATCACCCCATGCAGACTAGGGCGAAGTCGGGCATTTTTAAGCCAAAAACAATTTTTAATTTGAACACAGTTGCTTTATCAGTTGATCCTACGTGTTTTACTGAGGCTACACTTTCATTGCTCTCCCTCTCCCCTTCACAGTCTTTCATCGCTCTCCCTCACCCTCTTCCATCGTTCTTCCTCTCCCCTTCACAAAGCAGCTCATGGCTTCCTTTCACACAAACAGGTGAACCATGCCGGTGAAGACCACCGCAAAGGAAAATAAACAGGAGCTCTACTTCTCATTATACACAAAGGAGCTCTACTTCTAATTTCGAATCAGCTAATTGTTTACCATATACCCTGTTTCTTTTTTTTTCATTATCATTCCGATTTTGCTGAATTTTCTCATCCTCACTGGATTTCATTCACTGAACAATTTCTTCCTCGCTTCTTTCTCTTTTCGGTCAGAGTAATCAAGATGCTCTCTCTATTTATATTCAAATTATTGATTATAGATAAATCTATTTATATTCAAATTATTGATTATAGATAAATCTATTTAGGGACGCAGATGAATCGGGAGCCAGCGAAGACCTTCATCTCTCTTCCTCTCACAACAACGAATCGATTAGGGCTTCATCTCTCCGAAAATTGCAGAGGGATCGGGAGCCGACGCATTAATCTAATCCCAAAATGCCGAAATCGTAGTTGAATTGACAGTCAACTTCGAAGGCTTTCATCTCTCTTCCCTTCTCAGCAACAAATCGATTAATCCTTCATCTAATCCTAAGATGCAGAAATGCCAGATGAATCAGGAGTCGACTTCGAAGGCACCATGGTTGCAGGTACTTTTTTTTAATTAATTTTATTGATTTTATCAATTATTTATATCAATTTCACTTATTTTTTTATTGATTCAACCAAAGATGGAACTATCTGCCCGATTCCCCTGTTTACATTTACTAGATCCCAGCAATTTTTTTATTTAATTTTTTATTATTAATTATTTTGATCAATTCTATTTTCTCAATTTCTTTATTCTATTATTTAATCACGATTGCTCTTACGTCTTAATTATTTAGTTTCTGTTCTCATCTTAAAATTAATTTTTTACAATTTACTGCAAAAACGACTCCTGCTAGGAGTCTAATAGGAGTCATTTGCTAATTGCTATGCCGTGAAATTCTCTACTCTTTAGGTTTCTTTTTTTCATTGTCTATTTAAAGCTCTCTCGCCCTAATCTTAAACGCACAATTTTATTGATCTACTTTCTATTCCTCTGCAAATAAAAATGGCTCCAGTAAAGCTTCCCTTGGCTAAACTCACCATGAAAGTTGATAAGAGGAAAGCAATTATTGTGCGTGTGTTGCGGAAGTGGGTCGTGCCTTATTCAGAAACAGATAATGGCACCAAGTTTGTTGAGCTTTTACTTGAAGACGATGAGGTAAATTTTAACAACCATCTGTTGTTAATCAGCATAATAAGAATGGGATTTTTTTGTGATTGTTTAAATCTGCATTCATTGATTTTTTTCATTAAGTTTTTCGTCCATCTTCTACCTGCTAATCAGCTCTTTGATATTTGGTTAGGTATTAGAAAGAACAAAAGTAGATTCCTCTTGAATTTGTGATTTCATGGTTAACAACAAATGATTAACCATAATATTAAATCTGCTTTACTCTAGATTTTTTATCAAGCCATTGGACATGTTAATTGAGATTAATTACTATTCTGATCAAAATTTATCTATATGTTTGTGGAGAGTAGAGTTATTAATGTTCTATGGCTTATTAAAAACTAAAACCTGAACAGTATGTTACTATGTTAACATTTTATTTTGATATAATATTGACATATACCTCTCCTGTTAAATAGGGTGATAGAATCCAGGCAACCGTCGAACAGCCACATGTCCCTATATTTGATGATCAAATAGAAGAAGGTGGTGTCTACGCGATAAATCTTTTCACTGTCCAAAGTAATGTCGGGCCATGGAGACCATGCTCTCATGCATTTAGGCTCTACTTCACAGAGAATACAAAGATAAAGCAACGAGTGGGAGACAAAACAAAACAGTTTAAAAGTACCCCGTATAAGCTTAAAAGCTTTTCTGAAATACAAAACAGTCCTGAAGAGAAAACACCGGATTTGTTTGGTAATATTATTACAAAAGCTACACTCCTCTTTGCGTTTGATTTATTTTCTCAAATAACTCTTCTCTCCACCATTACTAATACAGTTTTTTAATCTTTAAAGATGTCATTGGTGCATATGATCCAAGAGAGCGGCCTTTCAGTAGTACCCAGGGCGAACAAAAAAAGAAATGGTGCAACTTTTATATTCGTGACTTAGAGTTAAGTAACATTATATTTCTTTCAAAGTCTCATTTAATTTCTTTGAGTTTTTTCACAGTGTAAAGACTAATTTTAAATTCTTATGTGAGTAGGAATATGAAAATGCATTGCACTCTTTGGGAGAATCATGCGGAAACATTCATGAATTATCTGAAAACGCCCCGAACAGAGGCGGTTATTGTTTTGCTCCAGCTGTGTCGTGTTAACACACGATGGGGTAAGCGAAAATGAGAATGTGTTGTTTATCTACATATTTGTTTGTCACTTTTATGCCAGACTAAATTTGTTACTTTTTCAATTCGTTTTTTTTTTGTATTCCTAGGTGGTGGAACAAAGGGCATTTCAAGTTCATTTTATGCGACTAAGATGCTAATTGATGAGCATATCCCTGAAATTGAAGAATTTCGTGCGAGGTTTTCATTTGTGCTTTTTCATTTAATCCGACTTTTTCACCGTTCATAACATTCGTTTTTACAGATTTGCAGCCATGAGAAACCCATCTTCACGGTCCAACAGTGAAACACTGTCGGGGATATCATCTCATGTTGATGGAATTGAGATTGGTACTACAAAGAAACTTTCTGAATTAGCTACAACTAATGAGGTAATCAATGTATGGAAATATTTTTGAAGAACATATGCTTATTACCAATTAAGAAGATCAAACAAACACCAATATTATAATTAATAGTGTTGGTAATTATTTTAAATCTGCCTATCCAACTTTACAATAGTTAACACCAATGTTCTTAGTATTAGTGTTCTGAAAAATATGTGAGGTGCTGTAATGCTAATTTTCCACTATCCTTTGGAAGATATTATTTATTTAGATTCATTATCATGGTAACTGATTAATCTGATGCAACGTTTATTTTCTGCTATGACATTACTCCCTATGTTTTGAATGTGTGATTCATGTATCTGTACATATATGACACTGTCAGCAGATCCGCGGATGTTGGTTTTATGCTAAAGTCAAGTCAATCATCAACATAGACAATTGGTCTTATCTAAGCTGCTTCAATCCAAAGTGCTATAAGAAGGTATAGTGTTACCCCTTAAGTTTTGCTTTGTTAATGTCAATATGTTGGTTAGAATCTGCTAAAACACAGTTGGGAAAACAATGAAAAATAGTGTCTGTATCATTGCCCACCATTTTAGAAAGAACTTTCATATTATATAAAGTACATTGGGAGTCAATGATTCATAAGCTAAGGTATTGGATTATCAATTAGTCAAATTCAAAAATCCTATATCCAATGCATTTGTTATCAAAGAACTGAATGCCTAAGCAATACTGTCAGTCTGTGAAGTTGGAACTTTCCCCCAGAACACCACAAGTCCACCATCACATTAGACATAGGATTACATGATTTTATGCATATTTATGCTCCAAATCAATTCAGACCTATTGAGTTGCTTTTTTCCTGTCTTATACTTCTTTACAATAGTTGAAGAACTATTGTTGTTATTGAGAGAAATTAGCAATCAAAGTTGAAATAATGATCAGAAAATTACTACGATAACAATCACACACAAGAATGCCAAATTTTTAATGCATGTTCACCATATTTTATCAATAAAGTGAATGATGATTCTTCCAATGACTCTAATTGTATTTTAATACCCCGCATTTACTCAAGTCTGTGATGACCTGAATGCAAATCCTTGACTTCTTAAGTATGTGGATTTTATAGCCTGCCTGCTAAAAC
Organism: Cuscuta epithymum; assembly: GCA_945859915.1. Lineage (NCBI taxonomy): Eukaryota > Viridiplantae > Streptophyta > Magnoliopsida > Solanales > Convolvulaceae > Cuscuta > Cuscuta epithymum. The sequence goes on along the minus strand of CAMAPF010000075.1, from coordinate 1,751,424 downwards.
ATGTGGATCCATATAGTTAAGAATTAAAAAAATGCATAGATATCACTCATATTAGGAAAAATATAAACAGGTGACCGGAAAGGAGGGGAATGAGTTGATTTGTAAATGCGGCTTGCGTTCTTCGGAAGGAATATGGTGTTATCTCTTGAAACTAAAGGTTGAGCATAAGCTTTGTAGCGCCGAAGTAGTATTTTGGGATCGAGAATGTAAGAGATTGTTGGGGAAGGATGCATGTGAATTCTCTGATCATCTTAACACGGTATTACATTCAGCTAACACCTCAGCTAACACCTCTACTGATTTAGAGCATTTATACATTTAGTTTGATGGTTTTGATTCTTCTTCAGGAAACATTTGGTCCTAAAAGTTGTCCTGAAGAGATAAAACAGCTGATTGGTAAGGAGTTTATATTTAAGATAGATCGTGAAGCTCCACCATCTGTTCATGGCAAAGTGTATTACTTAGGGGGGTCATCAGATAATATGGACAAAATAAGAGAGATCAAATCATCTTTTGATGAAAACTCGGAGTCAGAGGTAACCCTCTCAGAGATCGATATTAATTTATCTTATCTGTAGATCCTCTTACACAATTGAATAAACCTCTTAACCTAAAATCATAAACTGTGTGCAGGAAGAGGGGTACAATTCTGATTACGATCTGGATTTGCTGGATGATGATGCTCCAACTCCAGTTGAATCAAATATGGTATGTTTTAATATCCAAGTGAAAATTTCAGATCCCAATTGGTCATTTATTTACTTGGAATACATTCAAGTCCTCTTAAGTCAGATCTAAAATACTAAATGAGAAGAAAGCGAGTAACTTACGCAAAGAGAAATCCCGGGAAATTCAAAAAAATGTGCTTACAGTATATTTGACTTTACTTTAGGATAGCAATACATATCAGCTTCTCTTAACTATGAATAGGCAAAAAAAATTAATCTCCTTTGAATTAACATTATATGACCACAGCTTCGCACGGGATGAAAACAATATAAAAAAAATGGGCATCCAAAGAAAACAACATATGAAACCTTTCTAAATTTTATAGAAAACAAACTGTTAAGAGATGTCCTATGTGCTGTGTCTGGTATGAAAATGGGACACTGCGTTTATTCATGCGAGGGACATCTGGGTTTATTTCATGGGGGTTATGGAAGTTGGTATATACCACGTACAATTTATTAACGCATTAAAAGAACCAAAATATAAATACAATGAATGATTTGTTTTGAAGATTGTTTATAAACAATTTAAAGAATAGAAACTTTGTGAACAATATGTTAAAAAGAGACTTGCCTTTGTTGTTTTTTCTTTAATGAAGAAACTGATGACATAGCCAGTTCATTCTAAGAATACTATCATACATTAAAGATTCAAGTATCCTGCACTTCAATTTATTCCAAGAATAAATTGAATTGATTTTGTTTTTATGTTACTGCAGACAGTTATCTCCGAAGAAATTGAGGACGTTAAGAGTACTCCACAATCATTGTCTAAGCGACCGTCTGAAGACGAGATTGATTGTGTTGAAGTTGGTGCATCCACTCAAGGTTCAACTACTAAGAAGCTCAAAGCAGTGAAGATAGAGAAGTCATAAATTATTATTCGCCTTTGTTTTTTTGGTTTCACTTTTGGATTATGCATTTTAATAAATTTTCATTATTTTGTTTTAGATTTAGACGTTTTCATCAAATCATTTAGTTGAATGTTTGTCTTGCTATTCACAATAATAAATAGTTTGCTTTGGAAGTATTATGTGGCTGTCGTTAGCATTATGTTATTTAAGTAAGGCTTTGGCCTTACTTATAACTAACATTTTGCTAGCATATTGTTAGCAAAATTGTTAGCATATTGTTCTAGCTGCTAGATATCTCTTTGTTCTAAAAAATAGTTTCTCTTTTTTTTTTCAGCTACATGTTATTTTCATAGAATCATAAAAAGAACTACAGATTATTTTTGAATAAATTCTCTTTTACTTTCAAATTTTAGAATTCGTACTTCTAAATGATTACATATTAGTAATAATAATAATGGTGTTCATCCTTATTTATTCACTACTCTTTGGGATATAATATGTTGATGATAATATTCAGCTCTTTTAAATCGGAATAGTCTGAAAGATATAATATGTTGATGATAATGTTCAAATTTTTCAAAGATATAATGGTGTTCATCCTTATTTATTCACTACTATTTAGGATATAATATGTTGATGATAGTATTTAGCTCTTTTATAAAAAAAAAATTGAAATACAAGTAAAAAAAACTAAAATTGATTGAAAGAGTAAGGATGTTTTTACTTGGACTGTAATTTGTCCCAGACCAGATCAGATCAGACCAGACTTGGGTAGTTATAAAAATACAAAGAAACCAGACCAGTTCAGACCAGATCAGACCAGACCAGACCAGCAAATTACAATCCAAGTAAAAACATTCTAATACTACATAGTAATTAATGAAAATATCAATTGTATACGTTATTTTACTGGCCTAGGAGTAGATGATATTATCTAATGAAAATACTTAAAAAGCAATAATTAGAATTAGAGTTTCAAGCATTTTGTACTTCTAAAAATGGGATGTACGTGTTTGTTATTCATAATAATACTCCTAAGCTAGAAAATGTTGTGACATACTTAAGCTCAGATTCAGCATCATCTTCTGACTCAGACAGTGCACTCCTTCAAGAGATCCACTCTCCCGAATTTCTCAATACCATTAAATGCTCTGGTGTGCCAAGCCATGAGCTGAAGCTCAAAGTGGGTGCACCTGTGATGCTAATGAGGAATATTGATCATTCCTCCGGATTGTGTAATGGCACTCGCCTAATCGTCACTAAACTTGGAACACATATTCTCGAGGCTCAGATGATGTCTGGAACAAATGCAGGGAAAAGATTTCTTATTCCGAAGCTTAGCTTGACTCCATCCGACCTAAAGCTGCCGTTCACATTTCAGCGTAGACAGTTCCCTTTGATGCTTAGTTACGCGATGACAATTAATAAAAGTCAGGGCCAGTCTTTGGAGAGGGTTGGTGTTTTCTTACGTCGCCCGGTATTCACCCATGGACAACTTTACGTCGCGGTCTCAAGAGTGACGTCCCCGTCTGGGTTGAAATTTGTTATATGTGATGATGATGGAAAACCGGCCAAGAAGATTATAAATGTGGTTTACAAGGAAGTATATAACAATTTATAATTTTTTTTATATTTATTTACTTTTGTTACAAACAAAATATACACTGATCTCTATTTGTCACAACATTTTCTTATGTTCTCAATTTTTTTATTGCTTACTAACTGCATCCCGTGCGAAGCACGGGTGAAAATCTAGTTAATTAAATAAAAAATGTTATCTCTTTTTCCCTCCTAATCTCTTTTTCTTTTGTTTTCCGAACTACTCTTGAGAGAGTAGATGCAAATCACTTCAACACCATTAAGTGTCTCTTAGGTTCCCAACACAAATTTTGGGTAAAATGTCCCTCATTTGTCCATGCTTAAGCTTTGATTCTATATTAATCATTCACTCAAGCTAGTAGCAATTTTGGACAAAATATATACTACCAATTCAATTATGATTTAAAATTCTTTGGTGACTAGTTTTACTTTTTAAAGCTCTTTAATTAATAGCTTGATTTAAAATTTAAAACTCAAAACTACAATAGATGGTGTTAAATATAATGTGGGGGTGTGATCCATACATATCATTAAACCAGCTAAGCTAGCCCATGGAATCTTTCCAACTAATTTCTGAGACGAAGGGGTGCTGGCCATTTAAACTTGTGTGGGCATTGAATGAAGAGGCCGGTATTGAATGAGATTAGTTGAGAAATTGTCGTTGGTAGGGAGAAGGAGGTGCCATTGAACAGAATGACGTACGAGAGCTGGCAGGGCCTCCTCAGTCAAAAACAATTTTATTGTTTTTATTATACGTATGTGTTTATTAATATTATTATTAATGACATTATTATTTTGCAAGAAATACTTCATCCGTTCTTTTTTAATTGCAACATTCCCCTTTTCACGTTTGACAACGCACAAGTTTAACCGTCATTATATTTAATTCTGCATTAGTAAAAATAAACCAAAAATCAGATTATAAAACTTAGTATTGAGAAGAATTTAACAATATTTTTTCAGAAAAATAATAATTCATATATATTAATAAATAAAATGAAGTCAAAGTAAAGTGCATGAAAAGTGTATATATTTCAATGTTGCACTAATGCGATATGGAGGATAGTACTACATTAATAATAAACTAGGGTTTTAATAGCAAGTTACTACATGTCAACAATGGTTATATATATCATGGGGGTGTTAATAACGTGAAGGATATATTGTTCCCTAGGTTACCACCCCATGTTATTTGGCAAATGTCTCGAATTCCAATTCACTTCCGCTATAATCTATCTTCCCGTCCGATCTTTTTAAGTTTGCGGTGTGGTTTACTATTAAAACTGTTTACAATGGTGGACTCCCTTTGTTCAAGAGTACTGTTCAGCTGAACATCAATCCAAAATTTTGAAAATAAAATGTAAAAGCACATATAGAATGATGTAATGATTTATACTACGTATAGTACTACGTAGTACATATTTTTCATAAACATTTGTTACCGTAAAGATTCTAAACCCAATGTGCTAGTTTTTGTAGTTGAAAAATTTTAAAATTTCTTCAAATTTGTTGAATCAAATGGTATATATTATTGTGTAATATTTTAGTAAAAATAATTTTAAACACCCAAAATTTTATTACAAGGTCCGTCACGGTCACTGACTGTTTACGTCTAGTCTGATCAAATTTAAGTGTGGTCAAATTAAAGAAACCGATTCGAGTATACCCTATAATATCTGATACGAGATCGTTTCCGATACATTCATACGGTACCCTAGCTTAATCAAGTATCCGCTACAAAAATTAAACCGGTTTACGTCTAGTCTCATCTATTTAAGTCTGATCAAATTAGTGGAACAGATCCGATCGAGTACCCTTCGTAGCAACCCCACCAAGAATTGGAGGCAAATAACTTAAGTTTTTTGCTAGAGGTCTACAAAATGTGTACACATGTCTGTTCTTCACAGAAATTTTGTCTGTCACAAACAACTCATTATGAATTGTCTATGACAGACAAAATTTCTGTAAAGGACATACATGTGTACACATTTTGTGTACACATTTTGTGTAACTCTACCATTTTTCAATACCTTATTATGATTTGTACGTATGTCATTATTTATTGTGCAAGAGTGCGAGTGTGAGTAAGGCTCAGAGCGGTGAAAAGAAGACGATGACCAGTAGTTGAGCTTTGACTTTCTATAGAGATAGGGCCAATAGTATGTAGTCATCACTGGTTTGAATAAATAAATGAGAAAGTCAACCCTTATGCCTTGCGAACATAACAAACTAACATTTGGTGAATGGGAATTCGAGACCCGGCCACTCTCTGCATGCCAATCTGCACCTGATGAGCGAAGATTTGCAGTACCAAATGCGCTAAGGTCAACGCCTGAAATAAAAACCGGTGAACGGTTTTTTAATTGGTCAAAGAGTTAAATGAATCAGTCCATCCGTTTCAGCTCACTCGTTCAACTACAAACTACTTCATTCAAATGAATTTAGAAGGTCATCTTTGGATTGTCTGATCTTCTAGGGGTTTCTAATTTGGCAAACAACCCAACATCCGTTTTTTTGGTTTTTCAATGTGGATTTGACTAGTTTGGTTTGTGAAATTGGTGAAGCAGTTATTTTTAGAGCCTCTTGAAGATAATGTTTTTCGACTTATCGGGCTCATAGTCATTTTTTTCGTTAAACATGTAACTCTTAATTTCACGCGCATCACAAAAAATTTACGAGATTGACATGGAATTTGGCACGGATCTATCGATTTTTCGTGCCAAATAGCTCGTGCCAAAGTGTTTTTTTGGCACGGATTTGGCATATAACTATCAAAATCTCTGCCAAATCCCAACCAATCTCATGTTTTTTTTGTAGCGGCGCTACATTGTGTAATAATAAGAAAAAATAAGGTTAAAATTACTTTTCTGACTATATTGACTGAAGTTACTGTAAATGATCATTTTATCTATTTTTTTCTTTATTTTATTAATAGAATATATTATATATATATGTTTTCATAAATTAGCAGAATCGGTCCATCAAGTCATTTCGATCAGAACTTCATAAATTTCACCAAAATCAGCCCAGTGTTATCAAACGGGATGTTGGTGTTTGATAAGTGAATTTTTTATTTGACTACTTGATGTAAGATAGTTAAAAATGAAAAATTACTTTCAGTGTCTTTTTTATAATGACTTGTTTATTTTATACGGAGTATTTTTAAAGCCTAATATACCCTATTACCCTTCCATTTTACTTCATTTATTGACAATTTATAAACTATTTAGAAATCATAATGTTAATGAAAGAAAATAAAAATAGTTATGACCGTGTAATAAGAATGATAAGAAATACGGAGTATCATAACGAATTTTATTGCAATTTTGTATTAATATATAAGAGGTAGTAAACATAATCATATTTAAAATAATAATAATAAAACTAAATGAATATGTATGCACACAAATATGTCTATATTTAGATACATAAAAATAATAGTAGTAACAATTATAAGAAAACAATATTTTAGTTCAATTCACTAATGATGGTTGATCAAAATACAGCACACACTTACGTTAATTGTGTGCTAATGATATCAATCAATTTATTCATTTGGGTATTACGGAGTAATTAACAACCAAACAATATGATCAGCAAACATCCTCATTAAATACGTTAATTGGTCCATTAAAAATTCAATCAGACGTACACTTACAAAAAATGTCACATATATTGTTTTTCGCCATGGCAACCGGGAGCAAGTAAGGTGGTCGGGCCTATCCTAATTTCGACCATTATTGTTTTTCACGGCACAATTTTATTGTAAAGATATACTATCGTATATAGAAAAAAAAAACTTTTATCTTCTCTAAGCCACTGATCGTCAAATCTTCCTCTTGAATTTAAATGCACGCCTATCATTCTACTAACAGCTGGTTAGATTAATGTGGAAGGAATTAGCAAAAATTCATTATTAAAACCCCAACAATCGTCCAATTTTCTCACATTTTAATATCTTCTTCTAAAGTGAATACTCCCTCTGTCTCTGAAAGAAGTTCCATTTCGCTTATCGAGAGTCAATTTAAATCACTCTTAAACTCTTACTTTTTATATCAAAATTTTATAAAAGTTTAATTATTTTTTGCAAGCTTTGTAGCGAGTTTAATGTAATTTCTGAATATGTAAATTTTATTTACTAAAAATAATCCGAGTTTTCACAGGGATCATTTAACTTTATCATCGCTAAACCTTCGTAATCCGCAATTAGAACAACATTTAGGGACGGAGGGAGTATTAAAATATAAAAAAAATTAACTTTTCATATATCAAATTCCCCCGAATTAAAAATCATAAATGAATAGAAGTATGAGATGTTCTTAATTACTCCGTTGTCCTTAAATAATCTTTTCTTGAGCTTAGGGCAGTTGGAGATAAAAGATATTTAATTAGACAATTAAGATATTTGGGGAGGATGTTTTTACTTGGACTGTAATTTGTCCCAGACCAGACCAGACCAGACCAGACTAGACTTAGATAGTTATAAAAATACAAAGAAACCAGACCTTACCAAACCAGACCAGACCAATTCAGACCAGATCAGACCAGATCAGACCAGACCAGACCAGCAAATTACAGTCCAAGTAAAAACATCGTAAGACAAGCACATTAAAATTGTTATTTTGAGTTATCGCAATATTGATACTTTTTATTATTGATGGTGCTCGATGAATCAAGTAAATTAAACCAATACATGATCGATCACATTGGTTTCCAGCGGCTAAAAAGAATAGCAAGCATATAGTGATACAGGTAAAGTCTAAAGACATCTTTTCCATTAATATTACTCCGTACTAAATTAAACCCAAAAAATTGTCACATGTAGTCACTAGTTTTCAGTGACTTATCATCTATCAGTGACTTGTTAAGATAATGTGTAGTTTGTAGTGTCAAATAAATTCAGTCTATTTACAAAATATCACCATTTGTTTTATTCACAAGCGTGCATATTCATGCTTGATGAAGTACACATGCATACTACACAATATATAGTAAAAAAAAATTGAAAAAAAAACATACGGAGTATTTATTTTCAATGACTCTCATTAAGAGCCCATTCGATAATACTTAAATCGGCTGTATTGGCTAAAATGGTTGGATTGACTGATTTTGTTGATTTATGAAAAAACTATATTTAAAATAAGATAGTATATTTTATTAATTAAATAAAGAAAAAAATAATATGAAAAATAGCTAAAATAATGATCTATAGTAACCTTAACCAATACAGCTAGAAAAGTAACTTCAATCTTACTTTTTCTTATTACTCCGTATTAGTTATTACACAATTGAGCGCGAAATCAAAAGTTACGTGTTTGATATAAAAGTTGACTGATAAGTCTCATTAGTTGAAAAACAGAATTACCAAACAAGTTATAAATCAAATTCACATTTATTCCAAATTATACATACGGTAAACACCCACTTCTTCTTTAGAAACACTTCATCCTCTTCAAAACTTGCTCAATTTTATGTTTTCTAGTTGTCCCAAAACTTCTTCCATTTCTTTACGATGATTTGTTTTTCTAGTTCCTCTATTTTAAGCAAACCACAATTACATGTTTTTTTCTATTTAAAACGTCCATGCATCATACTATCATTTAGAGGGGTATAAACGAATCACACTACGAGTTAAGTGCCATGGCTAATGCCGAAAACACGTTCGTCAATATTGATTTCACTTACCTATGATTACAAAATTCGAATAATGAGATTGCCATTACAATTTGTTGGGATGATTTTTGTGGAGTAGGTAATGGTGTGATAGAGAATATATTTGCTGTGTTCTCATTTAGTACATTACTAGTATAGTACCCGTCATACGCTCGGAAAAGAGCAGTTGGTGCATATATTTTTATTCACGTTCTAATTAAATATTAAAATAACAATAACTTTTCAGGATTCTACATTTTCAAAAAATAAGAGTTTAATAAGCGAATACCATAAAGTATAAGCTCATACAATATATATTCAATGAAAAAGTATATTAGGAAAAATTAATTGACACCATTCATTAGAATTTGCTACTTATTAATTTTCATGATTAGATTAAGTGAGTACAATAAGTGAGTGGCATAAAGTTTAAGTGAGAACATTAAATATTAAAATTAAAGAATATTGGTTAAATAAGACCTTGTCACTCATTAGTAAATTAGTGCTAATATATGAGAGAGAAAATTATCCATCGTAATTCTTAGCCAACTTATCTTGTTATACCTAAAAGAATTACATATAAGAAAAAATCATCCCACTTAATTGTTAGGCAGATCATCTTAGCACTACACATGAGAGAAAAAAATTCTACCCATTATTTATTAGCTGACTTATCTTATACTATGTACTTAAAAGAACTATGAACCGGTGGGCGTAGCTCAACTGGTAGCGAGGGAGTGCCACAAGGGTTAGGTCTCGGGTTCGAATCCCGGCAACTGCGATGAGGGGTTACTATGCTGAAAAATGCATAGGGCTTCTGCAAGTACCGGGGACAGAGCCCCACTCTCTATCTGTCAGATTGTGATTATAGTCCAATTTACATCCTCCCATCGTGCCGTCCGGTCGGTGTTGGGGGCCCTCAGGGATGGGGTGTCATCCTTTTTTTTTTAAAGAACTATGATAATTCTCCCGCTCGACTGTTACCGAACTTATCTTCTAATACCTAAAATCACTACATATGAGAGACACGATTCTTCCACTCATTTATTAGCAAGTTTATCTTGTCATGTCTAAAAAGACTATATATGAGAGAGAAAATTTTCACGTTCAATTGTTAGTCGGCTTATGTTATACCTAACAAACCTGCATATGGAAGAAAAACTTTCCTACTCAACTGTTAGCCGGATTATCTTACATACTTAAAAAGAACTACACATGAGAGAGAAAGTTATATATCCCTCAATTGTTAGCAAGTTTATCCTCATAGCTTCTTATGTCGAAAAGCACTACATATGAGTGACAAAATTATCCCGCTCAGTTGTTAGTCTTCTTATATAATGAGCGAGAAAGGTTATTCCACTCAATTCGTTATCCCGCTCAATTCTTAGAAATCTTATCTTCTTATACATAAAACTCAATTGTTATTAAGCTTATCCTCTTATGCCTAAAATTCTTACATATAAGAGAGAAAGTTATCCTGCTAAATTGTTAGTCGGCATACCTCATACCAGAAAACACTACATATGAGAGTAAAAAATTCTTGTGCTCAATTGTTAGCCGACTCATCTTATACTTAAAAGAACTATATATGAGAAGAGATAAACCTATTTCGCTCAATTGCTAGCAAGTTTATCTTCTAATGACTAAAAGCAGTATATATGAGATAGAAAATTCTCCACTCAATTGCTACCCGTTTTGTCTTATAGGCAACAACACTATATATGATTCAAAAATTTCTCTCTCTCAATCAATTGTTAGTAGGATTATGCTTTTATACTTAAAAGCACTGCTACTAAGAGAGAGAAATCTTTCGCTCAATTGTTAGATCGCTTATAGTTTAATATTTCTTATATCTCAAATGAGAGAGAAAATTATCACGCTCAATTGTTAGTCAACTAATCTTATACTTAAAAGAACTAAATATGAGAGAGAAATGCATTCCGCTCATGTTAGCCGGTTTATCTTCTTATACTTAAAAGTACTACATATGAGAGAGAAAATTCACCCGCTCAATTGTTAGCCGGTTTTTCTTATGCTTAAAAAGACTTTCCGCTCAATTGTTAGCTGCGTTATCTCGGCTAAAAATACTATATACCATTGTAGTATCAAAATACCATTTTATATCAAAATACTATATACCAAACCTATATATCAAAATTCTTATTTACACACCATTTTATAAATATATCAAAATAGATAATTATATCAGAATATCATTTTATATCTATATATATATATATATATATATATATATATATATATATATATATATATATATAAGAAAGGAGACATATCAACAAAATACCATTTTATCAACCATCCCTATTTAGATCATATATTAGGGAGTTAATTTTTTATTCAATACGGAAAAAACCCATTTTGAGGCTGGAAAATAAGTTAAAGAGAAAGAATAAAAAATAAACCCAGGTAAAGTCTAGCGGCTAAAAAGAATAGCAAGCATATAGTGATACAGGTAAAGTCTAAAGACATCTTTTCCATTAATATTACTCCGTACTAAATTAAACCCAAAAAATAAAAATATGACTCATTTTAATTTTTTCCAAAAAAATGTCACATGTAGTCACTAGTTTGCAGTGACTTATCATCTATCACTGACTTGTTAAGATAATGTGTAGTTTGTAGTGTCAAATAAATTCAGTCTATTTACAAAATGTCACCATTTGTTTTATTCACAAGCGTGCACATTCATGCTTGATGAAGTACACATGCATACTACACAATATATAGTAAAAAAAAATTGAAATAAAAAAAACATATTTATTTTCAATGACTCTCATTAAGAGCCCGTTCGATAATACTTAAATCGACTGTATTGACTAATTTTTACTGAAATTTATGAAGTTCTGGCTAAAATGGTTGGATTGACTGATTTTGTTGATTTATGAAAAAACTATATTTAAAATAAGATAGTATATTTTATTAATTAAATAAAGAAAAAATAATATGAAAAATAGCTAAAATAATGATCTATAGTAACCATAACCAATACAGCTAGAAAAGTAACTCCAACCTTACTTTTTCTTATTACTCCGTATTAGTTATTACACAATTGAGCGCGAAATCAAAAGTTACGTGTTTGATATAAAAGTTGACTGATAAGTCTCATTAGTTGAAAAACAGAATTACAAAACAGGTTATAAATCAAATTCACATTTATTCCAAATTATACATACGGTAAACACCCACTTCTTCTTTAGAAACACTTCATCCTCTTCAAAACTTGCTCAATTTTATGTTTTCTAGTTGTCCCAAAACTTCTTCCATTCCTCTATTTTAAGCAAACTACAATTACATGTTTTTTTCTATTTAAAACGTCCATGTATCATACTATCATTTAGAGGGGTATAAACGAATCACACTACGAGTTAAGTGCCATGGCCAATGCCGAAAACACGTTCGTCAATATTGATTTCACTTACCTATGATTACAAAATTCGAATAATGAGTTTGCCATTACAATTTGTTGGGATGATTTTTGTGGAGTAGGTAATGGTGTGATAGAGAATATATTTGGTGTGTTCTCATTTAGTACATTATTATGGTTTGACTTAGAGCCCGTTTGGTATCTTTCAAATTGGTTGCATCGGCTGATTCGGTAGAAATTTATAAAGTTTTGGCTGAAGTGACTGAATGTCTGAATTGGTTGTTTCTGACGATTTATGAAAAATTATAGTTAAAATATTTTTTATTAATAAAATAAAGAAAAAAATAAAAATAGATAAAATGATCCTCTACAGTAATTCCAACCAATACAACCAGAAAAGTAAGTTCAACATTACTTTTTCTTATTATTACACAATTTAACGCGTGAAATCAAAAATTACGTGTTTGATAAAAAATGATTGACAAGTTTGATAAGCCAAAAAAACGGGTCATCAAACCAACTCTTAATACTCCATACAATACTTATTAGAATAATAATTGTATGATTAAAATTTATATGAAAGAGAGCAAATTGAAGACTTGGGTGGGTCACCATATTTGCTATGTTCTGATACTATATAAGTTTTGGCACCGCAAGAGAGATATTTTATGCCCGTATCCTTGGAAGGCATTTTTGGCTCTGTCACGATTGAAGACTCTGAATTACACATTTTTGTACAAATGTTTGAAGATTAATATAGCACATTTATTCTTGTCAAAGTAATTTGCTCACCTTGTTTTCTCCCTTGAGAGAAAGAGGAAATAGGACTTACCAATGATCCGAACCAGCAGTACTTCTAGTGTGTAGATTACCGCTCCGATTGTTGGTCTGGACTTCTGGTGTGCACATATACCAAGTATATCATTAATGAACTGAATAAATCGTCATGATTTATAATCTCAATCATATATACCTTTTTAGATCGGGATGTGGAGGACTTTTGAAGTTTGGGATTCAACCCTTTGGAGGAAATTATTTCTAAAATTTATACGGAGTACATGACTAATAAAGAGATCGAAACAATTATATGTGTACAATTTTATCCACATCTCTCAAGACTTCTTTTAAATCAAAAAATTACATTGACGAGTGCTATCACAGACGAATTTTAAATTCACGAATAGTGATTGTGATAACTAAATTGAGCAAATTATCTAAAAACGTATTTAAAATCAAGTTCCAAACTTCCAATACAAGAAATAAAAATAGATACGGACTATATGAAATCAATATATATATATATATAAGAGAAACTTTTTAAGAGCATACAAAGTGCCACATCATCCTGCCATGTCATTATATATTTCAATTATTTAGTTATTTTTATACCTTCTATTTTTATTAGCTAGATTCTATTTTTGATTGTATATTGATATGGAAATAAAATCCTTAGAAATCCACCTTAACTAATTTGGTAACTTTTTCAAAACTCATTACGTATTTGACAAGTAATAAATTTTGTAATTGGAACCACAACAATTAATAAGCAAATTTTAAGCATGGACTCACGAAGTAACAATCATTTAATTATTTTTATACTTGTTTATTTATTTATTACATTCTATTAAAGAGATGAAGTATTCATTTTTTGCCCACTTAACAGATAAATCAGTCAAATTGCTATTAATTTTGCCTTCAAAGTAATTTGATAAAATAAAAAATGTAATAATAGTGTCCCATTTCCTAAAATGTAATAATTTATTTTTCTAAACTCAATGTTGAGATAATGATTAAAATTCTTTTTTCGAAAAAGATAATGATTAAAATTCTAAGCCCCAGATTTGCAATTGTGTTAATACTTCGCATTTTGCTCCATCTTCATACAATTCTTTCTTAATTATTAAAATAACGATAAAAAATTACAACCACCATATAATTGAAATTAAAAAACGAAATTAAAACTATTAATAAAGTTGAATGAGGAATAGTAGAAGAAGAAAAACTTCAAGTGCATAATAAAGTAATTTGGAAGCGTGAGATTATGAATTCTTTAAAATCTGGTCCATAACAATTATATTTACGTGAGATTGTAAATTCTTTATGTAGAAGATCAATTTAACTATTTTTCATATAATCTTTACTTGGCTTCACAAATAGAATATATTTTGCATTTTTTCCATGATTTAGGAGATTCCACCCTTTCAGCCCATTCAACCAGAATTTAATCAATTTCAGTAAAATAAGTTAATTCGATTTATTTTAGTATTACCAAACAGGCTCTATATTAGACTAAGTTTATTTTTCTTTTAAATCACATTACATATGATCCCAAAGAAATCAAATTTCAAATTAGCTAAATTACATACTACCCGTGCATCGCACGGGCTTGAAAGCTAGTTGTAAATATATAAGTCGTGTTTTTATTTATTTCTTTGAGAGAGATCTCTTAGGATATTCTTAGTCTCGATCCCAGATCAGAACAAATTAGATCAAACTTAAAATGACTAGATCAGATCAAATCAGACCATACTTCGACCGTTATAAAAAATACTCCCTCCGCCCAATAAAATATTAATACTTTCTTTTTAAAGAAAAGAAAGCTTTATTGATAAATGATAATGGAAGCAAAATACAAGCGCTAATAAAGGTAGAAAGTAATTGAAAAAATAGGAAAAATTAATGAGGAAAACACGAAAGAAAGAAATTAGTAAGGTGCATTAGAGTAGTTGAGCCGGACACGTGTTGGGTATGTTTCCCTCCGTCCCAATATAAAGAGCACATTTTCTTTTTCAAACATTTTAAGAAGCAACACTGTTTGGACACTGTTTGGCACTGTTTTGATTGCTAAAAGGAGAAATGTGCCTTTTATATTGAGACAGCCCAAAAAAGGAAAATGTGCCTTTTATATTGGGACGGAGGGAGTATATACCAATTATCTATATAAAAAATATCAGAAAAGTTCAGGTCCGAACGTTCGGATAGGACCCTCCGTCCGAACATCCCCATTTGGGGCCCTTCCCGGTGGAATTTTTTGATGAAATTTTTTGAACATATTCCTCATCATGTCTAGTTTGTTCATACCAAATTTCAGCTCAAAATTCGATCGGGAAGGCATTCAAATAATTTGTTGAAGTTGACTGCGTCAAAATATACATATAAAATACGCAGTCAACTTCAAAAAATGATTTGAATGCCTTCCCGGTCGAGTTTTGAGCTGAAATTTGGTATGGACAAACTAGACTTGATGAGGAACATGCTTAAAAAATTTCATCAAAAAATTCCACCGGGAAGAGCCCCAAATGGCCATGTTCGGACAGCGTTCGAACAAAAACGTGCTGGACAGGATCATTTCTCTAAAAAATATATCAATTACTCCGTATCTATTAGATCATATAAGACTAAACTAGTTAGACCAGACCAAATTTAAATCGATCAGACTAGACCAAACTAGATCATAAAATTTCAGTCCAATTAAAAAGCATTTACCAACTAACCAAACAACACAACATTCCAAAAAAAGTATTATGAATGTAGAGCCTACAAAGAAATAAAAAAAAACTCTATACATGAATTTAAAAGATCTCGTAGATTTGTATCCAGTTCATACGTCTACGATCCTTAAAATTATGAAGAATAAGCAGTACGTAATGCTTACTTAAGACTTCAAATACAGTAATTGTAACTATTAAAAGTCTCTCGTTATTTATAATGGCTGTCTCTTTTGAAAGACTTCTTAAATTTTTACTCTCGCATTTATAAATATCTGATATTCACACACACGTATAACAATTTTAAATCTTTGCAGACTTCTATTCAGACTGAAATTTAAAGCTAAGACTACTGTGAGGGTATGACTGAAAATTAGGGAGTGTTTGCAATTGTTTCAACTTTAAAAAAGTGATTTTTTAAAGTGATTTTGGGAAAAGTGATTAATAGTAAAAGTTGGTAGTGTTTGAGAAAAAAGTGATTCTGGAAAAGTAAAAGTTGGTAGTGTTTGGTAAAATAAGTACTTTTTGTGTAATAGAAAAAATGAGAAGCAGTTTAAAGCACCCTTCTACCTGCTTCCAGCTTTTAGCTTTTAAGTGATTAATTTAAGCAGAAGCTGTCATTTGAAAACACTCTTTTCAACTTTTTTTAAGCCAAAAACTGAAAAGTGCTTTTTTTAAGCAAACCCAAACACTCCTTGAGTCTGAGATGAGTATACCGGCTTTTTCTCCAGCTAATATGAATTCATATATGAATTCATATATATATAATCTAAAGTTCCAAACTCAGCACTCAAGGTTTGTGGCACAACTCGGGTGACTAAGGATATAAGGAGGGGCAGATTTAGGAATTTGAGTTGGACTGAATATTAATTATACTAGGCTTAATTACATATAAGCAGGTGGCCTGGTGGGTTATATATGAAAAATGAAAGAATTTACACTAAAAAGGGTGAAAGAACTAAATTGTTTAATACTTCACCGCATTATAGGCCTAATGTAAATCGCATTATGATATTAGTGTCCTTTCTTAATGGTTGTTATTCTCTTTCCTAATCCCATTTTCTATAGAATGAACTCATGTGTCCTATACACCGATACACACTTACGGCCTGTTTGGATGAAGTGTTAGGAGGTGTTAGTAACGGAAGTGTTAGTAAGTGTTGTCAGGGGTCCGGAAGGGAACGTAAGTGTAAGTGTTAAATACAATCTTACCTTGTTTGGCTTAAATTGACAAAAATATCTCCGTACCTTTTATTACAACCTTTCTTTCTTTGTTACTTTACAACATTACATTGAATGCGGGACTTACTCTCTTCTATGAAGGAATCAATTACTGGGTTGAGACTTTTATCAATTTTTCCCTTACACTGGGTTTATCTTTTGCATAGCAGCATCTCTACTCAAAATTATTTACAGTCTTCAAAAACAAAAAGATAATTATGAAAATTCACTCGGTGCTTACAGTTTACCTTCAACTGTGCGGCAGAAGAAGCACAGAGAAGACTGAGCAGAAGAAGATTGCCTTTTTGGATGAGATGAAGTGAATGAAAAATTTGGGAAGCAAATTCCACTTCGGTGAGACGAAGCAGAGAGGAGAAGAGAGGGCATTAGTGCTGCACAAGAGAAGACTGACAGACGTGCGGCAAGGTGGGGGGGGGTCGATAATTGAAGAGGGGAGAAGGGCACTGACTGTCAACAACTCAATACACTCCAATTGGGATGTTAAAAAAGTGGACAATTAAAGTGTTGGGAAGGTTATTATTAACACTTTTTAACCTTTACTAACACTTTCTAACCCCTCTTAATTTTTCTCCCAAACAAGTGTTAGTACCAACACTTACTAACACTTCCATTATTAAGACTCCCCAACACTCAATCCAAACAAGCCGTTATGTGCTTTGTGTGTGTGTCCCACCAATTAAGAAAATTATTCCATTATACATCTTTTACATGATGCCAAAGTAGGGTACAGTCACAAATTATCTAGAAAAATTCTATTTGTACACGAAATTTGTACACATTTATACGTAATTGTCTGTGCACAAAGACAATGCATACACCGAGGTTGCCTATGTACACAAGAACTCGTGAAGCAAGTGTTAATGGCAAGTTGGCAACTATGACATTGTGTAATCGGTTTAGTATTAGTTTGACCCATTTATCGTCCTTTTTAACTTATTCAGCAGGATTTGGCTTGAGGGACATTTATTTATATATTGCTCAATGGTCTAATATTATAAACTCCTGTTAGGTACCTTTTATGATTGAACATAATATTAGGAGGGGAACCAAGAAGTTATGGTTAAGAAATTTGCTTTTCTGGCAGCCGCATAGTGCACAAGTTGGGGTCTAACCGTCTAAGTACAGAAAGAACATGGATTCCTATTACTAAGAACAAAAAACTTGGTAAATCTAATTTGAAAAACAAAGCTAATGAAGCAGTCAGAATAATAGAGTTTTCTGAGATATCGTGTCCCCTGTAATGTGTGCATTTTACAATCAATAGCAATCTATCTCCTAAAGGACCAAATATGATTGCAACTTAATATCAAGGCAAGTACTTTACACAACTTGTTGGAAAGTAAAGACATTTCACAAACCCGCCACATGAAACATTTACTGTGCTGCCCAACTTTGCCCTTGGTCCCGTCTTTAATGCCGTGCCGCAGAAGAGCTGTTTTCTTTGATGAAGGTGCCCCGGTTGTGACCGGGCACAATTATGTCCTTAAGTCGTGACAGGGGACCAAACATCCTCCCAATCTTCTGCAAGAGGGTAAACGAATGGGCATGAGGTTATAAATTATACGTAGTAATATACTCCCTCGGTCCCAATAAAAAACAAGAAAAAACAAGTCATGTTTTGAGTAAGGTATGACTTTCAATTTTAGTTGAATGGACCTCTACTGTATAAATTATGGATGGTAAGTCACTTATACACCCCTAAAAGTCTAAAACTTATTTCCAAGACTCTTTAGAGTTAGTCATACATGTGTTTGACCAACGGCTTTAAAAGAATTTCACCTTAAATTAAAGTTGACTTAAAACTGGACTCTTTGGAACAAAAAAGATCTTCAAACATGAGTACATGACTTTTTTATGGAGTGGAGAATGTAACAAGGAACCAAGACTGAAGGGCTATGTTAAGAAGTGCCAAATGTTAAGAACTAAAGTGCCAAAACATTGAAGTGCAAGTAGGATATGAGTTAGTGTTCAATAAGCAATAATAGAAGTCATCAGAAGTCAAACAGTCTTTTCTCCATTCTTTTTTCCATGATAGATGGGTATGGACTATGGAGAGGAGTAATATATAGCACTAAGAAGATGAAGGTAATTAAACTCTGTGAATACAACTTGGAGCAGTCTAATTGATCAGATATAGTAGCGCCAACTAATTTATACTCACAGAGGTTGGAGGTAATTGAACCAGTTTAATCATATACTTCTGTGAGTATAGAAGCACCGGTCAAATTGATCAAGTACAAACTAGTTTCAATTATGATCATGACAAGGGAAACACAAATTAAGGTCAAATTGAGTAGAATTAATCTCCACTTCAGCCTATATTTTATAATGCGTAATTTGTACTGGAAAACCTCATTAGTTTGAAATTAGATGAATTATAAAGCAAGGGAAACAAGCAGATGTTAATTGTTCAGGATACAACTCATTTGGAAAGCTTAAATAAACAAAATATTTCATTTTCTTTTTCACACTTAAAGGTCAAGCAAACATGATAAATAACTTTCTGTAGCATACTAGCATTTTTCTCTTTCCCCAGCACTTTATAGGATCCAAAGACACTCTATAGGTGCTGGTTAACACACCTAAGATTTTCAGGGATAAGCCTAATGAAAAGATCAGAATTAATAACAGAAAAGATAAAAACCAGAGAGTACGAGAAAATCATGTTTAGAGTAATGGGTGAAATAAAACTGGAGGAAAATCGCAGGCGAGATTACGAGCATGGAGCTCAGTATAAGTAGTCATTGATTTTCTATACAAATCATTAAAAATGGCCAGGTTCACAACTCTATCAGAAAGATACTAAAAAAGAGACATCTTTCACCAATGTACAACTACTAGAAATATTGATCAAGCTTATAAATAAATCGACATTTTTACTAGACTGAACATATTCGACTTGTTTGGAACTTTAAAAAATTACATTAAATAGAATGGAACATAGTTTCTTTTGTTCAAATGTGAGTCTTATTTGGTACAAAAAAAGTTAGGAAGTATTAAATAGGACATTACGGACGGACGGAGTACTTAACAATTAAACTTAAAAAGGCATACCTCATGACAGAGTCCATGCTGCAGCTTCAGTTGCAAGATCTGCCACCTCTCTTGCTGCCACTGCTGACCAATTATCACAAGTCCCATTACAGCTGCCGCAACAAAGATTGACCAAAATGTATTTGCCTCTTTAGCATGTGCAACAAGAGAAGCAGTATGTCTTTTCCACCATGCTTGACAAGGAAGTCCATCGTCATGCTCATTCTTTTTTGTAGAATTTGAAGAATTCAAGCTGCTGGCATTTGATCCTTGCTGAGAAGGTTCAGTTTGAAAATTTATTGCTCTACTTTCCTCAAGAATATTTGAGTTTTCATCACTATGTGAGAAGCTAGGCATTTCAGTACCATATAAACCTGATTCAAAAACTCCCTCTTGTGCAGTATCTTTTTCAAATTCTGCATCACCAATAAGTAAGATATTCCCATTCTCATCAAAGATTGGAATCCCATGAACACCAGATGAAGCAAAGTGTTCAGTTTTCACATCCTCAATTAAATATTCCATGTTGTTAACACCCCGCTCAGTCTGGGTCGAATTATTACTCTCTGGTTCCAACGGTAAATTTTCATGCTGACTCGGTGGAAAAACAAAGTGACCAGACATAAACACCGCCTCAGATGTTTCACCTTCGTACTCTTCAAAAGTCTTATGCTCATTATTAAAAGCAGCATATGCTGATGATGTAAGGGATACAACCTCCCACTCATTTCCACGAGGAGGTAGCTCTTCTCCTTCCTCTTTACTTGCCATTGAGAGAAAATTTGAGTTCCACAGCCTTTACATGTAAGAAATTTAGTTTGCCGTAAGAATCACATAATAAGGCCCGTAATATGACCAATATATAAAAAAACAAAAATAAAAATGTGTTAAAAGGGAGGGTAAAATATACCCAGACCTTATCCCCCTACCCAAGAGGTAGAGACAGATTCAAATAAGACACTTGGAGAGTGTTAACAGGTAGTGAGGGCAACGTGGAAAGAAAGCAAGAAATACACACAATGTAAGCAAACCAAGTCAGCAAAGAATCACACAAACACACATAGAAGTAAGCATCTTACGTTGTTAACAATAATGAAAAAACAAAGCAGACTCCAGCAGTGAAAAGTCAAAAGCAAAGGTAAAAAAACAAAGCAGACCCCAATACCTACGAGGACTCTGGTTTAAAAGTCAAAAGCAATCATGCATAAGGATTGCATACAGATTACAGAGTACAGACGACACTCTTCTATAAGCAATAGAGATTGATATCTTACTGGAGATCATATTCTAGAAGAGCTAAACTGCCTCTCCTCAATTCATTTTTCTTTCAGTTTCACCATGTATTTCAGCATTTAGAGTTTTAACATGATAGATTATAAAAGTCGCATAGTTATCTTTACCAAGTTTCCTTAAACTATGCCATTTAAGCAATCCGTGATTAGAAGTACTCCACCAAACCTTTGAATTCAAATCGCAGTTAGTCATTTAGATGAGATGGTTCATCCAAGAGAATGAGCTCAATGAACACAGCTGTAAATGAAGCGGACGAACATATCTAACGCTTAAGAGATTCCTAGAACTAAAGCCTGCAGATTGTCGAACCGGTAAGAATAACAAGCACAGATCCAATATCGAATAGGAACTAAGATAACTACAGGTTGAAGCTTTCTAGTCAATAAGCCAAACAAAACTATAAAAGAATCATAATTGAAAAGAAACGCCACATAACTAATACTAACCAAAGGAGAAATATGGAGATCGCGGCGAAATCAAAGCTCCGGTGAGGAGGAACGGCAAAAATAGGTGATGGGAAGAGATAGAACCGTACAACAAAGGAGAAGATCAAAGATGACAAGAGAACTCAATCATAGCACAATAAGCGGCCTAACCCCAAATAATAAAAAATTATTGTCAGTAAACTTAATTCTATAATCCGTTTCTAATCTACTGCGATTATAATCCGTATATAGTACTCCATCTTATTTCTAGAATTAAATTTCTTCTTATTCAAGTAAACATATTTCATCCCTTAAAAAAAGTAAACTTATTTCATCCTTGATCTCTTATTTAAAATATTTTACAAAATAAAATTAAACTTTGATGAATTATGACTGCATTTAGTGTCACATTAAACTATTTTGTAGTGAAATTGACATTAACATTTTGTACATGTCGATTTGAAGAAATTGTCCGTAAAAATATTTGAAGATTTTAAAATTGGAGTTGTATATTTTTTATTTTCAAAATAGGAGAAAATTTTAAAATGACAATAATGTACTCCTCACTTAAGGAAAACAAGCAAAATCCTATTTGAAAATTGTTAAACGTTTTTACTCCTTGTGTCGAGAATTTTTGCTTTCATCTGAAATCACCTATTTAGTGTTAACATATTATGAAAGCAAATATTCAAAAGCCATTTTATGTTCTTTTAAGTTCACCTCAACTCTTTAAAATGTGATAGAAGAAAATATTATTTACTAATTATTAGTTATTATAGATATGTTCAAATTTACATCGTAATAACTGCATGTAAGTTATTACGATTTAAATTTTGAACACAATTATAGCCACTAATAGTTATTATGTAATATTTTTGTCCATAACTTTTTATTAGTAATATTTAAGGAAAAATCCATAACTCATAAATGTCTAAACAAAAATCAAAATCGAATACGTAGTATTAACCAAAATTTACACAAAAATCAATTTCTCTACTCTGTAATGAATCTATTTTGGACCATTCTTGGTGTACACAAGATGTACACAAAATTTGTACATTGTCTGTATACACAGACAATTTGACATCAAGTTCTGCTCTTTTTAAACGAATTGCTTGTGTACATAGGCAACTATAGGGCTTTGTGTACATTTGTGTACACGAATTTTCCATCTATTTTTCCTACCTTAAAATGGGTTCCTAAGTCTTAATGATTATATTAGAGTCTAGACTAGTAGACTCTAGAGTCTAGACTAGTGACGCCAGGTGAACAACATTCCAACAGACAAGCATGTTGATTAGTTATGCCATCGATTAACAATTAAATGAAGTATTAAACAAACAATGTTTGTATAATTGTAATTTATTTTTCTTAGATATTTACACATTGTAATTTTGTATGTCCAGAAAAACCCATAATAATGTTTCATTCTGGAAGAAAAAGTTGACATGCGAACTTCTTTTGGGGTTATACACACACCAACTTCAATGGTAACTTTTGTCATCATTTTAATATTATTAATTAATCAAATGACTATGCAATGGAAACTTTAAAACCAAGCATGACAAAGTTCATAACGATGACAATAATAGGAGGGGATCTTAAAAGTGAGCATTTTATTGAGCACACTCATGGACAAGCAAATGCAAGCAATCAAATGATACATATATACATTAACATGAAATAAATGAGAGGTCGGGATCGTCTTTGCTTCCCTCCCTAACAATTGTTCAAGGTGAATTTTTTTTAAACATAATAACAATGTAATGTACAGAGATAGCCCGAATGAGGGGTAGAATGAGGGGTAGCAGAGGGCTATGGATCCACTGGTCCAACAACTGCATCATCACTTGAATCGTATTCGTTTTCACTGAGCTCCTCTTCATCACTCGACATCTCTTCAGCTGCATCTCCAACATCTTCTGGTTTGGCATACTTCTGACAGTACTCTGGATTATCACAGCACATGTATGTCAAACATAACTCATTAAGTGTGTCCATTGCCAACGCTCACACACAATGTGGGGGTGTCTAGTTCAGAATCTTATTAAAGAGTGATGAATGAGTTTATAAGACCGTGGTATGACTGTCTAGTCGATTGAATTCAATCTTTTAGTCTGGTTTCACTAAGAAATAAACTTCTATCCTTTAAAAGTCAACCATATATGAGAATGAGTTTGAATTCTTCTGTATATGCTATTTTTTATTTAGCCGATGTTCACAAATTCATCAATTTCATCATCACCCTAGATACCTCATCCAGATATCAACTATCTGGATGATACACCTCTCATGGCCCCGACGCCTCATAACGGCAGCATTTTTACAAGGGCACATGTCCTCACAGCCAGAGACCTCATCCCAACTGTATCCTTTTCATAGAGTTTGTGTTAGAACAGTATAGTCTGTATCCTAACACAAACAGTTCACTTGTGTGAGTTTGTTTGGACTATTAACGGACTATGTTCTTTTCTGTGGAGTGTGGACATTGACCCCAAACATACATTTGACTCATTTCAGTTTTTTGTGGATGACCAACTACATTATGTGTTTATCCATGTTCATTGACCAAATCAAACCGTTCGTTTAGTTTCGTAAACCATCAAGGTATAACCCCAAATTGAATAATTATGAGTGTCTTAACCTAACTTGGGATACTCGTTAAACTTTTAGAATGAAATCTCTGTCTGGCCT
Source organism: Cuscuta epithymum (assembly GCA_945859915.1). NCBI lineage: Eukaryota > Viridiplantae > Streptophyta > Magnoliopsida > Solanales > Convolvulaceae > Cuscuta > Cuscuta epithymum. The sequence goes on along the minus strand of CAMAPF010000075.1, from coordinate 1,727,031 downwards.
TGAATCCTTGATATGGTATCCTCTTCAACTATTCTTCTTAGCGAGGACAATGATTGAAATGCACTTACGTAAGGCGTGCCTAGCAAGTGACAATCCCTAGAACTAGAATTAGCAGCCCAAAAAACCACCTTCCGAACTGACCGTATATCTTAAGCGCTACTTAGCTACACAATAAAAATTATAAACCTCAGCAAGAGTCATAAACCGACATCAAAAACTGTCAGTACCTTTAACTTTAAGTTCATATGCAGGGTGGTCCCGCATCATCAGAGCAGCTGCCTCCCCATTCAATGGGTCAGATGCGTTAGGGTACAATAGAAGTTGGGGAAGAAACACTTCAAATATATTTACCAGATCTGCAGCACATAATTCCAAGCAAGGCATAATAACTCACCAGTATTTAAGCATTTATTTAGTTAACAGAGTTTCAAATAAAAGCATGTCAACAATTATAGTTCTGGACTCAAACTCTCAATGATCAAGATGAGTGCAATCCTTCTCACCAAACATGGGGCTCCAAGTCTGATTGATAACATCTAAACAAACCGATCCCGACCTGAAAACCAACAATTTTTTTTATCATTTTCTGGAAAGAAAATAATTTGGTAAAATTACAGTAGAAAGTAAAAGCTACTTGTATTAAGCATTTTGTCACCTACGTCTCATCAACATTTGGGTGGTACATTTTATTAACAAAGCCAATGGATGGAGACTTATAAGGATAAGCAGCTGGAAGTTCCACCCTTACTTTCCAAACACCACCTTCATAAGGACCTGTCACAGTTATTAGGAATATTAATCAACTCAAGTGTCCGTTGTTGGCACCATGCTTATGCTTTATCATCCTTACTATCCAAGTTTTGACAAACACTAACTCATTTGATTACCTACATTGAATATGTGGATAATACAAAAAAGAAGCGGCAATATTTTTTTGGATATATGGCTCAAATGGATCAAAATGACACTTTTAAGCATACTTCCAGACTAAGAAACTGCTTTCTCCGTCCCTAAATACAAGTTGTGTTTTCCTTTTTGATTTGTTTAAAAAAAACTTCACGTTTCCTGGAATAGGTGGTTCTTATCACTTGACTCATTTATACTCAAATATCCACCACATCTTTCCCTTTTCAAACCTGTTTCTTAATAAGCATGTCAAACTCAGAACTATATTTCTGGGCAGAGGGGTATGTTACAGTAATTATTTTTGTCAATTATTAAGCAACTTCAGCAAGTTTTCATTTTCAACCATAACTACAATTTAAGCCAAATTCACTCTTACCAACGAAACTTAAAGTTCAATAACATCCCCCTCGGAATCGTTTGATTCCAGATTCACAACTAAGGCCATTCTTCACTAATTTCAATCACAGAAAGGAAGACACAAGGAATAAGAAGATCAGGGAACCCATGTAAGAAAACATCGTAAAGGTTAAAGATTTAATTTCTGATCGATGATTTTTTTAAAGGAAGATTGAGATAAGGATGAAGTTTGATTACTCTGAGTGGGTCCATGGAAATGAACAAAGAACTCGTGCATACTATCATTTATCATATCCACCTTGTAGTCACTCATCATCCTAATTCATGGAAAGTAATGAAGCAAAACAGTTATAGAAGTCAATAATTAAATTTAAAAGAAAAAAGAAAAATTGAAGAGATAATAAGAGAAAATAACAGTTTCATCAAGTCCATCTCTCTGCGTTTGCTTGGGGAAGACATGATTCTTCTCCGGGTTTTCTGTTACTTTTGGAGAGAGAGAAAGGAAGGGTGGAGGAGAGAAGAAAAAGAGGGTTGCTTGTACAAGCCTGAAGAGGAAATGAGAAGAAAATAGTTGAGGAATGAGGATGCCCAGATTGGAAGAAAGGAGACTGATTTGAGAAGAGACATTTACGATAAAGCCCCTTTAATTTAACTATTTGCAAATGTGGGAATGCTACTTCCAATTTTACAGAGATTTTTCTGTCTTCGCAACTAAAAGATTTTTCTGTCCTAACTAATTATTTTGTGAGGGTCCCACCATCCACCGGAAGGTTAGATGAGAGGATGTAAATTAGACTTTAATCACATGCTCACAGACAGAGAGTGGGACTCTGGCCCTGATACTAGCAGAGATTCTATACATTTTTAATATAATAGCCTTTCATCACAGTTGGCGAGATTCGAACTCGAGACTTACCCTTTGTGACTCCCTATATATCATCAGTTGAGCTACACTCATCTGTAATTATTTTGCCTCAATCATACCCGCATTTAGTCCATAAATGATCAAACTAAAATAAAGCATGAATACTACTCCGTATCAAGCAACACGAATCATTAATGTTATAGTAAGAAAATGCTGTAATTAGTGTTTCATATACCGAGTACAATATTTTGTTTCATCATAACATATTGTTTCTGACGTTTAAGAAAAGGAATATCCTTTTAACAGTCACATTTTGCTTGTACTCCTTTTTTTTATTGTTCCAAAATAAGTGTCACATTTACCTTTTTGAAAAAACACACAGTCTTCAACATTTCACTTTCGTTGACTTTAATCTAACATGATATAGTATATACAAATATAAATTAGTATGAATGCTCTGCTTTTACATGGAAATCCAAAAAGGATAAAATCACATGACTTTTTAGGCTAATGTCCAAGTCCTATCATTCTCATTAATACTCTCTTCACTGTTACAATGTACAATTTGAGCTCCCATTAATGGAGTATTTAGCTAGTCTAGAGAGAAGGAGGACAAAAGGGAATCAAGAGAAAAATCCCTAAACATGGTGGGGAAACTTCTATATATAGAGAAAGGGGGGTGCGTTTCTACCCCAATGGGCCAAGGTGGGTCCAAAGGGCCAAAGTGGGTCGAATGAGCCTCACCAATCTGGCTCCGTACAGGAATAATGTCTTGGGACCCTAAACAGTAGTAGGACGGAATAATATACCTTAGAGTATCAAGTCTGCAGTTCTTAAATGTATTGTTTATAGATATTAAGAGCTCATTTGGTAATTCTGTTTTTCGACTAACCAGGCTTAACAATCAACTTTTTCATCAAACACTAACTTTTGATTTTGAGCGCTGGATTTTGTAATAATAAGAAAATGTAAGGTTAAAGTTATCTTTCTAGCTACATCTGTTGAAGTTAGTATAGAGATGTCACTTTGGATTAGTCACATTTTTGTCCAAATATTAATGTGGTCACTTTTCTTGAAATTAACTTTAGTTTAGGTTATTAATAAAGCAGTTCAACATGCTGCATATTAAAAAATATCACATTCTCCTAAAATATCTTGAACAATATAGATATAATTAAATAAATAGTCATTTTCATAATTTAATAAAAAATTGAATAAGACTTTCAGACAAAGTGGTGTGCCTCAACTCGTGTAATTCTCATGTATATACACTCGTCACATAAGTGTATCACTCTTCACTTGTCAACTACTCAGTGGCGCAGCCACGTGATTTGCAAGCTCTTGGAACAAAATGATCTTGTTTCTTGATTAGTTATTACTCATCAATCATTAGGGGTAAGTTTGTTTGGTAGAGAATCAATACGGTATAATATCGTTATACCACGGTATTTGAAACCATTACCGTTAGCGTACCAAAAATCCGAAATAAATCGGTAGAATATCATGCCGCACCGAAAATGACGGTACGGTAAATGCCTTATACCAATTTTCGGCTATTTTTGCCCACACCTCCCTATATACGTTGCACCCGCATCTTCTTAGCTAGACCTGTCAATGGGTCGGGTCTACACCCGGACCCGACCCAGACCCGGTTATTTTTAACGGGTATGAGTCTATATTTTATTCCGTTTACCCAGACCCGGATCCGGACCCGTTAGTATATTTAATAAACGGGTCGGGTACGGTACATATGATTCCGACCCGTTAAGGATCCGGACCCGTTTTAAATTTCTTATTTGTATACAAAACACTAATACATAAAGTGATTAATTATAACACTTCAAGTAAAAAATTACAAACTAATGTATACACACGCATATATATACAGTACATTATAATACATAAAATATTAGTTGTAATGTTTGGTAGATTGGCAATACACTTTCTTTTTTGCTTTGAATCTTCTACATGCTTTCTCCCTTTTCTCGCCCAAAACAAACATTATTGTCTTAATATCTCTGTTTTTTAGTTTGTTTAACTACCGGTTCTGATTGAACAACAATGGTGTCAATTTCAAGTTCATCTTTGTGTGTGAAATCCCATTGTTATTGTGGACGACTTCTCTTTCATTCTCCCCACACAAAGAGAAAACAATGAATCCCGAGGAAGGTAACCCGCTGGAGTGTTAGAACCAGCCACCAGGGAGAGCGAGATGGGTGACATAGCAGGAAAATGTATACTAGCCAAAATGTATCTCTAAAAATATGCTTACTTTTAATGCCTACAAACTGTTTGTCAAAACGTTTGTAACATAGTTCTCAACTTTTTTGCAACAAGCTTCCTCAAACTCATTAGTAACCAGGGCCGATCCTAAGATTTTTTTGGTCTGCGTCGAACGGTATAAAAAGACCCTTAAGCACCATAAAAAATAAACAAAAAAATTATGGGTATTGATAAATATAACTAGAAGAATCATAAGCAAAAATTAATTGATTATTATTAAACAAAAATGTATGAGTTAAATAAATGTTTGGATGATGATGACTTGATGATGAATGTTGAATCGTATGGTCTCAAAACAAATAAATAGCACTTTCCCTAAACTCTGAAGACAACGACGATTTCAGAATTTAGAACACAAAATTGACATTTAAAAACACAATTACATTAAATAACAATTATACATACCTGGGATGCTATGGAGTTTTGGGCTGAACTTCTATGCTTCTAGCCTTCAAAGATTGATGTTGGAAGCTTGGATTTCAAACCTGGGAACTCAGAAGTTGCAAACGAGAGAGCAGGGCCGCAGATGCAAGGGTCGGTGATCGGTCGAGAGCTTCTAATCAAAGGAAATCCAAATTGGGCCTATTATGCTATGGGTATATATGTAGAGGGAGTTAACAAATTTATGGGCCCTACTTTTTCCGCAAAATTATGGGCCTGAGGCGGTTGCCTCTTTGCCTCTACTATAGGTTCGGCCCTGTTAGTAACAGTCTAGTTCTTAACGGTTGTCAATTATTTATGAGGAGTCATGAATTCCGGTTTACTTATGTCTTTCTGTTTGTAGAATTCTATGTTTAGGCTTTTGGATCTTGGAGTTGTTAATTGCTAGAGGTAAAAAAAGGCATTAGGTGTTTGCTAAATTGTCTAAATGAGATTTAGCACACCAATTTATGGATGCTTTGATCATTGCCTTATTGTCTATGCCCCATATTCATGATTATAGAAAATGTTAGTTTTTCTTCTTCTTTTATTTCAAGTAGAAGTTATTGTTATTTTTTTCAATTAGAGATAAGGAGAAAAATATAGATTGCAAGGTTTTACCTCAGCGGCTCAGTCATGGACCTTTTTATAGCTAAATTTGAGGTGTGTTGTTTTGCGCTAAGAAAAGAAAAGAATGCCACTGACCCCTGCAATTAGACCGGATGAAGGTTTTGATGGTAACAGTAGAGAAAATCAATAACAAATGCAGGAGAAGAGTACATGTTTAGAGAACTCTTTTTCCCAATATGTTTACTAAGTTTGCCATGAAGCACCTGGAGGGCTGTGCGTTATCTTCCCTTTCATATAAGCATGCAGCCCTAAAGACAGTAACGACGGTATGGTTTGAAACCAGTTCGTCCGTTGCTCCCACTAAGCCCAAAATCGCTCCCACTAAGCCCAAAATCATAAAATAGAGGAAAATATGAGCCACACAATACATTTTGTCGCCGCTAAATTTTGTTCAAAGTTCTGAACCTGTAACTGCCACTATGCGCATGAAGACACTTTGCGCATGACTGTTCATTTCACTTGGCACATTTGGTTCAGGATCACGCATGCCTTTTGCGCATCAGGTTTTCGCATTAGGCTATGTGCATCGTTCCTGTTCGTCGTTCTCGTGGATTGAGCACAAGAAGAAGATGATAACCTTGAGAATGGAAAAGCTTAGTTCATCGAAGGGAGTTTTTGAGAGTGATGAGCGAAGTAAGAAAAGGGGAGGCGATGCGCGAAGTGATGGCTTTATATAGGAGAAAAATCATTCAAAATGTGAAACAGCCAGAAAATCCTCCCGCTCCCACTCAACTGATGCACTGCCCTTTTCATGTTGACCCCCCCCCCCCAAATTTATGCATGAAAAAAAGATGAAAAGAAAAAGAAAATAAATTAAAAAAATTAAAATGAAATAAAATTGAAAATAATTCACTTTTCATGGTAACAGACAATTATCCGAAAAGAATTGTATGTGTACAGACAAGAAAAATGAACACCTAACACAACGTGTACAAAGAGACTTATTCAAATAGAAACGATTCAAACTATTTTTGCCTCTTAGTAGAATCATACCCTTGTGGTACATTTATATACAGAGTATATAAATGATCAACTAAAACTAAGCATGAATATTATCAAGTACCATGATCATACGAATGTTACATTAAAAAACAGTGCAATTTGTTATCTAGTTATGTGGATTTCCAATAACTCCCAAGTCGGTATGTAGTGGTCCATATTGAGTATAGTGTAAAACTCCCTTCCCCTCGTATATATACATGACTATATGTGATTATGTGAATGAATGATGAACTTTTGAGCCTTATTCATAATACATTATCAGCACGCACTACTCTTCGTTCTGGAGTAACCCTATCTTTTCAACACTATGATGAATCTCCCGTTGTGAACTCATCGGTTTCCGTGCAGTCTAGTTTTTCAATTAAGCCGCCAACTCTTCGGCATGATCAAATGTTCGAAAGCCATTGGCAATCAGACGTTTTATCCCTTAAGCTGATCGATCCGAAATTTCATTTTGAAATAGGATTCCTTTAGCGTTGCCGCCTTATGCATCTTCAGAAACATCGCTCCTATGACAACATTTTATGGTAGAAGCAAATATAAGTATTTAGATACGTTCTAATTTGGGTTAATGTATACGGCAGAAGCAAAGATAAGTATTTAGTTACTTTCTAATTTGGGTTAATGTATAGGGAGTATGATTATATTTTTACATCATCACATGCATTGTTTTCTTAACATATACCATACGTTTTCGATTTCACTTTGAAACCAAACATTATATCATATACGAAGTATATCAAATTATTGTTGAAAAAATAGAAGTTTTTTTTTAGAATAACATAATTGAACCGAACAATTGTTTTGTAAAAATCTTGTTCTGACGATTGAGATTTATCTGCGTTAGTGAATAAATAATAACAATCATAATTGTAATACATACGGGGTAATATACTAGAGGATATTCCTCGGATACATTACAATTGAGGCCTTAACTTTTGGGTTAATTTGAATTTGCACCCCATATTATTATCTAAATTGGACTTTGCACCCCGTTTTTAAACCGCCTTGTTTTTGTACCTCCAACCCCATATGAAAAGACCAAAATGCCCTCAATCAGGAACTCTGTTCTAAAAATCGTTCTAGGCGCCCGACTAGTCCCCGCCTAGGCACTAGGCGGTGGTCGGGCGCCCCGATTTTCGTCTAGGCGCTCCGACTAATTGGATGGCCGTCTAGGTGAATTAGTCGGCCGCTTATGGCACCTAGTTGCCCACCCAGAGCGCCTAATCGGCCGCCTAGACCGTCTAGATTCGTCGAACATTACTTTACTTTTCAATTTTAATTTTCTAAGCGATATAAGTACTTCAACTTTAGCCACAAATATAAAGAAATGAAGTTGTGAATTAAAATAAAGACTATATATGTTTGTATATATACCTAAATAAATTTTATTATTATTTATATTTATAACATAATGAAGTGAAGTGTTTATGATTAAATGTGATAATTCTATCATTCATGTTGGTTAATGTATGTGTATATGTGTATTTTATTCACACTAGAATACAATATTACTTATTATATTTATGCAAAAATATAGATAAAATGCAATTTCTATGTTTCGACTAGTCCCCGCCTAGGCGCCCGCCTAGCCGCCTAGGCGCTAGGCGCTGGGCTGGCGCCCGACTAGCGCCTAGCGCCTTTTAGAACATTGATCAGGAATATGTTAAAGGTTAATAAAATTGTTAATGGAGGGGCATTTTTATCTTTTCATGAAATTTGGTCCGGTACCGATTCTGGTCTGGGTACTCGGACGGTTTTCAAGTCGGGTCAGGTCGGGCGGGTCACGGGTCAATTCCCACCCTTCATTTAATTTTTTAGAAGATGCAATGACTAAAAGTGTCTAATCACAAAAAATCAATCAAGCAGGGCGCTTTAGGATACCCTGTTAAAGCATGACATCCCAACGGCCATCATACAATAATCAATCATCAAAGCTTGCGAACCATAAGCAGATATGTTAACAAACGGTATTATCCTTTCTTGTCATAAGCAGATATGTTTTGGGGTTCACATTCTGGACTAAATAGGCGAACCAGAAATGCAGTGGTACAACTCATAGAGACTGCTCCACACGCTGCCCATCTAAGACTTCGGGGAACATTGACTCTTGGACCTGCAGTAACATGAACAGTATAAATCACATTTCTTGGACATGTTATACAGCAATGCAAAATCACGGTTTAATGATTTCCAAGCATGTCTGTAAAAGCAACAAAACAGAATAAGTTAACTGGTAGCATACAATTTTTTTTGGCATTGTTTTCTTATCAGGGATTCCACCAAAACACTAATCAACACTTCCATAGAAAATGCTACTAAAAGCAGCGTTCTAGTTCAGTCTCCAGAAGTGCTAAAAAATTGAACGCCATCCGGAGTTCTGGACAGAAAGAGGAGTTGTCTAAAAAGTTCTCATTTGTCCAAAAAAGTCCAGTTCCACAAGTTAATTTGTGGTGTCAGTTTCCTAAAGAAAAGACAGTTACAAACAAGTTCAATATGATACATTTAGTTACAGGAAATCATTTTTTTTGAAAGATAAAAGTGGTATAGGATTTGTACCTTTCTCGGAATAATGTTGTAACTTGATCATCGTGGGGGGAAGGGGGTTTACCAAATTACAACTACAAGTTAAATGTGTTTCAGAAGAGAAAAAAATAGCTGCCCCCCACCCGGATGTACATTTTTTCTCATCTTCCACATTAAGTACATCTCCGGGATAGTTGGTGCAGAGGCATATAAATTATAAGTACAGCATATGAGGGGGTGGACAAAGATCTAAGCTGACTTGAACAAAGACAATTAGACGAGAGCTCAGGATGTTCTTTCATGACACTATTGAACCACATCACTTTGGCAGCATGTTCAAACCAGATACATTATCTTTATCATAAAATTCTTAATAAACAAAAGAAGAAAAAGGAATCAGAAGCAAAATTGGAGTTGGAGTTAGAGAAGCTGCAACTACTGTGAGAGTCTGGGAGAGAGACTCAAAGTGTGTTTAACAGAACTAGAAATTAAAGTCCTGCCCTATGTACTTGTATACCTACCAGGAAATTAATACATAAATATAATGCAATGACAAATTATCGGTTTGGTTTAATAAAGGCTACTGGCTACCCAAGTACCTAACAATAAAGGAATATCACTAATACCTACATATCATTAGCATGTCTTTAACAGCACTTTACTACAGCATGTTCAATACAAAGAAGTGCAGAACAATTATCTAAATATGTGTCCATACATGCACAAAAAGGTCAGTGGACTTCCAAAACGCTCAATCATCATCCCTGTTACAACCAAGTAAAGAAATCATAGCACAACTTTAACTTTGAGGCATGGCTTTCCTTCAATTCTGATTTTTTATTTTCCAGCAAATAAAACATCTATAGATCCAAGATACGTAGTAAGAATTAAGAACAAGAAACTTGAAGACCAAATGCAATTTTTTATTTTTTACCACGTATTTTTTGAAAGAGTAAAAGACAGACCGTAGTGCAAACGACACAACACCCAAAAGCCTAATGCTCCTCCAAATGAGAAGATTCCAGCAGTATGTCTCATCAATCTGGAACATGGCTTACAATCTGATCTCATCACCTCCCCATCAGAAAATCCACACAACTGTCTCAAAGCCATGCTTGAGTTCACTTCAAGTCCGTCCCGTCTTTCAAATTTTCTACAAGACACCCACACAGCAAATTAGTAAAAACTGTCACATAGATGAATGAATATAAATATGTTTCAATACATTAACAAAAAGTATCACGATAGTATTGTTGTATAATTGTATTCAATATTTGATTACACAAGATATACTGAGAAAGTTAGAATAATTCATAGCGGAAGAAAATGCAGTAATTCATATTTCTTCTAGCCTGACGTGAGAATTCCATCAAGCAGCTTAACAGCACAAACTGAAAGAAATCTAGCTGAACACCTACCACACTCCAGACTCCAAAGGTGCAAGCAAAATGGGAAAAGAGAAGCTATTTAGATTTTGTAGTGGTCATAAACAGGATTTCATTTTGCATTTGGTTACCTGCCTTTTAGTGAATCTTGATTTAACTCGCAATGTGAATCTCTGGGTTTTCAAAATTTCTTGTTTCTTTGGATCCCCCATTTAAGAAAGAGTTTGAGGATTTCACAAGAGAGCTAGCCCATAAATTAGATATGGCCCATTATGGGTGAGTCCCATAAGTAAGAGCGACTCCTCAATAAATAAAGAGAAAACTGTCAAGTAGGTTCTCGAACTTTCATAAAAAGGTCAAATAAGTTCTTATATAGGAGGCTCTGTCCGGCCGTCACGATTTGGGGCGGTTCCCGGTGGAATTTTTTGATGAATTTTTTTTAGCATCTTATTTATCAAATCTAGTTTACTCATACCAAATTGCAACAAAAACTTCAATCGAGAACACATTCAAATTAATTCTAGAAGATAACTGTGAAGTTGACAATCATGTATGCTAATACACTATTTTTCAGGCCTTCAATATTACGTCCTAATGTAGTAATGTGGGAGGTTTAAAAAGTGGGATATATTTTAAAATTTATACTGAGTAACAATTAGCCTATTTTCTGGTTACTTTATTCTGTCATTGTGTATTAGAGAACTTACACTTAACATCATTAGGATCACTTTGGTTGGTTTTTACACACCCACATTGTATACTTTTCAGTTTTAGCAATTTATACTTCAGAAGTGCTTACACAAACATAGGGGTTTGTTTGAAAATGAAAAGCAAAATGATTGGAAAGATAACACTAATTAATTAAAAGTTAAAACAAAAAGCTAACAGTCAGTTAGAATAAGATAGATAGTTCGATTATTAGATTCTTTGGTTAAATCTCTGTTAAATACATGCATGCAATTCTTCTTCTTTTTCTTTTTTATTATTTAAATACAAATTACTTTTTACTAATGTCTATAATGTATTTCCTTTCATTATTCAGTGATTTATGCTCATTTTATGCTATTTCTTTTCATACCAGGTCAATCAAAAGACTGATAAGATGCATCTATTCAAAAGATGTTCTGATTTTGCTTTGTTATTCCGGTGATTTAGGTTCGAAATGTGCTCCTTTCATGAGTATTTATATCAAGATTTGTCTTTTTTTTTCTTTGCCTCATTGCAGGTCATGCCTATTAGTGTTCTTGTTTTAGAAAATTCTAAAGACAAAGAATTTTTCTTGGTTCCAGATAGTGAGGTAAAGGTTTAGCTAATCTTTTCTTATTTTTTCTTTATCATATTAGGTGTTCATTTGTGTTAGACATAATGTGTTCATCTCTTATTGAGCACCTATTTTTTAAACTGACACAATCATGAGTTAATCCATTTTCTTAAATGCAAATATTTTGCTTCTGCACTATTCTCTCAATGAATAATAGATTGCCTCCTGCTATTCCTTGTTTTCACGGTTTTGCATGCTTTGTTCTCTTATTTATGCATTTTCAAGTATAAATTTGAAATTTAAGTATAGTTTTCAAAATATAAACTGGCTTTTAATTGATATAAAAGCATGTCCGAAATATCTTCTTGGTGTTCTTGATCTTTATCGTTGGAATGCTAACACTATTTATCCTTGTAGTTTATCAAATTTTATAAAACATCCAGTTTGACCTTTTTACCCCCCCTACCCCCTAAATTTGATGTCATTCCAAATGTTCCATATTTTATCTTTTTAACATCCAGTATTTGTTCATATGTAGAGGAGCTCTGTTTGAGATGTCCCCTGCATTTGAAATGATCAATTTCCCTATAATTGAATTTAGATGATTTAGGCATTGAATTATTGGAGAATATGGTCTCTGTATAATGCTCTATTTTATGTTTTTTCACAAGTATTTACCTTGTTCAGCCCGTGCTGCTTGTTATGCTGCTTGTTAGTGTAATGTTTAAGTGTAGTATACCGATGTTGATGAAGTTTAGTTAAAAAAACATATGTGGTGTATCCATCATAGTTACAAGTGTGTATGCACATATCATATTTCATCTCTCATTCTTATGCGGTGTTCCAAATTAGTATCAATTTCTCCGACATGTGCTTTTTCTTCATCTATTTCTATACTTGTTAACTCTTTCTTAACGTGATTTTGTTTTTACAATTGTATTTTCTTCTTCCATGAGGAGTGTCTTGCATTTTTTTGGGGTAGTGGGGCTGGTTCTTGTAGTTTTTTGTTCCCATCATGTTAGTGATATTTCCTAGAGATGGGTGTAGTGGAACTAACTCTTGCAATTTTTTCCATTAATTGTAGCGACAATCTCTTTTGCTTGGTTGTGAAAGGGGGCTTGTGATCTAAACTCAATGGGGGTGGTGTTTAGTTTGAATCAAATAATCATAGATCACATATTTTAGAGATTATGAAATTATGTAATTCAAATTTATTTTTTGTTTTGTTTTCTTCTTCCTGTGTTTTTCAGATAAAAGCTGGCAACAAAAAAGAGGCAAAATGATGCCCTATTGATGCATGTCAACTAATATCACATGGAGCTTATTAAGTCCTAGAAATTTTCTATGGATATTTGGATTGTAGACGTATCATAGTCTTGTATCATGTGGAGGTGTACATTAAATTATTGGCATTAACTCTTTGAATATCTTGTACAAGTATATCAATTTGAGTAATAAATGAAAATGTTGGTCTTGATAACTTGTTAAGAATGTCTGTTCAAAACGCAGGATGAGATGATTTATTCTTGTAATTACTTATATTTCTATGAGAAGTGCTGAATGTGCTATGTATATACGATACACATGACCAGACATTTCACGTCTCGCTCACAAACAATTTAACTATGCACTATAATCCATTCCAGTTATTATTGTCTGTGACCATACACTTCATGTCTTGTCCACAGACAATTTGACTTGGCTTATTAGCCCGTTCCAGTGACTCTTGTGTGACCGGACAATGCATGTCTGGTTCACAGACAACTTCACTTACCCAATTAGTTCGTTCAAGACTTCAAGAGACTATTGACGGTTACCAGATAATTCATATCTGGTTCACAAACAATTTCACTTTGCACATTAACCCGTTCCAGACTTCCAGTGACTATTGTCTGTGATTAGACAATCCATTTGTGTTCCACTAACTTTACACATTAGCACGTTTCAGTGATTATTGCATGTGACCAAACACTTAGTGTATGGTTCTCAAACAATTTCACTTAACCCATTAATCCGTTGCAATGGCAATTGTTTGTGACCAGACAAATTGCGTGTCTCATAAACACTTTCACTTTCCACATTAACACGTTCCAGTGACTATTTCCTGTGACTAGACACTTCATGTCCGGTGAACTAGACACTTCACTTAGCACAATAGATCATTGGAGTGGCTATTGCGTGTGACCAGAAAACTAATGTCTAGTTCACAGACAATATCATTTAGCACAATAGGTCATTCTAGTAACTATTGTCTCTGACCAGATATTTAATTTCTTATTCACAAACAATTGCAATTAGCACATTACGCCATTCAAGTGACTATTGTCTGTGATCGACCACCTAATGTCTGGTTCACGAACAATATCATTTAGCACTCAAGGTCATTTCAGTAGCTATTATCTGTGACCAGACATCAATGTCTTGTTGACAGACAATTTCACATTGTGCACAACATGTTACAACTGAAAAATTTATACATCTCGACTTACTTGGGTATTTAAACTTTTATTTGAAAATACAAACTTGTAATAAACACATCTTACTAGTGCACAACATGTGGAAGGGAGTTTAATTTAGCTATAGTGATGATATTTGTTACATAAAGAAACTTATATATGCCACATTTAAACCAATTCAAAATACTTCAAACATAAATAAAGTGACAATGCATGAAATAAGTCATTCCTCTAGCTCCCCCTTCTGTGCAGTCACTTCAATCCTGAATGAGTTGTTTGAGTAGAAGTCAGAATCACATTCTCCTCTTGAACCAAATTCTGCATTTTCCTAACAGTTTTCATAACACTCTGACCTTCAAAGTTTCTTCTTTCACACCCCACAACTTTATTTTTGCTTAAACTGCTCAATAAGATGCAAAAGTAAAAGCAAGACTCAAGCATGAAAGTAAGACAAAAAATCACCACATAATTAAAAACTGCCGTTAATTGACTAAAAGAAACAAACAAGAAAAACATGCACCATTTGTCACAAGAACGAGAGTTGGCTAGGAGCATACGAATTCGACGAATCAACTGTAACTTGTAACATGAGACCAAAATAGAAGCCCATAAACCCATATTTGGCATTGACTATTCAAAATTCCACAAACAACAAAAGCAAGCGTATTCTACAAAAAAAAAGATCACTATACAACCTAACAATAAAAAGCAGTCAAATAACACGCACCAAACAACCTTTAAGTTAATCAAAGTCTACTATTTAGCCTGATTATTCTACTATAAGTAAGATAAAGAGAATGAGTCTATCAGTGTTCTAAGTGAGACCCTAATATAAAACTAATGGTGCTCTCTACTGCATACCTATGATAAGTAAGATAAAGAGAATGAGTCTATCAGTGTTCCAAGTGAGACCCTAATAAAAAACTAATGGTGCTCTCTACTGCATACTTACGAACATTCCAAACTAAAATTAAAAATAATCAAATAAATTAGTCATTCAAAAATTATAGTACATTTTATGGAATAAAAGAGTCAACTATTTAATAAAAAAAGGCTCTTTCATTTAAAAAAAAATAGAATATGAAACCTATTAAACACCAAAGTGCATTTACAAATTAAAAATAGGAGGAAAAAATATTGAATATGAACAAAAGATCACTTAGTCATTTCAACAAACACCTTTCGGGCAAAAACAAGCTAGAGTATTTACACTAAGATTTCAATAATTAACTCCTCATATATCTTACAATAAAACAAAACAATCAATTTTTCACTGTTAAAACATACTATCCTCCGTTCTATAATTCTTGCAACAGTTTGACTTTCACGTTTGCCAATGCACAACTTTGACTGTAATTATATTTAATTATGTATTAGTAAACATTATAAAAAGTTGATATTTTGGAAATTCACATTGATAAGAGTTCAATAACATTTTATACGTAATAATTTGATTAAGTATATTAGTAGAAAATCATGGTCAAAGTAAGATATGTGAATAGTGTAAAAATCATAATGTTGCAAGAATTATAGAACGGAGGAAGTATATAATACTCATGAAACTAGGAAGAGTATATAAAAAACTCTAAAATGCATATGAAATATGGGAATAAATATTTAAGATTAAGTTGGGAGAAGGATTGAAATTGATGTATATGATGTTTAATCAATCATTCAAGGTTATAACATACACAATATACATAAAATCGGGAAATATATATATATATATATATATATATATATATATATATATATATATATATATATATATATATAGGATCATGTGAGAACTTAATCTTAGGAGAAGAAAAAAGAATGAATCATAGCCATTAGATCATCACTTTTTTTCAATGGAACGTGTACGCACTTATAAGGTCCTTTGGTCATTTTATAAATATTTCTATATTTAACACTACGTATCAATCAATGCAATTAATGCCACATCTTTATTATGAGATAATTGACTTACGTGTGTAATTGAATTATGTGTGCGTGTGTTTCTATATTGATATCTTCTTTCTTTTGATAAGGTTTATCATATTACTTTTAATTAATCTTTTTTTAGCAAACTTTTAATTAATCATTATTTATTTTTCTATGTTCTATTTAATTGTTTTTTATTTTTCACCATGTCTTCAGTTTAGTATATTATTCTATGCACTTTGATAACTTGTGTGTATGTCAATTGTATTGTATTTTATTTTGCCAAAAAATGTATAGTTTATTCATATTCATGATATTTTACACGCAACTTTTAAATTCATTTATTGTTATTGAATTAGGATTCTTTGATATTTTAATTGCTTTGTGTTGAAGTACGATGCTGTTTTTTTATATACCAATTTTTAGTGCATAATAGGGAAGTGCATATATATTGACTTCCAAAGTAGAAATAATGCACCTTATTTGAGAAAGTTTTATATAATAACACACTTTTGAATATATTTAAGATGCACGTCATAAAAGTGCATTTGACTTTAAATAATAGTGCTAGAGTAATTCTAAAAGTACGATGTAATAATAGTGCACATGATATATATTTAAAGTGCTCTTATTAGTTAAAAGTTTGTACTGTTATTATTTGTTCAAAGCATTTGAGTGTGCACAACCTTTATGTATGAGTGTGCACAACTCTTATAGGTAGAAGTTTATAAATAAAGTGTAACATAATGCGTATAAAGTGCAAACTAATGGCATACATGTATCAATATAAAATTTTAAAAGTGTCACTAATAATGCACTACTGCATATATTTAAATGCACATTATAGTAGATAGTTTGCATATATCCTTGTATATTTCTATAAATTTTTATTTTAAAATTATTTTTATTTTAAATCTATGAAAGTGCACAAATGTGTAGGTTAAGTGCAGGTTAATACTATTTTGAAAGAGAACTCAATAAGATAATTAAAATCAATTAAATTTGATCCTATTTTTTCACGGCATTAATTTAGAAACATTAGGTGCAACCTTCACCATCGGAAGTGCAAATTAATATGTTTAATTGTGCATCCACGCAATTGAGAAATTTCATATAATGCTTTGATTATATTGCATTTATGTACTCGGTATTATCTAAAAAAACGTAACCTAAATAAGTCAACTATGTAAGGAAAAGAGTGGTCCGTATTAATAGATTGTCCAACATTTAATGCCTTGATCCTATTTATATGGAAATTTGAGTGGCCGTTGTTTATTATCCAAATTAATTGACCATGAGTTTTACACATCTACCCTTAGTGTTAAACGGTTTCTTTTATGATTATAAATAACCCTTCAAAGGTCATCTTAATTACCATGCTACCCAATTAATTTATATTCGATCTTAGCCTTCCGTTTGATATCTTTGATGGATAGATTTTGTTCTTTTTTGCTCTCCTAAGAGGGTGTTCTCACAGGAACTAACCCCTATATATATATATATATATATATATATATATATATATATATATATATATATATATATATATATATATATATATATATATAAGGCAAAACACACAAGAAAAATAGGAAATATAAATTACCTCATGGTTTGAGAAAAAGGGTCAACCATAGAGACGAATCGTGTATGCAAACTAAATGAGGAGAGTGATTCACATGATGTTGAAGTTAGAGAACTTGAAAACGGAAGGAAAAAAAGTGAAAGAAGAGAACCTAGAGCGCAGAGAAGAGAACGAGAGTGAAGAGGGATTAAGGGAAAAGAACGAGAGGATGGAGTAAAAGATAAAAATGAGATGGTAAAAAAATAAGGTATATATAGTGTGTACAAGTTGTGTACACTTTGTGTACCCCAAGCAAAATTGATGGATCTATTCATCACAACTCGCAAGGAGACATAACCGGCCATATCAGTAAAAAGCGCAATTATCTTCAAGAATTCATTTGAATGTCTTCCCGGTTGAATTTTTAGCTTAAATTTAGTATGAATAAACCAGACTTAATGAATAAGATGATCAAATAATTTCATCAAAACATTCCACCGAGAACTGCCCCAAATGGCGATGACCGGACAGAACCTCCTATATAAGGGCTTATTTCACCTTTTTAGGAAAAATCGACAAGAATAATCCCACCTTTCACTGGTCTTCTCATAATAATCCCACCTTTAAATAATCCCAAAATAATCTCACATTTGCACATCATCTTCTTTCATTGGACCTTGACCATGTTTTTTACTCTTTCTTTGAAAATTATACAAATAATCTCACCTTTCACTTTTTAATTATATCCTTATAAATGCGAGATTATTTATATAAGATTTTTAAAAAAGGTAAAAGACTTGGTCATGGTCCAATGAAAGAAGATGAGGTGCAAAGGTGAGATTATTTTGAGATTATTTAAAGGTGAGATTATTATGAGAAGACCATCAAAAGGTGGGATTATTCTTGTCAATTTTTCACCTTTTTATGGAAGCTCGAGTGTCTATTTGACCCTTTTCCCATGAATGAATGACTAAGTCATTATTGTCATTAAGTCTATTAATTCGAGAGTAAACAACTCATGAGTTTATTTTGCTTTTGCATCACATTATATATGATTCTGAAACCTTCCAGGCACGGCCGGGCCTAGGCCCGAACCGGAATGGGACCAGGCCCGGACCACCACTACATGTTTGTATTTTGGCGGATTCAGTCCTAAACGATGCAAAATGAAGCATTTTTTCTTTTGGAAGAAATGGTGTTTAGATTCTAAGACTCTATTGCCCAAACACACTCATTATAAACAAAAATAAAATTGTCCCGTGCGATGCACGGGTACAATACTAGTAAGAGTAAAACATAGACAAATTTATATTTTCAATTGTTTCAAGGCTGAATTAACTCTAATAAAAGAGTTGTTTTATTTTCAAAAAGTGAAAAAACATAGACAAGATTCTAAAATTGGATCAAATATGTTTCCCGCCAAACTTATTTAGTCCTATTACAATAATAAACATATATATAAACTTGTCTTAATAGAAGTCCATGCATCCTATTTTGGGAAGAAAGCAAGAGTACTTTCATTTGATAAATTTTGCTATGTTTTACCCCCGCAAAGGAATTTTTCTTTAAAAAATAAGGTTGTTTCATATGTTAACTAAGTTAGACCCAATGTTGAACTGAATTTGGCATCAGTTTTGTCTCTGGGCTATGCATGAAGACAAAATTGAGTAGTAACAATGCACAATTACAGAAGTCACAAGGTGTGTAATTGGGCTTCGTTTGGTTTTTGGCGTTTCAATTGATCCAGACACGCCATAAAGTGCTCATATAAAGGCATTAATTGAGGCTACACAAAGATTTTAGAGCAATAATTAAGGTAAATCATAATTCAGTGTAATGATGTATCATTTTGAAAGGCTTTTGTATCATCAGTAGTACATTTGCAAACTTGCTAACTAAACTGAATTGGTTAACACAATTACCTAAACACATCTGAAAGAGAGTTTGTGTAATTGTACACAGTAGATGCCACAGATGAGAAAGTCAGTCTGGGCCTTCTGCTAAAAATAATCTTGAAGCATAAAACATCCCCTCCCCCTCCTACTCCTCGTCACTTTCATTGCCAAAGGCTGATGCAATGGATACTTTCGGTTTCTTTGCCATGTTGCCGACCACGTTCTTCTACAATATCAGAAGCCATGGAATTATATATCTTCATTCATCAGCAAGTCATAAAAAACCTAATAGTGCAGATTCTTCCCATAATAATTTCAGAAAATCTCAGAGGGACATCTCAAACAAGAAAGGGTATTCAATTTTGATTCGATTCCAGGAAATCAATTTTTTTCACCTTAGAATGGCTGCCCTTTGCTGAAAACCCAAACTTCAATGCCTTCCTTTGATCTTGCTCAGCAAGGACAGTTGCTGTTCTCGCCGCATGGGAGGCCTGAATGGTCTCTTCTTGCTCCTGCTGCAGCTTCTTATTCGCACCAGCCCTAGTTAAATACAGAAATAATAGCATCAACATAAAAAATATGTGAGGGCCAACTTGGTAACTCCTATCTAGCTAAAACTACTTTGTTCACTAAATTTTCTAAATTGAAACACATCTGGTAGCATCCATTTCAGCATCAAAAGTAAGACAAAAGCAGGATAAGCAGAAAATACATACTCAAGCTCGGTAAGGCTTGAGTATGAAGAATAAAGTATTCATTATCCAAAAACAAATAATGAGAGAAAAAGGAAAAATTCCTGGAAGCTTAAGGAAGGGTAGAAAGTGAGGGTACATTTGAGCAAATTTTGCCATCTCTCTCTCTTGGCGTTGTTGCTCTCGTTTTTGTCTATCATCACGACTGCTACTTCCATGCATTTCTCTCATATCTTTGAAGCGCTGCATATAGGAATGTCAATAGATTTTTTTAGAGAGGAAGAAGGCTATGAAACAAATAAATAGCCTGTTTGGGATGACTTTTAATTAGAATCAGGAAAAGCCGTAAAAGTACTTTTGCCTAATTCCAGAAGTATTATTAGATGCTTTTATACTGAAATAAACACAAAGAATTCTACTGAACTCAAATGGTCCTTTTTAAAGTACTGGTATTAATTTGGGGAATTCGTTTTCAAAGTTACCCCAAACGGGAATAAACCAGATGTATGGAGGACAAATAAAAAAATCAAATCAACCACCGAACTACCTTTCTATGGTTGTGGTCGTATGAGCTAAGGTGAGCTTCAAATTCCATTGCCAATTTATATTGCTTGTTGCAAAGGTCACAAAAGAAAACCTTGTGTATTTCCTTCACCTCGGTTTGAATTTTCTGCTCCCGCTGAGCTAAAACCTGGATTTTCATAATGTGCAGGAAGCAAGGCAGTAGAAGCCACCAGGGTAATAAAAACTGCACGAAATTCTCAAGACCCTTCCAGAACTTGGTGTTCGGTATTTGATATACCATCCCCGTCAAAAGACACGCACATATATGCTATATGCTGCCTTCTGTTGTTAGATGTATGTTTCAGAAAAAGTAAAATATCAAACTCGATTTTTCTACCATGCCGCAACATATTTATTACCCTTACTTATGTTCTACAAAACCATACCTCCCGTTTCTTTGCAAGTTCTTCTGTCACCTCAAGCTCTATTTCAAGCTTTCTTCTCTGTATGTTTTCTTCTGATGTAAAGTAGTCATCTTCCTCTTGCTTTCCAATTCCTAATTTTGCATCTCGTATTCCAGACTTTATTGGCTCAATGATACCTTTAAACAAAAGTTTAAAAGTCAGAAGTTTCAAGTTTAAGTAGCACTTGAATTATGAAAAATGATATCTGTGACCCCAGGTCTTCGTTGAAGTATTAAAGATGAAAGAATATTTTATATAATCCTCAATAAACATTCAATTTTTTAGAGATCAATAGGACCTTTCAATGAACTAATTGTTGTTGGAGTGCAAAATATGAAGAATTGTTTTTCATGATTGGTTAATTTATGAAAATCAAGAAGAAAACTTTCCTCTCATTAATGCTTACATGTAACTCTGAGGGATGTGGTTAGCACGACTCTTGAGTTACACACCAACAAATTGAAATAAGAATATATACATTGGAATAAATTTGAAGGTGCATAAATTTAGTAATACTTTCCAGGTCGTACTGGGAACAAGTATACCTTGCTCATCTTTTCCAAGTCCCTTTCCTCTCCACCCCATTTTCTGGAGAAGCCTGAACCCGACATTGGCTGATGTCAATTGTTTATCTAATGATGCTTGCTCAACATTTTCTAGATCCAAATTTTCAGTTGGTCTATGCCCAATTGGTAGACAAAAGTCTTCCGTGAGGTCCTCGAGAATAGAATCATTATCATCCTATGTGAAGAAAAGTAGTGTTCAATGGTATGAAGATAATAGTGGCAATACTATTTGAGGCGAATTGCAAAACAGCTATGCAATTAAGTCAGAATTTGAACAGAAAAACATATCGCCATAATATAACTGAGACTGCCTAACCACAACTTATGTGTTGTGTCCCAGTCTGACACAATATTCAAAGGAATAAATTCCATTTTTGGTCCTACTAGTGTTGCATCAATTCCATAATTGGTCTATGTCTTTGACTTTGACCACTTTTGGTACATAACTATTGCTTTTCACCCATAGATGGTCCTTCTGTCAATATTTATGGCAATTAAAATTGCCAGAGGCATCAAAAAGTTGGACGGAAGGACCACGAATGGTCAAAAAACACAAGTCAAGTACCAAAAGTGGATAAAGTGAAAGACAAGGACCATATATGAAATTGACGTAAAACTCATAGGACCAAAAGTGGAATCGACTCATATTAAAAGTATAGCATACAGTTTCAGTAGAACCAGAAAGCAAAAAAGTTATTGTAGTAATTTTTATTTATCTAGTATTTTGTTTCATACAGCAAATCAAGGCCATTTTAATTAAGGAGATGAAAATAAGAATTAATGTAGTAAAGAGAAGTAGCATCAGCTAAGGTAAGATATACCATAATTGTAATTTGGTGTGCTTTTTATTTATCTAGTACTTTGTATAGCAAAACATGCCTGAAGGAGATTATTATAAAATATTGAACAAAAGTAATACCAGCTAAGGCAATCTATGCCATATTGAAAATTCTAGAAAGAAAAACTGAGAAAATATCAATGCTCCCACCTACGGTAGGGTAAGGGGGGTTGGATGTACGCAGTCTTACCCCTGTATGCAATCTATTATGAGCATGCAAATTTGAAATGAAATTGAATAACTTAAATTAGGAATTCAGAAAGAAAAAAGATATGTTCATAAAACACATCACAGACAAGAACTTAAATACTTCTGTGTGTTTCAAGCAATTCTATCAAACATAAATAAGTGTTACTTGTTGTCCCTAAATACTTTAATAACACACAGATAAACATAAACTACAGTGCTGTTTCCAAAATAAGAAGCTCAATCATAAAATGATAAAAGTATTAGAAAGTAGAGGCCAAGAGAAATGTGTATTTTACCTCACCATGCTGTTGGTTAGGATGATGGACCCCCATTTGACCATCAAACCATCTACTACCCATTTGCTTATTGTCCCAAATTACAACTAAACAAATAACCAAAACCAAAACAAACAATTTATTATTCAGAAACAGGAGAAATCCAATTCAGAGCTAATAAATAAAGATAGTAACAGGCCAACAACAAGATCAAAAAAATTATTCCTCCTAACAATTTTCTATTTACCAGTGAAATACAAAAGCAAAGAAAGGAAATTTTGTCTCTTTATACAATACGGAGTATCGTTCAAGAAATCTTCACTTAATTCCTAATAATAAACTTTGTGCAACTTGCCATCAGAAATCCAGGGATAAAGACAACTTTGTGATAAATTTTGGACCACGCAGTTCACATATACTCTGCGAACTTAATAGAATCAAAACATACAACGAGCCACCAAAATTACAAACAACTGATGTGTTCCCTGTTTAAACCTGATTCCAATTAGGGTTTCTTTTAATACAATTGGGAGACATAATAAATATAAGAGAAAAATTCACTTGTATGGATGGCTTACTGAGGATGAATTAGCCCCCTGCAGTAAGCTCTGAAGCTCGGTGTTTTCTAAGATAGCGGGAATTGTTAACAAGGAGTGCCAAAACACGGGCATTTTGTTAGATTTTCTGGGATAAAAGGATTTTATTTTAATTTAATTTATATATGTGTGAGCATATGTACTACTTATGTTTTAATTTAGGACCCATGTGTTAGTTTACACATTAAAATATTGCATGCAAAATGATTACACGTAAAGTGTAGGACTGTAATTAATTTGCATGTAAACTATAAATACATGGTTTGGCTATCTATGTAATCTGTCTTTAAATTACACAAATTAAAACTGCTTAATTATCACAATCACGAAAAATTAAAAACCCAAGTGCCGATCTGGCTAGAAGGCATAAAAAAAAACAGGATTTCAATTACTACCAGATAATTGAGCTCTGGAACAGGATTTCAACGAAGCTTTCTACCTAATAAATAGAAGAGCCTAGACTAGTAAAAAACTAAACGGGGCCTGCCATCTGCGAATCTAGCATCAAAATTGAACTAATAACTTAAATCAAAATATCAAATCTTCAAATATATGTATGGAGAATAAATTGTGCAGAAACTTTTCTCTTGGAACGACGGGTGTAGAAGCTAGAGCAATACAGATGGAGAAAGAGATTTGATGATATGATTCTCTTGCCGGAAAGAATTTTGCTTGCCGTCACACTCTTCAAAGGCCGGCTATGTTCAATTGTTATGTAATTAGATGTACTATCGTAGTTATTCAGCCTTATTAACGGATGTAAACTAGTTTACTACCCTCCCCCACGTAAAATATTTTACATGGTACAATGTAAAATGTTTTTAAAAAAGTGTCATACAGTTTACATTAAACAATTAAAACAAACGGTGTAAAATGATTACATCCCCACACTTTGGACGCAAAGTGTTTACTTTACTTCATAACAAACGGGCCCTTATTGTTGATTGTGTATTAGTAGATTATAACATTGGTTGATAATGTATATTTTAATTTATTGAGTATGTCTTATTTTTTAGCATACATAGTATTATCTAAACATGTTTTCAATCTATACTTTCCTATTAAAAGAGACAAAAATTTTATAACTCTTAGTTGCATCCAAATGAACTTCGTCTTTTCAACAATCTTTTTTTATACCGTACAATCGACTGTACCATGCGCATGATACATCTGGGTATTTTTGTAATTAACTTCAAGTTGAAGGCTAATTAAATCAACATGAGTCGATAATTTCCGTCGCTGAAGATTAGTTCCAGACAACAACTTCTCGATGTATCAAGCTATCAGCCGTCCACAGCGCAAGTGCGCAACCCACCTTCCGATTTCTTAAAAGCCGTTAAAATCAATTACGCAATTCGGGAAAAAACCCTACTCAATCTAGAACGGTGCCCAATTTCAATAGCAACTATGTAGTGGATGCCTGAATTCTATCCCACACCCTACAAAAAAAATGGACATTGGAAAAATAGGTGTGGAATTGTCTTCAATCCACCCTTGCATAAGTCACACCTATTAACTGGTGGTGCATAATAGACATCATTAATGTTCTCCACGCGCATGAGTGTGACCCCCGTGACTCGGTCCTTAACAAGAAAATGAGAAGCAAAGAATTCAACAGAAACATGGTTAGATTTGCATAATTTAGCAACGGAAATTAAATTTTTATGAGTTTTTGGAGCATGAAGGACATTAGTGAGGGAGAGAGTAAGGGTTTTAGTAATAAGGGACGTAGAGCCGGTGTGGGTTATGGGAAGAGTCTTACCATCACCAAGGTGAACTTCTTTAGGACCTCCATAGTCGGTGTAAGTCGGTGACATCAGCGGTAATATGATGGGAAGCACCGCTATTAAATAGCCACGGTTGCCCGGTGGTAGATGGCATTGTGGTAGTATGGTGCACCGTAGGAGCCACTGGATGAGGAATCTGATTGTCACAGAGGAAGCACTGGAGCTTGCGGCAATGTTTTACCTCATGACCAAGATTGTTGCAGAATCGGCAGGTCATAGGTGATTGAGAACTGTGAGGTCGTGAAACATAGGTGGTCATGCCATCACGCCCCCGTCGAGATTGGGATCCACGCCGATCACCATAGGGGTTTGAGCGACGGGCATGAGATTGGTCAGCAACCTAATTGCATTGGCCGTGGGAAGAGGCAATTCATTTGGGATAGAAGCCGTTTGCAGACGTTCCTCGTGTTCCAGGAGGATATCATAGAGTTCGGCCAGAGGGAGAGCAGAGGGATGGACCCTGATGGCTGACGTTAATTCATTGAAATCCGGACCAAGACCATTGAGGATGTTGATAACCAAATCCTCTTCAGACAACGGGTTCTGGGCAAGGGCCAGAGCCTCACAAAGGGCGTACATCTCAGCAAGGTACGTTTGAATGGAGCGGGTACCCTTCTGAGTGCGAGCAAGCGTGGATTTGAGGAGATTATGCGGCCACGTGAAGTACTTGCATACGTGAGAGAGATCTTCTCCCATGCCTGACGGGCAGTAGTGGACGAAGAAATGACGGGTTGAATCGTATCAGAACAACTGCCAAGGAAGGCACTCAGAATTGTGCGATCCTGACGGTACCATATGGTATAGCAAGGGTTAATTTGGGTTTTGGCGGCATTAGTATACTGCTCAGGGACTTGTGCCATCAACGTAGGCGTCTAGACCAAGACTGATGAGGGCCGAATGAACCTGACACTTCCACACGGGAAAGTTGGAGGAGGTTAATTTGATAGGGAATTTTGTGGTGGCGGTGAGCGGTATGATTGTGGTGGTGGCCATGATGCTACTCATGCTTAGATTGAGAAGAGGACCGGGAAAAAAATGGAGTGTATAGCTCGCTAGAGTAAGGCTCTTGATACCATAAAGAATTGTGTTCTCAATGAATCATTTACATCTTGTGTATTTATACACGCGAGTATGAGCTGATAAGTTCAATGAACTATGCCTATCTACATGCTCAAGTAATGGAGATAATATTTGATCTAACTAACTAGCAGCAAGATCGTAGGTAGATTAGTTACACACGTGATACAATAATATGTACACAAATAATTATAATAATACTCCCTCTGTCCCGAATTGAGGTGCAAAATTTGACCGGCACAGGGATTAAGAAAGAATAGAAATTGACATTTATTTTCCCATTTTGCCCTTCCTCACCCGTTGTGGAACTGTGGACTGTGGAGGACAATCTTTTGTCAGACAACTTTTTTTAAATTGGAAAAACAATTTTTTTAAAGCAATTCAATTACAACTTTTGTCAGTGTTACTGTGCTTCTGCTACATGGCTTATACGGAGTAGGAAAAAAGTGAAACAGGAAATACTAATTGCCGCAACCGATCGTTAGCGTCCGATCTCTGTTCGAGAGCATCTTCAACATTTTTGACATATACGTCAAGACTCCAACCAACCGCCGTCCGCCGCTTCAATGGTTCGACCGGCGACACAAGTATTTGGTTCGATGAGGGCAGCAGTGACTCACCTGGAAGGTTCTTCGAGGGTGATGGCGCAGCGGCGGCGACTCATTTGCAACTGGGTCAACTAAACGCGATGGATCTGAGGATTTTCAGACGGAGCCGGAGCCGATAGGACGGTAAGGAAGGTTTAATTTGGCGTTGATTTTTCCCCTAAGCTGGAGTCCCCCTCTTTTCTCCGTTTGTATCTTTAAAACGAAGATGATGGTAATCTTGCCATGGGGAAGGTGTGAGACTACATTTACAGCGGTGGTTGTGCTTCGTATGGGAAATTGGGAATATGGAAAGAAAAGGTGGGTGGAAGTGATGTGTGATGGTGATAAGAGAAGGTGGGTGGAAGTCGAGTGGGGCGGAAAACTAAAAGGTTAAGGAGGGCAAACTTGTCACTTTAGTTATGTTTCTTAACTTAAATGGAAAGTGGAAATTCATTTTGGGACCGCCGAAAAGAGAAATTTTGCAAAATAAATTAGGACGCAAGGTAGTACTACGTAATAATTATGTTCCATTAAACGATATATATTTTAGAAATGAAAGCTAAGGTATTTGTTTTTAAATATAGATGTGTAAGTTTAAAAATAATCAGCAATTCAATAGTGCGATTTATAGGGAATAGAAATACACTACCTTCAAATCATTTTTGATTGGGTGATTGATCTTTTGTTGCAAGATGTTGTCATAAATTTTTTAATCCTTTTGAAAAGAAAATGAATGAACATGCATTGGTTCAAACATCACCGTTATTGATCGATGATGGAAGCATAACAATAATAAAAGTGGCGAGAGAGTTCCGATCAATATAGGGTAAAATTTATTTTACTGATGTAAAACCCATCTCTTAAAAGTTAGTGGATAACATAAAGTGCACGGTGCACACGTGGCATGAGAGATAACCACATAAATATTAGTAAATAAATTCTTTCTCTCCTTATTTAAATGATTTTATACAGTATTGGTAAGTTTTTCTCCACAATGTCAAGGAGACCGTATAGATGTTGACATTGTTGTTGACATTGCAGGGAAAAACTTATCAAAGTTGCATAAAATCATTCAAATAAGGAGAGAGATTATTTATTTGTTAATATTTATGTGACTATCAATCATACCACATGTGCACCGTGCACATTATAGCATTCGAGATGCTCCATAAATAAGGCTATGGGCATTGATGTTCGGTGTACGTGATGGTGTATCACTTCATGTTTATATAAAAGGTTTCGTACTGGAATCCACCAAATCTGAATTTTGGGGAGTACAATAGACATATAGAATAACACAAAAATATTAAATGCAATGTCTTCCTTTAAGTAAAAACATTATTTAAGTATACATAAGAGACTAAGAGTGCATCGTAAAAACTAAAACATTTTGTTAAAAGTAAACATTTGCTATATTAAGACATTAGACATAGACTACTCTTCCGAACAGGTTGACCTTTTAGGATGAAACCTCGTGTCTTAATATGGTATCAGGGCCAAATGAATCCATGGTGTGGGGCCCGTATGAAAAATGACAATTACGGCCGGATGAAAACAAAAAACGGGCCGATGAACAAAATTAATGATGACACGATCCAGACGAAGTGTTTGGTCGTGATGAGGGATGTTAAATGTCTCACACCGGAAAAGTTTGAATGAACAAAGTGCAATATTAAGACATGAACTACTTTTAACGGGTTGACTTTTTAGATAGAACTTCGGCTCTTAACAACATTGGAATTGCAAGATTTAAAAGCATTTATTGCGGCATTGTTTATCTTAGAGCATCACCAATGGATCACCGTTAACATGGAATAAATTATGACACATGGCAATTAATGAGTGGAATTGTCTTCCACATCATGTAGGAGAGTTGTAAGGTGACAGTGAAACCCCAAAAAAGTGTCCAATGCTCTCTGTTAACAGTCCTATATTAGAGGTCATGCGTACGTGAATCATATGTTTTCAAAATAAAACTCTGTAATCCATAATATTATTGTTGTGATACTTCTGTATTAATCACTCATGTATTTTTGTGAAGAACAAACAAGATAAAAGAGATGTGTGTGCCTATATTGAAACCTAGCTGTTTGTCGAGGGTAACTTTATATGACCCAGGAAATATTTTTACAATAGCAGGGGGTTTATTTTATTTTTAACCAAGGATGATTTCAAGAGGGAAAAAGAGGAGTGGGTGGGAAATACTTCTGTATTATTTTGCCCACTACTTGAACATACGGAGTACGTGCATGTCGTGATTGAATTTTTTTCGGGGCAGATATTTTCATTGGTGGGGATTTTTTGAATTTATGCAGTATTTTCCCTCATTGTTTGTCGAGTCAGCATGTCAAAGGCACTGTGATAATAAGACAGTGATGTTCACAATGTTGATAACAGGTCAGCATTACATCACCTAAGACAACCCGCACTGGAGATGAATATATAGACGAAGTGTTACAAGGTGATGACGGGGCACTATTTTTTAATGTCAACAGCAGCCCATTGGTGATGCTCTTAGCCTCCCAAAACTTTTGGACCATGTGCCCCATTTACTTTTAGAAATCATTTTTTCTTGGACCAAGAAACAACGTAGCAATTTAATCATACAAACTTACAAACGGTTTTCACACTAATTTTTACCCAAAATGCTACAGTGCTCCGTCCAAATCTTCCTCCCACTTTTCTATTTTACTATATATATAGATTTTTAATAATAAAAATGTTGGTAGAAAATAACCCGGGTAGAGAAACTAGCAGCATTTTAGTATAGTGAGAAAAACATCGAGAATACATGAGGGGTGATGGCCTATTTATAGGCATCCACCACAAGTCCAAAAGTCTAATCTACGTGGGCTTGGCCCAAATACATAATACATGTCCAAGCTAATGGGCGAACCGGCCCAATAAATAAGTAAATGAGCAAGGGGCGATTCCCGCTCGTGAGACTGCGTCTTGGGCCTAGTTGGGCCAAATCTCGGGGATAACGGGCCGATGGCACTGGGCTTGACATATTATCCCAACACGAGTCCCCCACTCCCTTAGTCGAGTAGTAGACTCGGCTAAAAGGGAGTAGTTGAGCTGCTTTGAAATCGGCCCGGTTGCCAAGCTAGCTAGCTAGTTACACAGATGATTGTTGATGATGACGATCTATGGTGTGCCTGGAAAGGCTAGTCATGCAACCGTCTGCTGTGATCCCACAGTGTCGCGCAAGGATGAGACCCTCCTTGTCTGGGTAGCCTCCTGGGGTCCTGGTTATCTGTCCATCTGCTCGGGGTCTTCTTTGCTCCAACCGGGAAGACCTCTTCCTTTGTTCATGATGAGGGGATGCCTCGTTAAAACCTTACTAGGAAAAACCCGGTGGGAAAAAATCCTAGTGAAGGAAAAAGAGTACACCGATACCTCAAAATAAAACAGAGGAGGGTCAATCTCGTCGATTCTTGATTGAGCATCTGCTTTACTGATAAGCCGAGATGTGTTCCGGGAAGGCCAGTCGCTCGTCTGCTTTCCAGTGGTGGCAGTCGAGCCAAGGTATGCCCATGAGAGGCTGGTCGCAAAGCTGCCTGTTGATGATGCCGAGCCGAGATATTCTCGGGAGAGGGTAGTTTTATAACTATGCACATTTATCCTCGCTGCTTGCAAGAGGATATGGTTTCCTTTGTCTGGGTAACAGTTTTAGGTCTTGTTTATCCGATTAGCCTCCCATGGTCTTGTTCTTCTGATCAGCAGCCTGGGGTCTTGTTTGTCCAATTAGCAGCAGCCCAGGGTCTTGTTCCGGTGGAGAGATCTCTTCTTTGAATGCACTCAAAATAGAGCTAAAGGGTAAGCTCTTAGGCCATTGTGTGCAATTGCAACGGTCGCCATCCGTCGAGGGGATAGCAAAGACTGGTCTTCACTTGTGAGCATTGCTCGTCTGAAGTTCTCGAGATAGATGCAGTGAGTAGCCCTTCATGATAAGTAGTCCCTGTTGATTGCTATTATTACCTGTTAGAGACATGGCAGGTAAAAGAGGCGCTCTCGCTGCTTTAGCTGCAGTGCAAGATACTAAGTTTTGGCCTTCAAAGTCAGATGAAGGTCTATCTCAGGCAACGAAGAAGCCCGGAGCTTCGCCGCCTGGTGCTGGGGAAAAAGAGAAGCTTCCCTGCTTTGCAAAGAGTGACTTTCCAAGAAGAGCAAATGTATAAACTGCTCCTTAGGCCGGGTAAGGGGAGATAACCCAACCGGCAGAATCCTCGCTTACTTTATTCGTTTCATCGCAGGTATGGCTGGTTGGAGAAGCGCGTTTGCTGTCTTGCCCTAACCTCCATTTGTATGGTAGGTCGGAGAAGTGCACTTGTTGCCCTGCCCTGACCTTCGTTTCCTCGTAGGTATGGATGGTCAGAGAAGCGCATTTGCTGCCTTGGATGCGACAAAAGATGCTAAGTTTCGACCTTTGACATCCGATGCAAGTCCATCTAATGTCGGGGAGAAGCACACAACTTCTCCACATGATGTCGGGGAGAAACACGCAGCTTCCCTGCATAATGTCAGGGAGATGCTTAGAGCTTCAATGCCTGATACCGGGGAGAGGCACGCACCTTCCCTGCCTGATGCTGGGGAAAGGCACGCACCTTCCCTGCCTGATGTCGGGGGATGCTAAGAGTTTCTCCGCCTAATGCCCGGAGAGATGCTCATCTTCTCCGACTAGTGCTGGGTAGAAGCATGCACCTTCCCTGCCTAATGTCGGGTAGATGCTAATAGCTTCTTTGCCTGATGCTGGGGAGAATCACTCACCTTTCCTGCTTCATGAAGAACAATTTTGTTAAGAAGAGTAAGAGCATGAAGTTGACCATCAGCAGAGGGATAGGATTAGCCGAACAGAAGTTTGGTTCGCCCCTTATCCCAGTCAAAGCATGAAAGATATCTACAAAAGTATGCCATTTGCTGAAAGAAGGGGTTGAGACCAGGCTTGCGATGAAGAAATAGTCGTCATCCTTGTGGACGGCGGGCTGGCCCGATTATAGAATCAGAATGATGACGTTTAGGTCGGTCGTGATGAATCCATAGCAGCGGTCATCATCCAAGTGAAGGGGAATGCGACCAGTCTTGAAATGAGAATGGTGGCACTAAGCCGATCCTGACGAGGATGGCAACTCGTAGGCCGACTGTGACATCAAAGCAGTGGTCATCATCCAAGAGAAGGAGGATATGGCCGGTCTTGAGACAGGAATGGTTGTGTTGAATCGGTGCTGACGTAGACGACGACTCATTGGCCAATCATGAACCCGAAGCAGTGGTCATCATCGTCATCCCGCCAAAGTCGGATCAAGAGAGCTCTGCTTGGATGACTCCCTGGTGCAGGTCAAGAAAGCGATGCAGGGCAAGAGAGTGATGTTAGATCCTTCACAGTGACTTCGGAGTTTTGCAAGCTTTAGGCTCGAGGCCTCCCTAAACTTTTCACAGCTTGTCACTTCTTAGGTCGAGGATCGGCGTCCGGAGTATGTCCACGCTTAATTGCACACGATGCTAACCTCCGACCTTCAAAATTGGATCCCGGCCCGGTCAATGTTAGAGAGAAACGCAGGGCTTCTCCGTCCAATGTTGCAGGAAATGGCGCAGCTTCCCCGCCTCGTGAAGATATACTTGCCATGAAAGGAAAGGGTATGAATTGCTTCTCAGGTCGGGTTAGGGAAGGCAATCCTACCCATACAGCTCTAGCTTACTTCGCTTGTTTTCTTGCAGGTACAGCCGGTTGGGAGAATCACACAGCTTCCTTTCCTGATGCCGGGGAGAAGCATGCAACTTCCCTGCTTCACAAAGTACCACCTTGTTCGTTTCTTTGCATTTGTGCCAGGTCGGAGAAGCGAACTTGCTGCCTTGGCTGCAAAGAGAGATGCTAAACCACTTTCCATGTCATCTGATCGTTT
This sequence comes from Cuscuta epithymum, assembly GCA_945859915.1. Classification (NCBI taxonomy): domain Eukaryota; kingdom Viridiplantae; phylum Streptophyta; class Magnoliopsida; order Solanales; family Convolvulaceae; genus Cuscuta; species Cuscuta epithymum. Next base: position 1,694,080 of record CAMAPF010000075.1, on the reverse strand, counting down.
TTCTCTACAGGGACTGGTGCATCCGGCCACATTGCTCCGTGATATGAAAAATCAGCATACGGAGCTCCAGCGTCAGGCTGATTAAGCCCATCTTTAGGCTACCCAGGCTCGACAGCATGCAGATGGAGCGGAGGCAGCCCTGAGAATACTTGTCATATGCAATGAAGAGGATAAGAGAGCCCTGATCAATCTCCAATCAAAGTGTGACCGGCTGAAGTCGAGTATAACCATGTAGAGGCGTCGTTTGCGGGTGCAGCGTAACAAACAATTGCGGTGTTCAAAGCTTCGCATGAGTTCTCCGAGCTTCTTACTTCCCGGACTAAGGACGTGGGGCACCAAGCAATTGCAGCGTTCACAGCTCCCAGGAATTCACGAAGCCCGTTTCTTCCCAGACGTATGCTCTCCGTGCAGAGCAAGTTCTTGTTTGGCTTCAGACCAAGGAGGGTTACAATTGGCACAAAAGATGTCTTTTTCTATTTTACTTGTGGCCGGCATGATACGTAGACTAGCCGTGACGAGGCGGAGAAGATGGGCAATGTTGATGTCGAACTTGTTCTCCGTGATTGATTTATCGCTTGAGCTTGTATGTATGCATTGTCCGTTCTTTCAATTTTCTTAGTCGTTTTCATTCAAGAATACTTGGACAACTTATCGGGGATCTGGCTCCCCACCTAGGCCGCGAGGGGCGGGAAGTTGACAAGGTCAACCTTGACCGCGTCCTGCTAGGTAAGGCAGGGCTGACCCGTACACTGTCGGTCTAGGACCAACGAGTTATGCAAGCTGTTTGGCCAGCGATTAGACAACGGATGTACGAGAGGGGCTCGGGGCGCGACCTCTCGCATACCTTCGACCCGGAGGTCGGTCTTACACCACCTTGACTTGTACAGCTAGTTTCATACTTGGGAAATATTTTGGTTGCTCCCTTTCTGAAAGTCGAACTGAAGTCGGCCAAACGTAAGGGCAAGGCCCTGCATGATCAGACCAGAACGGACCCGCACCGTTGATCCTGTCAAGCGCGTATGCGGGCTGCTAAGCCTACCAACGTCAGACAACGGATGTACAAAAGGGGCTCGGAGCACGACCTTTCGCATTCCTTCGGTCCGAAGACCGGTCATATAGTTGTCGCATTGTTGATTGGATCATACGTGCATGCGAGCTGTTTAGACAGCAATGCTAGACAACGGATGTACGAGAGGGGCTCGGGGCGCGACCTCTCGCATACCTTTTCGACCCGGAAGCCGGTCTTACAATTGCCCTGACCGAGCAGCTAACCCCGGACTTAGAAAGTGGTATGATCATTTCCTTGCCCGAGAGCCGAGCCGTGGTCGACTAAACACCGAGAGCGGGGCGTGATATATATATATGTGTACTTACTTTGTTCTCTTTTAATTACAGCAGTCACATTTCACGCTTGCCAACACACAAGTAAAAATTCATATTTTGAAACTTTAGAATGAGAAAAATTTGACAATATTTATTTAAAAAAAATAATGTTTAGTATATCAATTAATAAAATATAGTCAAAGTAGAAAATGTGAATAGTGCAAAATGTCAACTGTAGCAATTAAAAGAGAACAGAGGTAGTATGTACTTTTTTTATCTCTCTTTCTTTTTTATCTTCTTTTTTTTGTCTTCTTTTTTTTTTTAGCCGCCGCCCGTTTAATCCAAGTGAGGTCGGGCCTCATCAAATTCAAGATTGAAAAAGAAACATTTTTTTTTAAGTAATGAAAGAGTTTGAGAACTTGAGGACTTGCTCCGAGTTCTGCACTTGATTTATAGTTTGTGATGATCAGCTCATAGGATGTGAGAGCATTGATCTGTATTCCATACTTGATCTACAAGCACGTAGTGCTCCGCTCATAGAATTTGACAAAGTGCCCCGCAATCTACACTTGATCTGCAAGCTTCCCCGTCGTGGTCTTCAATTAATAAGATTTATCGGAGCTCTGCACTGGTCTTAATCTTCCTTTCCTGTCTCTTGGAGTTGACCTGGATTTCTTGGACTTCAAAGGTGGGTTCAATACAGAGCTAACTCTCCTTGTATTTTGTAGCTTTGTTGATGGCATGGGCCTTGAGGTTCTTCGCCTGAGCTGCTTGCATGCCTTCGTGTAAAATCTTGCACGCCAGAAACAGCTCTGTGTTGCAAGGTTTGTTCCCCTTTAGCAACAGTGCTTCCTTGCTTCACGTCACGAGACGGGAGGGCCTCCTTGCTTCCGGGCCTTCAAGTAACAACCCGCGTTGCAAGGTTTGTACCCCTTTAGCAACGGTGCTTCCTTCCTTCCCAGGACGAGTGTTGCCGGGAAGGCCTCCTTCCTGGTTGCCGCTGCGTTGCAAGGTTTGTAACCCCTTAGCAACGGTACTCCGATCCTGGTCCTTCACGAATAACTCTGTGTTGCAAGGTTTGTTCCCCTTTAGCAACGGTGCTTCCTTGCTTCACGTCACGACACGGGAGGACCTCCTTGCTTCCAGGCCTTCAAGTAACAACCCGCGTTGCAAGGTCTGTACCCCTTCAGTAATGATGTTTCCTTCCTTCCCAGGATGAGTGTTGCCGGGAAGACCTCCTTCCTGGCTGCCGTTTGCGTTGCAAGGTTTGTAACCCCTTAGCAACGGTACTCCTGGGCCTTCACGAACAGCTCCGCGTTGCAAGGTTTGTACCCTTTTAGCCACGATACTTCCAGGACCTCGAGTAACAGCTCTACGTTGCAAAGTCTATGCCCCTTTGACTACAGTGCTTCATCATTGTGCCAGTGGACGGTTCTGGGACATGGAGGTCAGCCACGTATGGCTCTCCCTCGACGACACTTCTCCTCAACTTTTGTAGCCTTAGCCTCAGATGTTCCACAGCATCAGGGGTCGGTTCTACTCGTTCGTGTCAAGCGCGGAGCTGAACTCGCGCAGAAGACTCTGCAACCCTCTTCCGTGTGTGAGGTCGAGATTTAGCATGGCGTCCATCCGGGAAGGCTGTCCGCATGCCTGGTCGACGAGAGTGATATGACAAGTCGTCCTTCCTGGCTACCATAGCTGCCCAACTTGGCGGGACACATACTCCTTTCAAGATCCGTCTATGCTAGAACATCTTCGCTAGTATGCCTCCCGGGGAGCCAGCCGTCTACCCGGTCGACGGGAGTGACGAGACGAATTGTTCCCTCCTTCCCGGAACGAGCGTTACCGGGAGGGCCTCCTTGTTGGCTGCTCAACATGCATAGAAGACCCCGCAATCCCCTCGCGTTCGTGAGGTCGGGATTCAGCATGGCGTCCATTCGGGAAGGCTGTCCACCTACCCAGTCGATGAGAGTGATGAGATGAGCCGTCCCCTGCTTCCCGGGACAATCGTCACCGGGAGGGCCTCCTTCCTGGCTACCATGGCTGCTCAGCTCAACTTGTTGGGACACATGCTCCCTTTGGGATTCGTCTATGCTAGTACGTCTGTGTTGATACGTCTCCTGGGGGATCAAGCTAGCCTACCCGGTCGACGGGAGTGATGAGACGAATCGTTCCCTCCTTCCCGGAATGAGTGTTCCCGGGAGGTCCTCCTTCCCAGGACGAGTGTTACCAGGAGGGCCTACTTCCTGGCTGCTCTACTTGCCGGGACACATACTCCCTTCGGGATCCATCATGTTCTAAACGTACAAGCATCCGGGAAGGTGTATCTAGCGTGATCTTCCTGTCATCTCCCTCTTAAATCCGTCATGCTCCGAGCATACAAGCATGGTGTAAAGGCATAGCGTGCGGCACCGAGCATACAACATATGGGATGACAGCTCCGAACGTGTATGATAGGCGACTTCTCATCCTTACTAACTTGCGATTGAGTTAATTTTCCCAATTCTTTAGATCTGCCACGTCAATCTATATAAAAGAAAATCAAAATCAAAAAAAATAAATAAAAAGGCTCGGTCAATTAGGAGCTTTGTAAGATCAGGTTAGGATTTCTTAGGCCAATTTTGACCGGGTCAAAATTCTCCAATCTCCCTGGTTCCTGCTTCCTCACGCCTCCAGTATACCAAATGCATCATCGCTAGAGCCTTTGTTCCCAAAATAGAGGCCCCGCCTTTGGTGAGCAATCATCTCCTCCATCCAGCCTGGTACCATTCGACATTCCGGTTGAGGCTTCGCTGGAGGAAAGTCGGACGGGCATCCCTGGTTCTGGTCGGTGATGGTTGGAGAGGACGGCTACTCGGCAGTTACTCGGGTTGTGGAGTGATGACAACACCCATTGATCCAGGCTCGCAGGGACCGTCGTAGGGACAACGAAGAAGGAACCCCTGGCCTTGAATTTGCCTCCCCTGACCTCAAGCGGCCATTAATGGAGGACGTTGAGGTGGGGTTCGAGCAGCGACTGCCGGCCGGCAAGGCGGGTGGCGAGAGATAGCCGGCTGTGTCGGGGAGCGGATCACCAGGCGAGCGACAACAGCGACGTTGCTACGACGGTCGTCAGACCGGGTTAGCCATGGCTTCTTCCTCCCAACAGTAGGGTTCCGATGAGATGCGTTATGCCTTCTCTGGTTGACCAATTCTTCTGACCTGTGAGTTCATATTTGACCATGAAAGTTCCATAACTAGAAAATTACAAATCCAAATCTAGCTAGAAATCGTCATTTTTTATGTCAATTTTCTGATTTCGGAAATTGTGATGGGTTTCTTGTATGGCTTGATTGCTGCTCGAATCTTTGGATAGTTCCTACCGAAAATTAAGAGTTCGGCTCTCAATGAAAGCACCAATGTTGGTAGAAAATAACCCGGGTAGAGAAACTAGCAGCATTTTAGTATAGTGAGAAAAACATCGAGAATACATGAGGGGTGATGGCCTATTTATAGGCATCCACCACAAGTCCAAAAGTCTAATCTACGTGGGCTTGGCCCAAATACATAATACATGTCCAAGCTAATGGGCGAACCGGCCCAATAAATAAGTAAATGAGCAAGGGGCGATTCCCGCTCGTGAGACTGCGTCTTGGGCCTAGTTGGGCCAAATCTCGGGGATAACGGGCCGATGGCACTGGGCTTGACATATTATCCCAACAAAAAACTATTTAAATATATAGCAAAAATAATATGGAGCCTCTTTCTGACTGCAAATTCAGCTATTTATCACATCAAAAGTTGATATCGAACAATTAAATAAAAGTTATCTCAAAATGGGGTCACTTATTTGACATTTTGATATAATTTTTTTATGAGTAAAATGATCAGATTTCTAGTGGAAAAGTGGTTTAAGTATCACTTTTGTGATATATATAAATAGTTAGTATTATTAAAAGTTATTTCCAAAGTGTGTATTTTAGTGGTTTGTGGGTGATAGTTAGTATTATTGAAGTTAATTTCCCTGGCAATTATAATAATAAAATAGTGTAGTCACAAATTAAGGAGAAGTGTTGACGAGAGTTTAATTCTTCAAGTAAAGAGGAAAGATTCTGCGGCGGAAGTGGAAGAAGAGCTTGGCGGCGGAGGTGAAGGAAGAGATGGGCGGCGGAGTATATGTATACTTTACAATAAATGTTTTAATTTGATAAATGTTTGATGTATGTGTACTTTACAATAATCTAAATATGTTTTAAATTTGATAAATTTCAATTTTAGATCAGATTTATATAAACTAAATCCAATTGGACATAGAAAATAGTAGATACACTTGGCGTTTATAAGACCATACCTAAACAAATTAAACCAGACCAGACAAGATTAGAAAATTTGAGTTACACTAAAAACATTCAAGTCTATCATGAGATCTAGTGCATGTTTAGTAGGCATAAGTTTAATTCCTAGCTTCCAGACTACCTCAGACCGTTGAAAGGTTCACATAACAAAATGACGCGTTTATTTAGACAATAATTAAATAAGGTGGGTCAAGTACATTTTGATAAATATTTTAATAGGTATAAAATATAATGGGTTTATTAGTATTGATAATTGTGATACTATAAATGTATTATTTAAGATTGTTAATTATGTCCTAAAATGTAAATGAGAGCCTTTATATGGGACGTCCAAAAAGGAAAGTAAGAACCTTTCTGATGGGATGGAGGGAGTATTATTTAAAAAGTCTCTAAAAATTTCTAGTTATACATTTGGAAAGACAATTTTAGAATATTTTTTCAAAACAAAAAAAAACTTTTTTAAGAAGTTATATATACGTATACTGAGTAGCATTTGAGAAAGCTGTAATTTTTAACATTAATTAGTCACAACAACTAGTATACCAAACAGAACTAAATAAAATAACTTTTTAACAAACATCTGTCACTTTTTTCTGTTAATCAAGATCTTTTCAATCACCAAAAGCTAACAATTATTTCAATGATCACAAAAGTATCTTCTCAGCTAATTATGTCAAACATACCCCTAACATGTTTAAATTTGCACTACAAAAAAACCAGAGGATTGACACGGATTTGGAATGGATTTGTAAATTATTTCATGTCAAATATCTCGTGTCAAAGTGTTTTTAGTCCAAATTTGACTTATCCGTGCCAAATCTTCTATGAAATTTGGCCTGCCCAAAAACTCGGTCAAACTCATATTTTTTTTATTGTAGTGTTGGTCTGATTTCGAATAGCAAATAGTGATAAAACATGAGTAATATTGGGGAATCAGTTCCTCATGTCTTCCAAAATTTCCATGTTTTACCAGTCCCGGAAATATTAGGACACACCAGTTTATAAAAACCCCATGCAGCGAACTTCCTACAGCCGCCCGCGCCATTCTCATCTTTACTCTGCGTCCAGCAACCATGGAAGACGCATTCAGAAAAGACCCACTGCAAATGCTTCCCCTAGAGATGAGCCGCCATATGTTTTCATGGTTGCCGGTGAAGTGCCTTTTCAGATGCATGTCGGTCAGCAAAGAATGGCAGGCCTTCCTTAATGCATGGCATCAAAAACATCCGTAACGGAAAACTGCAACTTCTCGTCATCTCCTCCCGTCAAGATAACGGCAGCGAAAAGAGATTCAGAGTGAGGTCAATAAACCCCGATCTCAGCCTTCAATGGGTTTCCTCGTCTCTATTCACCACCAACGGTCAGGACTTCAAGTTCTTTGATCAATTTCAACCACGCATTATGGATTCATGCAAAGAGCTTGTTCTTGTTTGGGCTGGAACAAAGATCCTAGTGTGGAACCCACTTACGAGGTGGTTTAGAATTGTGTTCGGTCTTATGTTTATCCAAAGGTCCCTATCGGTCGCAATAATAAGATTGCTTATTTTGATCCCGTGAATGATGTGTTCAAAATATTGCCCTCTCCTGAACCGTGTCATCGCGAAGAAGATGACTGGATAGTTGGCATGGGAATTGTAAATGATTGCTTTTGTCTGCCTCGTTTGGATAGCGAGACGCAGACGGTTCAGATTTTGGCTATGAAAGAATATGGAAATGGAGAGTCTTGGTTCAGAGCATTCGACATCTCTTTGTCCAAATTTGGTTGTGATGGTGATGATTTGTGGTCATTCACTTTTTTCTCTATGGAAAAGAATGGAAAAGTTTTCATGAAATACCGTATGTATGACGAGAACCCTTGTCTATGATCCGGCTAGAGAAGATGTTTTCACCGTTGAGAGTCTTTTACCGGATTCAGAGACTAATCATGATATGTGCTTCTATGCACAAAGTTTTGCATCCTCATATGACCAACTAAGTTAGAGATAGATCAGATAGATACATTATAGTGAGCATATCTGATGGTCAATAGATGCATCATATACTACATGCTTCTTTTGTTGTGTTATCTATCAATAAAATTGAAATAATTGTGATTCCCAAAGTTGAGAACGATAGTTGGGATACACAAAATTGAATACAAGAATTAAGATTAAAAAGGTTGAGAATACATGCAGGAGTATTTTGTTAATCTTGGGGTGATCCACTCATCTAAATAGGTAGAATGGCTTTTCTGATTGTGCTTATTAGTTTGAGTTTAGCTTCATTCTCAAATCTAAAGGTACCCTCATGTGATCTTTTTTGTTTCATTCATCTTTTGCCAAATTCGGGGGATTCGAATATACGTTATATTTAGCATGGATCATACCCAGTTTTGTATAATTAACCCGACTAGGCTTTGTTTTTTTCAGAGAAAAAAGTACTACTTCGTTTTATATTATATACTGTATAAACCAAAAAATGGCAGGATCTGGATGCTCAATCTACATTGAAGCCATCAATTCAATTACAATGAAGGATGCGATAAACATTTTGTTGTGTTCGTAGTTCGTACCATATGATTATTTTGAGTGAGATTTCAGGATAGTACCATTCTGAAACATTTAAAAAGCATTTAATTAAATTAAAGCTAGTACCGATTTAGAAGTTGTTCTCTTTGTCTTACCGATTTAGAATTTATTCTTATTACTTATTGCTTATTTTTATTTTATTCAGATCAGATAAGATCAGAAAAATTCAGATCAGATCAGAAAGATACGGATCAGATTAGAAAGGTTCATATAAGATTAGATCAAAAGCATTCAGATCAGACCAAATCAAAAACATTCCAATCAGATCTGAAACATTCGGATCAGATAAAAAAAGTGATTTATCACTTTTATCATCATCATCATCACCACCACCATCATCATCATCATCATACAATATCAACTTGCTATTGATGAACCATAAAGTGTAATGCCATGGATTAATAGACAAAAAATGAGTTTAATTGAATACATTATGGGCCGAATACAATTGTGCCACAAATACTTGTTCAACATTTTTTCCCAGTTGCACTTGGGCCCATTCGTTCATGAAAAGAATACCAAATGCAAACATGACTATTATGTTTAGGTTTTGGAAGAGGTTTAATTTGGAAAAAGGATCAACAATGTTTTGATCCGTAGGAACGGCATATTTGCACATCACCCCTCTTGATAATCTCTCTCATCAGTTGACTGTGTCTAAGTTTGTGTCTTGAGCATTAGCCTTGTCTTGATTCCCTTGCCTATGTTGGGACTACATTTGTATAGTAGTATAAGACTATTGGACTTGCAATGGTAGGAATGGTAGGAAGTTCAGTAATGAACTTCTTCATGCAAATTGCTTCTTTTGCTTCTGTTTTTGAATTAACAATTGAACTTAGTTCAGAACCTTTCCCATTAACAACTCCTCCATTTAGGAAAAAACACATTTCTCGACTATGAGTGAGAACCGTCAACATTTGACTGGAACCCAACATCAGTATAAGCTCTCAACTCCATATATACCAATAACACATCCATATATGATTGGATTACCTCCATATATACCAATAACACATCTTTAGTTCTTTGTAAGTACATCAGAATGTTCTTTACATGGATTTCACTATGATTGGATTAATATGGAATGGTTGCACTAATGGTGTGAACTACATTAGGTTGATGTGTAAGCAATCTTACTCATATAGACCTTTTTAGAGTCTTGCATACTGCACCTACATAATACCTTGTCCGTGTAGCTATTTTGACAAAGCTGAGTCCATCTTGTTTCTCTATCTTTATAGAGTTTGATTCCCATACTATATAAGCAGCATCACCTAATTAAGTATTTCATCTCAAAACAATTGTTTAGCCAAGATTTGACAGAGCTTAACATGGGAACATTATTCCCAATGGGTATGTTATCCACATACAGGACAAGGAGGACTAGTGCACTTCCACCAACCTTCTTGTAAACGCAAGGTTCTTCATGTTTAGTGAAATAAAATTTTGTCATCTCTTCATCAAAATGAATATTCCGACTTTAAGAAGTTTGCATGAGTCCAGAAATGGACCTACAAAGCTTGCATACATTGTTAGCATTTTTGGAGTAACATAACCTTCAGGTTGTATCATGTACACATTCTCTTTATGGTTTCCATTTAGGAAAGAAGTTTTGACATCCTTTTGTCATATTTCATGGTCATAATTTGTAACAACTACTAACACAATCCAATGAGACATAAGCATAACAACTAGAGAAAATGTTTCTTCATAATCAATACCCTAAACTAGTCGTCTATAACCCTTAGTTACAAAGGAGCTTTGTAGAATTCCACATTGCCATCCTTGTCAAGTTTCTTTTTAAAAATCCATATAGATTGGTTCTACAACCTTTGTGTGTTCAACCATATTCCCTACTTTCTCTTTCCATGGATTATAACTCTATAACTCAAATTCCATGGATTTTCGTCATTTATCAAAGTATATGATGTTTATTGCATCTCCAAATGTCAATGGCTACTCCTTGTAACTCAAATAATATGGATTGTACCCTTGTAGAGGGTACGTCTAGGAGGGGCTACTCTTTGTGATATTAGGCTCAAGCGCTCAATAACACAAGTAGTGGTAGATATGAACACTGATGGAGTATATGGTCCAGTGACCCTCGACCCACAGACTCTTACTTCTCCTGCTCAGGTCCATCAAGCCCAATGAGCACACAAAGCCCAAGACACAGCGGCCCAAGCGTTAAGAAGCCCACGGTGCACATATGAGTGCCTTCGACCCTATGGTCGAGGGCTCCAAATCTCACAGGACAGCCAGATTTGAGCATACAAAACTACTGGATGAAAACGGCAGAAAATGGTAGCCTTCGGCTACTAGGTGCCCTCGGCACACACATGCCTTCGGCACAGAAGTAGCCTTCGGCCATATGATCCAGGCCGAAGGGTCTACGCCCCTCGAAGATTCCCTTTGGTGACATGCGAATGCCGGTGTCACCCCAATTGAGGTGACCCCTCGGCCGTTAGATTGTTGACACGTGTACTCTCATCGCATTTATGGCTGTTATAAATAGCATCCCTTATTCTCCTTGTAAAAGATGCTGAGATCATTTAATACATTTGACTCTCTTACTTGTTTGCTATGACTTCTCTCTAGGTTATTCCTCGAATAACCCCTCAGATAAGTTACGCCCGGGTACACTGTCCATCAAACACCAAAAGAAGACACAATTATTCTTTTATATGGATAGAGCTTAAGTGATAGATATTATGACTAGCTTATCTACTCCATTATTTGTTGCTCTGGTCTAGTCTGAGCTGGACTGATAATGTCTTGTCACTATGTATTTTATAACTATGAAAGTTTGGTTTGGTCTGATCTATTTAAATCTGGTGTGATCTGTTTAAATCTGATCTGATCTGGTTTGTTTAAGTCTGATCTGAAATTGAAAACAATCCAAATAAAAACATCAAAAGTGATAATATTATTGTACCTCCTACAATGATAGAACTTCTAGAGCCTTAAATGTTTATAATGCATCGTGTTGCAATTTGCAAACCACTCTGTATTGAATGGAGTGCTTTAATTTGGACTTTTCTTAAAAATTTATCACCTATAGTTGTGTTTTGTGCAAAGAGAAGTGATTCATGAATGAAGACTAGACCAAATAATTAACTTTCCCCGTTGCAAGGTTTCGAGCTAACTACAGAATTAGCTTACTTACTACGGAGTACTTATTAGTCTTAATGTCTTATGATTCGGAGGATTCCGGAGGAGGAGGTGTTGTGGCCCCCAACTTCCACATTCAACGACTAAGTGCCATCTTCATGTGAGTTCTAGTTCTTTAGCCTCTTAAAGATTACTAGAAGTCCAATGTTGGTCTTCGACCTTAAGAGAAAGATCGGTATATCCAAGATCATAACCGGGGGAAGTTTAGGAGAGATCGGGAAACCTAGCAGCTGCCGGTCGGGGCGGGGATAAGCTTGTTAAGAAGCAATCTTATGATTCTTATCCCCCAAAAAAACCAACCCTATAAGAAAGAGCACCACTTAGCTGTTCGATCATTCTTTGGGTTTGTCCTCCTTATTGTGAAATAATTTAAGATAAACATTTTGGAGCGAACTAAAATGACAAAAATCACAAAATGCCACAAAGTATAAGGATGAAGACAGTTATACTTTTAATAACATCAACCGTCCAAAAACTTGACAGATAGACAAAAGTAATCTAAAATTTGGACATGTTCAAAGGGAAAGAATCCAAAAGAATTTAGCTTTAATAACAAGAGACCCAAAAATATTCAGTCCTCATTCTTGACTTGCACTGTTGCACACTTGTAGGGTGTGAATTGAAGCATTTTAAATGCATACAAACCATTCATAGGCTATCATTGGGGACTCTACCATAATACATTTAGATACACCATTACACCATACAAATCATTTTTGTAAACTAATTACTACTCTTTAATTGTTCCGCAGATATTTTATTCTTTGTGTTTCTCACAGTACACCTCCCTCATGGTATTCTGTAATGTTTGTATTCACATTTACAAATTTTGTTTTTCCTATCAAGAAAATTTTGAGGGAGAATGGTGGCTGAAATTTACAACAATCTCCTTCACTTGAGAGAGAATCCATGCTGCATCTGATTAGGTATGATGATGCAGAGTCCTATCTGCCATCTCTTTGCTCTTCGAGTATGAACGAATTTTGCCGAGTTAACTCATAGTTCCCATCTCTAGGCCGTTCGTTCTCGCAGTTTGGAGTTGGCCCGTCCGCTTTTGAACAGAGGAAAAAGAAAGAAGATGTGTATATGGACACATGCCACAAACTGCAGCCAATATTATAAAAAATAGATTATGAGAGTGAAAGATGACCAAGATAGGGGTGGACCTGGTCACATTCCAATTACAGGCCCGCCGGTTCCTCTTAAGGCAGGAAGCGGAACTGGAACAGTAATACCGTCCAGTTCTAGGTCAGGTAGAACCGTTCAGTTGTTACCCAGTTTCTTAGGTCGATCCGGTCCTATTTTGGAGGAATCGGAGTCGGGGCGGTTTGGACAACTACGCAGTACCAGTTCAGTTTTGAACTATGAAAACGACTCCTTGCCAGGACAAAAAAACAACGGTTCAGAACCGCAACTAGGTCCATCCCTATAGCGGGGTGGGTGGGAATGGTGTAGCATATCATTTAATTTAATGAAAAAAAATTGCATGCCATGAAAGGGTTATCGGATCAAGAATATTCTCTAAATAGGAGTGAAACAAACCACAATTTATCAATTATGAGTGTCATTGTTTCCTTCCCTAAATATGACCCATTCACTCCTATTTTGGAAAGTTTTAATTGGTTTATTCTTTTAATAGGAGTAAATAAGTCTTATTCAGGGAAGAAAACATACTTAGTCCTATTTTAGAGTTTTGTCTATGTTTTAATCTATGTTTTATACATAGCACTTCACTGTTTTCACTTAAAGGGTACTTTAGTAAATTCTGTAGCAGACCCAAATTTGCAAACCCTTTCCCTAACCCTTTCACTAGCTGTAGCTTTATTGTATTGTGTTTGTTATATCTGACCTGTGCCAAATCCAGTAGCTTTCACTGGTTTCAAGCTTCCAGCTTATCGCAGCCATTGCCAATGCAGTAAAGCCAGCAAGTAAAAAGCCCCAGCGAAATCGCTTCAAGAGTGTCTTGATGAGATTAAGAACCCATGTTTTTAGGCCTTCCCACCTGCAAACAATATATCTAAGCTTGGTGCAGGTATTAAAACATGTATGAAAAATATTCTTTTTTCGACCTAGCCACATGACTATTTTCTGATGTATCCGAGGCTGGCCTACATTGTCTTCTCCCACCGATTCATGACTAAACCCTATTTGGGCAAGCCTACCATCAATTTAAGACTTGGGGGTGACATCTAAAAGGCCAACCTAATCATTGTAATACCTTATATGTTAGTTTGTACTCCCTCCGTTCCCAAAAATACTTCCCACTTTCCTTTTTGGACCGTTCCCAAAAATTCTTCCCACTTTCCCTTTTTGGACAATTTGTGTGGCTCACATTCATTTTACCTTTTTCTCACACAACCACAACCACACATTTCCACTTTATTCCACTTTCTTAATAGGCGTGCCAATTCAAACCGGGAAGAATTTTTGGGAACGGAGGGAGTATTTTTTAGGTATTTGTTTGATGTGACAACAAATTTTCATAAAGAAACACAGCAAGGCCAGTTTGATGGATGATTTAATACCTTTGAATCAGATTCAAGCAGACTTGTGTTGAAAAGGAAAAAGAAAGCATCTTGTGACGGGTAGATAACTCGATCAAGAACCCGATTAGAAGACCTGCAGCCCCTATGGCCACCACGATTATAATGTTTGAGGACCTGAAAGAAGAATCAACGGGGTTAGAAACCCAACCACACTGGTTCAAGAATTAAAAAAAAAAATCAAACAAGAAACCTGGTTGGGCCAGTTTCAGCCATAAGGGCAGTAAGGATTGCGACGACGGTGTGTATTGTCCTCTTTGAGATTTCACTTATAGTAGCCAAGTAAACAAAAGTGCTGACAACAGCCATGAATGAAAGCCAGAAATCCAAGAACTGGGAGCACACATTACTTCATAAATTAGCACATAATTCATTGAATTCTTCCATTTCGGGGGTCTATTTCAGAGGGAATTGGAGTTCGCACCCCACTCATTCGCATCTCAAATTATATATAATAACATTTGCACCCAAATACAACTATGTAAAATTATGTGATCCAATCCACCTTTATTTTAAAAGAATTATGCAAAATTGGTGTTTGAACCTATCTTTGTTTCCTTTTTTTACAGTCAGCTTGAAAGTCTAACCACTTTTTATTTTTCAATTATAATGTCTCAACACTTGGTGGCACTCATGTATCTCCGTACTAAAGGGATTGTAACGTTTACTCTCATTGTGAATATGGTGTCCACTATATGCTTATATATCATTCATATCCTCTAATACATATGAGATGTATTTAAACCGCAAAAATATAAATGAAGATGTGCACAAAAATATTATAACTTTTGCAAGATAACAACGTATATCAAGAAGATGACATGGATGACGCATAAGCATTTAGAGAACCCCTCTTTCATGTAAAAGTAGAGGTGGCATTCCATTTTGCAAAGGAAACACTTATCAGTATATCTTTTACGCGTAGAGATGCAAAAAAAAATCATCAAACTGATTTTGTATTAATGTTTTTCCTGGGGGGGGAGAGAAAATGCAGCAAAGTTCTTATAGTTATGTGATTACCTGTAAGACGTGAAAAGTTAATGCGCACCACGTGCCCACATCACATGCATGATACAAACCACTTGAAATTCCACTTGATGTGAAAAGAACCCATTCAGCAAATGCCTGAAAAGAAAAGAAAGGCCAAAAACCAAATAAAAATTAAGACCGTTGAAACAAAGAATGATAAAGAATCTTAAGGTGCTAACTGGGTTAGCCAATATCACCTTATGACGGAGAGACCAATAAGCAGGAAGCAAAGCTGCAGCATTTGACACAATAAGAGAAACTGATTGCCAAACATGTCCTACATGTTTCAGCATGTTACCTTTATAAGACCCGTAATAGAGTGTAAGGTTAACTAGAGATTAGGGAAGGAAGCCTATTAAGGATACAAAGGAAGCCTATGTCCCTATATGCAAAGAAAATCAATGAGTTTAAAGTTTAAACAGATCAAAATGTGAAAGATGCATGCAAACGAAGAAGAAATGTCTTACATGATAAGGAAGCTATTACAGAATACAAGGAAACTAATAAGTATGATACTACATTTCCTATGTCATTATCTTTTGGGGAGTAAATATTAATGATTTGAAAAAGGGGGTGCCAAATCCAATTTAGATGAAATAGTGATGCCAATTGCCCCATAGTTTTTTCCCAAGTAAACCAATCCATTGCATCATACTAAAGATGTGTTCCTGATGGGGGGGGGGGGGGTATTTTTTACAAAACTATGTAAATTACATGTGATTTATAATAATAAATTAAAGATAGGACATTGAGTTTCTGCAAATCATCATTTCACATATGTAGTATCTTATTTTGGAAAATCATCAAGTTAAAACAATATCTCCTTAAAATATCCCCTCCCCTCTTCATATCCCAAGGGTATGTTTGTGAGGGGGTTTTGGAGGGGAGCAGCTGTGTTTTTATTTTTAAATTATGAAAAAAATATATGGTTGGTGGTAATGAATTTCAAGATAAAATGATAAACCACTACTTTCTCTGAATGAAAAAATAATCTCTCCAAAAAAATGCCAGCCACCATACATTAAACAAACAAAGACCAAACAAAAACTAATCTGCTGTGGAAAAATAGAGACATACCTACAGGGGAGACAAGTTCAACACTACAGTCAAAGCCTCCATGATTGCGGTCACAAGCACAGTAACTGAAACACATAGACTATAGCAGCATAAGAGCTTACAAACATTCAAGATAATTAAGGCTTCACGTGGTAGCCAAATGTGACTTATTCTGCTTATCAACAGAATAAGTAGCTTTTGAGTTTTGACTTATTCGGCTGAAACTACCAAATGTTTAAATACTTTGGCTTTCTTGAGAAAAAACAAATTCAGCCATTTCAGCCAAATAGACTTGCCAAACATGCCCTGAATGAATTATTTTTTAAGATTTAGGTGAGATTATTTTAAACCTGTACAATGTTAGCCCACTCTCATCCACAAGAGATTGGCATGTTCCATGAGAAGAACACTTTTTAGGGCATCTATCCAGTGAGATTGACATGAAAGTTTGATGAACCGAACTAAGGTTATTTGTGTTTGGATGTCTCAACCCAAAACTCCAAGTCCCTCCTTTTACATATAAGATGTAAAAACTAACTCTACTTTTACTTGCATCATATATTTTAAAAAACATGGAGCCATTGCTGTTACTCGTTCTGTTTGTGTAGAAGTAATCCCAGCTTCCGAGAGAAGGCAGGCCACCATGTTTGGCATATACTTCATACCCAATAGTTGAGTCTGATGTGAGACAAATGTGAATATTTCCTCCGGAGGCATCAGAGGGGATGTCCACTAGGAAAAAGGTCCAAACATAACCATGGTTCTCTCCACTGGAGGTGTTGGTCAATAGAGGTTCCAAAGGGAAATTGGCAGAATCCGATGATACTTTTTCACTGATTGGTAGATAATGCGACTCAAATGGTACATTTGGATTTTTCCGCAAAACCGTCTGCAAATAAGCATTTTCAGAATGTAAGTTATACCTTACATATTTATGCCTATCATGTTTCATAAAAACTCAATAAAAGATTATCAGCATAAATTTGGTTGTCATCCCTGCAAATATTATGTTATTCTGTTTAGGATATAATGACAAGTACGGAGTACATGACAAAATAATATAATGGACAAAAATGTGAATTTTAATGAGCAGTGAGCATGGTTGAATTTCTGTTGTGAGTCAGTGAATAAGTTGTTGTTCAATTTTACACTACTGATGACCATGCTGGGAACCTCATAGCGACCACGTAGTCATATTTTTGTCCATACGTTCTATTTTAGTGATAATTTAGGGAAAACCCCTTACCTATGTTGTGTTAATGTTCTTTTACTCCTTGTAATTAACGTTGTTTTCTTTTCAGGCCCTATTAGTTTTTTAAAAAACTTGCATTGCTCACAAAACTCCATCCTCGCATTCTTATGTCACAAAACTCCATTTATGCCGAGATTCTAAACTATGGAAGATATGGGAAATGTGGAGTATAAATTAAAGATTATAACTCAACCTGAAGCATGTACCTTTCCCAGGTACAGTTCAGTCCAGCCTTATTCACTGGACACTGAAATATTTCTGATCTCAATGATAAACAAGTGCTTGCATTCGCGTCCTGCACTATTGGTTGAGCAGTAATATACCAACGACCAATTTTGGGTGAGAGAATTACCAAAGGGCCATCAGTTATATCACCAGAGTAGTCATGCAAAGTTGTTGATGGCAATGCTCTATACCTAAGATAAACCATAACAGGTATATGATTGTCATTTCTGGTGCTATTTGCAAACTGTGACTGTTTGGATTTAACGTTTAATGCCCTAACAATCACCCTTTCTGTGATACCCAAAACATCGAATGAGTAGTAGGCACTGGACTCCCAATACCCATAACACCTCTCTTCATCAACACCATTGCAAGATATCACATTTCCCGCCAAATTATCTTTTAAACCGATTGCAGGAGGGGTATAAACATCCATGCATGAAATTGGAGTAACAGATTGATTGCAGAATGGGCCAGACATGGTTGGAGTTGTGCAACCTTCCACGGTTATGTTCCCACTGAAAGAATATGCTGAGCCTCGATTAATCTGTAGCCATGATGAGTAAAAAATCAAAGTCAAATGCTTAAGCTTTCCTAAATATAATTTCTATATCTGTTTTAGAATTTGTACGATGAATAGTTAAAAATGAGAAAACAAATTACCATTTTTGACTGCGTCCGCATAGGTCCGACGCCATAAAAGAGGCCTATATACCATAGACCTGAAGGCATCTGTTGAATAATATTCCATCGATTTTATTTAAATTGCTAAAGACAAAAACACTGCTCATTACATAATAATGGTGCATAAAATTCGAAACCAACCTGTTCATTTGTTAATTTAAAAGATATAGTCTTCTGTATTGGATAGCACTTCTCAACTAGTTCGAGATCTTGTACGAACGACCGATTAGAGGCGAAGTTTAACACTGAAGAAGAATTGCAGTATAATTATAAGTTAAAGTGGTTCGAAAAGGATTACCTGAATAAAAATACTATTTACCACTTCAAGGATTTTACAGGTCTGTTTGGAACACGGAAAAGAGTAGGGGAAAAACAGGAAATGAAATTGGAAAGAAAGAAAACTTGAGGAAAAGTATAAGATAAGGCAAACCTCAATAAATCTATCTAAAATATTTGTTCAAACTAGGATTTATTTATCATATAAATACTACATCAACATTACAAATTTACAACAACACTACCCCAGTGACGCAAAGGCTCCCGCATACAATGCGGAGGTAGAAATAACACCCTAGAGGAAAATTAGGAAGTAAAGAAAATGCGGGAGAAGATAAAAGATAGGTTATAGTTCATGAATTTATTTTAGATGGCTGTTCACGCTCATAGCTCATTTTATTAGTTAATGGTTATTATATAGACAAAAATCTATAAAAATGTACAGGAAAAAAATGAATTCAAATTTCATTTTCTATGTTTGTAAGGCAAAGCCAAACATGAGAAATTAACTCCCTTGATATCTTTCCCCATTGACCCCTTCACTAACATTTTCTCTTATCTAAACATACCCTTAGAGTCTATGCATCAGGAAATGAGTGTGCACTGAATGAGAAAAGGAAAAAGAAATAAAATAGAAGAACACCTCACAAAATCTTATGCATCACAGAACTACATTCACAAGAATGAAAAACGTAAAGTAATTCCAGTCTATTAATTGAGTTCTCTATATGGTCAAGGAAGCTACACTTAAGTTCACAAAATGCTGGTCTTCTTGTACCTAGTCCTGAAGCAGAAACATTGTAGACATCGGGCAGAGGGGGGCTTCCTTCTCGGAAGCATATAATTGGGAATAAACTTTGAGGTGATTTTATAATCCTCTGGAGGTCCTGAAAACATTAATAAATATATAATGGGGTAAAACGGGTTTAAGAGATTGAGCAAAGGTACTTACAATATCAACATCTGATTCTAGAATTATGTCAACGGAAGAGAACCACAGTGGCAAATCCACTGAAACGTACAAATAAAGAGAATTAGACCTTATTCAACTTCACCAATGCGTATAAAAGCAGTTATAGCTTATGCTTCATATATGTGAATAGCATTCAAAGAAAACTTTTGATTATTACTTTTTCCTAATCCAAGAGATGGATTTGAAGATGAAAGTGAAAGAGTAAGCCAAAAAATATGAGTGCTCCTGCACTATACGGCTTAGGGCCTTAGGCACATTTCACAAGTTCATAACAAATTTCCACTTCCCACCAGTTTTTTCTTTCCTTCTTATGTTATGATATTTCTATGCTTGTTTGGGACTAGATCAATAGAAGGTGAATGGAAAAAATGCCAAGATATACATAGAAATATCAAATCTGAGTGAAAAGATTGAAACTTTAAATATTATTAAATTTAATATTCTTATATAGTAGAAATGTTTAAATAAGAAGAGTTTGAAGGTTTGAACAAACAGAAAAACTTAATAAATTGAGTTTACAGAAATTTTAAAATCTGCTGAATTTTCTTTGGATGAGATAATTGTTAAATCTGGTAAACTTTCTGTAAGGAAAACGGTTCTGTAATATCTGTTTCGGCCAAATAAGCAAGTCAAATCTACTTAGTCTGCAAAAAAACATAGTAAGCCGGTTATGGCTACCAAACAGAGCTAAAATCAAAGTTTGAAACGTCACTGCGTTCTTAACAGGAAGAAACAACCCAAAGAACAAAAGACAATCTTGTATATGTTATATTTATTTATCACCAATTACAAACATACAAGAAATCCCAAATCACCCCAGATAAAAGCAAGTGGAAAAAAATGTACCTCTAATATAGCGCCAATCATAAGGTTTTAGCGCAGTTGTAGCGTATTTGAAGCTGGAAAGAGTGACGCTGCCACCGTGTACTTGTCCGTACGAAAAACAGCCTCGGCAAACAACATAGTACAGAGTGAGTAATAGTGAAAGACGGGTATTCGGATCAGAATGACCGGGAGTGAGGTTTTTGGACATTGGTTCTCAGTGAATCCTAAAAATTTCCTCCTTTCAGTGAAGTACAGCAATATTTCACTAGTAGCCTGCTTTCCTTTTTTATTCGCCCAAGTTTTTCTTTTTGAAGGAAAATTCGCCCAAGATTTTTATGCTTCCTTGGTTCTTCATTTCAAAAAATATATACTGCCTAGTGCCTACTTCTTATTCCCTACTTTTTTTTTGGAGTACAGAGTATAGGTAAAAAAAAATAGGGAGCATCCGTAAAAAGTAAAAAAAAAAACATCTTTTCACTCGGAAAAGGGAGTTAAATGAAAAAATAAGGAGAAAACTGTTATGCTTCAATCTAACAAAAAAAGATATAAATTGGACTATAATCACAATCTGACATATAGGGAGTGGAGCTCCGTTCCCGGTACTTGCAGATAGTTGCCGGGATTCAAACTCGGGCCCTAACTCTTGTGGCACTCCCTCGCCACCAGTTGAGCTACGTCCACCGGTACTATGATAACGTTGGGAAATGATGATGTGATGCTATTGAGTTTTTGTGGTTCATATTGAAATAATAAAGTAAGAATAATATAAGTACGATTTAGAATCACATAAATTTTAGCAAATTTGATATGAGACCATCTAAATAGAAGGACCAAAAAAGAAAGACAGGAAAACCTTAGCAGGATGGGGAAAAGTATTTTTTTGTCCCATATAACTTTATCACTTTCTTTTTTAACCTTTGAATTTTTAGTTTTTCTAGCCCATTTGGTAGTAGCCAAAGCGACTGTATCGGTTCATTTTGATGAAATTTATGAAGTTTTGGTTATGTGGTTGTATTGGCTGATTCTGCTGATTTGTGAGAAATAATAATTTAAAATACATTTTATTAATAAAATAAAGAAACATTTATATAAAAATAGCTAAAATGATTCTTTACAGTAATTTCAGCCAATACAGCCAGAAAAGTAACTATAACCTTACTTTGCTTATTACTTCGTATTACACAATTCAGTCCGTAAACCCAAAAGTAACGTGTTTGGTAAAAAAGTTGGCTTATAAGCCTGAAAAACCAAAAATCATGGCTACCAAACGAGCACTTTATTATTTCTTTTCCTCTACACAAAAATATCAATCACATAGTTTTTACTTTATTATTTTCCATTATAGTCAAACTTGATAAAGTTTTGTAAAACGTAGGGAGCAATTAGCTTCTATTGTAAAATATAAAAAGACTATATGGGCACAATAGGTAATAAATTATAGGAAAAATTGAAAAGAATAATCTCAAATTTCGCTGGTCTTCTCATAATAATTTCACCTTTAGATAGTCCCATAATAATCCCACCTTTGCACCTCATTTTCTTTCATTGGACCCTAACCATGTTTTTTACTCTTTTTTTGAAAATCATATAAATAATCTCACCTTTAACTTTTCTATTATATATTTATAAATGTGAGATTATTTATATAAGATTTTCAAATAAAGGTAGAAACTTGGTCAGGGTCTAATGAAAGAAGATGAGGTGCAAAGGTGAGATTATTCTGGGATTATCTAAAGATGAGATTATTATGAGAAGACCAGTGAAAAGTGAGATTATTCTTGTCAATTTTTCCTAAATTATACTATCGTGGTTCTTAAATAAGTAAAACATTTCACTTATCAAACTTGTCAATGACCAACTTGAAAAAAATTATTTTAATTACTTTCATATTTTTATTTAGTGTATTGGTAAAATATACTTCGTATTTTATGTATAATTTTTTCATAACTAAAAAAATTAATAAATGGTTATAGGTATAACTTACTCGTATTAATTCACTCAATTTGAATGTCCTAAAATTAATTCACTCAATTCGAAAACAAATTAATATGAATGTATAATGTTTTGTTTTGTTTTCATCAGATTAAACTTCCATAATTATAAATACACCCTGCCCAGACCACTGAAAACATCCTGCTACATCGTACTCCGTATTTAAAAGAGTAATTGAGAACTGCTTAGAAACGAATCCCGATTTGCCAGGAAAATGCGAAGAAGGATGACACAGACATGCTTTATTGGTTCAACTCCTTCTAGACTAGATTGACTGGCCATCATCACCAAATATCTGAACAGTCTCGCCATAGCTTTCAGCAACCAAAAGTCTCCAGCCGCCGCGCAGACACGGATATACATACAATTCACGTAATTTCTCTAACTTACATTAATAAATAGATAGTGTATAAGCGACAAACGTTTAAAGCAAGCACGCTGAATCAACTAGCTGTAACTTGTATATTGTTTTTTCCGAGCGAATCAAGTGCAGGTTTATACACCGTGATCCGACCCGGATTGTTGGGGAAGAATGGCGAACGACCAGTACATGCACAAAATGCAGGCTCGGCAGAGCTATCGCAACCACTGGCACACCGATCTCATGAATGCCACTTTGGCAGATCCTCTCTGTGAGTTAATTTACGAGCTCTTAGGAAATGTGTTTCATTTTGCTTAGTTTTAGTTCTATGAATTACTCCGTATGGTATTGTGATCTATTTTGTAGCTAATGCTTTCGGTTTCTGGATTTTGCAGATTGCTGCTTCTCTGTTTGCTGGTGAGTTTTTTGTAAACTAATATTCTGGCTACTGCTTTTGTTGATTATGAATATGTAATGTGCACTGTGTACACAAGGCTACCCGAAAAGAAGACTGAATGCACTCTCTCGGTCTCTCCCTCATTGAAAGAACACTAATTTCACTTTAAATAACCTTTTCTTTAGTACAGAAACACATATGGGTATGTTTTGAAATGCGCGGGGTTAAGGATGTAGTATTTTTTAGTGAATCTGAAAACATTGAAGTTCATTTCACCATATATATCAGTGTAATGTATAAGTAAACTCATATGGTTCAGCTTTTTATTTGCTATGTTGGGATTTTTATTTTGTAGTTGGTTGATGTCTTATGATTGGATTTTATTTGCAATATGTGTGTGAGTTGTGGTTTCGAATGAGAATGACATATTATAAAAGAAGTGAGAAGTGTGCATTGGGTTTGAGATGTAAAAGCTATAAAAATCTTTAAATGTCAATAATGCAGAGACTTTTATCAATAATACAAAGCATTTTTGTTATTAAACCATTTTCTACACCATGAACAGTGTGCTACTCAAAACACAATAGTGCACATTGATAAACCAAAAGTTATCATTCGCACCTTCACATGCTAAGTGTCATGCTCACAAGAATCTCTCTCTCTTGTGGATCTATGTTCTATAGTTTTTTATTTAAATAAATTATAAAAAAGAGAGATAATGCTCTACCGTTTATTAAGATCTGCGAAGCTAACAACATAACAAAATTGATGTGCACTTTGGAAAAGCTCTTATATTTCATATGTCGATTTTTTATTTTTAACCGTGAAAGACTATGTTAGTTTTAAATTATCGAATGGAATAGGGGGTTTTATCAAAGATTTCTTGATGGTATACCTAACAGTTTATAATGATCAGTGCTCCATGTGCTTCATACCTGCTACGCAAGAGAGCTCTTTACAATGACATGTCTAGGTAATGCCCTCATTTTCACAGTAGAGTTAAAGAAGTTCTCTGAAAAGCATAAATTGGTTTCTTTTTTCCAGAAAAAGAGAAGCCATTGTCTGATATTGTTTTGTTCAACACTATAACAACAGATATACATGTTGTGGGGGGTATATGCCTTGCAGCGGCCGTTGTGGAGAAAGTCATTGCCCTGAACTTTGTCTTTGCACTGAGGTATGTCCGTCTATCGTTTTGTGGCTTCGATCTATTGCACTGAGATATCCTTTTATTCATATAATGATCTGTGCACTGTTTTTTATGAATAGGTATTTTGTTGCTTTGCGAATTCAGTTGCCTCTACACGCTTCATTTTACAAGATGAATTCAACATACAGACGACACAGTGTGATAATTGCATAATCGTAATCTCTCTCTCTCTCTTTATTCGCATAATTGTGTCTTATATGGTACAAGTCTTATACTACGGTTGTGATTGTTGAATGAGTCGTTAGGAATAAATTACCTAAAATGTTTTTTTTTAATCTGAGGATTTAATATCTTAAACAAGTACTTAAGGCTCTTACTCAATGCTGACCAACACTGATATCTAAAATATCACTGATGAAGTGTCATTTATCTTTATTGCATCCAGTTTGGAAAACTATGCAACTTCTGCACTTGGTTTATATCATCTATAAATCCTGCTAATACAGTGAAAATAGAGTGGTATTAAGAAATTATATTTAGTAAGTTGTCCAAATCCTTAATTAGGATTACTTTTACATTATCGTTTGGTAAGAGTAATTTACTCCGTAGTGTTTTAGACATTGTGCTCTTCATTAGATTAGTCAGTGTATACCCTGAGACTCAACAATTACTCCACAATTGCCATACAAATATACAATTTCACATTGTACACATGATGAGTGTACAATACCCTATTCTGACCGTGCACCTGAACTCTAGAAAAGTTTCAGCCTTTAGAAAATCATGAAGGTTGTTGCAAAGGCAACATGGTCATGTCAACTTTCTATTCCTAAAAAAGAATAATGATGTGGTGCTTTTTCTGGAATGTGAAAAAATATTGGTCCTATCCAAGGAGATTTCCCATAGTATTTGGTAGACAATCTTATTGACAGGGCTTATAGTACAAAAGGTAGGGGACTGAACTGGCTTTGGTTTGATTTTCATGTCGTTTTTTATGTTTGTTGTATGCATCTTCTTCATTAATCATTTATTTACCTTGCTTCCTCATGTACTGCATTAGGGATTCATGTTCTGCCTACAGCAGCTGGCATGCATATGTAGCTGTATAGCTTGCATTGTTGGAAGTGAAGAACTTAATAATCTATCTCAGATGTTGAATTGTTTATCAGACACTGTTTACTGCTCGTAAGTGACCCGCCCCCAATACATACTCTTTTCTGCTTGTCCATTGTGAAGACACCACTTCCTTCTTAATTACTTATGTTATCTGTTTCTTTTCCATTGCAGGGTTTGCTCCTGTATGCAGGTATGCTGTATCACTTTTTGCATGTGCGGAATGGAGTGTTGTTTTCTCTCCCATTTCCATCACAGCCTGGGGGTTTCTGAAAACATATTTCAAGCAAACAAATTACTTTTTCTATGTATTTGGATTGGAAAGTAGTTCTTTCTCATGCCAGTTTTAAGGGTGTTCTAAAAAGTTGGGGTGAGCACTTCGGTTTAGTTTAACCTGAGCCAACACTGAAGTGCGGCAAGTGCCACCCCTACTAAAAAGAGTTAGGTGCTACGTAGTGAGCATACTGGGACCTTGTACCTAGTAGAGTTTGGGTGGGTAAATCAAATAACAGATACGACTACGTGGGGGCAATTAAAATAAAAGTATAGGAGACCCCAAAGAAGGGTTGTGACTACAGAGGAGGACTAGTCGGGTCTAATTAGTGACAAGGTCAGTCCTAGGGGGTTGGAAACAAGGAATGTGCCCAAGGTTCATGGAAAAATCATTGAATTAAATCCCAAAATTTTGTCATGTCCTAGACTCAAACACAGATAAGTGTCAATAAGTTTTAAAATGTGTTTTGGGAAAAAAAGCGTTAGATTTATTAAGTTAGTGATGTAATAAGCTAATCCTGCGTGAGCGATTACGAAGTAAGCAGCTTAGACAAATGATTGAAAAAAAAATCAGATATAATCTCATCCATAGACAGAATACAAGTTCAGGCTTGTTCACAGTCAGGGTTTTTTTGAAGATAGAAGTTAAGATTTCATCACTTCTAATATCAAGTCCAAAACCCTTATGGGAACTGAGAGGTTTGAATGTTTTCTTGCTGGGGTATTATACAGACACAGCACAAAGTTGAAATGGATAAAAGAGATGGCAAATTTGGAGGACCACAAGCACCAATGGCAGTTCCTCCTGTTCAACATATGTCTCGTATACATCAGCCCCTCCCTCCTCCAGCAGGATCTGGACAGCCACCCCCCGCTTACCCGCCCCAACAGCAGGGATATGCTTACCCGCCGCCACCTGGACAGGGCTATAGTTACCAACAACCAGGACATGGCTATGGGTATCCTCCTCCACCACCACCAGGTCAGGGCTATGCCTACACGTCAACACCTCCGACCCAAGGATACCCATTGCCGAATTATCCCCCGCCTGCCATGTAACTTAACACATCAGTGAAACTACATTTTTTTGTGCAAAAACGAAGATTCATCCTTATTTTCATAATAAAAAGATGTCCCGTTTCTTTCTTGTACATACTACGTATCAAATAGCAACAATTTTCAGGCCATGTGAGAAAACTAATAATATCTTATTAATTTACGAGTTTCTACAAACAGCTTACAGTAATGCTTTTATATGTTTCAAATGATTAACTTTGGAATAGGTTGATTTCTATATTTGGTGTTATCTTTATGTAGAAGCAATGTGACTGAAAGTGTGATGAATAAAAAAGAAAAGGTCAAATTCTTCGGTAGCAAATTTTGCCGAACTAATGGATCCAAAATAAAATAGTCTTTCCGATCCCAAAAAGAGCGAGTATTGTTTTGATTGCAGCTTGTTTTGGCCTAAAAAGAGTGATTTTCCACATTTTAGAGTAGGGGGTCAAATAAAAAGAGGTGTTTCCGTGCAAAGTGCGAACTAGGGCTGGACTCGGGCGGGGCGGCCCGACCCGGGACCGAACCGGCCCGGTCACTGTTTGGCCCGGCCCGGCCCGTGGCCCGGTGGGTCCACCGGTTCAGTTTGGCCCGGCCCGGGTGCTGGGCGGTCCGGGCTCGGGCCCAGGTTTTGGTGAATCGGGCCCGGTCCGGGCCGGATTTTAATTTTTTTTTTTTGAATTTTTTTTAAGTTTTAGGTTGGATTAGGTATTTTGGGCCATTTGAGGTGGTTTGGGGTGGTTTGGGGTTGAGGGGGAGGGGTAGGGGATTAAATAGGAGAACAAAAAAAAATTGGGCCGGTTCGGCCCGGTTTGGCCCGGAACCGGAACCGGCCACCGGCGGTTCGGGCTCGGGCCTCCCCTTTCCTTGCCCGAGGCCAGGCCGGGCCCAGGCCCGAATTGGGCCCGAACCGGCTCGAGTCCAGCCCTAGTGCGAACGGTTACTTTTTCCACACCGCGTTGCACTTTTGCACGTTGTTGTTGCGCTTTTTCGTGGTGGCAAACAATATCATTTTATTTATCGCACTTTTAATCAAATTTAGTGCAGGCTCATTTTGAGCCATTTTCAGTTGTCCCCCATCCCTTCCGGCAACCTCTTTACTCTAGGTAAGATATACTCCAAACTTTTTGTACTGTACATGTATTTCGGGAAAGAATAACTCAAATGAAGTGTTTGATTAAACAAGGTTTGAATAAATGGAAATTTCAATTTATATTTCCAGAGTAAAAACAATATTATATTTCAAAATAGATGTAATATATTTCTCTCCTAAATAGAAATAATTAATGGTATTGTATGTTGAAATTGTATTGTCATCTTTTGATTTATGCCTGTTTGTGCATCAGGCATCTCTTCGCATCAAGATCCAACACTAAGCCAGCTTCCATATTTGTTATGACCACCTTTAGTGGATTAAGTACGACCATTGCCCGAGGTGTTGTTGTGTTCAGTTCTTCTCTAATTTGATACTCAAGGAGGTCCAAACGTATCAGGCTGTGGTCACTTTTGGTGATCCCAATTCCACGCACAAAATCATTTTTTTTTGGATGAAATGTAAATATATATTAACACCCAGAAAAACTATACATCACATGTTCTAGATCTCCTAAAACCTCCCCCACCCCACATAATGTGTGGGTGAAAGGAGGTTTTTATTCGATCTATTCAATGCCAAAAACCCGGCTCATCAAGAAGTTCAAAAAAATACATCAGTGCTGCAAATGCATGCACACAGATCAGAGGCTAAATTCTAAGGAAAGTACAAAAGGTGCCAGTAAAACAAACACCATAATATCAAAGATCATGCTACATGCCGCGGCATCCATAATGTCCATGCCGCGTCGTATCAAGTGTCAAGCTGTGGCAT
This sequence comes from Cuscuta epithymum, assembly GCA_945859915.1. NCBI lineage: Eukaryota > Viridiplantae > Streptophyta > Magnoliopsida > Solanales > Convolvulaceae > Cuscuta > Cuscuta epithymum. Next base: position 1,665,616 of record CAMAPF010000075.1, on the reverse strand, counting down.
CCATAATGTCCATGCATCGGCGCTCCAAGCAAACATGTAGCGGTCAAACCAAAAACCGCGGCCTCCATAATATCCAATCTCCGGCCTTCTACTCAGAATGTGATCAAGTCATGCGGGTATAAATTGGAAAGTATTTTATACACCACATGCTTGACTTTTGCAATGACTTCCTCTTCCTTCACGTCCTTTTCATCAAATCGGTTGGCATTTCTAGCGTGCCAAAGGTAGTAAACCGCGGCACCAAACGCAATCCGAACAGCCTTCCCTTTGATCTTTGAACCCTTATGATCCTTAAAAATCCATTTCACAGAGCTGCATAGCGTGGTCATCTCTCGATTCATCCCCAACCATTCCTTAATTTTTTCCCAGACCCTACAGGTGTAATGACAACGAAAAAATAGGTGTGGTATTGTTTCCAATCCACCCTTGCACAGGTCACAACGATTAACAATATGGAGGTAACCAAGGCTATCCTGCGTAGGTAACCGGTTCCTCATAGCAAGCCAAGCGTTGAATGAGAACTTCGGAGGGATATAAGACTTCCAAATGACCACGCACAAAATCATTAATTGCACTTGGAGTCACACCCCTACGACGCAAACCAGCCAGGGTCATCAGACGAGGATCATCCCATCCATCAACCCACTTTTCAGTTACAAGACGGTTTAACTTAAAGAAATTATCCAAAACAGGACTAAAACATTGACTAAACTCCAAAATAGGAGTATAAGTTTATTTATCCCTAAATAGGACTCCAGATTACATTTTTGCCCTTTCCCTAATTAAATCTGACATCACCGCCTCCGACATATTAGAAATTAGCAATCTGGGGACTAAGAGGTGTTCTCTCCTTCCTCATCAGAGACCTCAGGTCATGATCTACAAGTTCTCCAGCGGTTTTCTAGTCTTCCATTGCCGCCGCCGCCACTCATCGGTACCACAACCGTATCTGCTGCTCGTTGGTACACTAGCCATAGCAACCGCCAGTCTTCTCCATCTCCGCCAGCCTTCTACAATTTTACCCATGGAATCAAGTAATTTCTCCTTCTCTTCTCTTCTCTTCTCTTCTCTTCTCTTCTCTTCTCTTCTCTTCTCTTCTCCTCTCTTCTCTTCTCTTCTCCTCTCTTCTCCTCTCTTTCGTTTCCTTGTTGGCCGTACTCTGTTTTTGTCTCTTGGGATTCAATTAGATCTGATAAATTGGATGGCAATTAAATAAGGTTAGTTGGAGGGGATGAGAATTGAACAAGGTTGGAGTGTTCGAACTTTTTTTATTGGATTTTTAATTTATTTTTTATTTTAGAATTTGAAAATTTCATAACTATTTAAAATTGAATTGAAAAATGTCACAAATACATTAAAATGACAAGGTCACCTTGAAGTTAAAATATAAGAAATGTCATGTTTTTGCCCGTTTGACAAAATAGTGTCATTTAAAAATAATGCTACTTTTATGGTATTGCATTTGTTATGATGACAGTTTTGACCTGCTCAAAAATGACATGTTGTAACAAATGTATTGTCATCTTTCTATTCCAAAATGCTAACATTATTTTAACATCACAGTAAACAAGATATCATTTTTTACAAATTGACATGTTTATTTTTTATATGACATTTAAGGATAGGTTGAATGTTAAAAAATGACATACTTCTGTTTTTGTTCAGGTAGAAACATGACATTCTCAATATGACATTTTCAAATATTGTAATGACATAAAATTGACAAAAGATCTGCCCTCCAGTGACTTTGTGCAGACCTCCCTGAGGAATGCCACTTGATATGAGAGAATGTCATGTTTTTATATGAAACTTCCATCATCATGGAATTTTCAGAAATAATATTGTTAAAAATGACAAAATTTGGCAATCCAGTTAAAACATGTCATTAAAATATTGACATCTTGATATAATATAATGACATAAAAGTGACATTTTTTCTAATAACAAGAATTTATGGCCTTTTCATAAACATATCTAATCAAAAACCAAAAAAAGTAATAAAAACCCAAATCCAAATATTTCTGATCATGACCGTTTGTTGAATTGACGTTTTTATCTCAAGTTGTCATATCCAAAGCAGTATTTTGATTTATAATCTAAAATAGTAAATGAATTAACAATAAACAAATTGAAAAATGAAGAAACAAGGATCTGGAAAAAGAAGATGAGAAGAACATGAGGAAGAAGAACGAAGAAGAAGAAAGAAGGAGAAGGAAGAAGAATGGAAAGAGGAAAAAGAGATCACCTGGACGGTGCGCTGCAATGGATTTTCTACCGGACCTGTCGATCAGATGTATGCAGCAATATTATCGTCAATTCTAGTCTGCCGGTTAAGTACTGGATCGATAATCATTAAGGGTATTTTTGTCCTATTAGGTAATTTGTAGTCCTAGTTTTGCAATTTAAACATAGGAGTCCTATTTTTGCATTTGTTCCAAGTTTTAGTCCTATTAGGTTAATTCTCTCTTTAACTTACGCTTCGACATCACATTGTTAGTAATATTCAAACGTGAGTACTCCCATACAAAGGGTTTGTAGAGGCCTAGAGCATCCGATAACCAGTAATATGAAGCACGACGGGTCTCAAATTCAAGAGTACACAGCGAATGAGTTACATTTTCAAGAGAATCGACTATGCAATGGGCGAAATCATAACTTGGGTATATGCATTTATCCCCAGCATGTGGGTGTGGAGTGAAGTTGATACGATAAGCAATCAAGTCATACATGTTCCCATTATCGCTTTGCATATCCTGTTTCATCCATAGTGTGAATTCGCCCTCTTTCCTCATGCCATGCTTCATTTCATCAAACAGTCTTAAAGAGTCTTCAATAGGCCGGTCCCTCGAAGGGCTGTTCTCTTTTACCTCTTCAGGTGTCTGGTCATCAACTTAAGCATGACCATTTTGTATCAATGCCACTGCAAGCTCATAAAGTTCTTGAAAATAGTCACTAGTGTAAGTAATCTTAAAGGGTTCCCATCCCATCTATCTAACAATTTCTTCAATATGATCAATATACTCTTTCTTTTCAGCTTCCGGGTTGGTGTCATCATACCTCAAATAGCAATGTTGGAAAAATGGTTTTACAAATTAATATTATGGTCATTAATATTATTTGGAAAAACCATTCTGAAATGAATGAGAAATTGTTCCCCGAAAGATAAGCGTGAAATTATATTTAACCCGCTCACAATGCCGCCGTAAGTCGGCTGGCTCGGGTCGGGTCGGGTTCGGGACCGGGATCGGTCAAACAGTCCTCTTAAAGACTATATATATTTTTGTTCCGTTTTTTGGATTAATCTCTTTGCAGGAGAGGCATGACTCTTCAAATTGAAAGAAAGGTCATCACCTTTCATTCAATAGGTGCCCTTTGGGTTAGAGTTTCCTGGCCAAAAACTCTATAAATACCCAATGAAGTTTGCACAAGAGGAATCCGTAGATTGCTATCAAAAAAATACTCTCTCATTCGCCCTTCTTACTCATCCGAAAAATCCTTGCATCTTTGAGTTCGCCGGAGTCCCGTCAACGGGAACGAATCCGTTCTATCCTGGGAGACATTTGCTACGTTAGTCGGGCAAAATCGTCTTAAGGAGACAACGCCATTGTTGGGCTCGGATTTACTGCGTATGCATTTTCCTCCTTACTCATTGTTTCTATTTCTATTTTCCATGTTATTAATTGAACACGTAGATAACAACTTAAGACGATCTTTTTTTCTTGTTCTGCGTGTTCGTTGATACTATTGTGTTCGTAAATTTATTAATAACCGTTTTAGACTTCCTAGTCGCATGATTCAGTACACTTGGTATATGTTTACGTGTCCTGTGTAAATTTACGTCATTCTATTGTTCGTTGTTTAATACCTTTTGAAAATTTCCTGCTTCCTATATGTCTGCATATTAGTGCATGAGAATTCTTTTGCCCACATACACCTTGTAATTGTTTCTAATTCGCATAGGCGCATTATAGTAATAGTTTAAATTATTTCGATACATGAGCAACTTCAACTTTTGTCTGCATATACGTGTTTCAGACTTTTAGTTAACATTCATGCATATACATGTTTAAATTCACATGCAAAGCACTATAGCAGATTTTGAATGATTTTCTATTTGTCAATTCGTTTACGAGACTCATATCTTTCGTCACTAATGCTCTGCAGTTTTATCATCACTAATTGATCATCCTGTTCAATTATATTTACTTCGTTTATACACCTTTAAAAAGCAATTATTAAATTTTAATTTGTGTATATTTTTGTTAATCTACATAATTCCAATTTTCTGTTTTCTATAAACAGAATGAGTAACGAAACAAACATCACTTTACCCAAAGCAAATCCGCTCACCGCCTTTCCGGTCAGTTCATCTCATGGGGAGAAACCGGCTAAATTCAACGGCCATGACTTTAAGCGTTGGCAACAAAAAATGTTATTTTATTTGACAACGTTGAATTTGGCCAAGTGTCTCTCCGAGAATCAACCTCTCTTAGAGGAAGGTGAGACTGATTTGGAGAAGGTATCAGCGGTTGATGCTTGGAGGCATTCTGATTTCTTGTGTAGAAACTATCTTTTGAACGGACTTGATGACTCCTTGTATTGTGTTTATGCTGATATCAAAACAGCAAAAGAATTGTGGGAATCACTTGAGAAAAAATACAAGACCGAGGATGCCGGCAAAAAGAAATTTATTGTCGGGCATTTTTTGGACTTTAAAATGGTTGACCACAAATCGGTTGTTTCTCAAGTTGAAGAGTTCCAACTTATCCTTCATGAAATTCACGCTGAGGGTATGTCCCTTAGTGAGTCTTTCCAAGTGGCGGTGGTAATTGAAAAATTACCTCCCAATTGGAAAGATTTCAAGAATTACTTGAAGCATAAGCGTAAGGAAATGTCCCTAGAGGAGCTCATTGTCCGTTTAAGGATAGAGGAGGATAACCGCAAATCCGAGCACAAGGCTGGACGATCAAATTCCATGGAGGCTAAAGCGAACATGGTGGAAGCGGGATCCAAGAAAGGGAAGAAGAGAAAGCACAATGACGAAGGAACAAGTGGAGGGAAACCTTCGTCAAAGAAGTTCAAAGGAAAGTGCTATAATTGTGGCAAGCCCGGTCACCGTGCTAAGGACTGTCGTGCTCCTAAGAAGAAGAAGACCGGACAAGTCAATATTGTGGACGACCTCTCTGATGACATGGGTGAAATGAACCTATGTGCCGTGATATCTCAATGCAATTTAGTGGGAAACACTAAAGAATGATGCATTGACACTGGAGCTACCCGACATATTTGTGCTAACAAGTGGATGTTCACCGATTATCAACCCGTTGATAACGAGGAACAACTATTTATGGGTAACTCTTCTACATCCAAAGCAGAAGGTCGCGGCAAAGTTGTCCTTAAAATGACCAGTGGGAAAACTCTAACTTTGAACGATGTGCTACATGTCCCTGACATACGCAAGAATCTGGTTTCGGGCTCCCTCCTTAGCAAAAATGGTTTCAAGCTTGTCTTTGTGGCTGATAAATTTGTACTTACAAAGAATGATGTGTTTGTAGGGAAGGGCTATCTCAATGATGGTCTCTTCAAAATGAATGTACTTACCGTTGTACCCAAACTTGTTAATAATAATAAAGTGGGTTCTTCTTACTTGGTTGAGTCTTCTTCTATTTGGCACGCTAGATTAGGACATGTCAATTATGATACTTTGCGTAGATTAATGCATTTAGAATTGCTTCCTAAATGTCATATTGATCCTAATCACAAGTGTGAAATTTGTGTTGAAGCAAAAATGGCTAGAAAACCTTTTCACTCTATTACTAGAGAAACTGAACCACTAGATCTCATACACACAGATCTTTGTGATCTCAAGTATGAAGAAACTAGAGGGGGGAAAAGGTATTTCATTTCCTTCATTGATGATAGCACAAGATATTGCTATCTGTATTTGCTACATAGCAAAGATGAAGCTGTTAATGCTTTTAAGCATTATAAAGCTGAAGTTGAAAATCAACTTGGGAGGAAGATTAAAGTGTTAAGGAGTGATAGGGGTGGTGAATATGAGTATCCCTTTGATCCAATCTGCTCGGAAAGTGGAATAATTCATCAAACTACTGCTCCTTATACACCTCAATCTAATGGAATCGCCGAGAGGAAAAATAGAACATTAAAGGACATGGTTAATGCCATGTTAGTTAGCTCTCGTGCTCCGAACAACTTGTGGGGGGATGCTGTCTTAGCCGCCAACTACATTCTAAATAGAATGCCCCACAAGAAAACACACAAGATTCCATATGAGTTATGGAAAGAGAAAAAACCAAGTTTTAATTACTTGAAAGTGTGGGGATGTCTAGCTAAAGTAGCTATTCCCAAACCTAAGAGGACAAAACTTGGACCAAAGACCATTGATTGTGTCTTTGTTGGTTATGCACAAAATAGTAGTGCATATCGTTTCCTTGTCCACAAATCCCATAACATGGATATATTGGCTGATACTTTTATAGAATCTAGAGACGCTACATTCTTTGAGAATGTATTCCCTTTTAAGGGAGATTGTGAAGTTGTCTCCTCCGACATGGATGTTTTCATTCCAACCCATGTTGAAGAAACAAACTCACATTAGAGGCCGTTTGATTCTATAAAAGATAACAACGAAATAACGCAGGAAGGTGAAGTGGGACGCAGCAAAAGGGCTCGAAAATCGAAAGATTTTGGACCAGAATTTGTTGTGTACCTTCTAGACGATGAGCCTCAAACCTATAAAGAAGTCATGTCTTCACCGGACGCTGTACAATGGCAAGAGGCTATCAAAAGTGAAATTGATTCCATCATGTCTAACCACGTCTGGAAAGTGGTAGACTTGCCTCCTGGATCTAAACCTCTAGGATGCAAATGGATCTTCAAAAAGAAAAGGAGAACTGATGGAACAATTGAAAAGTACAAAGCTCGATTGGTTGCCAAAGGATACAACCAAAAAGGAGAATTTGACTACTTTGATGTCTACTCACCGGTCACAAGAATAACTTCAATTCGAACGTTATTAGCAATAGCTGCATTGAAGGGTTTGGAAATCCATCAAATGGATGTAAAAACTGCATTCTTGAACGGTGACTTAGAGGAAGAGATTTACATGCAACAACCTGAAGGTTTTGTTGTCCCCGGACAAGAAAGAAAGGTTTGTCGCTTAGTAAAATCTCTTTATGGGTTAAAACAAGCCCCCAAACAATGGCATGATAAATTTGACAGTGTAATGCTATCAAATGGATTTAAGATCAACGAGGCTGACAAGTGCGTGTACGTGAAAGGCAATCAAAATGACTACGTCATAGTGTGTCTATACGTAGATGATATGCTCATTTTTGGTAGTAATAGTAATTTGATAAAGGTTACCAAAAGTATGTTGGCCAGGAGATTTGAAATGAAGGATCTCGGTGTTGCTGATGTGATTCTAGGAATTAAAATCATCAGAACACCTGAAGGGTTGATATTATCTCAATCACACTACATTGAGAAAATGCTTTAGAGATTCAAGAAGTATGATATCAAACCCATGAGAACTCCTTTTGATTCCAGTGTTCACCTCAAAAAAACAGAGGAGAAAATGTGTCACAAGATGACTATCCTCGGGTCATAGGATGTTTAACATATGTCATGAATGGAACACGACCCGATATAGCTCAAGCTGTGAATAAGCTAAGCCGGTTTTCTGTAGATCCCGGTAGAGAACACTGGAAAGCACTTATAAGGCTGCTTGGGTATTTGATGTACACCAAAGACTATGGTTTACATTTTCAAAAATATCCAGCCGTGCTAGAGGGATATACCGATGCAAATTGGATATCCGATTCCAAGGATACAAAATCAACAAGTGGATATGTGTTTACCCTTGGAAGTGGTGCTGTGTCGTGGAAATCTTCCAAACAAACATGTATTGCAAGATCTACCATGGAAGCTGAATTCATTGCCTTAGATAAGGCTGGAGAAGAAGCTGAATGGTTGAGAGAGTTTTTGGAAGATCTTCCTTGTTGGGAAAAGCCTGTCCCTCCAATATCCATTCATTGTGATAGTCAAGCTGCAATTGGAAGGGCAAGGAATGCAGTTTATAATGGTAAGTCTAGACACATCCGTCGTAGACATAATACCGTTAGAAAACTAATTAAAAATGGGATCATCTCTCTTGACTATGTTAAGTCGAAAGAAAATATTGCGGATCCGCTAACCAAACCTCTACCGAGAGAGTTGGTCGAAACGTCAAGGAGAGCGATGGGCCTACGGCCAATGATCCAATAAAAAGTCCATGGGGAAACCCTACCTATTATTGAGAGTGCCTCATAATTAGGTTCAAAGGGAAAACACAACTGTGGACTGGCTCGGGCGGTACTAGCCAAGATATAGTACACTCATGTCATGAGCACTTAGGGTAAGTTACGCTTTTAATGATCTCTATATCTCGATAAGTTCAAGTAAGGTATGACATGATACCTTCCATAGAGATCACCTATGCTGGTGGAAGAAGGCCGCTTCTATGAGAGTCTATGGCACGAGATAAATTCTCCGGTGCACGATATACTCTTGAAAACACTAGCTGAACCAGGAGGTGTTCAAGGCCGAAACGAACACAAACGTGAGAACCAAAGATGCACTCGGGGCTCTGTGTGTTATTCATTGTCTAGGTTTACGCTAAGGCTGACAGTTCAAGGCAGAAATGGTCACTGATTGGCCGGTAAATCCGATGGATATACACTAAGGTAGGTTCAAAGTTTCACGACTACCTAACCCTATGCAGAGTTCCCATCTTCCCATGTCAAATTCCAATATGTTTCCTGTCTTTAAGCCAATTTCCCATTCATGTGGGGGGATTGTTGGAAAAATGGTTTTACAAATTAATATTATGGTCATTAATATTATTTGGAAAAACCATTCTGAAATGAATGAGAAATTGTTCCCCGAAAGATAAGCGTGAAATTATATTTAACCCGCTCACAATGCCGCCGTAAGTCGGCTGGCTCGGGTCGGGTCGGGTTCGGGACCGGGATCGGTCAAACAGTCCTCTTAAAGACTATATATTTTTGTTCCGTTTTTTGGATTAATCTCTTTGCAGGAGAGGCATGACTCTTCAAATTGAAAGAAAGGTCATCACCTTTCATTCAATAGGTGCCCTTTGGGTTAGAGTTTCCTGGCCAAAAACTCTATAAATACCCAATGAAGTTTGCACAAGAGGAATCCGTAGATTGCTATCAAAAAAAATACTCTCTCATTCGCCCTTCTTACTCATCCGAAAAATCCTTGCATCTTTGAGTTCGCCGGAGTCCCGTCAACGGGAACGAATCCGTTCTATCCTGGGAGACATTTGCTACGTTAGTCGGGCAAAATCGTCTTAAGGAGACAACGCCATTGTTGGGCTCGGATTTACTGCGTATGCATTTTCCTCCTTACTCATTGTTTCTATTTCTATTTTCCATGTTATTAATTGAACACGTAGATAACAAGCAACACCCACCTCGTTCTTAACTTCTTACCCGTGCACTGCTCCCACCCGGTTTCTAATTAACGGTATGTACAACTCTTTTTCTTACTATTCCAAACCTTACTTCAATGATTTTCAATCTTCTTCATCTAAATTTATGAACCTTCCTAGGCGATGTTTTACATCAAAACCGGCTTCTTCCTCCATCGCATCCTCTTCCTCCTCAGCAGCTTCCTGGACTCTCTTAAAATCTAACCCCGACGAAGATGCCGCCAGGAAATTTCACCTGGCCGTGGAAGGAGGGGCTCCAAGTTCGGGTTCCTTTGACGGCGCCGACGGCGCTCCACAGGGAAGACAGCTTCATAGGGCTGGCAATATCACTCGCACCCGCGGATATCCGGTCAACCCGAACCGAAAATATTGATGAAAACCCGAAGAAGTATGGATGAAAAATGGATGACGGGTGGATTGAAAGACGGGTTGGATCGGGTGTGGATGAACACTCATCCAACCAATCACCCGCGTCAACCGCTCCATTCACCCACACCCGTTGACCCGTATACACACACACATACACACACATACATATATATAATGATATCTATTTAATAATATAGAATAGAGATCAAATACAAAGTCTTCTTAATTTACAAAGTACAAACTCATCATGACCGTCCGATGAGTTGATCCAAAGGACATAAAGGCAAGGTGGCATTTTTGTAATAAAACTCAACTTTTTAGGGTGCAACTCGTTGCACCTTAATGTGCAACTGCTATTTTTATGACTTTATAATGTGCAATACTTTGAACCTCAATATGCAATGCAAATAACGTCAAGGTGCATCGTACAAATATTTGCACAATAAGCACACTTTGTACTTGATCTTTCCCCTAATAATATATATATATATATATATATATATATATATATATATATATATATTAATAATAGTTAATATTAATAGATATGTTATACGGAGTAGCATTGTAGCGACTAAAATAGGAGTCCAGCCCAACCATATCATTGGCAGTGAATTAATGATTGTAATATTCTTAATTGCTCAAGTTTTTGTTGTTATTTTTCAATGAATTCTTATTTTTCATGGTTTCTCTTTTTAGTTTATTCATTTTATCTTTTAAGTTTGACTATTTATATTCACCCGTTAATCACCCGATCCACCCGATAACCCGTTCATGATGGATGGGTTGGATGTGGATGTAATTTTTAATGGATGATGGATGGGTGAGTGGACTATGAAAAATTAACGAGTGGACGACGGATGAGCCTTCACCCGGTAGAAATCCGACCCGCTGTCACCCCTACAGCTTCACTGAAGATGACTAATTGATAGTTTGGAATACATGTTTTTCAGAGGGCCTGTGTATTTGTTCTCGAATCAAATCAGTCTGTATTTAATTATTCTGGGGTGTTTGGATGAGTGAAGGAGTGAAGGAACAGAATCAGTTCCAAACACCTCCTCTGTATTCTTTACTTATATTTTTTATGATTTTGAGTTTATATGTACTACCTTCGTCCCTTTTATATTGGGACGGAAAAGGGTGGCACGAGTTTTAAGAAAAGTGAGTTTGTGTAGTTGATATTAATGGATAAAGTAAGAATAAAGTAAGAATGATTTTGAGTCACACAAACTTTACCAAATATGGTAATATCGTATGAGACAATTTAAGTGAGAAAATATAAATGGGACGGAGGGATTAATTGTTTTTTGTATTCATTTTTTGCATCTTGGTATGTGTCTGAACTTCGTGGCTCCTAATTTTGTTCTGTTCAAATGATCTGATTTTCAAGAATTAAAATTAAAATTGTGTCTTTATCAAGAGATTTCTAGTTGAAAGGTGTGAGAACCTGATCGGCAGTCTTAACGATTTCATAAACGGAGATGACGACATGTGGGGTATGAAGTTTTCACATATGTGATGGCTTTCAAGAAGTCTTAAGGGTAAATATGTAAAATTAATTAATTTGGATTGTGTTTAGTAAAAAAGGGGCTGTATTTAGAACTAACCTTGATAGGGTGGATCTGATTTCTGATTAAGGAAAATATTGAGGGAAGGCCTGGCCCTAAGCCCAATTCTTCCCTATAAAACTCAATGGAGCCTTTTGACCCAAAGACTTAGGCCTATCAGCTGTAAGCCTCAACCTTTCCGGTTCGGGTTGGTCACCAACTGAAATCTCCCTATGTCTTAGCACGGACGCGGCCAGGATTCTATTATAGGGGGTCTACCTTTATTCTTAAATAGATACAACATGTAAAATTTTACATTGTTCGTGTGTTATACTCTGAAGTCGTTTTATTTATTAATGTATTTAAAATTTTATTTTTAAAAAAAATTGTTAAATTCCTCTAATTTTAAAATGTTCAAAGTCCGAATTATTTTATGCCGGTACATAAAATTTTGTGTACATTATCTGACACATAATCTCATTTAAATTTTGATTTTTTAAATTCCTCTAATTCCCATTTTAAAAAAACTCTACTTTGAATTTTGTACTTATTTTTTTACAAAATCCCTCTACAATCTAATACATTATTGATCACCAAAATTGTGTGTTGATAAACGTGAAAATGAAAACGTTACAACTAAAAAAAACTAAAATGAAAGATGGAACTGATGAAAGTATATTTCAGTTCTAAACTTTGATTTGCGATGAGAGAGAACAAGTTTTCCAGTCATATGTACCATTGTATCGATGTATCGAAACAAATAGATTTGACATAAAATTTGGCTAACAATGAGAGGGATCGAACTATCGAAGAAGACCCTCTTGCAAATATTTTTTTTTTTTTTTTTGCGCAAACCCTCTTGCAAATATTAAGAGCTTCATGTTACCCTCTAGTCTCTGTTCCCATCTGAGCCCCTCAATCAGGAATAACCTACTACCCCTTTCATGGCACCCACATCCGAAAAACTCCTAATTAACTTATATGATTATCTCCTAACTTTCAATGGAACTCTTCCGTCTATTCTTCTTTTTCTTGTATTTCTTATTTTGTGTTTCTATTTTTCACATAGGAAACAGGTTGGAGGAAAAAAAATCCAAGAGGGGAGATGGACTTTATTAGAAATCGAAACAGAAAAACAAATAGTGTCACATTAGTAGCAACACAAGCTGACAAGCGTGTACCTAAAAATTGGCTACTCGTGTACACTTCTTATATCCACCCTGATACTCACTACTCTGAGAGGCTAATTTTTTATTTGTGAATCCTGTCAACGGACAAAACAGACATGTTTTTATTTTTGAAGAAGTCCACATTGTCAATATGTGGGTACAAACAGAATTTTCCAAGATTTGGTAGATGACAATCTAAATCATTAATTTTGGATGGTTTTCACAACTTTGAGCATTAATTGGGACATTGGGAGTTTTTTTTAATTGAGTACTTAAACGTCACTTTTAATTATAATATAATGACCTATTTAGTACTTCGTATTTGACCACAAAATCTAATTAAAATGATGGTCCCAAGTTTTAAATCATTACTTAAAAAGTTCAATATGGCGAAATTTTAATTGAAAATTTTCAATATGGGACAGAAGGGCGCAAGTACTATTCGTTTTGAAAAATGCTAGAACACTTGTGTTCTTGACACAATTATAATTGATAACAAAGAAAAAGTGGAGCAAATTATAAAGAACTTCATACTCTGTATTAAAGGAAATGGATCAAAGAAGATTAAACTTTATTTGGAATCACCGTGGATTCCTATTATCAACATCTTTAGGTAAGAACACATTTAGAACCGTTTGAGTAAGGTAAAAATGTGGCTGAACTTTTGAAGTTGAAATTGCTTAATTATGAAAAATATATACTACCTATTTATAATTAAAATTAAAATATACAATACATGCTTGACTCACCCCCCCCCCCCCCCCTCCCTCCGTGTAGACGATGTAGTCCTGTAACTTCATGGTTGACACCAGGGGTGGAGCCAAGGAGGGGTCAGGGTGGTCAGCTGACCCCGCTGAAAGTTTGAGAATGTAGAACTCTGAATTACCTTCGATTTGATATATTATAGGTCTCGTAACTCATTTCGAGTAAAAAGTTATGGCTTCTGGAAAAATCAGCATCATCCGAACTTGAAATGAGCAAAATTTGATGTGTGATATGGATTATATTCTTAAATTTTAAAACAAAACACCTTATTCACTCGATAATTGTGTGAAGTTTTCAATGCAAGACATATATATCTACACAATAACTGAATATGTCTCATTAAACTAGCATTTATCTCGGTTACATATGAAATATTTAACTCACGTGTTGTTTAATAACGATTATCCATTTTGATACCGTATATAATTGAATTTCGACCCCCCTCACATGTTTTTCTGGCTCCGCCACTGGTTGACACCAGTCTTACCTAAGATAACGGCCCCAACCAGCTGCACCCCTTCCACAAATAAATCATGAAATGTTCAGAAAGGGATCATCTTTGTACTTTGAGTACAGAGGAAGCTCAAGGGCCTCCTCTGCAATTCTTCCATCCTCTCGAATCTTTGCAATCAAGCTCTCAAGCGATGAAAAATTAGCCTATCATGTCATTATAGGTGTTATAGATAATCTGCAAGTTAAAAATGCATTTGCAATATTATAAAGTCATGTAATTCTTAATATATACTACCTCAGGTCGTATATATCCGACAATAACAAGATGTAATTCTTCCCCATAGAAGTCCTCACTGAATTCATGTAGCAGCCATGGCTCCTGAAAGAACATCTTTTATTTTTAGATTTTCTTCTTTTGCTAAACAAAGGTATGTGTATACACTTATATATTACGTAGTACTTGGTAGAGTATGCATAGCGTTATACACTTATGCTCCGTAGTCCGTACTATTTAAATATGTATCACACTCACTATGGTCTTTTCGGTGTTATTGAAGTACGGGTTCCAACCAATGCTCATGACCATTTTGTATATACCACGAGTAGATAAACCAGCCCACCCAAAATAAACACCTGATGGATGTTCTGATAGCAGATCTGAGTAACCCTTGGTGGATAAATTAGCTGAAAATGTTATATTAATAACTTATCAGTAATGGTACTGTTTTCTACTCCGTTATAAGAAAATGTAGCATGGATTCTCTAATTCATCAGCTTTGACATTTCAGAGTACATAATTACATTGAAATGAATAAATCTCACTTTAGGCTCTCCCACTATAGTACCGAGTATTATTTCCGATTCTAATCGCTGACTCTAATTTCTTCCACCTATACTCCCCGGGTTTAAAAAATATTACACTTTTGTTCAAACATTAAGAGTATCCTCAAATGTAGTGTGATTAAAAATGTATATAGAAATGTTCAAAATGATGGATTTTTGAAAAAATATGAACTACAAATATCATACTTCAGCAACCAGGTACTTGAAGAAGAATTTATATTTAACTATCAAAAGTAAGAATGTCACTATAGGTCTATAGCTGAAGGACGAAATGCAAAATTCACCCTCAAAAAGTAGTACTTAAAAGTTTATGGCAATTATATACTTATATACGTAAAGACAAGTATTGCTTGAAAAATTTTAAAAAAAAATGATAAAGTACCAGTTGGGATACCAAGAACCTTTGATCCACGCCCAAAACCCCTAATGACGGGTCCACCAATTTGCCAAGTGTCTATTGGTAAAGTTCCTTCTACCCCTGCATTAAAGCTTTCCTGTCACATACACTGAAACATTACTTAATACGTAGTATATGCATAAACGTTTAGAGAAACTTACAATCTTGAAATGCAGGCAGGCCCCACTTTTCTGGATGCAAATCAAGAAGTGAATTGATAACCTCATCAGCTGAACTGTATAAATGGGACTGTTTAGGAAGGGATGGTACGGCAACCACTTCCATTCCAGCAGCCTTACCCGCAGTAATACCAGGTCTGACACAGACATCATTCTATTAGACAAACTAATACAGTAGTAGTTAAGTAGTTCACAAGCATAAAATTTTATTGCTGATTCTTCATCAAAATGTATTGGTGTTAGAGGTATGATTATTATAGTTTCGATTAACATAATCAACACTGAAAAAATGTGTGGCAAAATTTTACAACCCGGTCCTTTCTGTCGTAATCTCCGTGCAATAGAATAATGAGATGAAACTACAAAATACAAACCCGTCATCATCATAGGTTATTCCCACTTAAGGAAAAAATTCAAGGAAAGTCATATAATTCATATATTATATGCTGTATGTCAACTAATTTAGTGCTGACAAAAGCAATTACTTCAAAGCTTATAACTAATACGGAGTATGTTATTTGGTGTTAGGCACAAATATAATCCTAACATGCTGTTTTACATTAACTTGCATTATTATAGTTACATATTTGAGTACCTCAATAAATGTCTTACACTCCCACCCATTTAAAGAAGAAAACTAGGATACCATGTAGCTTGATCATCATATACTTACAATGAATCTTCAATGACAAGGCAACTGGACGGATTTACACCAAGCCGCTTTGCTGCTTCAAGAAAACTTGAACAAGAGGAGAACAAAAAATAGGACACCAGATGAGCATAAAATGATGTAAAGCATCTGAATAAGAAATATCAGATCATATACATTTCAGGATTTGGCTTTCCCGTTTTAACTTCATCACCCCCCACAATAGCAGAGAAGGACTCCCTCCAACCTATTGCAAGTAAATATACTCTAAAATAAGCAATTCCATTCGCATTCTTGATAACCCATATTTTCATTATTACATGACCACCTTATGTGACAGATAAGAAAAGGGCTTTGAATTTACACGGTTCAAGCATCAATTACCTTTATGATATGAAATTTTTGTCTCAATGTTTGACTTCGGAGAATTAGAAGCCAAAGCTATTAGCACACCATGACTCTTCAAATGATCAATCAATCGATAGGCACCTGGAAGAGCTTTAATATTGGACCACCTACAATTTAGTATTAACAAGCATAATTACAACCTACGTTCAACATTACTTGCCTCGCTGACTTATCACGTAGTAAAGTACTCAGATTTGACTTACGCTTTGAAAAAAATACTCTGTAATTACATATTATGGGATTGTATGTTAAAGATTATGGGACTGTATGTTAAAGTAGAAAGTGTACGTGAGATTTTTTTATAAAAAGTTATACGTCAATTTGTGAATTGTGATAGGTAAACTTTTGAGTTAATTATGATTCAGATTTCAGACTTTCTAGATAATCTGATGAACTTTATGCTCAGAGGCTGGAAACCTTCAAAAAAATACAAGCCTCAAAATAAAGCAAATTCATGTATGGTACCTCTCTGAAAACATTGGAGTAATTTGTGAAAGAAAATCTTCTTTAGTTAAGGGAATCTCATATTCTTCAACAACCACAGCCGCAGCTTCCGCAGGTGTCTTTCCTACTATTTTGTGAGCTTCTCTGCCATCCCATTGCTTTCCACAGTTAGCCAGAAACACTTTTAAGATATCCGTCACAATGCCATCTGTAAGAAAATCAAGCGAACGGGTGCTCATGAAGCAAAAGGAGAAGATAGCGAAATCTCAAGAAGTAAAGGGAATGATACTCCAGAAACATGTCCTACATCACTAAACCAAATCCAAAGTTATCAAAGATGTTAAGGTCGAGCGATGTAGATCATATAATATCCTGCAAGGAAATTGTTATTTATTTCTCATTGCATGGATTTCAAATCAGATTATGGGGGTGTTTGGATCCTCTTTTTTTAAACTGTTTATGCTCCTTCAGTAAGTAAAAGCAGAGGTTAGAGTGTTTGGGTAAAAGTGCGAAAGTACTTCTAAGTGCTCCAAATTGCTCCTAGAAGCAGTTTTTGAAAAGTTGGGGTAGACAAACTTCTCAAAACTGATTCTAATTCTACTTCTGCTTTCAAAAACGAAGCAAAATCAATTCTGAACACCCCTATACCCCTCTTACTCTGTTCATCCTACAAAATGATGTGTTATATCAAGGTTAGGCATGTTAATGGGTCAGAGCGGATAGTCCAAAACCCAGGCCCACCCTGTGACTCTACTGCATGGACCGGACCCATGACCAGCAACGAGAGTCATTAAATGGTGTCCAATGACCTGCACCATGCAAGGCGGTCCACCAGACTCGACCGAATCCAACTAGCTAGCTTATGTTATCTATGTGTGTGGCCATAACTCAAATTTACATAAAAACTTTTACCGAATTATATCATGGAGTATGAAAAAAGCATATGTAATCAAATAAACTAACAGGACAACAAAAAGTGTCAAAATTGAGAAATATCACCTAGACTTGAATGGTTAATTTATTTATTATCATAGATGACTATATGAAGTCCTAATACTACGTACAACGGTATAACAAAGGTGTTTGACAATTAACTATTCATCTAGCTCAAATATAAACATTATTATAATACAAGACTAAATAATTTATGAAATATTATACATTTATACACACATGTATATGTATATATAAATGCAAAAAAAGATGTTATGTATAAGCATATTTATAAAATACCAAGTAATTTAAAAAAATGTATTTGACCCTCCAATATTTATACATATTGGAGGGGCAAGCCGGGCGGCAGGGTCAATACTGATACCCTGACCCGCCCCTTCCTGTGCAGAGAAGACCGGAGGTCCCGGATCAGACGCGGTTGAATGACAAAGCAAGCCAAACCCGCCCACCTCAAGTGTCCTATGGGCTGTCAGGCAGGTTAGCTCAACCAAGATACAAAACTTTGGTAAATGACACTCGGCATTTACCCCACATTGGTGGTTTGCCTTCCGGGATAAAAAATAAAAAAAATAAAAAAAAAAAAAAAGATACAAGCTTAGCGGTCAGGTTTTTTGCCAGTGCCTAAATAAAGTACAACTCTTTTGTCAACTCAACCAAGGCACTAACTTATACCCTACATTTTTTCATTCGTCTCCAGAATGTTTGGTAAAGACTAAAGAGTATTGATTGAGCTAATTTTCACGTAACTTATTTCCAAATTTGTTTAGACTAAAACCACTTGTTCCTGGCTTTACAGAAATTTACCTAAGTGGACTTTTCAATCAGACTCTTTTTGGGGGGACTATATGATGTTGGATCATAAGAACCCCTCGGAAGAAGGGATCAATTGTATAGTCCGCTCTGGCTCATAGATTAATAAAATCATTGTGTTCATCTTTCGCTAAATACATACAAATGAAGAATGCAAATCACCTGTATTGATAAGTGTACCATCCAAATCAAGGATAACACAAGATACTAACTTCTTCAAGGGTTTCAC
This sequence comes from Cuscuta epithymum, assembly GCA_945859915.1. Taxonomy (NCBI): domain Eukaryota; kingdom Viridiplantae; phylum Streptophyta; class Magnoliopsida; order Solanales; family Convolvulaceae; genus Cuscuta; species Cuscuta epithymum. Next base: position 1,646,886 of record CAMAPF010000075.1, on the reverse strand, counting down.
CACTGACATAGTGAAGAACGTCAATCGTCTCAAAGATTGGTACTTCACTGCCTATGCAAAAAGAATTACGAGTGAATAGAAAGGAACCCACAAAGATCATACGGAGTAATTTATTGGAAGTATGTTATATGTACGCAGTATATTCCTTTTCTTTTCTCTCTTGTCAAAAAAAAAATACGCAGTATTTTTTTTTCTTTTCTCTCTTGTCATGTCTAGGCTCCGTATTTTATTTGGACAACTTAAATTCTAGAGAAATATTTTCTTTATTGAAATAAGTTAATCTTACTTCAAAACAAAATTGTTCATTTTGATGTGGTGTAGTTTAACTTAAATTTATCTTTATAAATGTATTCTAATCTAATGAATATTGTATTGATTTTATTTCTATATTATGTGTTATGTGCATTTTATTTTATTGTATTATTCTAAAATCTTGATGGGATTCATGTTAATTTTGCGTGGTTTAAGACTATATCAAGTCTAAGTGAACATTATTACTATTAGTCGATTGCATTCAAAATAAACAAAATGGATGATGATGTCAAAATAGTCGATTACTATATCAAGTCCAACATGATCCGATCCGATCCATTTCTATCCAATAAATGGAAACTACCTTTGTTATTATTTTGTTGTGATCAATATCACTTTGTATTACTTTAAACTCTTGTTTATTTATTTGTTTTTTTTACTATATAGCATTATTTCAAAATGAAAATTAATAAACAAGGCCAGGATAATGTGTTACGCCCTCCGTTCTTTATTAATTGTCCATTTAGTTTTAGAAAAACAGGAGTGGTATAGAAAGTGTAGGTTACAGTAAATGAAAAAGTAAGAAAACAAATATATGAAGAAGATAAACAATGAAAAGTATGAAAGAGAATGCAATTTGTAAATATTATGAACTCCAACAAAGATATTATTGTCTACTAATTCTCCACCGTCAACCAGGTAGTCCAACCAGGTATATATAGAATATATAGAATAGAGATCAAGTGAGAATAAGATCTAGGGAGAGAAAAAAGAATCATTCTAAGCCAGGATTGCAATATTAAGAGAATTAATTACTTACTGCGTACAAGGCTAAACGTGTACTTTCAAAATTCTTTCCATTCTCGGTAGTATTCTAATAGTAATCACTTTCCTATATTTTAGGCCCTCATGAGTTTCTCTCCTTTCCTTCTCAACCGTTTCTATTATTCCACATCTCTGATTTTTTTCTTTTCCTCGACACTTCCTTTTTCTCTATCATCTTCTTTTTTTCTTTTTCACCATTACAAAAACCAAATAATCTGCATTTCTCCACCATTCTTTTACCGCGTCTTTTATAAGATGTCATACAAGAAAAATATTCATACAATATCATCTCTTCTTCATGGATGATAGTTAGACGGGGAACGTTCTTGTGTTTCTAATTGAACTTCCGACATTTATTTGTTTATATATCCAATTTAAAATTTTTGTTTTATTATTCTCTATTTTAAATAGTTATTTAAAAATCTTATTGATTATATTTCAAGTGAGCTTTAGTTTATGCTTATTTTATGTCTCTTAATTCTACAACTATAACCATGCAAACAAAATTTTTCAGTTTTTTAAGTTTTGAATCTACGTGTTATGCTCATTTTGTGTATATTATAATTTTATTTCATTCAATGTCACGAAGCAACTTATATGAATCACATACCATTGCACTAACATAGATGAACAGATGCACAAGCATGAACAATTTAACTGTCAAATAGGTCCTCGAACTTTCATAAAAAAGTCAATTAAGTCCTTCTATAGGAGACTCTGTGCGGTCGTCGCGATTTGGGACGGTTTCTGGTGGAATTTTTTGATTAAAATTTTTTAGCATCTTATTCATCAAGTCTAGTTTACTCATACCAAATTTCAGCTAAAAATTTAATCGAGAGCGCATTCAAATTAATTCGAGAACGCAAAAATGCGCAGTTATCTTCAAGAATTAATTTGAATGTGTTCCCGATTGAATTTTTAGCTGAAATTTGGTATGGGTAAACTAGACTTGGTGAATAAGATGCTCAAAAAATTTTATCAAAAAATTCCACTGGGAACTGCCCCAAATCGCGACGGCCGGACAAAACATCCTATAGAAGGACTTAATTGACCTTTTTATGAAAGTTCGAGGACCTATATGACATTTTTCCCTTTCTTTTTATATTTTCTTGTTATATACGAAGTACTTCACATTTGTATTTGTGGTTATGTTTGTCTTTTTACCTGGGTTGCTACTTCAACAACATACTAATGCTCCTGTACAAATATTTTCATGCATTGTGTTTAGTATTTGCTGCACTTTTTAATGACTATTCTTCTGCATTGAGTAATGGAACCTCATTCTTTATATCATTTGATGCAACTGTATATGTTTATTTTTGCACTTACCATACCTTGATCATGCACTTCGTATATTTTACTCTTTCTGCAGATACGATGCGGTGTCTATGGAACAATTATGACCTTTTGGAAGAAAAAGTGCATTGGATTCTATAAATATTATCAATGTAAAATGTAGAAAATTTGATATAATAGTGCACTTTAGTATGTATTTCAGATTCACATTATACAAGTGCATTTCATTTATAAAAAATGGCATACATAGAATTTTAGAAAGTGTAATATAATAGTGCACTTTTAGATACAATAAAAATGCACACGATAGTTGTTTGTTTTCCACCCTTGTATATTTATGTTCATTTTATTTCTAATTAAAATCGTTTTTATTCAAAACATGTTTGGAAGTTCACAAGTGCATGGATGTATTGTAAATGTTATAGGTGTAAGGAAATCATATAGAATTGCATTTTATAACCGTGCAAAATAACATAATCAACATGTTATTTACTTTATATACGTTAAATTGAAGAATGGATTCAGTTATGTAAACTACTAATTGTGCATAAAAATTCAAATATTCAATTAAAATGTACGTGATAATTAAGTCAACACTCTTATATATTTATATTTTTTACTTTATTAAAAACAGGTATGAATGTGCACAACTGGATAATTATAGTGCATTTTAATTCTATAAAAAGTGCAAACGAAACATTCACTGGATGCAAAAGATATTTGAAGTGCAAAACGCTTCACGGAGAAGTGCATGTCCTTAAACCTTGAAATGCACATAGTTTTTTTGCACATTCCAACTATATATATTGCACAATGCTTATGATCATAATTTATGTGCATGCACTTTGATGAATTAAACATGCTATTTTTATTTATTCAGACTGAAATTTTGGTCATTTTAATTTCTAATAATCCGTGATTTAAAAATGAAATACGAAGAGCATTTAATGTGGAGATCGTGGACTACTAAGTTTAGAAAAGTATTTAAAAAACTTTTTAAAGCAATAAATGGTCATAATCATTACATGGTAATTGATTGGCTAAATAATAGGAAAGAGCCCATTTGCACTTGACGTGGAAAACTGTTTTAGACATGATTAGACATTCATGCCCTTGATAATCAATTAATATTAGAATTTCTCTTAGGAATCCACTTAAATTAACCGATAATCTAATCTAACAATATTATAACTATGATTAAGGGTTGGTACCCCTTATTTATGTCAATAAATTGTATGTAGAAGAGCTTGTACATTGTTGTTAAAAATCAGTACCTTACTTTTAACTTGACTTGTTTAACCTTTTTTCTGCCGTCTATTATTTCACTTCCGTTAAAGTCAACATTTTAACATCACGCTTAAACTCTTTCACCGTTACTTAGCTTTGTCGACACTAAAACGCATCGGTACTCGAAAAATCAGAAGCACAAAACTCCCACTCATCAAATACATCGTGTGGCTTCATTATGCACGTCCACTTCATAAAATCCACATATTTGCACTTTTTTTTACCAGGAAGTTCGGCAAGCCGCAAGAGGCTACCAACACTCCTCTTAAGTAGACATAACAGATGCAAAAACCTACACAACTTTGATGCCTTCTAAAAGGAATTCTATAAGGAATTGACTTCGTCACATGTTGGTAGTGTGGCACCATGGTTTTCAAGGACATCCCGGAGATTTTGCTCCTACTTTGCAATTGGATACTCTAGAGTGATATGATATCAAGGGTAGGCAACCATATATCAGCTTATATGTGAAAAATGAAAATTCCATATTTTTTTACATCCCATCCTCACATCTTTTACTTATAAATTGCTTAATTTTAAGTAAAAGAACCTCTTTGATATGTTAATTTTTAATCTTAGATGAATTTTGTAAGGGTGTGTTTGAATTGGGAGTTGGTTTTTAATTTGGGAGGGAGGAGAAGACATGTGAGGGTTGATGACTCTCCTATATGTGTTTGAGAGTTTAAAAAATGTGGAAACGTGGTTTTGAGAATTTTTTGTGATCCTCCAAAATCTATCAAATGCTCAATTTTTAAGTTTCTCCAAAATGAGGGATTTTGAATGATAACTAATTAAATGATAATTTAAACTAAATTTTAAAGTAATATTAGTTTAATTATTTAAATTCAACATATCTCAAAAGAGATTTTTAAGTATAATTTCTTCTATTTTTCTTTCAAATTTACTACTCTCAAATACATCCAATATCATTTAAATTCATAACATTGTTTTGGAATATTTTCAAAAAAATAAGCTTCCAATTTCATCCAGTACCTATACTTTTACAATCTGATTGTGCACATAATTTAAAGTGGTCAACAACACTATTGTCACAATTCATTATAAAACCCTACTCTCACTGCAACTATTTCATACATACAGTAATACTACAAAAACGTTTACACTTACATTGTTTAATTTATGCAGGCAAATTTTCACATCATACTAGATTGAACGAAGATATAATTGATCATACAATTTACAAAAGATATAAAGAAGCCACAAACTATTTAAAACCCCTCGTTATAATCTCAGATATAATATGAACGCCCATGCATGGTCAAAAGACTTATTTACAAAAATAACATTATTTTAATATTGAGCAAAGCTCTCGCGCCTTGCGCGACTAAATGCTAGTTGGCATAATAAATGTCAATCACCTTTTTTTCTTGTCCATCCGATCAATCATATCTATGATTGTATTTTGTTCTCATTTCTCTCCTGGACATCATTCTCACCGGAACCATCCCCTATATATATATATATATATATATATATATATATATATATATATATATATATATATATATATATATATAGGTTCAAGTGAGAAAATAATTTTAGGAGAGAAATAAGAATAGATGTTAGCCATTAGATTACTATGAGTTTTTTGAATGTCACGTTAATCTTGATTGGGTAAAATTGAGATTCCACTATGCCTTCCATTTCGGATGCTGACTATTTTAGGAGAGGTTATTTATTTGAGCATTGATTACACTTTTGAATATGTTATGTTAGATGGCTTTATTAACTTTATTAAAATTTTGTTTTACCGTTGGTCTTTATTTTTTTCTTAATCACTTTTGATTCTTCATCATCTAAATTCGTTTTAGTACTATGATAGCAGTATATTTTTATTTCGATTTTTCTATTAAAACAATTTATACAATTTTAAAATTCTAATTATACACTTGATCGATATATTATTTTTACGTATAATATTAATTCATTTTTTTAATGTGTCCATTTTTAAATTGTCATTGTGCATTTTTAACATATAATACGGAAGTGCACTTTTGACATATGACTAATGTATACTCACAAAAGTGCATTTTTAAAGGTCTAATGGTGCATTTTTTACATATGAAGAATGGTGCACTTGTGATATATTATTTTTTACATTCATGCAAACTTTTGATGCATTTGTTGTATTTTTTTCATGGATTTTCCATTCGTTTTTATTTTATATACTTTTTGTTGAAACAACAATGATGTTATTAGAAGAAAAATTCATTTCATTTTGTAAAAAGTGTCTGTAAAATTTTAGAATGTGTGATATAATAATGCACTTTTATACAATTTAAAATGCACATTATAAAAGTGCATATCATTTTATAAAAGAGTGCTAAATTTAAGCTTTAGAAAGTATATACTTGTGCACTTTTGTACGTACTCTTTATATATTTAAAATGCATGTGGTAATTGATGGTTTATATTCTTGTATATTTATATCTATGTGCACAACTACATGGATAAAGTGTGGGAATCTAGTCAAAATTTAAGATTGTGTATTATATTATCATGTTTGTTAGAGACTAAAGTTATTATTTTGAATATATTAGGAAAAAGTTATTTGATGGAAAATGTGCACTAGCACCGTTAGCTACATGAATTGCACATTTATTAATGTTTTGATGCATGCATGCCATTATATTAATAGTGCATCATTTATTGAAAGGTTAAAAAAACTTACGTGAGTGAGATGACAACTTTTTTATTAAAATGGGTAAAATAATCTTGGTGAATCTTAAAATGGAAACTTACGCAATAATGATTAATATTTCCTCATCGTAACAGCAACACATGCATTTCAAGATTACATACAAATCACTCCAAATTAATTTAATCCGTTCAATCAATGTCCTTGATTCTCGGATTTAACCATTGACTGAATAATCAAATCCGGCCTTTAGATCAAGAATCTCAACGGTGATTATTTATTCTTATTTCTCTCTTGAGGCTTCATTCTCACCGGAACCTCACCCTATATATATATATATATATATATATATATATATATATATATATAGATTAAGGATCATATACAAACTCCTCCTAACTTACAAAGTGCAAATGAATCTTGACCATCTATGGCAATAAGATCCACGTGCGGTTGATAGAAAATCAAGACAACTAGTTGGGGATAATTAAGGGTGTTTTAGTCATTTAGGGCTGTTTTATTAATGGAAAACAAATCACGGTCAAAACCTTCCATTATCACAACCTTCCATTAACACATTTAGTTCCATCTTTGTCTATCAACCCAAAACCTTCCTTCATAGTCGTCGCGATCATCTCCTCTAGTAATTCATTTGCTGGCAGTTGAAATCGGAGAACACCATGGAGTCGGGTATGAAGGAATCGTTTAATGAAGTTTTTTTTAAGTAGTATATTTCTGGTCTTCTGGACATGAAATATTTTGCCAAATTTCATTTTTGTTTGGCTTCCTCTTATTCGATGGAGATTCATGAGGCTAGATTGGAAAGGATTTAATATTTTTCTTCGTGGGTGAAGAGGGATGCACAATATACATTTCGTTTGTTTTAAAAGGGTGGTCTGTTCTTTTTTTAGCCAAACGTCTAAAATATATATTTCTAGACATTAAATGTTTTTTTAAATATTTTTTTGTTTCCTTCGTTAATGTATTTGGTGTTCTGTAAAATTAGATTTTAGCCATATTTAGTTTTGCTTTTCCAAACTTCATTTTGGTAGATGTAGAGCCTGTTTGGTAGCACAAATATCGGCTGATTTGACTGATTTTGCTGATCTAAAAAATAATATTCGTAAAATATATTTTAATAATAAAATAAAGAAAAAATAATATGTAAAAATAGCTAAAATGGTCATCTACAGTGCTTTCAGCCAATACACCCAGAAAAGTAACTTCAACCTTACCAATTCAGCTTATTACACAATTCAGCGTGCAGAGCAAACGTTACGTGTTTGATGAAAAAGTTGACTGATAACCCTGATAAGCCGAAAAACAGTGTTGCCAAACGACCTCGTAGTTTTTGTACTTGTCCATTTTTTCAAACTTTTATTTATGTATTTCAATGTTTTAAAATTAGATTACAATAGTTATGTTAGTGAACTTGTTGTTAAGATGGCTGTTTTAAGTCATTTAAAGAGATATTACCCAAAATGGGACTAAAAATGTTTTTGAAAATTCCAAAATAGGACTGTCATGTTTTTATTCCCAAAATAGGACTAATTACTGTCATGTTTTGGCAGTACCAGACTTCAAAAATGGCAGTATTTTCCAAACTTAGCAGTAATTACTCCTATTTTGGAAATAAAAAACATGTCAGTCCTATTTTGGAATTTTCAAACTGTTTTAGTCCTATTTCGGGAACTTTCCGTTATTTAAATCATGAACGCATTTTTATACAGCCCACATAATTTATAAGTGTACGGTACATTTAATCCATATAATTTTTATTTAAGTTTTTCTTTTCTATTGTTAGTTAGTTTATGTCATTTTACTGGAATTGAATGTAGAGCCGATTTAACTTGGAAATATGTCTGTTACTCAATTTTTGCATTTGAGGAGTGTGACTATCATTGCATGTTGTTTGAAGGGACCGCGCATCCTCCGCAACAGGCCAAAAATAAGGATTTTGGTTAGATGATCAAGTCTTTAAAGATGTATCTATTGAAGAATCAAAATATAATGTTCCAAGAGGCTCAATAGAGTGTGTGACGAGATGACTCTTCCTGATAGGAGGAATTGCCTCTTGAACAAATAGGATTTATAATATCATTTTAGTTTTTTAGTTATTTTGTTTGGCTACATTCTTCTATGTATCAGTGTGTAAATTGTAAAGAAATTCGTGAAGTGAATCTAGATTTACGTTTTATTTATTCTATATATCAATTTAGTTCTTTAGTTATGATGTTTAATCCATATGCACCTTATACATTACAACAATGCAACTTCATATGATATGTAATGCATAATAGAGTATCTCCTTTTATTGATGTCCAATTTCTATTGCAATTCAAAATCATTCATTCGATCTTCATTTTCTTGTGCATCTTATGGTAGAGATGAAAGTCCCTTTCTCTTCTCACCAATTCGGGACATATGCACCATCAATCTATTTTATGCACATTACTATTGGCATTTCCTGTCACATTCAAATCCATTTTTCTCTACGTTTATCGCCCTCAGCGTTGTGCCTACACTTTTTCATATAATATGCACCTTATATTTCAGAATAATGCATCATCACATGATATGTAATGCAGAGTATCTCCTTTTATTGATGTTCAATATCTATTCCAATTCCTTTTATTGATGTTCAATATCTATTCCAATTCAAAATCAATAATTCGATCTTCATTTTGTTGTGCATCTTATGGTAGATGAAAGTCCTTTTCTCTTATGACCAATTCGGGACATATGCACCTTAATCAATATATTTTAGGAAAAATTGATAGTAATAATCCCAACTATTGGCGGTCCGCTCATAATAATCCCAACTATTGATTATTATAGAATAATCCCAACTTTAGGGACCTTCCGCTAATAATGGTCCCTATGAATAAATTCTTGTAGTTTCTAAAGTGGATGGAGTGAGATATAACAAGTAATCTCTCTAAATAATCTCAACTTTTAATTTTTACGCTTAATTTCTATTTAAAATTCACTTTTTATAGAGGTAATATATGGTCATGGACCATTATTGGCGGATAGTCTATATAGTTGGGATTATACAAAAATAATCAATAGTTGGGATTATTTTCAGCGGACCGGCAATAGTTGGGATTATTATTTTCAATTTTTTCTATATTTTATGCACATTACTATTGACACTTCACGTCACATTCAAATGCATTCTTCAATGCATTTATATGCATAGCATTGTGCCTAACACTTTTCCGTACAATACGCACCTTATATATCACAACAATGCACCTTCATACGATATACAATGCAAAATATCTCCTTTTATTGATGTCCAATTTCTATTACAATTCAAAATCATTTTTGAGATCTTTATTTTCTTGTGCATCTTATGGTAGATGAAACTCCTTTTCTCTTCTCACCAATTCAGAACATATGCACCTTATTCATCAATATATTTTATGCACCTTAATTCAGAAATATTGGCACTCTCGCCTCATTAGTTTGCATAACTTTCAATCCTTTAATTTTCCAATTCAAGATATTATACCACCATATACATCCTCACCATTTGTAGTTTATATACACTTATTAATAATATTGTAAGAAACACAATATTTAACTTCATATGATTCGTTCATCAAATTCCTAGATGACTTATTCACGTTTTCAAAAGTTCAATCTATCCAATTACATATAAAATTCAATCTTTTTCACCAACTAATGCACTTAACAAGTACCTACTTTTCATATCAATTACATATTACTAACACATATTTGTGTCGTTTATCAAACTAAAGAAAACTAATTTAAATAAAAATTACTTAGAAAATTGAATTTTTCACCACAAACTATTTCACATTGGATGATGATCTTGTATACATTTGTCACTCATCCTCCTAAATGCTAGTACGTATTGCTTGTTTTCTACCTGTTGCGGTGTCCCGTCTTTCTATTTCAAATCCTTCTACACGGTTATAAACACCATCGATCTTATCTTCTCCACCACTTTGTTCTTCATTATTACCATCTCTCTCTGAATTGCGTCCATATTCAACACTCCCAACTTCACTATTTTCACCATGACTGCATTTTTCCCTGCTCTTGCATTCCTTGTCTTTTTAAGTTTCCATTCTTGACTTTAACTATAGCACTTCAATCGTTTCCGTTCTTGAGGTATAACGAAAAACTCAAGCACATTAGATGTATACACCTTATCTTTCATCTGCACTTAATCTACGAACACTCATATCATTTAACCTTTTTACTTGCAAATCCACAAGTGACAGATTTATTGCCTTACAAATCTACCTGCTCCGGTTTGTTGTGCTAAATGAAAATGAATACTTCTATCAGCTTTCACCTTTCCCTTTAGCTCTCTACTGTTATTCTCGGCCCGCAAATGCACCGCCTCTTACTTGTTTGGTGCATCATCTTATATCAATCCTATATGAAGCACACATAAAAAATATAGGACATATATGAACAACAACAAATCCAAATCAATTTTTACACTCTTATTATCACATACACTTCGTAACACCTTAAGATGCATCACAATATAAATATTTTTTCACTTTGCATTTTAACATCATTACTACATGCCAATAGTATACATCAGATCATAACACCATACTATCATTCTTATTTCACTCAATAATACAACACAAGCGAATAATATGTCACTTATTCATTTAAACAAACACTTCACGTGCACTTATCAACAAACACTTTATACTCATTTATATGCACAGAATTCTATAACGATTTGCACCACACAGTAAGTATTCTGCTATTACTTCGATTGCATAAATTAAACCAGATTATGTACGCTCAAGTAATGCACTTATTTCGTGTGTGATTATTGCACATTACATACCTGGATTTGACGTTTTCAAAATACAACCAATTCAACAATACATACTTAAATCAATATGTTGTCATAACCATTTGCAAACACCATATGTTTTAAGTGAAAGTGAAACATTTAAAAACAAAATAAGAAAACTGAAACATAAATAAGAAAACTGAAACATATCAAAACAAAATTCGTCCTTGCAAACATGCATTTAAAAAATAATAAAACTGAAACATTTACCTTTCTTCAACTGCTAGTGCTATTTCGCACATGAAGCCTTCTTCTTGGAGCAAAGCCATGATCGGAATTGTTATTGCAACCTTCGTTGATGGCTAAAAACGCCGACCTTCTTGGACCGCCATTGATATTTTCGTGCACAGGGGTTTGAATATCTCTGCCGATAAACTCAGATGCATTACAAGGAACTCTACATCTTTCCTTTTTTTATTTGCTAAACATGTGCGGTTGGAACTTCAGTCATCGGTTAGCGCGAAATTCTTGGGATTTCCTTCCGTATTCTCGTGGCTTATTTATTAAAAATGTTATTTTACCTTGCTATCCTTTCTTTGTAACCGTGCATATTAGTTTTGAAATTGTTTTTACTTCCCTGTTTTGCACCACACGAAATGTTACGGTGTTTTCTCTATGGACAGCCTTCGATTATCCAGATTTGAACGTACATGATGCATTTGTATTTTGTAAGGGAAGCCTAATTTGTATGTGATCTCTACCCTATATATATATATATATATATATATATATATATATATATATATATATATATATATATATATTACATAAAAGATTAAGAACTAATGAGCTATGTTTGCATTAGTCTTGTAGCCTCGCAAGCCGACAACATATTACTCCCTCCGTTTCACAATTTAGTTACACTTTGATTTCACAAAGACTAAGGGGAAAAATTCTGAGAGGTAAAGTACACTGTTTTGACACTGTATTGCACTGTTTAACACTGTTTTGTACTGTATGAAATGGGAAGTGTGACTTTTATTTTGACACATCCAAAAAAGGAAAGTGTGACTTTGATTGCGAAACGGAGGGAGTACAAGATAATGTAGTTTCACAACCTCCACCATCACGAAATCGGAGGATAGATTGTGAATCTGAACACAAAAATCAGCACGACTTAATTCCACTTTAAATGGCCTATCAGTCCGCCCGATGCCCGAGTCGGCCCCACCATCCCCCGAAACACCCGGTTGATATCACCTTCGTGGCTTCGTGGTTGTAATTCTTTAAATCCATTACCGATGTATTGGATCATTCTGCCAATGACCAGTTCAATAATATTGGAAGTCGCACACTGGGGCTAAAGGCATGACTTATTCACAAATGAGAAGGGAGGTTAATTTCACACACTAAGTGAGATCAAACTATCTTATCGACCAATATTCATTCATTTGTGCACCTGCATTGGCTTTCGAGTTCTCTTCAAGCCTTCGTTGACTTCTGAATTGAGTTGTGAAATTACAAAATGATTTTACCTCCACGAAACAGCGCATTTAAATGAAACCATATACAAATATCAAAATACAAACCATTTGTTTCATTGCATACCTATTACCTACAATTACTTTGGCTTCAAAACAGCCAAATTACACAGTAAAGATATCAATCACACTGTACTTACTGGAGTCTATTATCTTAACAACATCAAACTTTGTTGGATGAAAATTGATTGCTGTTGAACTTTGATAAGGCGTGAGGAACCTCCACAGGTAACCTTGACCAAGCCATTGAATCTCTGAACCTATAACTCCTCTTCACAGCCAAACTTGCTGCTATTACCAGCAAGAGAACTGCAGCAGCTAACAGCGGAAGGGTAAAACCGACATTCCTTCTCCCCCAGTTCCTTAAGACATAACCCGCACACACCTCGCCATCAAAGCTACCCATCGAGTTGTTAATCTTCATGACCTCAACTCCGTTAAGAATCGCATCCACAGCTCGTGTCAAGCTCATATTGGATGGCCCCACACTAACGGACAGAATACCAGAAATGCCCCCGTCAACAACAAAGTCGGCATAAAATGGTGATGCCAGCATACCACTGGTGATCGTAGTGAGATCCATGTTTTCATATGCCAAGTATCCGTTAACATAGACATTGAAATACAGCAAACCACGTGCAAGGCTACTAATATCACAAAAGTGTGTTCGCACCAAGTACTTATAACCCTCATCCACCGGGAATGCCCATGAGATGTTCCTGTCCGGTATAGAGTCATCTTGACTTTTTATTATCCGTGCCGTGTTATACATATTATCGGGGCCCACTTCTCGGCTCGCCCCTCCGATATGGTATTGTATATGACCACCATAGTAGACCTTTGAAGAGACATCACTGGACTTCAAGAGATACTCATCATCAGGAAGCCAAGTTCTCCAGAGAGAGTCATTGAAAGGGGTTACTTTCTTGCCTCCCACATTAATTCTATATACAGTTTCTAAGGCGCTTTTTAACATGCCACTAATAGGCTCGTTTTTCTCAAAACTAACATACTGAGCCACATCTGCAATCAAATCTTTTGGAGCTGAGATAACTTCAATGGCATTGACAAATGCAAATTTCGATTTTCCCACAGGGACGAAGGTGATCACTAGCTTATCCGAATCAACCCTAATTACGTAGTCTTTGATCACCGCGAAATTCCAAGCAGTTTCAATGCTAGAACTATTGAACAATAGATATTCATTCGCCAAAACGTAAAACTGGGCATTTGAGTAATCGAGGCCCGCGTTGAGTACCTGGAAATGGAGGCGTACCAGATGAGCACCTGGATCTCGGATGCGGAAAACGTACTTCGATGGTTGGGTGAAGACCCGACCCGTGTGGTAGATCGGGGATGTTCCGGGAAGAGGGTTCGAGTCGGCTAGTAAGACCGACTTGGATGGAGAAAGCAGAGGCGAATTGGAGTTCGACGGCCCGTCTCCGTCGAAGCGGCGGTGGTCCAGGTCGACGGTGCTGCCGTGGGACCCGCAATTGATGAGGTAGTGGTCGACAGGGGAGAAGGATGGGGAGACGAGAGTGAAAAGTAGGAGAAACGTGGAAACAAAGAGTGCCAAGGGCAGGTTGAGTGCCTCCATCCCGGTGATGATGGAAGCTTGAAGTAAAGTTCTGGACTTTGATTTCGTTTCATCAATGGAAAATATGGGCTGATGATACGCGGGGGAATGAATGGGCAACGCGCTTCTACAGCTGGACTGCTAGACGCAGACCCACACCCACCCAACTTGCCAACTTATAAGGCATCGTTGTTGGTGGGTTTGACTTTTGAGGGTGTTTGCAATTGTTTCTGCTTAAAAACACATTTTTTGACATGTAAAGAAAAAATGATTAATAATAAATGTTGATAGTATTTGAGAAAAAAGAAATTTTGAAAAGTAAAAATTGGTAATATTTGGTAAAATAAATTCTTTTTGTGTAATCGAAAAGGGAAAAACATTTTTCACACACAAGCCGAGAAAAGGTGAAAATTGGTAGTGTTTGGTAAATAAGTGCTTTTTTAAGCCAAAAACTGAGAAGCTTTTTTTAAGTTGTTGCAAGCACTCCTTGAATTTAAAAAATGTTACTCCCTTCGTTCTGCTAAGATTGTCTCATTTTACTTTTTCCGGTCCATCCCACTAAGATTGTCACATATCGTATTTGGTAAAGTTTGTGTGACTATAATTCAATCTTACTTTATTCTTACTTTAACAATTCAATATCAACCACATAACCCATTTTTTATAAATTTGTGTGTCACTTCCTTTTGTCTCATTGTTAGTGGGACGGAGTGAGTAGATGTGTACGCATTTGACACCTGGTATTAGGCTTTGTTTGTAAACATTATTAAGTTTTTGAAATTTTTAAAGTGATTTGGGAAAAAATTATTTAATGGTAAAAGTTGGTAGTGTTTGAGAAAAAATGATTTGAAAAGTAAAAATTGATTTTGTTTGATAAAATAAGTGTTTTTGTGTAATACAAAAACTAAAAAGTAGATTCTAGCTTTTAGCTTTTGAGTATTAACTAGTTTATTACTCGTACGATGCACGGGAATAATTACCTCCACTATAAAATTTAATTTAATTATGAAAATTTCCATATTATGACACCTATTAAGTTATTGTGAATAAATAATGTAAAACACAATAAATGTAAGTAATTGAGCTCATAACAAATATCAAAAGGAGATGAGAAAAATGAAAGCGAACATATTGAAAGTACATTAAAACATATGAGACAATAAGAGGAAATTGCCTCCTTTGAAACTTGAAAGGCAACCTCACATCCGACGGTGTCAAAAACATTCTAGTTATCAACACTTTTTGACCTGCACTTATCACAGTCAAAACTTTTGCTTCCAACACGGGATTGCCCAATCTAGTGATAACCATCCTAGTTCCATTACACAACCACTGAGAATGGTCTATATTTCTCATAAGCAGAATTGGTGTCCATACTTTAAGATGCAATTGGCAATTTGGAACTCCTGAAACTTTACTTCCATTTAAAAACTTTGGAATGTGAATATCAACCAAGAAATCAAGATTTGCATCTCACTGGCATGGACTATCAGAACTCAAATATGTTCTCAACTCAGAACCATTTAATGTGAGCATATAATCATTGATAGAATCAACAACATCAAGGGTTGGTGTCAGTATTGCTCTTTTTTCAAATAATTGGGATCATGATCAACGGTACCCAACTCAGGATAAGACACACGAGCGTGCACACACACACACTCGCACACCCACACGCATGCACGCACGCGCACACCCACACGCACCCGCACCCACACCCACAACCACACCCACACGCGTGCGCACACCCACATGCACACGCACACGCACACGCACACGCACCCACACCCACACCCACACCCACACCCACACACACACGCGCGCGCACCCACACCCACCCACCCACACCCACACGCGCGCGCACGCGTACGCGCACCCACCCATCCACCCCCCCCCCCACACACAGTGTGTGTGTGATCCTCGGTTAAGATTTAAGCAATATTAAATATGAATGAGACAGATGATCATGAATTTATAAGGAAAGTGTGCAATATTTTGACTAATCAAGGATAGAACCGTAAAAGAGCAATAGGCGGTTGGCACACCCATACTGTTCTTACCGTGAAACTCGCACCTAACAATAGCAACACACGATTTGAAAAAGAAAGCTTCAGATATTTTCCTTATTTAAAAGCCAACACACAATTCACTTTGTAATAATCTCAAATTATGGTGTATGAAATTGTCAACACTATTATTATATCCTAATAGGTGTAATGCATTGTTTACTTGGAGAAATGCATTTCCAAGTAAAAATAATAATAACGTAATCATGAAAATATTTGAATGAATAAAATATTTAACTTGGGAATCATTTAAGGGCGTTGTAAAAGACCATTTTGAGGATGATATTATAAAAAATAATAATGATGAAGCGCACAATGGGTATTGACTTCGTACACTAAAATTTAGGATGTTTTTACTTGGACTGTAATTTGCCCCAGACCAGACCAGATCAGACCAGTCCAGACCAGACCAGACCAGTTCAGACCAGACCAGACCAAAATTGGATAGTTATAAAAATACAAAGAAACCAGACCTTACCAGACCAGACCAGTTCAGACCAGACCAGATCAGACCAGACCAGACCAGACCAGCAAATTACAGTCTAAGTAAAAACATCCTTAATATCAAAGTGCATTCAGATATTATTATGCATTTTTGATAAATTTAGTATGCACCCAAATAAATTTAAAGTGCACCAAAGATAATGTAAACGTGCATTGAGAAATGAGGTATATATACATTATGTAAAAATTTATTATGCACCAAAATGTATTTAACGCGCAATATATATTCACATATGTTTAATGTTTAAAAATATGTTTTATGTGGATCATTCTATTATGCATTTCATTTGAGTTATTGTGCACTTCTAACATTGAGGTACACATTTTGTATTTGATTTACGGTTGTTCTATAATATTCAAATACTTTTATAGAATACTTTGATATATATTTTTGCACTTTTTGGTACAACTAGCCATACTTTTGATCGAAGGGTGTTAAACTTCTCTACGTGCACTTTTATTTATATTGATTTTCACTTTTAATATTACAATCTAACTCGTTCATTTGCATGTGAGTCATTGTGCACTTTTCCAGCAAATGTTAAATGAATTTTTATCATACAATTTATATGCACATTTCTTGTTTCATGATGCACTGAAATATTTTACCGAATGTACCTTTATTCAATAACCAAGCTAAATGGAGCAAATTAATCGTAGATGGAAAAAGGGACCAAATTAGTCACTTGATTGATGGGTGGTACAACCGCACAAATGGTTAAGATATCAAGGAAGAAACAAAGAAATTAATTATAATATTAACCAAATTCTTAATTTTAGGAAGGAAATAAAGAAGTTATCATGACACAATGGATCTAAGATGGAAAGAAAAATAATGACCCTTCTAACCTCTAGGAAGATTAGTCACACGTAACAATTAAGAGATGATCTAATGGTCTACATTTATTCTTTTTTCTTTCCTAAGATGATTTTCTCACTTGAACCTAAATCTATATATATATAGATGAAAGAATGGTCAGATTCCAAAATTTATTTATGAAGAGCATACAAGCTAAAGGGTCACATAAGCCCTTCAACTATCACCAATACATCACATAAACCCATCTACTTATAAAAGCATCACTTAAATACATTTACTCTCCAAAAACCATCACTTTGGTCCAATTTACCGGAAGGTCACCTTCTTAGCCAGTTTAAGTGCATGACTGCACGTTTGACATTTTTTTTTTATACCTCGGAAGGCAAACCACCCATCAGTGGGGCAAATGCCGAGGGTCAGTTGCCGTTATTTTATTATTATAATGTTTGATACAGAAGGAGAGGGGGACCAGACCAAGACCTCTCCCAGAGGCACGTTTGACATTTTCTTTTTATCCCTTTCTTCTTTTATTTTCTTTTTTCTTTTCTTTCATTATTTTCTCTTTCTTCTTCGTTCTTTCGGCTTGTTTTTAACACATTCCCATCCCCAGATTAAAATTTAAGCAACGATGTCTCATGTTTGATTTTCTCCAATCCAAGGTTGAAACCTGCATGGAAGCTGGGTCTGATCATCGTTGCCAACACCATATTGGCCCCCCTTCTCTCTGTCGATTTCATGTATATTCTTCTTATTTTTCTCTACCAGAAACAGAGAGCTGTTGATAACAAATTGTTCTGGTCGCGGAAAATTAATGGCTAGCAGAGAGAGGCAACCGCCCTCGAAGAAATCCAAATCCCAAATCTGCAGCCTCCCCATTCTTTCTTCTAAGCTTTTTTCTTGCTTATATATAGTCAAAATCACAACGAGTAGAGAGTGGCGAAATCTCTCGATGCTCATCCATGGAGGTACGACTTTACCGGAGATGGGAGCGATCGATGGAAGATCAAGACGGATAGTGGGGACGAAGACATCTCATTTCGTTCTTCTGCAACCCAGCTTCGCACTCCGCTGCTTCAACAATTCCGCACACCAAGAACAGGGGATGGACGTGAAAGGGCTGAAGGGGGCAAGGGCATTACTAGAAAGAGAAGAAGAAAAATTCCGAAGGTGGGGATCAGAATGTGAGTAGGTGATGGATTTGGAATTGTTGGAATGAGGGAATGGGAATGCCAAACATGAGACATCGTTTCTTAAATTTTAATCTGGGGATAGGAATGTGTTAAAAACAAGCAGAAAGAACGAAGAACAAAGAGAAAATAAAGAAAGAAAAGAAAAAAGAAAATAAAAGAAGAAAGGGATAAAAAGAAAATGTCAAACGTGCAATCATGCACTTAAACCGGCTAAGAAGGTGACCTTCCGGTAAATTGGACCAAATTGATGGTTTTTGGAGAGTAAATGTATTTAAATGATGTTTTTATAAGTAGATGGGTTTATGTGATGTGTTGGTGATAGTTGAAGGGCCTATGTGACCCTTTTATTATAAATTTGTCATACATAAATTAGTGCATATTATTTTGGTAATTAGTATTCCAATTTATTTATTCTCACGCCAAAAGTGCATCCCAAAGAGTTTTCTTAAATTAGTTGACCGAACTAATTGTGAAAATATCAATTTTGGAATGAAATCTAAATAAGATAAAGCATTTATTAGAATAATTGATTTAAATTGGTCAAAATAAAATTAATTATGAGTGGGAGTTACCTTGTATGGAGCATTAATTATTATCCAAATATGGAGGATTGCTTCCCAGAATATGTGCTCGTGCAAGTGGTATGTTCCAACTAAGTTCAAGTCTTTTACCTAATTGTCCTTTTCCCATTATTATAATATGCATGATTCAATGTTAATTCCTTGCACGCGCACATTATGTGCCGTTTCTACTTCATGTTGTTCTTTATGAGCCGCGCGATTAGATGAAAGAATGGTCAGATTCCATTCTTTTTTTCTCTCCTGAAGCTCATTTCTCACATGAACCAACCCATATATATAAGTAATTCTCAAAGTGTGAACTGTAATTCATAATTCTAACCTTGGAACAATTTAGCCCGACAAAATTGAAGCACAATCACATGTTCAGGACTTTGGTTGTTGAGATGGGGTAGTATTTCGTCCACATATCAATCCCACAAAGTATACGACACTTGCTTCATCCTACATTTAATTTCAACAACGTCAAATAACAGAAAAAACACAAAAAAAAAACTAAAATTCAAGTGAAAAGAACAACAACTTACTTATTGTCCTGTATTACAAAATCAAAGATTGTGCGAGGGCGACCCTTAACGACCATTTCATTTACATCTTGTTTCCCAACAACCACTCCAATGACATCTTATGCAATAATACAATTAATCAAGTCACTTCACCTTATTTTTTATTTCTCCAGTACCATGATAGCAAGAAAAAATAAAAGAAACATACCGGAAAGCTCAGTCTCATCCAAGATTTTTGTTGTTAATAGTGAATCAAAACGCTTGAACTTATAAGTATATTCCGTAAACTCATCATCTTTGAAGTCCAAAACCTCTGTCTTTTGAGAAAAAATTAACTTATATTTGTTGGTGGTGGGTTTTGTACTTTTTTCCGTCAATTGCCTCTATGAAATTCCGAATCATATACGAACATTCTTCCTGCAAAACATCTCTAAACTGTGCCATTTGAAATGGCCTTATTGTTCCATAAATCCTTTCGCCCTTGGTTAAAAAGCATTGAAGCAGTAATTAAAATTGAAAAATTGACAAATCTATATGAAGTTGAAAATATATTAATATGACTACTCACTACTTTATCATGAAAGATACACTCCATGCCTTTCACTTCACAATCCTCATTCCGTGACAGTACACTCAAACAACACGAAGCCTCGATGCCCAGTGGGTGTCCTGGGGAGTAACATGACGCAGAAGCCCAAATGTCGGCGACATCTGGGGAGAAGAATCAGTGAAGTTGTGATTTTAAAAACTGAAGATAAAATCAAAGTCATTTGAAATACTCAAGATAAAATTAAAATCAAACTCAATACAAATCAATATTACCACGATGTAGGCAAGGCAGAATCAAGACCGTAAGTGAGCAGCTTTGCACGTTCTTCTTCCTCTTTTGAGAAATGCTTAGTAAGTTCTGCCATCCAAAGCCCCCCTTTTATACACAACCATCCGAAATCAAAATTCCTTGAGAAGTTGAAACCGCACATCAGCAACACTCCCAACACTCTCCCATGCGGATGATAATTAATTTGCCGCTTTGGAGTCTAGAGATTGGTTGGCGATGACTATTGTGTTTTTACCCTAAGCGATGGGCGCAGTCAGTTCCCACCTCAGTGGTCGGTGACTATTGCATTTTTATATAGCATATAGATTTAAGTAGAATTTGTCACTTGAAAACACTCTTTTTAGTTTTTTTAAATAGAAATTAATTATATCATCATCATCTTCTATGATGTAGTGCGTGTTATGGAAGTTAGTGTTAATCCATTGTCTACTAATGAACATTAAAAATCATTTCAAAAAATATAATGGCAAAGTTGGATGCCGGCCGCGGGTGTCTTCCGTTTCACCATCATAAATAGGGAATAATGAAATTGTATTCCAAAACTCTCATCACCATAGAGACACTAAAAATGATATGTATTTGGTGTTCATTGACTTAGAAAAGACATATGATAGGGTACCTCGAGAAGTCCTTTGGTGGGCCTTGACTAAAAAAGGCATATCACGTAAGTATATTAGTATCACCATGGACATGTATGAGGCTTGCACTACAAGTCCATAATAGTGTAGGGAGGATTGCTGAGATCCCTATTACTATCGGAGTGCACCAAGAATCGGCTCTGAATCCTTTCTTATTTGATATATTCATGGATGAACTTACAAAGTTAATCTAAGAAGATATACCGTGGTGGCGTGGTGCATGATGTTTGCCAACGATATTGTATTGATTAATGAGACACAATCAGGGTTTAAAACAAAGTTGGAAGTATGACGACAAACTTTGGAGACCAAGGGTTTCAGACTGAGTCGAAGTAAGACTGAGTATATGGAGTGCAAGTTTGGTTGAGGTAGAAATAGTAGTAACAGTGGGATTACCCTGGATGGCAAGGAGATATCAGTGTGTGATATGTTCCGTTATTTGGGCTCTATAATTCAGAAGGATGGAGATGTATCATATAGAATTAGAGCAAGGTAATTGAAGTGGAATAATGCATCTAGATTTCTATGTGATTGAGGTATGCCAACTAGACTGAATGGTAAATTTTATCGGACAACAACTACGCTTGCACTAATGTATGGCATAGAGTGTTGAAAAGTGAAACAATGTCACATTCAAAAGATGAGTGTAGCAAAGATGCGTATGTTACGTTGGATGTGTGGACATACTAGAAAGACCATTTGAGGAATGAAATAATCAGACAAAAGGTAGGAGTAACACCTATAGAAAATAAGATGCAAGAATCTCGATTGTGGTGGTTTGATCATGTGGGCAGAAGACCGAATGATGCACTTGTTAGACGAGTTGAGAGATGGGGAGAACAGACGGGTAGGAGGGGGAGACCCAAACAAACTTGGATTAGAGGAATCAGAATTGATATGCTTCTTCTTGAGTTGGATGAGAGTATGACTTTGAACATAGCAAACTGGAGGATGCATATACGTGTGGACGATTGATCTCTTTTTTACCTTTTCTCTTAACTTATATTTTATTTATCATTCTACGTTCTTATGTTATTTTCATCCTTTATCTTTCTTATGTTCTTTATCTCTTTTCTCTTTTATTTATCTTATGTTCTTAACTTCTTATGTTATTTTTTATCTTATCCATTTTATCTTACCTAGGGGTGCAAACGAGCCGAGCCGAGCCCGAGTTTATGTAGGCTCGAGCTCGAGCTCGAATTATATTGTATTGGCTCGAGCTCGAGCTCGGCTCGAACGAGCTTAAAAAATCCGGGCTCGAGCTCGGCTCGCAAATATTGATTCGGCTCGATTTGGCTCGTGAAGAAATTTAGTAAGCCAAAAGTGATCTTATTAATTCGTAGGGTATTACCCTCAGCTTGGCAGTATATATACGCATACTTCTATACAAAGCCCATGGGCTATTTACGAACTAGACTATGACAAATACAAAGAAAATACAAAATAATAAAATATTCCAACACCCCCCCTCAAGTTGGAGCATGCGGATCACAAATGCCCAACTTGGAAAGGAGATACAAAAATTGTTGTTTGCCCAACGCCTTTGTAAAAATATCTGCAAGCTGATCATGGGATGAAACATGCTGAGTAGATATGAGTCCCTCTTGAATAGCATCACGGACATAATGACAATCAACTTCAATATGTTTAGTGCGCTCATGAAACACCGGATTCTGAGCAATATGAAGAGCGGACTTACTGTCACAATACACCTGCATAGGCCGAGAGTGAGCCACACCGAGGCTTAAGAGAAGGCCTTTGAGCCACTTCAATTCAGCAGTTAAGGATGCCAGAGACCGATACTCTGCTTCTGCAGATGACCGGGATACAGTGTGTTGTTTCTTAGACTTCCAAGAAACAGGAGACCCTCCAAGAAAAATTATCCAACCAGTAAGAGAACGTCGAGAGACCGGACAACTGGCCCAATCAGAGTCACACCAACCAGAAAGAAACATATCACAGGTAGAGCTAAGAAGAATACCCTGACCTGGAGACCCCTTTAAATATCGAACTACTCTGAGTGCCGCTTCCCAATGATCCTGCCGGGGTGATTGCATAAACTGTGATAAAATATGAACAGCGTAAGCAATATCGGGACGAGTAAAAGAGAGATAAATAAGACGCCCGATGAGACGACGATAGCTTGTCGGATCAGAAATAGGTTCATCACGAGCCAGTGCAAGGGAATGGCCTTGCTCCATGGGAAAACCAGCGGGTTTGGCACCAAGAAAGCCAACGTCAGCAATAATGTCAAGCGTGTATTTACGCTGGGAGAGAAAAATACCTTCCGCATTACGAGCTACTTCAATTCCCAGAAAATATTTGAGGATGCCTAGATCTTTCATATAGAAGCACGTACTCAAATATTCTTTAAATTTAATTAAAGCGGAGGAATCATTACCGGCAATAATTAGGTCATCAACATAAATCAACACGAACAGGTGTACGGGCCCCTTGCACATAGTAAAGAGAGAATAATCTGAATATGACTGAGCAAAGCCATACCGTTTGAGTGAATTAGCTAGTTTAGCGAACCAGCAGCGAGACGCCTGGCGTAAGCCATATAGCGACTTCCGTAGACGACATACAAGCCCCGGTCGAGTGGGGTAAAAACCGGGCGGGAGTTTCATGTACACTTCCTCGTGTAAGTCACCATGTAGAAAAGCGTTATGCACATCCATTTGATGAATCTCCAAGTTACGCGCTGCTGCAACCGCAAGAAAAGTGCGAACCGTAACCATCTTGGCTACCGGCGCGAATGTCTCTGTATAATCAATACCCTCCTCTTGGTGATTCCCAAAAACAACTAATCGAGCTTTGAGACGCTCAACACTGCCATCTGAGTGGTATTTAATTTTATAAACCCATTTGCAACCAAGAGCACGTTTGCCAGGGGGCAATCGTGCCATAACCCAAGTGTTATTATCCTCCAGGGCTTTGATTTCACGTTGCATGGCATCACGCCATCCTGCATGGGACATTGCCTCCCGAAAATTACGCGGTTCACTACCTGCAAGCATAGCTCCAAGAAACGCACGATGACGGAGTGAAAATTTTCCGTAATGCACAAAATTTGCTATAGGATAATGCGTACCTGAGGAACGAGACGAAGCAGGCGAGGACGAAGATGGGCTCTCACGTTGAACGTGATTTGTAACGAAGTCCCGGAGTAAGACCGAGGTGCGCTTAGCACGCTGACCACGGCCTAGAAGTTCAGTAGTGTCACTCGTTGATGTGGGTGGGACATCAAGTGCAGTTCCAGATGGCATGGCAGTAACATCAACGCCCGAAGTAGTGGACAGAGAAGTGTCCATCGTTGCTGCATCAGGCAGTGGAGATATGACATCATCTTCCTCAAATAAAGATGGAGGTTCAGTAGTGGTCTGGGCAGGAGTATTACTGGATTCGGCCAAAAATGGAAACTCGTGCTCGTGAAATTGAACATCACGGGAAACAAACATATCACCTGTGTCATAATCATATAGTTTCCAGCCCTTTTTCCCATTAGGATAACCAAGAAAAACACATCTCCTGCTGCGTGGAGAAAATTTATCTTTTCGAGAAGCATGATCATAAGCAAAGCAAAGACAACCAAAAATCCTCAAGTGTAGATAATCAGGCGCAACACCATTAAGAACCTCAAACGGAGTCTTATTCCCGAGAATTCCGGAGGGTGTTCGATTAATCAAATAGACTGCCGTAAGTACACATTCCCCCCAAAATTTTATTGAGAGATGAGCCTGAAACATTAAGGCACGAGCCACATTTAAAATGTGACGATGTTTTCGCTCTACTCTCCCATTTTGTTGAGGTGTATGTATGCATGATGTCTGAAAAACAATACCATGCAAATCAAAATAGGGAAGCATGCATCTAAATTCTGTGCCATTGTCACTGCGAACAATGTGAACCGAAGCATTGTATTGTTTTTCAACCATAGCCAAGAAAGATATAAAAAATTTATGGACCTCCTTCTTGTCACGCAATAAATAGACCCATACAGCACGTGAATAGTCATCAACCAATGTCAAAAAATAAACTGCATCACACGTGGAAGGGGTATTATAAGGACCCCACAAGTCACAATGAATTAATTCCAAAATACGACTGGCTTTATTGTCACTAATAGGAAAAGAATCTCGTACTTGTTTGGCTTGTGGACAGATATCACAAGCTTTATTCAATTTCTTGCTACAAGAACTATTCTTAATCACGGGTAATAATTTAATGACTCGATCCGAGGGATGTCCCAGCCGACAATGCCATAACTCAAACTCTGTAATCGGAGACGTTGCTACAGCATGCACAACAGGTATTCCACGGAAGTAAAAGAGCCCATCTCGTCGTTCACCTGCTCCAATCAGGTTCCTCGAGCACCGGTCCTGTATAGCACACAGTGAATCAGTAAAAATAACCATACACGCAGAGTGATCAATTAGTTGAGAAATAGAGATCAAATGGCAATTTAATCCCGGAACATAAAGAACATGTTCCAATTCAATATGTTGGGATAGCACAACACGCCCTTCTAATGTGGTTGTCACTGTACGTCCATCCGGCAGCCCAACCCGACAGTTTGATATGCGTGCAAGGTTGGTTAGCCGAGATAAATCTCCGGTGACGTGATGCGATGCCCCGGTATCTAGTATCCAATCGCGAGAAAAAAACGTACCCGCCATACGCTCGTTTTTGCTTGTATCAGCATTAATTAAATGTAAAAGTGTTTCCACCTGCTCCTTGGTCAAGCTACTCAAAGGGTTTGATGTACTGCCAGCAGAGGCACTGTCCGAACTCCCTGGAGCTGAAGCTACTGCGTGTGCTCGCACTCCTGCTCCTCGGCCAGCTGCGTTGCTTTTATTCTGGTTGCGTTCTTCCCACCACTCCGGGTAGCCGTGCAACTTAAAGCATGTACTGACTTCATGCCCCCTTTGTTTACAATGAGTGCAAAGCAGTTTTGTCTTATCGGGCTTGTCCGGTCTGCCTTTGGGTTTGTCAGCATGTAACTTGAATGCGTTGATATCAGTGGCTGCCTTCCCTCGTGCAACCACCCGAGAAGTCTCTTCTTGAACGAAACTTTGATGCGCTTGATTTATGTCCGGCAGTGGTGTACGTGAAAGCAAATTGGACCGCACCGTCCCGTAAAGTTCATCATCAATCCCCACAAGAAACTGGTGAAACTGCTCCTCTTCACGATCTGCCGCGAACTTGCTGACAACATTACATGTGCACAATCCACATGTACAAGCGTGAAGAGGTTTCAGGCGGTTCAGTTCATCATACAGACCCGTAAGTGCAGTGTAATATGCATCAACAGACATGGTTTTGGTTTGTTTACAGTCCGTAATTGCCGCCCGAAGTTGCTGTAAACGTGGGCCATTCGCAACACTATATCTTTTTTCAAGATACTGCCATAAGCTTCTTGCTTCGTCATGGTATGGAATGGACGCCGCCACGTTAGCCTCCATGCTCCGCAAAAGCCACGATACAATCATAGAATTGACTGTATCCCAATCCATCACTCTCGGACCTTCTGTCGGTTTTTTCAATGTTCCATCGACGAAAACATTCTTCCGCCGAGCCTTCAAGGAAAGCATGATAGCTCTTGACCATGCCACATAGTTGTCGCCGCGGAAAATCACATGGGTAATGAGATTTCCCGGTTGGTCTCCTGAACCAAGATAGTAAGGAGAAGAGGGGTCGAGTCTCGTTGCTTCACCTTCGCCAGACATGGCTGTGTTGCTCTGCACGCTGGTGCCGCAACTTTGCCGGTACTAGCTTGGATCGTAGGAAGATACGCCGCCCCTAGTGCTCTGATACCATGAAGAAATTTAGTAAGCCAAAAGTGATCTTATTAATTCGTAGGGTATTACCCTCAGCTTGGCAGTATATATACGCATACTTCTATACAAAGCCCATGGGCTATTTACGAACTAGACTATGACAAATACAAAGAAAATACAAAATAATAAAATATTCCAACAGCTCGACTCGGCTCGGTTCGGCTAGAAAATTTTGGTTCGTTCAAAAGTTACAAGTTCAATTAGCTCGAAAGTTCGTGTTCAAACTCGAGCTCAAGTATGAAACAATCTTTAAATATATGTGCTTAACATTTGCAAATTGCAATTTACATGCCCAATAACTAAACCTTACGGGAAAATAAACAAAATACAATTCTAACTTCAAGTCTCCACCCAATTGTACTTCAAATATAAATCAAAAGTGATCAACCCATTAAGAAATAGTGGATGAAACTTTGATTATTTTTGTTAAATTACTTTATAATTAATAATATCTCCCCGGTTCTCATATACATTTATGAATCAGTATTATATATATATATATATATATATAACTAATTTATATTATATATTACATATACTAATATATACTCCGTATTATATATTAATTTGTATTGTATATTAATATATTACATATATTAATTAAATATACACACATATAACTAGGCTCGCGAGCCGGCTCGCGAGCTAGCGAGCCTAAAACCAGTAGGCTCGTTTCTGGCTCGACTGCTTAACGAGCCGGCTCGAGCTCGGCTCGAGCTCGAGTTTGACCGATCTCGATCCGAGCTTTGACCGAGCGGCTCACGAGCGGCTCACGAGCGGCTCGGCTCATTTGCACCCCTAATCTTACCTTATCTTTTGTTCTTATCTTTCTTGTCTTTTTTGCTTTGATATCATGGATCGATTCATGTTAGCCGACCCCAAAATCTTTTGGTAATAAGGCTTGGATGTTGTTGTATGGGAATATGGTGATGCATTGAGATTGAAGCTATATTCATGTCCAATTGCTATATTCGTCCACATGCATATACGTGTGGACGATTGATCTCTTTTTTACATTTTCTTTTAACTTATATTTTATTTATCATTCTACGTTCTTATGTTATTTTCATCCTTTATCTTTCTTATGTTCTTTATCTCTTTTCTCTTTTATTTATCTTATGTTCTTGACTTCTTATGTTATTTTTTTCTTATCCATTTTATCTTACCTTATCTTTTGTTCTTATCTTTCTTGTCTTTTTTGCTCTGATATCATGGATCGATTCATGTTAGCCGACCCCAAAATCTTTTGGTAATAAGGCTTGGAAGTTGTTGTATGGGAATATGGTGATGCATTGAGATTGAAGCTATATTCATGTCCAATTGCACAATTGATATTTTAAATCAAAATGCCAACCTTGCAACATGGTTGTTGGTGTCATGAATAGAAAAAGTAAAAATATGAAGAAAAGAAAAAGTAATCAGAATCATGAAAGCATTGTTGTTTTGCAAACATAGATGCTTCACCCAACTTGTGAAATATATTTGAAATGAACATCTTATAAACATAATGCAATAAATTAAGTACTTGGAGTGTTTCCGATGAAATTTTAATTTTAATTAAAACTCAAATATAGATATTACCATTCTTACACGATTAATGCTGCAGTTGCTGATCTGAACAAGCTTTTCCAAGATGGATGCACGTGGTGGGAGCTCTCCTAATTTCTTGGTAGACACATCACACAAAGAGGTAAAAAACCAACTGCAGATATTCTTCCAATCATTCTCAGAATCATTCTTCTCTATTTCTATTTGATGAATCCATTTTAGCTGATCATTAGTGTACTGTTTTGGGACCAACATAGTGCATTACTGATCAACTAAGAATGACAACAACGAATGAATGAAATTGAAAGCAGATAAGCACACCCTATAAAACATCAAGTGAAAACATATTACCTAGAGAGAGATGCCAAAAACTTTTTGCACGTGGTGTCCATCCCAAGAGCATGTGTGATGCGAATTACAGCTTTGAATCCTTCCATGTAGAGAAAAATTATGGCTTTATTTTCTATACCCTCCATAGTAACTCCAAAAGCACAGTAACTACAAAAACATAATATAACATAATCTCAGTATCCCAATTACCAGTTAGTGATTGAATACTACATGGTGAACGGAAACAAGCTTGGATTTTAACTACAACCAATGCATTTTTAGAGTAAGTCGTGTACTTTATTATGCATGTCCAGGGCATTAAAGATGGCCCCTGTGGCATTAATGATAAACAAAGGTTATGTGCTTGGTAGTGAAAAAACAGAAAAATACATCTTCAAAGTTTATTAATATATTTACAAGAACAACCACATCCAAGCCTTCACCTCAAAAGAATTTGAGGTGGGCTAACATGAATCAACAATATGACATTGGAGTTAAATAAAGAAAAAGGGAGACCAAAAAATCAGAACAATTTTGCTCATGTATAACTCTCCATCCACTTCATACTCTCACCTAACCCAAAAATGATATCATTTTTAACCGCTCTGATATTGACCAAACTACCACAATTGATACTCGCATCGCATCTTCAATAGGTATTATTCTCAATTTTTGTCTGATTGTTTCATTGCTCAAGTAGTTTTTTCTAGTATGTCCACACATCCAATACAACATGTGCATCTCATTCAAACTCATTTTTTAATGTGACATTGTATCACCTCTAGACACTCTACACAATACAATAAATCAGGTCTAATTACTATACAACAAAACGTACTCTTGAGACTAGTTAGCATACTTTGATCACATAAAATTCTAGTATTCTTTCATTTCATTCACTTTCTTTTGATTATATGGGATACATATCCATCTAATTCACCGTCTTTCTTAATTATGGAGTGCAAATAACATAATATATCATTTCTCGAGATCTCCTTACCATCCAAGGTAATTGTACAATTATTATTTTTTCTACCTCCACTAAACATGAAATCAATATACTCAGTTTTGCTTCAACTTAACTTGAAACCCTTGCTCTTTGGGGTTTGCCGCAATAATTCCAACTTTGCTTTAACACTTAATATTCTCTTATCAATCAACACAATATCACTGATAAACATCATGCATCATGGTATATCTTTTTTTAATGACTTCGTGAATTCATCCATGACCACACCAAATAAAAAAGGACTCAAATGCAACTCTTCGTGTACTGTGATAGTAATAGGGATCTGCAATCTTTGTAAGGACCATAGCCCCATGAATCGCGGTACACTACGGTACGCGGTACGAAAATGGGAACGCGGATCGTGAATGTTTGAAATCCGATACGCGAGGGTAGGCTTCTTTGGTACGCTATTTCGGTACGCGGAACGTTGTCCCATTTGTTATTGTACAGTATACCATAAACATATACAATGTACTAAGTATATAATTAATATAATATTAAACAATATGCTTCAATAATTAAGTCTAATTAATTACAAAGGTGTACCATAATTAAGTACGAAGGTGTGAAGTGTGAACTACGAAGTCTTTAACAGTCCTTTACTCCTCGCGACTCCTGGACTGTGTCGCTTGGAAAACGTAAACCGCGATTCTTGACACAAGGTTTTAAACAAGGCAGCGTCGTTTCAGACTTTGAGTTTGTTTAGATTTTTGAAGTTCAAACTTCAGAGTAAAGAGTTCGTTGTCGACCCTGTGTCGCTTGGAAAAAGCAATTCACAAATCGCGACTCTTGGACTGTTGGTTCGTCATCCGCCGGAGGAAATGTGCGAATCGCAACGTGGGAACGGTTTACCACCCGAAAGGTAGCCACGAACCGCAACCGAAATCCGCCATACCGGAGTCGCGAACCAGAAGCGACAGACGTGCAACTGTACCGAGATATGTAACGCACGATCTAGAACGGAAAACACGAGTATGTTGGTGACCCTTGAATTGGTAAGGATATTAATTGTAAAATCCTCATACATATCAATTATAGCGTTGATATACTTATAAGTTAATGCCTTCAAAGACCTTCTCGAATTACCCTATCTTACACCCTTTCTAAGTCAATAAACATCAAATGTAGGTCTTTGTTCGTATATCTACACGTCTCCAAAAGTTTCTTAAGAAATTTAATGGCCTCGAATGTTGAGCGACCCAGTGTAAAAACCTCGATTGTTGTCCAAAATCTTCACACTTCTTTAAAGCCTTTTATGAACTAGTCATTCGGTCCTTCATAAAATTTATGGTATGACTCATAAACTCCCTTAAAAGTTAGTACCTAGTACATTCTTATACATCACCTCTATTCTTAAATAAAGGAATAAGAATACTCCTCTGGACCTCTACTAACTCTCTCAAATTTTTTATTTCCCTTAATCTTGTATTCTTGTTCAATACAAGTGTTAACACCTCAATGCTTCTCTCTTAAACTTTTTTAGACCTCGATCGATATGTCATCTGGACCACTGCTTTCTCTACCTCACCTTTCTCACAACCTTTTTAACATATGTCTTACCATACAATCTGATATAGTGAGAACATCAATATGTTTCGCTTTATTGATTTATTCCCATCAAACAATGTATCAAAGTAAGACCTTCTGATTTCTTTCATTTCATTATCCTCCATAAGAACATTTTAATCGTTATCTTTCACAGTTAACTTTTCCGAACTCTCAAAACTTTTCCGAACTCTCATGTTCTATAGTTTCGAAAACGAGCAAATCTCTAAATATCTTTTTCACCTTTAGAGCTCAACTTTTCATATAACTCTTTGCTCATTTTCACTCTTTCTTCCTTCATGGCTCTCTTCACATTTCTTTAAACCTCCTTGTACTTCTCTCATGATTGTCGCGGATGCTACATAAGGAATTGCGCCAGCCAACCTCTTTATTGCCAAAGTGTTAAGGCACCCGCTTAGGCGACAAGTCGCACCTCTATGTAATATTTAAGTACAAAAATAGTGTAAATTAAACTATAAATATTCTCCCTCCGTATTTTATAGTTTGTTACACTTTCCTTTTTTTGATGTGTTATAAATTTTGCGACAATTTCTCTTTTGGTGAGTTTTTCTTTTAAAATTACTCAATTACCCTTACTTTTCTACTTTTTTTTTTGATACTTTGTCACCCTCTCTCCTAGTTTTCCATCACTATTAATTACCTCTATCATTTAATCCTAAAATATTGTGTTCAAACCTATTGTAGTGAACTTTTAAATACGGAGGGAGTATATAGTACTCCCTCTGTCCCTTTAAACTTTGTCAAGTGTGACCGGCGCAGGAATTAATAAAGTAAAAACTATGAGAGAATGAATTGGAACCACAAATACTTTACTTTAAAGGGAAGGTGACAAAGTCAGTTGGAAAACTCAATTTCAAGGAACAAACCAATTAATTAATGCTCTCTTTTGTTAATGGATATGTTTTTGACATGCATACTTTTGGACATGTTTGTTCCCATTGACTTATGAATGACTTTTATGTATTGTTGACATGATGAAGTATTATAACTGCAACTAAACTAAACTTGTATTGTTAAAAACTTTAAGGTTTGTACTTTTTTTGTGCAACAAATACAAAATAATGTTCCATTAACTAATAACCTGTTCAGCTCCAACAGATGATTCCTCTATTCTCTATACTGCAGAATTTTTTGACTTAAAACGGGGCTTGGAAGGGAACACAAAAACAGTGGTAGCCTCAACTAAAGGTTGGAACTCGGCCGAGTATCTAACAGATGTCACAGTGATCCTATGAAGCTGCTGAAACCCCAAGACATGGGGTACAACTTTATAATTGAGAAGATGCTCAGATTTTGGGCAGGACACAAATTGTGTAAGACCATTTTGAAACCTCGAGGCAAGGGGTACAACTTTATAATTGAGAAGATGCTCAGACTAAGGTTTGTAGCTAGCCAAGTAAGAGCAGCCATTTTGAACATTGTTGGGTTGTTTTTTACTTTGACTTTTCATTCTGAATACTCAATGGAATAGTAGTGGGATGCAATGAATTACTCATTGAACATTTGAAATGTGAATTAAACATTCAAATATATTATTATAATATAGAAATCTAAAAGAACTATCTAACAATTTGATGAATATATGAGCTCTGAATGTATGGTGCTACATCTCTAAATTGCATGATATAAACAAGTCATTGAGATCTATGATGCTATTTTGTCATCACTTTTTTTTTTTGACATTTTGTGTTTTGAAATATGTTGTTAAATATGCATCACCAATTTGTATGACACATCAATGTTTAAATGTTTTTGTTACAAATGTATCACCATAATTTGTAACACTAAAATATCAGGAATTTGTGGCACTTTATCTGTGAAACTAAATAAGCTGTTTTTCTAATAGTGCATGTAATCACATGTTAGACAAAAGCTCTAATTTTAAGCAAATTGATGTCAATAAGGATGAAAATTCTTTTATATCTCAACGAAAGTCGACTTCATTTTCTTGAGACAGAAATAAGTGGTCAAAATTTAATGTAGAAACCATAAACGACATATTTTATGGGAAACTCCACACTAATATCAGGGCCTTTAATACAACTCAATTCTTCTCTTCATATGTTATTCCACAAAATATACATGTTCAAAACAATAGAAAAACAATATATTATCATATTTCGTATGTACAAACAGATAATAGTATACATACATTTACTTGACCACACACTTGCACACATTTATAACGCAACTATAATATCACTTACTCAAGTCATCAAAACGTACTATAAAATAAAGTTGTACATACTTGCATGTGAATATAGGAAATAGTTATACTTACACAAACAAATGAAGTTGTTTGGCCACCCAAATATTTTTCTATGAGTCTACCAACTATGAAACCATGCTCGGCTACACAGACACTGCACTTATAATTACAAGTTGTTTGTGAGACCGATAACCTTTTTCATATGGGCATTGGACGAAAAAAAGACGAAGACGTCAAGCAAAAAGACCTACCCACATCATCCAAGGCTTCCACGACTGCACCTTCATTAGACATTAACATTACTAATGATTTATTTTTATTTAAAAGGAAAATAAGCTTCTTTTGTGTTCCTAATTTGCCCTTCCAAGAGTGTACATAACAACAACAAATCGGTTATCTCTCTCGCAAAAAATCTCTCTTGAGTGAGGATCTTGCGGAGAAATTGTTGCCCAACTCCGATGAATTCTCCTTCATCGTATATCTCAAGTGCAAACCCTAGTAATTTTATTTTGATGTTAGCACAACCAGGACAATCTGCTACGAATGATCGTGGATTCAGACTGGAAGGACCGTGCGTTACTCTAGCTACTGTTATGCTTCATCTCAGTCTTTAAATACAATCTAAATATGTAGTTTATCATAAATATAATAACATTTACATCATCGTGACTAATATTTACATCATTGAGTAACCTCAATGCTCTTGCACTGGTTCCACACCTGTATTTTACAATCACCACCACAAAAGCTTGATGAAATGCATGTACCATTTTCAATTCCCGACTTTGATTAGAAACAAATTTAAAATTTAAATAAGCAATGGAAGTATAATTTTTTTAAAGCATGAAAAAGTGAACTGTATGAAAACAAAACAAAGAAGTGGAGAAGATAGAAATTACATAGTATATCAAATGTTTAATGGTCACAAATAAAATGATAAAAAGGTAATCGAAAGTCTAAACTCTAAAGAGAAAATTTCCTCCATTTTAAATATTGGAAAGATATACAAAAACACGATGCCCTGGTCTTAGGGTTTGGTTTATGGCTGGTGAATGAATAGTGCTGCTATTATTTGGTACTTTTGATCCAATTCCACCTTTTTTCTTGTTTTTCTAAGTGTTATTGGCTAATATCAAGCCGCGGTCTCTCCCTAGCATGTCTAGGGTTTGGTTTTTCCTTAGCAGGTCTAAGGTTTGATTCTTCCGGCGGTGAATCCCCTTCACTTGTGTCCGGCGTTGGGATTGGATTTGAGCCAGATTGATAAGAATCCTTGGCCAAGCTTGATGACATCGAAGCCAGAGTTCGGCGATCGATTTCTTCGTGAGCCGGGCAGTAAGGGCATGACAACGATGAAGATGACCGCTAGCGGTGGATTTGCTACGAGCGCGGGACGAGGATAGTTGCACGGACTTCGAGCAGGCCAGATGATGATTGACAATGGAGGATCAATTAGAGTACCAAGGACACGACCTCTTCCTGAACCACCGCCATGAATTGTGTGATATGCTAGAGTCCGTAAAAGTTTTCAAATAAGTTTTCATTATTTTATCATTTGGTTTCTTGTTATCATCTATATTGTTAGGTTTGTTAGTTTGTTTGGGAATTTGGCCTTGTTTGATGTCATTGAGCATGTTTGGATTTATGGGAATAATGATGGTTGCGTCAAGCCCGTTACATGGTTAGCGAATCGTGTTGCTCTTTCAAGAGTGATCGTTTCTAAGGCTCATCATAGGGTTTACAGTCGTAGTTGTTGTAGTCTAGTTGGTGTCAGATTTATTTTTCCTTTGATTGATGTAATGATCCTGAAACTTGTGATATGAATAGAGTCTAGTTTTCGTTCAAAAAAAGAGAAAATTTCCTCTTCCTTTTATAAAAAGCGTTTTGGGCCTTATGATTCACAGGCCGCAACCGATTCAGCCCCTTCCGGGCGTGCCCACCCGATGTGGACTTTGCTGAGCCGGGTTGCAGTGACCCGGAAATTGAGAAAATGGGAAGGCTCACCCCTAACCCGAATTTGAGTTACCAGAATTCAGAACCTCAGTCATAAACCTTCGCGCTCTCTTCATCTCATTCTCCACTTGTATCTGCAACTAAAAAAAATCTGCCATGGCATTTCCTTACTTGGAATCGGTCGTAGGTATGCTCGAACATAGCTCCATTTTCTCTTACATGTATACATCATATACTATATACTGTGTATCATTTGCATATGTATGCGTGCGTACATTGCTAGGTTAAAAACATATTTCGTACTTCATCTGATTCCTGTTGTATTTGAAATGTTATGTCCTCCCTCCATCGAGCTATTATGATTATAACTATATCTATTAATTTGAGTTAGACAGGCCATATTCTTAACATCGAATCTAATTAACACAGAAATGTCATATTATTGATAATAATATGATGAAAATGAAAAAACAAGTAGTGCAATCGTGAAAAGCATTAAAGCTGCAATACAAGGTTTTCCCCAAAAGATGCTTCCAACTCTCTAAGGGTTGGTTTGCAGCTTTTGGCTTTAAAAAAGCACTTATTTTCCCAAACACTACAACTTTTATTTTTCTCGGCTTCCGCGTCAAAAGTGCTTTTACTTTTTCTATTACACAAAAAGCACTTATTTTACCAAACACTACCCACTTTTACTTTTCAAAATCACTTTTTTCTCAAACACTATCAACTTTTATTTAATCACTTCTCCCCATTTCATTAAAAAAAGCACTTTTTTAAAAGCAGAAGCTATTGCAAACAGACCCTAAGTTATACTCAGTAGTTCCAATAAAGGAATGGTGCAAAGCTGGCTTGGGGTGTTACTCGCTCAGCTCTGCATATGAGATTTTTTAATATACTGCATTGCTCAACATAATGTTTAAAACCACAATGCTCCGCTCTCTGGGACTTTCTTTTCTAATTTATCATTTGAACTTGCTTTTTCCATCATTTGCAATGGAGCCAAATATTCACTATTTTTGGCGTGGGAATGTGATGAAATACAGTAAAATGAATCACTAAACTGCTTGTGTTGCTTTGTTATGAAACATCGGTCAGTCCATGTAATTTTCGACGCAATTTTCACTATGGCTCACCCACAAACAGTCTCTTTGTGCTTTAGTAAGACTGCGTACATCTGACCC
Source organism: Cuscuta epithymum (assembly GCA_945859915.1). Taxonomy (NCBI): domain Eukaryota; kingdom Viridiplantae; phylum Streptophyta; class Magnoliopsida; order Solanales; family Convolvulaceae; genus Cuscuta; species Cuscuta epithymum. The sequence goes on along the minus strand of CAMAPF010000075.1, from coordinate 1,609,882 downwards.
CCTTACAAGCAGGCTTAGCTGAAACGTAAGAATCTCTTACAAATGGGAAAAAGGGTCTTGTTATTTAAAACCCATTCTTTTGTCTCTGTGAGCAATTCGTGGTTCTGTTTATTACAAAAACAAAGTCAGCATCACCTTCATGGGCGGAGCTAGGGGGCCATAGCAGGCCCTGCCCATCCCAAATTGAAACAAAAGTTTAAATATTACTGTAAAAATTTAGGGTAATTTTTTTCAAAAAAAAAAAATCATTGGGCTGGCCCAGTACATTATTCATTCCTTAGTTCTTACTATGCCACTGATCACCTTGGAAGTAGAAGCCTCTTCGAAGAGATCATAACAATTGATTATGTTGTCTGCTTAGCATAAAGAAATAAAGTAGCAATGCCGATTATGGAGATTGTTTTCCATCAAGTGGAAAGCACTTGATCTAATATTATTTTTAAGCAATGTTGCAATAAATTTTTGATATTATATTCCTACTTTCTGTTTTCTGTATACTGGGCAGCGTGGGACGGTGGAAGGGGTCATCTAACGTTTTAATTTGAAGTGTACTATGGGGATGCTGCCTTTACTTTTTGGTATTTAATTTTCTTTCTTCCATGTTTCTAATTCTTTCAGGTTTTATGATATGCATGTACATTTTTGAGACATACCTCGATATACGGCAACATGCTGCTCTTAAGTTGCCAACACTTCCAAAACCGTTGGTAGGAGTAATTAGCCAGGAAAAGTTTGAGAAGGCTCAAGCCTATAGTCTTGATAAAAGGTTCATATATAAAAAATTCTGCTGTTTTTGGTTTCTGTTTAATCATCCATTTGCTCATTTTTTTCTTGCTGATGGGGTGTGAATACTTCCCAGCTATTGGCACTTTTTCCAATCATATATCAACATGCTTATGGACACGGTGATTTTGTTATTTGGGATCTTACCTTGGTTCTGGAAGGTGAGTTCTCACTATTTTGAGGTACCTTGTCATAAAAAGACATACTCCCTTCATCCCAATGTTATATCTTGAGTCATTGACTTGGCATGGAGTTTAAGAAAATGAAAAACTCTGTGCTGCTGATATTTGTTTAGACAGGAATGCAAGAATATGAACAGCACATTTTTTACTTAAAAGGGAAAATAATATTTTCAGGGGCGCCCTGAAAATAAAAATAGGAAAACTAAAAGAGATAAAGGGAGTTGTATATTATTATTAAAATTATTATTAATTTTATTATTAATATCAATATAATTGATTTATTGATTCACTGCAGAAATCAGGAAATGCTTTGGTGTTCTTTGGTCTTAATACAGAGAATGAGATACTGCACACACTTTCCTTTTTAGCGGGTGTTACGGTTTGGTCCCAGGTCCATTTTCTGGTCTATATGGCTCTTTGAAGTTTTCATTTTTGAGGCAATACTAATACGTAATTTGCAATGGCTTTATGACTAAGTAGCACGGAAACGGGAAACCTATGTCATGAGAACCGGACCGGATCGGCTGGTTCGACCAGGAACCCGTTTTTTTCAGATTTTTGGGGCCCTAAGGCCCATGCCTCTCCAGCCTTACATAAGGCACGGCCCTGAAAAACCACAAAAAAGTAACACAAAAAACCACTATTTTTTTAAGAGACACTATTTTCCATCATAGGATCTCTTAAAAAAGAAAAGAAAATGAAAATCCAAGGTTTCCGAAACGCTAATTATATAGAGAAACGGGTTTCCCAATTCTTCTTAATTACGGAAACGGCCCTGAAAAGGTAATTTGAAGTTTCTGAGTTTCCGACACGCTTCCGAGTTTCCGAAACGGGGAAACGTGAACCGCAGAGAGTTTCCGTGCTTCATATCTTTATGATACAAGTATACAACAATATGCCAATAACCCAATCTGGGTGAAGGCCATATAAGTTTGTTATTCTTTGATGAGTTGCAATTTTTCAGTTGTGAAAAAATACTAGCACTTTTTGTTAGTTTAAAATTGATCTTAATGCTTCAATTTCACACTAATACTCCTGCCAGATTACGGAGTTGCCATTTACTTTGTACTCAACATTTGTGATTGAGGCCCGCCATGGTTTTAACAAGGTAAGCTTTTTAAGTTTCTCAATATAGATTTCCGCAATAAAAAATTTCTCACTATAGAAAGTTATTTTATGGGAAAGTTCCCAAAATGAGTCTGTTTTGTTTTTCTTCCCAAAATAAGAGTAACATGACAATATTTACTGATATCTTGGAGTCATTACTGCCAAAGTAGCTGCAGTACTAGTCATTAACATGACAGTTTTTACTGCCATAAATGTAGTAATTTTCAATCATGGCAGTAATGATTCCTATTTCGATAAGAAACACACAGCAGTCCTATTATGAAATTCCAAAACCTGTTTACTCCTATTTAGGGCAATTTCCCATATTGTACTCATTTTTTGGCTAAATAATTTCTACACCCAGTTTTCCATCATTTGCAATGGAGCCAAAGATTCATTATTTTTTGGCTTGAGAATATGATGGAATAAAGCAAAATGGCTCACTAAACTGTCTGCGCTTCTTTATTATGAAGCAGCAGCCAGTCCATGCAATTTTGGACGCGATTTTCACTATGGGTCATCCGGAAACAGTCTCTCTGTGCTTTAGTACAGGGGTAAGACTGCGTACATCCGACCCCCCTTACCCCACCGTAGGTGGGAGCCATTGCGGCACTGGGGTAAATGAAAATGAAAATGAAAAATTTCTACACCCAGGCTTGTAGTCATACACTTCTTCCTTTATCTCATCATCACTATAGCTGTAACCCCTGTATTTTTGTTGCATACAGCAAACAGTACGACTATTCATCAGGGACACAATCAAAAGTATTATTTTAACCATTGTGATAGGCCCACCTATTGTGGCTGCAATCATTCTGATAGTTCAGGTACAATGTAATTTTATAATTTCTTTGATATTTTATTTATATTTTCCATTTAGTATAGCAATGGTGGAATGGCTACTTTATCTGAATATGGCCCTGATTTTGTTGTTGAACAGCGTCACTTGGATTTTAGTGCTTTGCTATATCCACAGTATCCTCTAAAAGATCTTTTTTTTCATCTGTACTTTTACTTATGTATACCATGTTTAATTACTTTTTGCGTCTGAATTTCAAACAATCAATGGAGAGCTTTACTAAGTTCGTCCATAAGGAGCAAACCTGTCGACAATTTCAAAATTATGTTTCTATGATGTCTTCAATTTGTTCCTTCCCCTCTTTAAAATGGTACTAATTTTGGATGCAGAAAGGAGGTCCTTTCTTGGCCATATATCTGTGGGGTTTCATGCTTGTCTTGTCTCTTGTTATGATGACGTTATACCCTATCCTAATTGCCCCACTTTTTAACAAGTTCACCCCAGTAAGTACTCTACTCTTTTGTCCTTTTTTTCTTTTAGATTTCATCTAGCTCTATGTTGTTTGAGGAAAGATGATTGATGTCTAATTCCATTGGTTTCATTTTCTTTTAAGTGTAGCTTCCTGATGGTGAGCTTAGAGGAAAAATTGAAGACCTTGCTTCCTCACTCAAATTCCCCTTAAAGAAGTTGTTTGTTGTAGATGGATCAACAAGGTCAAGCCATAGCAATGTAAAATCAGGCAGCCTTTCTGTATTGTAACTTGTGGGATGATTTTCTAAATATAGCTCACTACCACTTTAATGTCTCCAATACATCTCAATCTGAATGATTATAACTCAACACTTTAATTTATTTCTCGGAATTTCTCTTCAGTACACATAGTTTTCTACAAGCAAGTTTTGTTAGACATCATGAAGATTAGTGAACACTGAACCACTTAATTTGTTCAATCATTGTTTAGGCACTTTATGTGAACTAGCACGTACATGGAATATTATAAAGCATTGCACCCAGGTTGTCTTCAAACAGGGACCCCTTTTTATTTTTTATACCCTTGAGCACATTCTAAACTTTATCCAGAGAATGCATAAGTTTGATTGGTGTTTTTCACTATTTGTGTGTGTTTGATTACATTACATTCTGTGTATCTGTGGTTATATTATACTATGTGTGCATTTTGTGTTTTTACTATTTTGTGTGTATTTGATATAGCCTATGCTACGCTACATGAATAATTGTATCACCTTTTGTTTACCTCTATCATTTTTTAGTTTTGTGGAATAGAACGAATGCAGATTTGCATTACAAATGATAGGAGTTCCGAATGTGCAGTTTTGCTGATCAGAGAGGATTTCATATGCAGTTACTATGTACACAGACTAGTTAGAGATTACTATGCTACAATTAAGTAGTTGTTTTAGTGACTAAATCGTACATACGTGTGAAGTGAAATTCAATTTTCTCTGGTATTAATATTGTCGCATTTGCTGTTAATAATGAAGCAAGAGACAACATGAAGCTATGATGAACATAACACGAAATATAGATGGAAATATAGCGAAATGAATTTCCATTTGGTCGTGACCTCTATATCTTAATTATGTTTCTGATATTGCTCCCACTGTTTTCTTTATGTGATGCCTGCCACTCTCTCTGTATGATGCTCATCTAACCTATGGGTTATATTTTTCTTTCTATAGGCATACATGTATGGATTCTTCAAGAACAAAAGGATAGTCCTTTATGATACATTGATTCAGCAGGTGTGGCAGCTACCTTACATGTGTAATAGTTTTCTCGGTTTCCCTAAACTATAATTTATTTTCTTAATCACTTATAAAATATGCTCAGTCCCTATTTAGAGTTCCTTCAATATCCATCTTTGAATTATTATTTAGGATTATGTAACTATTTTCATGTTATGATGTAATATTAATGTTTTAGCAAAAGTAACAGTTAAAGTAACAAAATATGAAACAAATAGTAAAGATGGGTAATTTAAATAGGGATAGAGAGATACTAATTTTCAGTATCTAAATATCTGTATATTGAAATTACCAGGAAAGATGTTTGACTATACAGACTTACAAGTTACAATATTTGTAACACTTGAGATATATATTTCTCTTTCATGAGAGACACGGGGGTATAATTTATATTGTACCGTACTACCGTTATATTGAATTAATTAATGCCTTTGTTACAATATGGTGAATGTTGCCTTTTAAACTGGGGTGATACAAAAAGTAAGCATATGCTATATTGCTAGCCTTTGTAGTGTCGTCACTTACATCAGTTGCCTGTTGAATCGATACTGTGTTTACTTTGTGAACTAATTAGTAGTTAGCATGCGACCTTAGGATTGGTCTAGTTTAGTAGAGCGGGGTATACACCAGGGATTTATATACTGGAAATATATTTAGTCATCAAGGCTTAGAATGATATTTGCAGGAACACTCAAATATACGCCTGAAATTAGATTTCAAAGGGGACTTGCCCAAATGCCCCACCCTCTTCTATGTTCCCTTCACTTCCCCCTCACCCAGTCACACCCTCCCCGCCCCCACTGTTCGCCACATCCCCTATCATCAGATGGGGTCAACAGTACCAGTATGTCATGGATGAGGTTTAGGATACGGGCGGTGCAATTTGTTAGGCACTGTAATATATCCCGTTGGATAGAGGAATAGGCAGGAATGTTATAAGCATGGTTGGGAGACGAAAAGAAGAAGATCGAAAAGTATGGCAATTGGGAAAAAAGCGCAGCTTCCCGCCCTAGGCAAGGATGCGCCCGTCAGTTCCACTGAGTGCACAAGAAGAATTATTTCTCCAAAAACTGATGATCCCATTAATGAATATAGCACCTCTGTTTATACTAGTCCAAGTTCTATTACAATACTTCTATTAGGAATATTAACTAAAATAGAATTAACTAGAACTAATAATAACAATAGAAAGCTAATAATAATAATACATAAGGGAACTGATGATGATGCTAGTAATAATAATAAAAACAAGTCAAGTATGCATTCCGTATAACTCTGTAAGACATTGGCCTTAAATATCCTTCAAAGAAAATTACCAGATCAACAGTCAGCACATTCCTTAAAGTGATGTGCCCCACCCCACCCCCCACTCCCCCGAAAGAAATATTGGGGCATGTGTTAAATTCTTTGTGGGCTCAGAGTAACGTTTGTTACTTTCTTATCCCTTTTTCGTTCTTTTAAATATTGATGCTTTTTACCTTTTTAGTGTGAGAATGATGAGGAGGTCGTTGCTGTCCTGGCGCATGAATTAGGCCACTGGAAACTAAATCATACAATGTACACCTTCGTTGCTTTCCAGGTAAGTTTAATCACTTAATGCAAGCTCTTCCTCCTGATGTCCTTTCATTTTGTCTCTAAATTTGTTTCAGATTTACAATCATTGGACTCCTCATACGTAGTCTATCTACTATGCAGTTTCGTCCTTTATGCTTGTGCATTTTTTGGAGTATTGTTGTGACCTTTTTTCTTTCTTAACCGCACAGATCCTCACATTCTTACAGTTTGGAGGGTACACACTCCTTAGGAACTCAAAGGATATGTTTCAGAGTTTTGGCTTTGACACTCAACCAGTTCTTATTGGGCTTTTGATTTTTCAGGCAATAACTCACTATTTTAAGTTACCTTTGTAGTGGTTATTGTTTTGCACTTCTCCCCTTTCCAAAAGGGTAATGGTGTTAACTCATCTTCAATCTTTGGAAGTTCAATGAGTCATTCTTCAGAGAGAAATTAAGAAAAAGAGGACTTGTTGGCGTGCAACCAAATGCAAAACATAAAGCTTCAATTTATGCATTATTCTCTTTAATTATGCATCCATGCTTATATGGAATTCAGGGTCTTTTCATCTCAAAAAATGGTTGGTGTAATTAGTATGAGTTTCTTTGGTGTCTATCCCAACCTATTATTATTGTAATGTGGTTTATGAGTAAGAGACTTGAGTAGATCTGCCTTCTCGATCGAGTTGTTTATTGATTACATACATACATCATTTGCAAATTTCAAAAGATAATAAGTTTGATTCTAGGTTTTACAACTAAATGATTTCAATTTGCCAAGAGTAAAGCCAAGTCTTACTCAACTAGTCAACCCCATAAGTGATCTAACAAAAGAGTTCTCAAAAAGGGGCGATTGACCAACAGCATGTATTTGCTTGGTCTAGCACTTGTGTAGTTATATGTAGTCCATGTGGAATAATTTGAATAAAATGTGTGTTAAAGAAAGAAATGATTTGATTGGGGATTCATTTATGGGTTTTGTAATATATCTTGTTTATTTGCAGCACACTGTTATTCCTTTGCAGCACCTTGTGAGTTTCGGACTCAATCTTGTTAGCCGAGCTTTTGAATTTCAGGTATAAGTTCTGTTCTGTTAACTAAGCCAATGCTGCTTGAGATTTTTTTTCATTGGTCTTCCTGACTCCCAAGGTTTATATACATAATGTTCCCTTAGGCTGATACTTTTGCAAAGGAACTTGGGTACGGTTTACCTCTTCGTGCTGCTCTCGTAAAGTTGCAGGTGATACTACTTCCTCACTTGTTTTCTTGGGTAGAGATGATTGTTGATATTTTGCAAAGACGTGGTGACCAAAAAATGAATAAATAATCAATAAATGTGGAAAATTCATCAAGCTGGATGGATTTAGAATATACTTTTAATGAGATGGGACATTGCATGAAATTCATTATTAAAACAGGGAGAAGGGCCAAAAATGACGCTAAGGTTTCTAATGAATCTCGAATTCGACATTGAGGTTATCATTAGACCAAATTAACACAGATTCTAACATATTTGTTGCTTTTGAGCCACCCAATATCGTTTCCTTTAGACGCACATTTATGAATTCCGCGCAACCTCAAAACAAAGGAAAAAATGAAGTAAAAAATGTAATGTCTTCCTAATCCACCGTCATCTCTGCCATGCTTAGAGCTCTAAAAAAAGGATATTAGCAGTCTGTGCTTCAAAAAACTAGCAGACCCATCAGCTGAGGATGGTGTTCAAAGGTCGAATTTTCTCTTCCAGGAAACATTATGCTTCCAGCACAGATGGATCCTCCAATAGCCTACGCTCGGTCGGGTCGAATTCCCCGATCTGAATTGATAAAAAAGGCAAAGTATGGTTTGGCAATCAAGGACAGCGACTCCCCCAGTAATTAATTTCTGGCTTTCGGTCTAGCTGCTAGCTTCGAGGATTAGAAGAAGCTCGCTAACGCTAAGGATTTCACGCCCGGAAGTCTGAATCCAAGTTAAGAAGGAACAGAGGGCTTGGTTTCTTCAAAGCTTAAGAAATCAGGGTCTGCGGAGGTTAAGGAAGTCTTGTTGCATTCTTCTCTATCAGCTTCACCAATTTTAACTTCTTCCTTAGGGTTACATAAGATTAAGAATCACGGCCGTTGCCTCAGGAGAGCTTCTTCGGGTAATAGGTATAGTGATAAGGTGGGTGGTTTGGGTGCTAGTAACTCGTCTAAGACAGGTACCGAAGCAGTTGTGCCTTGTGGCCTGGAAAGAAGAAGAGTGAAAAACAACTAATTGGAAATTATAGTTGGGTTGATCATGGGAGCAATTCGGATAGAATGTCAACTGAGAGTATACCTTCCATAGAACAGAGTCCCCATGTAAGAGGTCCTTTGATAGAGACCTAAAAAATTTCTGCTGCTTTGTTGATGTTCCTAACATGAGTAACATCCTTCTAGATTACAGAGTGGTGGAACCCTCTTCTGAAGCAGGTGTGATTCAATTCCGCCATTGAACATACCTTCATTTTCCAGAGTTTAGTTGTTTGGGAATGAGATTCATCAAGGAATCTCCTTTAATAACTTGCAGTTCGAATGGCTAACCTCAACCAACACCCTTTAACGGAAAAGGTTAGTGGGTGGCATAAATGCAACAAATAAGTTGGATTTTGAGTTAGTTTGGTCTACTAAAAACCGGAGTGTCCAATTCAACTAAAAACCATAGTGTCATTTTTGGCCCTTCTCCCTTATTAATATTACCTCTGTCCAAAAATACACGTTTGACAAATGTGTATCTTTTTTTATTTTAATATGGTACAACTGTACAAGTAGTACAACACTACAACCGTCAATCCGTCATAAATGAAGCTTCTTCTGTTCCTAGTTTGTTGCAACAGTTTGATTTTTTACGCTTGACAACACACAACTTTGATCATTAACATATATAATTGAGTATTAATAAAAAATATCAAAAATTGAAAATTTTCATTATGAAAATCTTAACAATACTTTTCATAATATCATTTGTTAAATACAGTAATCAATAAAATGATGTCATACTTATTTTTCATATCTTTTTGTTGATTTACCTAAATTCACATTTTAAAACCGTCTAATAATATTATATTGGTAAATTTTCAGGCAAATTTTATGAAAATTGCCTTCCTATGATCAAACCGAACTTCTTTTGGGACAAAATGTGTCCGGATTAGGAATATTTTGTTGGGACAGGGAGTATTTTTTTTAATTGGACTGGATGAGTGATTGAGTGTTGGAGAACAGATGCTCTTTGTTTTTATGTTTTCCGACCAGCTATCTTAACAATGTATAGATTAATGATAAATTCTTCTCATAGGAACTGTAAAACTTGAATTGGAGTGGTTTTATGTACTGATTCCATTCTCATCCTTTTTGTAATAGCATCTTCAGCATATTCTACTGACTTGTTTTTGTCTGTTATTTCAGGAGGAAAATTCATCCGCAATGAACGTAGATCCTTGGTATTCTGCTTACCATCACTCTCATCCTCCGCTGGTAGAAAGATTGGCTGCAATTGACCAAAATGATAAAAAGACAGACTGATCATGGCTTCAGGCAAACCACTCCCCCACCCATCCACTCCCAAAAAAGAGCAGTAGAAAAGAATTACTTCGGAGTTCGGATAGTTAAACTGCAGATACATTATCTTCGCAACATAAACCACTCTACCTATCTTTTGCACCTCAACTCGTTAAGTAATGTTCGAAAAAGGGAACTTTTGGTTATTTTTTTTCTTAATTTGGCCTAACTTGCGCTACTAAACCACATCTAAGTTGTAGGCTTAGTGTACTTGTTTTAGAAAAAGTGAACTTATGCATAATGTACAACATTATTAGTACCTAGTAATGGGTAATGATACTGGATTTGAAGTCTGATACTTGGAAGTTGGAACATGCTTACTTGTCCAATACATAAACTGTCAACTCTGAATGTTTAGGTTGGTTTAACTTGGGGAAAATTCCCGTAGTAGTATTAAAAACAAGGAAAAATGGACAAGAACAATTCCGACTATTAGTGACCTGCTTGAAATAATCCAAAGTATCAATTATTTCAAAATAATTCCAATTATTGAAAAATCTTCTCAAAAAATCTTCTCAAAATACTTCCAATATTCCTTTTTGGGCGTTCAAAAATAAACTTCTACTTTCCCTTCTTGGTAAAGAATTTGTGGTTCACAGTAATTCTTACACATTTCTCTCTTCATGCACAACTCTCCATCACACAATACTAACTATCTTAATTCCCGTGCGATTTGTAGTAGTTTTGTACTATAGAAGTAAATTAGGGACGGAGGGAGTAATACTTACGAGTAAGTGGAGTATTTTGAGCAGATTTTTCAATAGTTAAGATTACTTTGAGATAATTGTTACTTTGAATTATTTTAAGCAGATCACCAATAATAGTTGAGATTATTCTTGTCAATTATTTCTAAAAACAATGTAAATTTTTTACTTCGTATGTTTTTTCTAAATACGAGTACGCTACTGTCATCTTGAAAATTTAATGCAATATTTTGAGATTATCATGCTTTAAATATGAAAGTATACTTTCATATTTGATAGTATTTATAATCATTGCGGTAATTATTCATATATAGATAATACAAACATAGTGTTATGTTTTGATTTTTTAAAATTTTTATACACTTACTTTAAATATGCAAGTTCTTTTTCTTAACCCAAAAGTTATATGGTTGGGTTGACTAATTTATTAATATCTCGTCAAGTCATTGCGTAGCGGTCAAGTCGTCAAGACGATACTATCTCTCAGATAGTCCCAAAATTAAGTATTTGTAATTACTGAATAGTGATTACTTCACAAGTATATAATAATGCACTTCCTATTTTTTTTTTAATGAAAACTAGTATCGTAGAGAATATGAACTTTAACTTTGTTTTATTTGTACTTCGTAACATTCTACGTAGTATAAAATATAAAGGATGCTGTTAAATTTGTCATGGACTTTATAGTCAATAATCTTCAAAAGTAAATTACAGCTACATTAGTACTATGGTTCTCTAATCTTTTCAAAAATTTATTCCACCTCGTAGGATCTCATATTGGAAGTAATGATATCTTTTTTTGTTAAAACAAAAAATATGCGTCTTTTATGGTTCTTCAAAAGGTTGAATCCCCAACTCCAAGGACACTTCATGCCCTGACCCGAGACAACATATCAGGAGTGTATCACAGTGACTCAATCAATCTTATCGGTGGTAGACTTTATACTCATGCATCAGAGACCCAACCTAGCACAAAGGGGCTATGACATCCACACGACCGCGGAAAGTTTCAACATTCGGTCATTCTCCAACTTTCCCACCACGTATATGCATCTTTTATCGTGATTCTAGGAGTAGCAGACTAGGAGTTGGTGGACAGCTGAACACGAGCTGGTTTGGTCCCTTCCAAAAACATTGCCAGAATCAATAAATACTGGTATGGTTTTGGGTCGGTTGGGTTAAAAGATTGTGAATCTCATTTGGTGTGTTTCTAAAAAAGTAAATTAAAAACATATCAACATTGTGGTTTGGGTCCATTTAGATTTTAGTGTAATCAGAATAGTTTAGAGCTACAAAATACAAACCAATAGACGCTACAACGTGTTTGGATGAGTGCCATAAAGAAGACTTGTTAAGATAAATCTCTCAAGATGGATACTTTTTACCCAAACATGTCCGCATCATTGTCTACTTGTCCAAGATTAAAAAGAACCCTTTTGTTTCAAGTAATGGAGGATCCAGATGTCAAGTGCTTTCTTTTGAAAAGTGACAGATCATGTGAGCAAATGGGCTTTTCTACACATGCATATGTAATACCTAATGCATTTTGGACAGTTAGATTCACACATTGAGTGTTCAATGGCCAAGAGAAAAGTGTAAGACTTCAAATGCATAATCATTTCGTTTTATAGAGGAGAGCTTATCAAATTGCCAACCATTTAAGTTTGGAGGAGAACTCATTTATTTATATGATACATTTGCACAACTTTTCTACTTTTGTAGTTATTTGTCTATGTAGACAAGATCTTGTCATGAATTTCGCTTCAACTTTTCATATAGATTTAGTGTCTTTATTTGGGTAATAGTTATTGTTTTCACAGAATCACAAATAAAATTTTGTTTGTGCGAATAAATTTTGATATACATTTTCCAAATGATTTGGACAAATAGTTTTGTTTTAAAAAATGAACGGCTAAAATAACTAAGAAAACTCACTTACATGAGCAGTTTAGCTGATTGTAAAAGTCAGCGTTCAGTGTAAAGACAACTCTCTGCAACCTCAACCACTACAAAAAAATTACGGAATTGACACAGATTTGACATTGATTTATCGGTGATTTCGTGCCGAATTAAATAACTCGTGCCAAACTGCCAATTTTGGAGAATCCCTACCAAAAATCCCGTCAATCCCGTGTTTTTTTTGTAGTGAACGGGAGAATATGGTACATGTTGATGAGACGCTTAACTTTTATGTTCTGTAACAAGTTATCGTTTAATGTTAATGCATTGATTTAGTTATTTCGATGTTATATTTCTTTTTCTTAAAAAAAATTACTGCATTCATATATTTTTTTCAATTTGTTGTACGTAGCATAAGTTATCAAATCCGGAAAGATGCCAATCCTGGCATCAACTAAGGATGTTTTCTTTTGGACTGAAATTTGCTGGTCTGGTCTGGTCTGGTCTGGTCTGGTCTGGTCTGAACTGGTCTGGTCTGGTCTGGTAAACGTCTGGTCTCTGTGTATTTTATAACTACGGAAGTCTGGTCTGGTCTGGTCTGGTCTGTTTAAGTCTGGTCTGGTCTGGTCTGGTCTGGTCTGGTCTGTTTAAGTCTGGTCTGGTCTGGTCTGGGACTGAAAACAGTCCAAAAGAAAACATCCTAAAGGTTCTACTATTTGTGCCGAACGGTCCTGTTTTTATGCATATCAAATTCTTCAATCAATCCATTTGTCCAGTTGTTATTACTAGCCATTTCTAGGAATATTCCATAATTGTTTAGTTACACTAGTCCGGACTAATCAAATTAGACAATGAATTATAAAATACTAAAATTTCAATTGGAACTGATTAAGTTAGGATGTTTTCCTTTGGACTGTTTTCAGTCTCAGACCAGACCAGATCAGACCAGACCAGACCAGCAAATTTCAGTCCAAAAGAAAACATCCTTAGACTTGGATTAAAAAGAGCAAGGCAGAACATATTAGAAAGAAATATAAATCCTAATTGAAAGTGTGATATTTTTATTGATTATAATTAGAGTTTAATTGGATGATGTGTAAGATTATTTTGAAGCTTATCATTGTGAGTGAGAGATTGTTTAGAGAGATTATTGAAAAAGATAATCCGGTATCAAGATTTGAATCCCGAATTATTTTAGGTTGTAGTTAAATTGCATTTAATGCATGGTCTAGAAAAACTAATTATTTGAGTATCATGGTTGATGAAGAGTTTTAAAATTTGAGATTATTTAAAATTTATTTAATAAATGTGATGTGGCAATGATGTGTCATAAAAAAATCATTTATTTTAAGATCATGAATGGAGATACTAGCTCTAAGACTCCTTTAGAGTAATTAGCACAAGACCTTCCATATGCAATGTTATTATTATTACTACGTACTATTTATAGTTTTATCCAAATTTTATATTTGAAGAAACCGGATGGAAGAGTATTAATTTGTTATATAATCAATACAAGAATGATACTCCGTATTAGTTGTTTATAATCATTTGAACATTCAAAAAGGAGTTGAAAATGACAGAATTCTCTAAATAGGAGTAAAAAAATTCCAAAATATGACTATCATGTTTTTTATTCCCTGAATAAGAGTAAATTTCTGCCAAATTTGATATTACTAGACTTTAAACATGGCATTTTTTTCCAAACTTGTCAGATTACTCCTGCTCAGAGAATAAAAAACATGATAGTCTTATTTTGGAATTTCAAAACGTTTTTACTCCTATATATGACAATTTCTGGTTGAAAATTTGGACGCAAGTAATCTCAAATTTGAGAAATTGTATCAAAATAAATCTTAGGGCTTTATGATTAAAAAAATCTTAGGGCTTTTTTTTTGGTAATTATTACAATGGCTGAAATTACTCAAACTACACAAATGATTGAAATTGATGAAGTGAAATAATTTGAAATAATTTCAAATTAACTCTTAAATTTGAAACGGATCAAACGCCTCTTAAGTTAAACACAATTACATCAAAATGTCAGCTTATATATCAAATAATTTTAATGTTTTTCTTTTTGAGTAACAACCACTAAAAACTAGAAAGGTAATCCTCTAAGTGTTTGTAACAATCATGCATGTTTTAACCCGGATTAAAAGAGACCAGACTTAAATAGGACAATTCATGCATGCATGTTTTATGAATTGTAACATGATTGTTTTACAATCATTATTTCTTTAGATTTAAAGAAATAATGATTATTTATGAATGAAAATAACATATTACTCTAAATAATGTAATATTTAGAGTTTTATATTATTTAGAGTAATAATATATTACTCTAAATATACTTAGATATAAAGAAACAGGGGCGGATCATACTTAGGGCAGGGGTGGGCTTCAGCCCAGCCCATTTTTTCGGGCTTAATTAGTATAGGTATAAGATTTAAATCCAGCCCATCCCAGAATTAATCCTAGCCCACGTAAAAATGAAACACGGCCCACTTCAAGAAGAGTCGCACGCGGGAATCGAACCTGAGCTGGCTGAATGGTGTTCGCCGTTCGGATTCCCATCAACTCAACTACATTCACATGTTGGTCTAAGCCTTGCTTTTTACAAATATATTATGTACCATTTGAGCTTCAATACACTATAATGTTTATTATCCATCAACTAATGAGTTAACTAAACAATTAATACAAACAAAATAATGCATACACTCGGCTGATATTATACTTCTCATTCGCATATATTATATGTGGAAGTATATTTCTATTGCATCTTTAAAATTTTGTAATTGATTTCATGTCTATATTTATTGTCCATCTATATCAAAATCTATTTTAAATTTTGTTAAAACCAACTTTACATAATGCTTTTTAATTGGATTATATTGTACTATCATTATTAAATTATGAAAGAATAACATTTTCTATCTAAGAGTATAATATGAGATTTTTAAAAACATATAATTAAAATAAAATTTATTTACAAAGATATAACAAATCGTTAATTCAATCTAGTGTAATGGTAATTTAAATTTAACACGTGAACATATTTTTTTTATTCTAATACTATCTAGTCACTAATCACGTTTTTTTTATAAAAAATCTTATTTTGGTCATAAATATGTAATTATTTCATTTAATATTACGTATGTATACATATATACATACATACACACACACACACACACACACACACACACACATATATATATATATATATAGAGAGAGAGAGAGAGAGGAAACTTCATGTCAGGCCGGCCTGACGGGCTGCTCCGTCCGGCCGAGCAAGTTTGGGCACCTTCCCGGTGGAATTTTTTGATGAAATATTTTGAGCATGTTCCTTATCAAGTCTAGTTTGTCCATACCAAATTTCAGCTCAAAATTCGATCGGGAAGGCATTCAAATCATTTTTTGAAGTTGATTGCAGTTTTATATGTATATTTTGACGTAGTCAACTTCAAAAAATAATTTGAATGCCTTCCCGATCGAATTTTGAGCTGAAATTTGGTATGGACAAACTAGACTTGATAAGGAACATGCTTAAAAAATTTCATCAAAAAATTCCACCCGGGCAGGTGCCCAAACGGGCTCGGCCGGACGGAGCATCCCGTCAGGCCGGCCTGATGAGAAGAGCACTATATATATATATATATATATATATATAGGGAGCGGTTCCGGTAAGAACAAATCTTAGGAGAAAAATGAGAACGAATCTGGACCGTTGGATTGTATTATGTGGAACCAAATTGTGCATTTGATGAAACTGAAATGTGCATTAAATGATATTGAAATGTGCAAAATCAAAATTTAAACTCAAGTGTGCATTAGATGAAACTGATATGTGCGAATAAAAAGTACAAAAATAACATCACATCGTACTTTTTATTCTGCACATTTCAGCTTCACCTAGTGAACATTTCAATTTCACGTAATGCACAATTCAACTGCACATAATGCCACTCTATCCTACTCTTTGTGATGCACATTTCAATTTCACCTAATGCACATTACAGTTTTATCTAATGCACACTGAATTTCACTTGAAGCAAATCTAACGGTCTAGATTCGTTCTCATTTTTCTCATAAGATCGTGTTCTTATTTGAACCAAAACATATATATATATATATATATATATATATATATATATATATATATATATATATATATATATATAGGGTAAGGTTCAGGTGAGAAGAACCCTTTGGGTGAGAAATGAGAATGAATCTCAGCCATTGGATTCGACTAAGTTGCAGTAAAAGACACTTCATGATGCACTGAAATATGCAATCTAGCACGGTGGCATTTCTGTAAATACTTCTGAAAAATCCGTATTACACGTGTCTAGTGCAACATGAAGCTATTTCGGTGCAACGCCGTCAAATATTAGTGCAACATGAAACCGTTTTAGTGCAACATGTGCAAAATTTAAATATTACTACAACATAAAGCTAATTTTAGTGCAACTTCATAAATCCAATGGCTGAGATTCATTCTCATTTCTCACATTAGATGCATTTCTCACCTGAACCAAAATCTCTCTCTCTCTCTATATATATATATGTATATATATATATATATATATATATATATATACATATATATACATATATATTGATTAACACGGAAGGTCTGGAGCAATTGTATCGCTGTGTTCGTTTTAGCTTTGTTATTTTTAGATTGTTAATCAATTTGATTATTAATTAAATTTTGCATTATATAATAAAATAGTGTTTATTCATTGTAAATTTATAATGATTAAAGATAGAATTAAATATTAGGGAATGATTTATTTATTACACAATTGAAGATTAGAAAGTGATTTATTTCATGTGTGGACATGTAAGAAAGAATTAAAAAGTTAATTGAATTTTGAAATACTAAAATCTTTAATTAATTAATTTTTAAAAACTTAGTAAAACGTTTAAATTTTAGAAGTATATATTTTTTTTATGCTAGACCCCGGATCGAACCGAACATTAGTAAGCTCGAATTTGGCTTGAATAACTATTCAAACTCAAAATCTAGCATGTTTTCGAGTTCAAAGCTCGTTAAACTCAGGTGGTTAAATTAAATTCAAAATCACGTTGAAAATCGAGTAGTTCGAAAACATCTCAGTTTGATAACAATTCTAAGCTAAACCTTTTGTGTGTAGTAACAAATATTTTTACTGCTTAGCCCACCCCACCCCTCATTCCTGGATCCGCCCCTGTAAAGAAATAATGATTATTTATGCATGCAAATAATATATTACTCTAAATAATACTCCGTCCGTATATATATACCTAAACATGAAAATAATATATTACTCTAAATAATGTAGGTATATATTATTTAGTAAAAGAAATAATGATTGTAAAACAATCATGCATGTAACAAATTAAATAATCTAGTTACTACTCCGTATAAAACAATCATGCATGTAACAAATAATCTAGTTAGCATACGCGTTTCCTTTCTTTTGGCAAAAATTCTCGTTTTAAACGAAAAAGTCAGCTGAGCGGTTTTATTCTCGTTTTATTCCTTTCTTTAGGCATAAAACATGTTTTAGAAAATAATAGAACACTTGTAGAAGAAAAAATATATGGAAAATAACTAAATTATTACTCTTTCCATTTCAGGCAATCCAACATGAAAAGTAAGTTTAACCTTACATATTTTTATTTTTATTTTTATTACTTCGTATTATACAATTGAGTGTCGAAATTCCAAAAGTATACTCCGTATATTTTAATTATACGAAGTAAAAACATACTACGTACTACGTAGCAAATAATCTAATGTGGATTGATGAGCCTGCCTCTTAGCGATAATACTACGTATTAGCTAGCTAGGCTCTGGATGTTCTCAAATTCGTGAGATCGAAAAAAGAATCCAATTCCTCCCAGAGCAATATGATCAGGTCATTGGGGAGTATATACAAATATGTCACCAATATACAAATTTAGCTGTTCTCAAATTTGTTATCATATGATGAAAACCGAATAGGAGATCGAGCAAAATAATTAAGGTAATGATATCTAGTCCTCCCTATCATACCAAATATGCTAATAAGTACTCTCTCCCCGAAACAACTTCCCGGTTTGACTACACATATTAAGTTAATAAACTTATCAGAGGTAAATTTTACCGTTTTGACGTTGTTTCGACACCGTTTGACACTGTCTTGCACTGTTTTGATGTAGATAATTTGTCATTTAAAGAAATGGAAAGTTGAATTAGGGACATCCAAATAAGGAAGGTGAGAAGTTGTTTGAGAGACGAAGGGAATACATAAAAAGAAATAAATAATACTATCATCTATATATACCTACATTACAATTTTAATATTAGAAATTACTTCAAATAGGACTAAAACTATGGCAAAAACTCAAAATAGGACTTGCTATGTTTTTTATTCCAAAATAGGACCATAGTGGTCCTATTGGAAACATACTCATTTCTTCCTTCCATTCTTACCCCTCCTTTAAATATTAGTAAAAGATAGCTAAAAGTCATAATTAAATGTTTAATTCATAATAAATTCGAAAAAATTTCAATAATTCGTAGAAAAATAATAAAAAAATTAATAAAATTTTTATAAAATAAAAAATAAGAAAAACATTTTTTTTTTGAAAATTAAAAAAAAATAGTAAAACTCCATAAAAAAAAAATTAAAAAAATATGGATACCTTTCCCACCGCCTGTACTACCTCCCTGAACCACCACCTCCGATCGGTGTAAAAAATGCCACTTTTTTTTTTAAATTCCACAAAAATGGCATATTTCTCTATGAGAATGCCAACATTTTCATTCTGCCAACTTGAATCCTTTTGACTTTTGCCAAAAATATGGCATTCATATTTTTTTTGGCATTTCTTACCCCGGTTAAAAAAATGTTATATTTCCTACAAACTTCCATTTTTTTCGGAAAATGCCAAAAATATGGCATATTTCTCTTTGAGAATGCCAACATTTTTTTTCTTCCATCTTAAATCATTCTGAATTATGCCAAAAATATGGAATTCATAATAAATTTGGCATTTTTTCCCCAAATGACTAGAGGTGGTGGTGCTGGGGCGGCAGAGGCGGCGGTGACAAAAAAATATTTTTTTGATTTTTTTTTAATTTTATTTTAATTTTTTTTAATTTTTATTTTTTTTAATTTTTTTTAAAATTTATTATTATTCAAAATATTTTTATTAATTTTTTGGTATATTTTATGAATTTTTATTATTTTTTATTATTTTATTATGAATTAAAACATTCCAATAGGTATAAGGGAATATTTGTCCAAGACACACATAATTAGTCCTATGGAAACATAGTTTATTTTTTGGTCCTATTTGTGCAAAGTGAATGACTTTTAGTCCTATTTTGATAATTAACTCTTTTAATATCAAAATATAGCTAAATATGTTTTCTTCATAAAGTAGAATGTATAGAGTCTTTTTAAAGAATAAAAGTAAAACTTTATTGAACAAGAGTGCATGACGTACTACATAATTTTGGGAAGAAAATATGGTATTCTATTTTGAGATAAAAAATGTTACTCCGTCTGTTTTACTACTATTTAAACAAATAAGAATAAACTACCGATTTCTGTTTTAAGCAAATAATGTTTTCCTCAGCAATGATTTTTGTCAACTGAAATTACAATTAAGCAGTAAGTTAATTAACTGATGACTAAATACGAAATAGATACAATTTTATGACTAAATCAATCTGATTTAGCAAAAAGAATAAAGAATAAATCCCCAATGAAATGTAAGAAATAATTATACGCCCCTAGCAAAGTAGCAAGGATCCGATTTCTCTGCCTTACTTCCGAGTAAGGCACTCTGCCCGGCCTTCAGGAGTCGTCCGATCAAAATTCCAACGGTAGAAGATTTCAAGGTCCGTATCTCGAGGCATCACTTTACTCATCTGACGACTTCCCTACCGCAAGGCACTCTCCCGTGCAATAGAGGTACCCAATCCCCATAGCAAAGGCGAAAGAGAAAGACAAATGATTGGTTTATTCGTCTCTAATTCTTTTTGTGATGGAATTTTGATCATCGATGCCGTTAATTTTGTTACCATATAATAATGTTATTATAAATATTTTAGTGATTTATTTTGTATTGGGTGTGTTTGAAATTTAGCGGACGACGCTTAGCGGATAACGAGTTATATTAGCGGGTTGTCAATAGCGCGTTCAGTCAGCGGGTTTGACAAGCGAAATAAATTGGCGAATTATCAGAAGATGTTTGTTAATTTAGCCGTTTGACCATAAATTTAGTAGAAAATGCCATATTTCAAAATGCTAATCCAAAACTGTCATAATTGCAGCGTTTCCATTTCATCATTTCCGTCCAAAAGCGCTAGTGCCGGACAACTATTCACCAAACATTTTTTTTGCTTATTGAAAACGCTAAAAATGATCGAACCGTCATTTTCCGATAGAATCGCCAATTGCCAAACACCCCATTATGCTCCATGTGTGTAATGAGAGTTCTATGATATAAAAAAATGTGTGCAATGAGCTGAGAGTTCAAGAGACATATTTCCCTATTACTGTTGTTTATCTACGGAGTTTTTTTTAGTGAAATTATGGATTTAGTTTTGAACGCATGAATGTACACTTAAATTCAACCCGCCTTCTGCTAAAATACTAAATTTATTTTGTTGATTCTAAATTAAACATAATGAGTGTTCCTAGATAAGAAATAAAATATTACGACTTTACGAGTAATACATATATGGATGAAATGTATCCAAGATTTCGGCAGTTACCCTATGTCACGCCCCAGACCGCAATCCAAGCGCGTGTACAACCGCCGTATAACTAAGTGACGTCACCCACGGGTCAACCTCACTTAATTACATAAGGCGTTCGAGAAAACAATTCATCCATACTCAGTAGTAAACATACATAACAACATCACATTTAAACCAATGGATAGCGGAAATATTCAATGGTAAGTCATGAGCCACAACCGGCCAACAACATGGGCATGCAAGCCCAAAAAGTGTTTATAGTAAAACAAATATCCATGAGCAAGTGTTCGGTAGTTTGAAAGAAAATAAGGAAGCACGAACCACGTCTTCCTGATGTGATATCACCCGTGAGAAGGTGCAAGTAGTAAGCTCTAGCTTCAACCTGAAAATGGTGGGCCCCCCCGAAGGGGTCAGTACAAGTACCGAGCGAGTAGCAGGCTAAATATAGAATAACTAGCGTTTCAAGTATAAGACCCAAACATAGGGTGATACTTAAATAAATAGTCTTCCCCCCAAGTTACGAAATACTTATTAGTATATATATACCCTTGGAAAATATCCGATCCGTAGATCACCTTTTTATTTGGGAGAAATAGCAATAGTCAATATTCTTGACTAAAAACCCCAACCCACCCATATACCTATGAGTGTATAGGACTCCTCCTTGCCCTATTTGTATATCATAATCTATGAGTTTTAGGATCATAATCCTTGGATACTCCACCGGTTTGTGAGTGTTAAGGACTCATAAGTCCTAGGGTCCTCCACCAAGTTTTGAGTGTTAAGTACTTTTAAGCACTAGGGTCCTCCACCAAGTTTTGAGTGTTAAGTACTTTAAGTACTAGGGTCCTCCACCAAGTTTGAGTGTTAAGGACTTTTAAGTCCTAGGGTCCTCCACCAAGTTTTGAGTGTTAAGGACTTTTAAGTCTTAGGGTCCTCCACCAAGTTTTGAGTGTTAAGGACTTTTAAGTCCTAGGGTCCTCCACCAAGTTTTCCTATGATCAACCTCCTATCAACCTAGATAGAGTCTATATCATCCTTAGTTACTCATAACTAATCCAATACATAAATCTTATGTATCACAATCCGTGCAAAACCATGCATTTATATAGATTTATAATTAATTAATACCAACCGGTATTTATTTAAATCCTTTGTTCTTCGGTCCACGTTTTCGTTGACCGCCATTTCATGCCTTGTGTGTATCAACTTAATCATCATATAATTAAGTTAATAATATTCATTTGTGCTTCTAACACACTTCAAACAAATATGCATTTCATATAATTCTTCATATCATATTCCATGCATCAACAATTAATTTCTTTCATACAAGTTAACCCTATTGGCTAATCACATGTTTAAATATTTTTTTAAACATCATTATGAAATCATATAACATTTATTTAGGTAATCTCATAATTAACCCAAAAGTTATAAGATATTAAGCCGTCCACTCACCTTGAACTAGCGTTATGAAGTTCTACCCCTCTTGGTTGAACTCCGGTGAAACTCCGGCGACTTTCGGTCAACTCCGGCGACAACTCCGGCGACTTTTCCAACTTTGTGAAATCACTTGAAATACCTTTCACAAGTTCCTAACAAGGTTTTATAATCATAAAACCCATATTAGTACAAATAACCTCAAAAAGGTTATTTTCCGGTGAACCGGTCGTTTTGGCTTCTAAGTCCGTTCTTGGACATAGAATCACTTCCCAACCCATAAATCCATACTTATAACATGTAGAACCCTCTTAAGGATTCTTCACATGATATATATCTCATATGGTAGGAGAAAAATAAAGAGGAAGTTATAATAAGGTCATTACCTTAATTATTTCACACTTTTAGCACTTTAGCTCCTTTTTGGGTGATTCTTCCTTGATGAGTTCTCTTCAACAATGGAGGGGGAGGCTGGGAATCACTCTTGCTCTTGCTGGGAGGAGGCTGGCCGAAAATGATGGGGTGGGTGAGTGAGGAGATAGCCTCTTTGGCTTTTCTCTCAAAATAATGTTGGGATGGGTCCTCCCAATTGTACCTTTGATGCCAAATGCATCTCCTCCCCATTTCCCTTTGTCAACCCAGCCCTCCCTTGATGTGTTCAGCACAAAAAAACGTGGGGTGGCCCCCACTCATGTGGGAGGTCATCCCTTTGTGTCCCGGTGTGTACAATCGGTCCCGAAAGTTGTATTTTTCGGACTGTTTAAAATATATTTTATTTTATCGGGTCGAATAAAATATATTGTGTGTTCCAAATCGTAATGGCCTCTTGAAATAATATATATTCCAAAACATTAATTTAGAAGTCTCCGAAAATCATTTCCAGGCTGTTATCTGTTAAATTGTCGGTACCGGTATTTGGGCCTCTTTTGCCCAATCGGCCAACACAGGGCCTTTCCATGACCCCCGTAAAATATTCACCACCATATAAATATTATCTTGACCAAGATGAGTAAAATATGTGGTCTCGGGAAAGTTGGGTGGTCCCCGCTCCCGATGTGGGTCCCACGTGAAATTTACTATTCACGCGAAAGAATTATAAAAACTTACAACTTCGTAAATTCATTAATCCTTTAATAAGGTTCAATACATTATTTACATAAAAGTAAATATATTTGGGGACGGTGTTACACCCTACGTCCCAAACATAAATTTCACATTCGTTATCCGAAAGTTTGAAATGGGTTTTTCATTTCATTTCATTATTTGGAATCGTTTTCATTAGTTATTTAGTAAAATAACTAAAATTGACTTTTTAAGTCAAATTGATTCACAGTAAAAAAAAGTCAGATTCATTTTATTAACTTAATTAGGATTGAAATAGATAATGTGGACCACTTTCCACACTTAAATCCCAATGTGAGAAGTTTTGAGTTCAAATTACTTGAGATAATTTTGATTTTTCTCAAACAACAATCCTACAACTTTAGTGATTGCGCATTAAGTAATTCTTTTCGCAGAGGCGGCAATGAGAGTTAGATATATGTTGGGATTTTTGAGATTTGACTAATTGGCGGATATGTTGGGAGTATAGAGAACCTAAAAATATGTCATTTCAATTACTAAATTATTTAAGGGTGTTTGTTGTGTGCAGTGATATATATATGACGGTGAAAATCTAATACGGAGTAATGTGTTTGAATCACCCGGATTTACAACTCAGGCGAAGTCGCATGATTCTAAGAAGGAAAATAATAGAGTAGTGAAATATATCACCATACGACGTTCGGTTTATATAAAAAGTTGTCTTTTTGTTCAAAGCGTGAGCGTCTCCACTATTGATTATTTGCGATAATCTATTGTGATTCGATTATTTTGACTATTCACTTTTTCTCATGTACAATATACTATTGCTACTCCATATAAGAAATAAATTTTTTGTTATTAGGACGAAAAACTTTAATTTATTTACCAAAATTGGTTGTTTTTCATCATTTTTATTCCATTTCTGATTTATTTAGAGTTTTTTTTATCACTCTGATTTATTTAGAGTTATTCAATCATAAACCAGTTTTTTAGATTTATTGTTAAGGAACGACTTTTTTATTTGATTGAAAATGTGGCCACTGAAAAGCATATTAACATGACAGATTTGCACTGCAAGAGTGCAAGTTGCCTTTTTTTCACAAACAAAAATTCAGTAAAACAAATAATTTGGGAGTATTCATTTTTTAGTTGAGGTTTGAGAAAAGTGAAAACAGGTGGGAGTTATTTCATTAATTAATTAGCTGTATTTTTATTATTTCAAGAGGACATGATAATATCATATACGCAGGGAAAATAAAAAAAGAAAGAAAATACTCCGTAAAATAAAAGAGATTCTCTTCTAAGCTCTCTCTTATCTCTGACAGTGTCCACCACCATCTCCGATTGTCTGAAAGCAACAGAAACAAAATTCCTCAGTGCAATATCGCCGGCGAAATCTCTCCGGTGAAATCTAAGCTGTTTAAGCTCGCTTAGAACTCCACCCCCAATTTCTCATAGAAGGTCGCCGGGATAATTTCTTTGTTGCCATAGATCCATCCGACCATCCCGCATAAATACGCAATTCATCTCGATACACACTGGAAACAAATCTAACACACGCCATATGTGTACGCGGGAACGCACATTGAAGACAGTGGATTGAAGTGTAGACACATGCATTCACACAGAGACTTGTGTGAGTGCGTGTTTTAGGTGAAGATGTCAGTGTACGATGCGGCGTTTGTGAACAGTGAGCTCTCGAAGCCGACATCGATTTTCGGGCTGAAGCTATGGGTAGTGATTGGGATCTTCGTGGGAACCGTTATTGTTCTCATTTTGTTCCTTCTCTCCCTCTGCATCACGGCTGCGCGCCGCCGCACATCCAAGGCTAAGCTCCGCTACCAGCAACCTAGCGCCGCCACTGTAGACCGCACCCCTCCCGTTTCTTCCTTGGAACTCCAGCGCACATGCCCTAAGCATGTCTTCCAAAATCTGTATCACCCGTTCGGACTGCCCATCCGTCTGTGGGTGAAAAGCTGTGCTAAACTTCAGTTTAGTCCCCAAAGATGCCTGAAACTTTGGCCAAAATCGGGATGTGAATCGTGGATCCCTATCCGAGACAATGGATATTGGGACTCCATGTAATCTCACGATCTCCTCCGTGTATAGCTTGGCCAATCTTTCAAGAGGATAAGTAATGTTGATAGGCAAAAAGTGTGCACTCTTGGTGAGCCTATCAACCACTACCCAAACTGCATCATAGTTGTTCACCGTTCGTGGTAGCCCCACCACGAAGTCCATGGTCACGTGCTCCCACTTCCACTCTGGGATGGTGAGTGGCTGCAAGAGCCCTGCCGGGTGCTGATGTTCTGCCTTAACTTGCTGGCAAGTAAGGCATCGACTCACATACTCGGCGATGTCTCTCTTCATACCTGACCACCAGTAACTTTCCTTCAAATCTCGGTACATCTTAGTACCTCCTGGATGCATAGCATAAGCCGAAGAATGAGCCTCCTCAAGTATAGATTTCTGGAGTTCCTCATTCCTTGGTATGCACACACGATCTTTAAACAATAAAAGACCGTCATCACGTACCCGAAAATTCTCAACGGGTCCTTCCAGGATCCTTTCACGGATCTTCTGACATTCCTCATCAATGGCCTGACTTCGACTAATCTCGCCCAATAGGGTGGGCCTAACCTCAAATCGAGCAATGAGAGCCCCACACGTGGACACCTCCACGCGTGCCCTCAATGCCTGTAGACATGTGAGTAGCGTCCCTGTCGTATTCTTCCTGCTCAGTGCGTCGGCCACGACATTGGCCTTTCCGGGATGATAGTCGATGATCAAGTCATAGTCCTTGATCAACTCCATCCATCTCCTTTGCCTCATATTCAACTCTTTCTGAGTGAATACGTACTTCAAGCTCTTATGGTCTGTAAAAATGTGACATGTCTCCCCGTAGAGATAATGCCTCCAGATTTTCAGTGCAAACACTACCGCCCCTAATTCTAGATCATGGGTAGGGTAGTTCACCTCGTGCTTCCTCAATTGCCTTGAAG
Organism: Cuscuta epithymum; assembly: GCA_945859915.1. Classification (NCBI taxonomy): domain Eukaryota; kingdom Viridiplantae; phylum Streptophyta; class Magnoliopsida; order Solanales; family Convolvulaceae; genus Cuscuta; species Cuscuta epithymum. The sequence goes on along the minus strand of CAMAPF010000075.1, from coordinate 1,583,240 downwards.
CATAGGCAATCACTTTACCGTTTTGCATCAGTACACATCCAAGTCCTTGGATGCTAGCATCACTGTAGATATCATACCCTATCCCCTGTATGGGTAGGGCTAGGACTGGTGCTTCGGTAAGTCGTCTCTTCAGTTCAAGGAACCCTTTCTCACACTTGTCGTCCCATACAAACTTGGCCCCTTTCTTTGTGAGCTTCGTTAATGGGGACGCCAATACGGAGAATTTCTCAACAAATTTACGATAGTATCCCGCTAGGCCAAGGAAACTACGTATCTCTTTCACATTCTTGGGTCTCTCCCAATCCATGATAGCTTTTATCTTGGCGTTATCCACAGCTACGCCCGAACCGGATATGACGTGACCAAGAAAACCAATCTCCTTGAGCCAAAATTCGCATTTAGAGAACTTGGCAAAGAGTTGCTTTTCCCTTAGCCGATCAAGTATAAGCCTCAAATGATGTTCGTGCTCCTCCTCGCTCTTGGAGTATATCAAGATATCATCAATGAATACTATTACAAATTGATCTAAGTATTCACTAAACACCCGGTTCATCAAGTCCATGAATGCCGCCGGTGCGTTGGTTAAACCAAATGACATCACAAGGAACTCGTAATGACCATACCTAGTACGGAATGCACTTTTAGGTATGTCGCTTTCCTTGATCTTCAACTGATGATACCCCGACCTCAAATCAATCTTCGAGAACACTATTACCCCCCGAAGTTGATCAAACAAGTCATCAATCCTCGGTAAGGGATACCTGTTCTTGATTGTGACCTTGTTCAATTGTCGGTAGTCAATACACATTCTTAGTGTACCATCTTTCTTTTTTACGAAGAGTACGGGTGCTCCCCACGGTGAATGACTGGGTCTGATGAATCCGTTGTCCAGTAATTCTTGTAGTTGGACCTTCAACTCTTGGAGTTCGGCCGGCGCCATTCGATAAGGAGGAATCGAAATGGGTTTGGTTCCCGGCTCCACTTCAATTACAAACTCTATCTCTCTATCGGGTGGAAGCCCCGGTAGGTCTTTGGGAAAGACATCCGGGTATTTGCACACGACCCGTACATCTTTGATGTCGACTTCCTTCTTGGTATCGTCCACCACGTAGGCAAGGTATGCGTGGCATCCCTTCCTCATCATCTTCCGTGCTCTCATCACGGATATTATACAAGCATTAGATTTCCCCCGATCTCCCTCGAAACATAGTGTGTTTCCTTGATCATCCTCGAGCTCTAACACCTTGGTGTAGCAATCTACTCGAGCATGGTGTTTCTCGAGCCAATCCATTCCTAGGATTGCATCGAACTCCAACATGCTTAGAGGTACGAAATCACAAGTCAAAGGTTGACCCGTCACTTCTACCTCGCACGACGGATAGTAATGATTTCTCTCCACGTCGTCTCCTAACGGTGTGGAAACTAGCAATGTTTGCGTCATAGGTGTCAATGGCACGTCAAGGCCCTCGGCGAACGCCTCACTCACAAATGAGCGTTGTGCCCCGGTATCGATGAGGATCCTCGCACACCTACCATTGATCTTTAATGTTCCTACATTTATACACCATGTAAGATACATTTTCTAATGTTTTTACACATTTTTAGGAGGTTATTAGGCTCATACTAATGTTTGGAATCAAACGGGGGTCCAAACGTAGAAGAACGGGGCGAAAAAATCAAGTTTCGGGTGTTGGGGGGTCCACGCACGGCGTGCCTGGGTGGCACGCACGGTCGTGCGTGCTTGAAAATCAGAGATCCGCCACTGCCGGCTACGCACGATCGTGCGTAGCTGGTCACGCACGATCGTGCGTCCCAGGCACGGCGTGCCTGACCTGCACGCACGGCGTGCGTCTGCGCGGAAAACGGCCAGAGGCTACTGCCTCGCACGCACGGTCGTGCGTCTGTAGGTACGCGCGATCGCGCGTAGTTGTTTTTAGCCCGTTTCGCCCCGAATTCGCGGGGTTTGACCCCGGGGTGGCCCGCACCCAAACCCAATGACTCATATGACCCAAATAAGCCTAGAAATATAGGAAAATAAGTGTATTACCTGCAACGGAGTCCGGGTTTGCTCGCGCATCCGCCTCGGTCATTGCGTACACTCGTGCTTGGGTCCCGCCTTGATTTACGGACGCGGCATGACTTGTGGATGCGTTGCCTCTTCCCGTACCGCCGTTTGACGGTCCCGCACGGTTTCTTCCCGTCATGGTTCCTCCTCCGGATCCCGAAGCTCCTCCACCCCCTAATTGTGGGCAATTGGCCTTCATGTGGCCCGTGTTCCCGCATTGATAACACCTTGGGGGTGCATTGCACTTCCCAAAGTGATTTTTCGAACAATTAGCACACCTAGGGGGTCCCGTCTTTTGGGAGGAGGATGCATGCCACCGAGCATCCTTGTTCTTCTTTGCCGGTGGTGCCGGTGTTTTGAACGAACCGCCACCTCCACCGTGCTTATCCTTCCGTGCTTGCTCGGGCGGCCCCGAACTTTGCCATTTCCTCTTTTTCGCCTCCTCGGCGTCTCTCTCTTTTCTCTCGTTCCATTGGGCCTCCCCGAGAAGGCCCTGCTCCACCACCTCGCTGAAGGTCATGTGGCGCGAGTACGTAACTCGGTCACGGATGTCCAAGAGTAGGGCATCCCAAAAGTGCTCCGTCATGCGGTTCTCATCAACCGCGTACTCCGGCAAGAACCTAGCCAAGGTTCTAAACTCTTGTTCCAGTTGCTTAACTGTTCCGCCCTCTTTCTGTTTGAGGTTAGTGTACTCTCTCCGTTTCACATTCACCTCGTACTCGGAGTAGTATTGAGCATAGAACTCTAGCTCAAAATCTGCCCATGTTATTTCCCCATGGTACTTCCCTTCCACGCTCTCCCACCACGTAGAAGCTATCCCTTCAAGGAGCCGTGAAGCGACAGTCAACTTTACGTCCGGTGTGATTTGCATGTCCCTTGATGCATCCTTCACCTTCTTGATCCAATCGGCGGCAACGGTAATGTCACCGGTGCCGTCAAAGGACCTACACCCCAAGGCCCTAGCCTCCTTGAGGTACTTGGAGATTCTCACGACAAAACCTCCTTCACGCCCACCTTGTGACGCCGCTGGGGTGGCCACGGAAGCTCCCCGGCTTCCTTGACCCGAACCACCGCGAGAGCCACGCCTCGCTTGGCGCCTAAGGTCCCTCCTCAATTTTTCTTTTTGATACCATTCAAGCAATTCGCCCATTTGGGCGAACTTGGCATCACTCTCTTCATCATCATCATCGGTGTACGTGTCACCCCCATCATACGGGGTCTCTTCATGCTCCGTCTCTGGCACGTAGGTTGAGTCGTAGTCTTCGGTGTTGGTCTCATACACCGAGCTCACATGGCCATCACTCACAGTTTGAGCTTGATGACCTCCACGGCTTCCACGGCCTCCCCGGCCTCCTCTCGAACCCTGAGATGCAGCCCGACTTCCCCTTTGGGATGCTCCCGGCGCCTGCCCCCCTCGGATTGTTCCTGGTCCTCATTCGCCTGCCCTCAATTTCTGAAAGAAATATGGATGAGTCATTAGACTCCTATAAATGTCAATTGACGGAAGAACGTTATAGACACGTATTGGCCCAAGTCACTACCATACCAATTGTTAAGGGTACCATCTTAACAATTAGAGGCCTTGCAACTTAGGCACCAATGGTCCTATAAACGTCAAAATACAATGCTCATGGTTTTCGGTAAAAACTCTTTTGTAAAAAAACTTTTGTGAGAGGTTGATTATATAGTTTAGAACTGAGATGGCTCTGATACCACTTAATTGTCACGCCCCAGACCGCAATCCAAGCGCGTGTACAACCGCCGTATAACTAAGTGACGTCACCCACGGGTCAACCTCACTTAATTACACAAGGCGTTCGAGAAAACAATTCATCCATACTCAGTAGTAAACATACATAACAACATCACATTTAAACCAATGGATAGCGGAAATATTCAATGGTAAGTCATGAGCCACAACCGGCCAACAACATGGGCATGCAAGCCCAAAAAGTGTTTATAGTAAAACAAATATCCATGAGCAAGTGTTCGGTAGTTTGAAAGAAAATAAGGAAGCACGAACCACGTCTTCCTGATGTGATATCACCCGTGAGAAGGTGCAAGTAGTAAGCTCTAGCTTCAACCTGAAAATGGTGGGCCCCCCCGAAGGGGTCAGTACAAGTACCGAGCGAGTAGCAGGCTAAATATAGAATAACTAGCGTTTCAAGTATAAGACCCAAACATAGGGTGATACTTAAATAAATAGTCTTCCCCCCAAGTTACGAAATACTTATTAGTATATATATACCCTTGGAAAATATCCGATCCGTAGATCACCTTTTTATTTGGGAGAAATAGCAATAGTCAATATTCTTGACTAAAAACCCCAACCCACCCATATACCTATGAGTGTATAGGACTCCTCCTTGCCCTATTTGTATATCATAATCTATGAGTTTTAGGATCATAATCCTTGGATACTCCACCGGTTTGTGAGTGTTAAGGACTCATAAGTCCTAGGGTCCTCCACCAAGTTTTGAGTGTTAAGTACTTTTAAGCACTAGGGTCCTCCACCAAGTTTTGAGTGTTAAGTACTTTAAGTACTAGGGTCCTCCACCAAGTTTGAGTGTTAAGGACTTTTAAGTCCTAGGGTCCTCCACCAAGTTTTGAGTGTTAAGGACTTTTAAGTCTTAGGGTCCTCCACCAAGTTTTGAGTGTTAAGGACTTTTAAGTCCTAGGGTCCTCCACCAAGTTTTCCTATGATCAACCTCCTATCAACCTAGATAGAGTCTATATCATCCTTAGTTACTCATAACTAATCCAATACATAAATCTTATGTATCACAATCCGTGCAAAACCATGCATTTATATAGATTTATAATTAATTAATACCAACCGGTATTTATTTAAATCCTTTGTTCTTCGGTCCACGTTTTCGTTGACCGCCATTTCATGCCTTGTGTGTATCAACTTAATCATCATATAATTAAGTTAATAATATTCATTTGTGCTTCTAACACACTTCAAACAAATATGCATTTCATATAATTCTTCATATCATATTCCATGCATCAACAATTAATTTCTTTCATACAAGTTAACCCTATTGGCTAATCACATGTTTAAATATTTTTTTAAACATCATTATGAAATCATATAACATTTATTTAGGTAATCTCATAATTAACCCAAAAGTTATAAGATATTAAGCCGTCCACTCACCTTGAACTAGCGTTATGAAGTTCTACCCCTCTTGGTTGAACTCCGGTGAAACTCCGGCGACTTTCGGTCAACTCCGGCGACAACTCCGGCGACTTTTCCAACTTTGTGAAATCACTTGAAATACCTTTCACAAGTTCCTAACAAGGTTTTATAATCATAAAACCCATATTAGTACAAATAACCTCAAAAAGGTTATTTTCCGGTGAACCGGTCGTTTTGGCTTCTAAGTCCGTTCTTGGACATAGAATCACTTCCCAACCCATAAATCCATACTTATAACATGTAGAACCCTCTTAAGGATTCTTCACATGATATATATCTCATATGGTAGGAGAAAAATAAAGAGGAAGTTATAATAAGGTCATTACCTTAATTATTTCACACTTTTAGCACTTTAGCTCCTTTTTGGGTGATTCTTCCTTGATGAGTTCTCTTCAACAATGGAGGGGGAGGCTGGGAATCACTCTTGCTCTTGCTGGGAGGAGGCTGGCCGAAAATGATGGGGTGGGTGAGTGAGGAGATAGCCTCTTTGGCTTTTCTCTCAAAATAATGTTGGGATGGGTCCTCCCAATTGTACCTTTGATGCCAAATGCATCTCCTCCCCATTTCCCTTTGTCAACCCAGCCCTCCCTTGATGTGTTCAGCACAAAAAAACGTGGGGTGGCCCCCACTCATGTGGGAGGTCATCCCTTTGTGTCCCGGTGTGTACAATCGGTCCCGAAAGTTGTATTTTTCGGACTGTTTAAAATATATTTTATTTTATCGGGTCGAATAAAATATATTGTGTGTTCCAAATCGTAATGGCCTCTTGAAATAATATATATTCCAAAACATTAATTTAGAAGTCTCCGAAAATCATTTCCAGGCTGTTATCTGTTAAATTGTCGGTACCGGTATTTGGGCCTCTTTTGCCCAATCGGCCAACACAGGGCCTTTCCATGACCCCCGTAAAATATTCACCACCATATAAATATTATCTTGACCAAGATGAGTAAAATATGTGGTCTCGGGAAAGTTGGGTGGTCCCCGCTCCCGATGTGGGTCCCACGTGAAATTTACTATTCACGCGAAAGAATTATAAAAACTTACAACTTCGTAAATTCATTAATCCTTTAATAAGGTTCAATACATTATTTACATAAAAGTAAATATATTTGGGGACGGTGTTACACCCTACGTCCCAAACATAAATTTCACATTCGTTATCCGAAAGTTTGAAATGGGTTTTTCATTTCATTTCATTATTTGGAATCGTTTTCATTAGTTATTTAGTAAAATAACTAAAATTGACTTTTTAAGTCAAATTGATTCACAGTAAAAAAAAGTCAGATTCATTTTATTAACTTAATTAGGATTGAAATAGATAATGTGGACCACTTTCCACACTTAAATCCCAATGTGAGAAGTTTTGAGTTCAAATTACTTGAGATAATTTTGATTTTTCTCAAACAACAATCCTACAACTTTAGTGATTGCGCATTAAGTAATTCTTTTCGCAGAGGCGGCAATGAGAGTTAGATATATGTTGGGATTTTTGAGATTTGACTAATTGGCGGATATGTTGGGAGTATAGAGAACCTAAAAATATGTCATTTCAATTACTAAATTATTTAAGGGTGTTTGTTGTGTGCAGTGATATATATATGACGGTGAAAATCTAATACGGAGTAATGTGTTTGAATCACCCGGATTTACAACTCAGGCGAAGTCGCATGATTCTAAGAAGGAAAATAATAGAGTAGTGAAATATATCACCATACGACGTTCGGTTTATATAAAAAGTTGTCTTTTTGTTCAAAGCGTGAGCGTCTCCACTATTGATTATTTGCGATAATCTATTGTGATTCGATTATTTTGACTATTCACTTTTTCTCATGTACAATATACTATTGCTACTCCATATAAGAAATAAATTTTTTGTTATTAGGACGAAAAACTTTAATTTATTTACCAAAATTGGTTGTTTTTCATCATTTTTATTCCATTTCTGATTTATTTAGAGTTTTTTTTATCACTCTGATTTATTTAGAGTTATTCAATCATAAACCAGTTTTTTAGATTTATTGTTAAGGAACGACTTTTTTATTTGATTGAAAATGTGGCCACTGAAAAGCATATTAACATGACAGATTTGCACTGCAAGAGTGCAAGTTGCCTTTTTTTCACAAACAAAAATTCAGTAAAACAAATAATTTGGGAGTATTCATTTTTTAGTTGAGGTTTGAGAAAAGTGAAAACAGGTGGGAGTTATTTCATTAATTAATTAGCTGTATTTTTATTATTTCAAGAGGACATGATAATATCATATACGCAGGGAAAATAAAAAAAGAAAGAAAATACTCCGTAAAATAAAAGAGATTCTCTTCTAAGCTCTCTCTTATCTCTGACAGTGTCCACCACCATCTCCGATTGTCTGAAAGCAACAGAAACAAAATTCCTCAGTGCAATATCGCCGGCGAAATCTCTCCGGTGAAATCTAAGCTGTTTAAGCTCGCTTAGAACTCCACCCCCAATTTCTCATAGAAGGTCGCCGGGATAATTTCTTTGTTGCCATAGATCCATCCGACCATCCCGCATAAATACGCAATTCATCTCGATACACACTGGAAACAAATCTAACACACGCCATATGTGTACGCGGGAACGCACATTGAAGACAGTGGATTGAAGTGTAGACACATGCATTCACACAGAGACTTGTGTGAGTGCGTGTTTTAGGTGAAGATGTCAGTGTACGATGCGGCGTTTGTGAACAGTGAGCTCTCGAAGCCGACATCGATTTTCGGGCTGAAGCTATGGGTAGTGATTGGGATCTTCGTGGGAACCGTTATTGTTCTCATTTTGTTCCTTCTCTCCCTCTGCATCACGGCTGCGCGCCGCCGCACATCCAAGGCTAAGCTCCGCTACCAGCAACCTAGCGCCGCCACTGTAGACCGCACCCCTCCCGTTTCCAAGGAAATCAAGGAGATCGTTGGCCCTGACGTTGCCCTTGATCACCGCCCCCTCGTTCAGGCATGGTTTTCCGTTAAACTTAAATCTTTTTTTTTGTTTGTAATTAAATTTGATTACTGAAAATCTGAAATAGGGCTGGTAAATTTAAACACACATATAGTCCCGTATCTATTTATTGGTGTGCCCACTTGAGCTAACTATCTCTCCTGTCGAATGCTGTGACTCCTTAGTTAATGTTGCCAAATCTCATTTTCATATCTGATCGAGAAGTTAGCTACTTTTTAATGGAATTGCGTCTTTGTCGTTTGCAAAATTGTGCCATTTTGTGCAAGAACCTATTGTTGTGAGGCTTTTATCTTTTATCTTTTGTCTTGTATTTTCATTAAAAGTGCTGTTTCATAGAATCTTGCTTTGGAGTGTTTATATTACCTGTTAAAGATATCCATTCAGGGATTTTTTTACTGTTTTTATTAAGAGCTAAAATTTAAAATGGAATTTCAGGCACTTCCAGAAATTCAGATTGACATGGGCAAAGTAGAGCACCGAATTGTGTTCTCAGAGAAGTTACCAGGGGCGTCAAGTGGGGAGAGCAGAGCCACTAGTGGGGCAGAATCAGGATCTATTGGAGGCAGTGGATCATTGCCAGAAGTATCCCATTTGGGGTGGGGACGGTGGTATACACTTAGAGAGCTTGAGGCCGCCACCAATGGATTATCAGATGAGAATGTCATTGGTGAAGGCGGGTATGGGATTGTCTATCGAGGCGTTTTGTCTGACGGCACTAAAGTGGCCGTGAAGAATCTATTGAATAACAAGTATGTATCATCACATTTCACCTTTACATATGCATGTTTATTTGTGTCTGTGTATATGTTACGGAGTATTTTTTAGGAGAAAATTCAAATTTACAGATTTGAATATTCTGGTCAAGTGTTCATTGTAGTCTTGGATGTTATTTATTTGCATCCTTCATTTTATCAGTGCAATTTTACCCGAATCTGCTTTCTAACGGTTTGCCAGAGTTGTGTCTTATACTGAATAACTGCCCCTCTTTTGTAAAACCAAGACAACTAAATCTCAAAGTAAATGGTTCTTCTTTTGCTAATTATTTATTTATCTGGTATGATATGTTATCAGAGGTCAAGCTGAGAGAGAATTTAAGGTAGAGGTGGAAGCTATTGGGCGTGTAAGGCACAAAAATCTTGTGAGGCTTCTTGGCTACTGTGTTGAAGGAGCTTATAGGTATACTAATATGCCTTTCTTTCTTGTAGAACCTTATGCTAGTATATGAGCTCATCGGTACTCATATACTACTAATTTGCCTTTCTTTCTTGTAGAATCTTATGCTAGTAACTTTGGGACATATTTGATAGACAAACTTAATATATATCATTATTATATGAAGGATGCTAGTGTATGAGTATGTAGACAATGGCAATCTGGACCAGTGGCTTCATGGAGATGTTGGAGAAGTCAGCCCTTTGACTTGGGATATCCGTATGAATATTATATTGGGATGTGCAAAAGGGTACGTTATAATAATTGGTTCCAGAGTTTATGAGTATGCTTATTTATAACTACCTTCGTCCCAAACGAAGTTCCCAGTTTGAGTTTTGGAGCCAAAGCACGTGAACTTTGACTGTTAACTGTTCATTTATTCTAGGGAAAAGGTGCAAATAGGCCCATGTACTAACAAAAAAAGGTCAAATAAGCCCTTATTTAGGAGGCTCTGTCTGGTCATCGCCATTTGGGGTGGTTCCCGGTGGAATTTTTTGATGAAATTTTTTGAGCATCTTATTCATCAAGTCTAGTTTACTCATACCAAATTTCAGCTAAAAATTCAATCGGGAAGGCATTCAAATGAATTCTTGAAAATAACTGCGCAGTTAGAATCGCAGTTATCTTCAAGAATTCATTTGAATGTCTTCCCGATTGAAGTTTTAGTTGAAATTTGGTATGAGTAAACTAGACTTGATGAATCAGATGCTCAAAAAATTTCATCAAAAAATTCCACCGGGAACCACCCCAAATGACGATGGCCGGAGAGACCTTTCTAAATAAGGGCTTATTTGACCTTTTTTGGTTAGTACATGGGCCTATTTGCACCTTTTCCCTTTATTCTATTAGTTTATAACATGAATATACTCTTCAACAATTTGCTATAATGTATATTATTGAATTAATATTATACTACCTCCGTCCCAGGGACAAGTTCCCACTTTCCTTTTTTGGAAGTCCCAACAAAAAGTTCCCATTTCCCTAAATGGAAAGTTATCCTACATCAAAACAGTGCCAAACAGTGCAAAACAATGCCAAACAGTGTCAAAACAGTGTCAAACAGTGTCGAAACAGTGCCAAACAATAAAAGTTACCCCTCGGTAACTTTATTTCCTTAATATGTGTGAAAGTCAACCCGGGAATTTCTCCCTGGGACGGAGGGAGTAGATTTTATAATTTTATGATAGTAAATAATTATGGTCAAAGGTCGACATTGAAGTCTGTAAAAATCAAAATAGGAATTTCATTTTGGGACAGAGAAAGTATTATCATCTCATTAATTTTTATATTGTTGTTTTGAAGTCTCGCTTATCTTCATGAGGGACTTGAACCAAAAGTTGTGCATAGGGATGTTAAATCCAGCAATATACTGCTCGATCAGCAATGGCATACAAAGTTGTCGGACTTTGGGCTTGCTAAGCTATTAAATGCAGAGAGTTCTTATGTGACAACTCGTGTGATGGGAACGTTCGGGTTAGTTAATTTTATCCGCAAGTGGTTTATTTGCATCATTAGCTCATTATTATCAAATCAGCCAGACTTTATTAGTGATGATAATTATCTTCCATCAGATATGTTGCCCCAGAATATGCTTGCACTGGTATGCTGAATGAAAAAAGTGACATTTATAGCTTTGGCATACTTATCATGGAGATAATTACTGGGAGAACTCCTGTTGATCATGGTCGTCCACAAGGAGAGGTTTGGTTTATAACTTTATATATACATAGTATTTTACAACATTTCCACCCATTCTATTAAAGCTTAAATAGTAAGATGATGGTTGTTATCATAACAGGTTCACTTGGTGGATTGGTTGAAGGCTATGGTTGGCAATAGAAAATCAGAGGAAGTGGTGGACCCAAAACTGCCCGAAGTTCCTTCTTCTAAGGCACTTAAACGTGTTCTTTTGGTTGCTCTTCGTTGTGTTGATCCGGATGCTCAGAAGAGGCCCAAGATGGGACATATTATCCATTCACTTGAGGCTGATGATATATTGTTCCGTGATGTAAGACCATCATTTATATTATTTTCTCGCAAATAACGGCCTATTTGGTTCCCATAGTTGACTTATTATGCTTATCAGCAGACCACGTAGTGATACTTATTTGGCTGAATTTGATTTAATGAAATGCCTTTTCATCTCAAATGAATTTGGTAGTTCATCTGTTTTAGCCAAATAACTCATACCGTGATGACCCTAAATTATTGAGCTTAATAATGTTTAGTGCTAAAATTTCCTTAGGATCGTATCCAGGGGTGTTGCCATGGCTATATACTGGGCTTAGCATGGCCTCTGCCTCTGCGGCTCCGCCACTGATTGCATCATGGTTTTGATCTCACATTCTGTTGTCTACCGAGTTTTAGTCTAGTATATTAGTGGGAGCTAAACTTGAGTTCTTAAGAACCCTTTTCGGTTGAGTTAGTCTCACTTAACATAGTATCAAAGTTTGGTCCAATAGTGTTTGGTAGGATGTCCGCCCACGATTTTTTGGGGCAACCCATTTGGGGTTGTTTAGTCCCATACTCTGATTTGTCCTCCCCTTCAGTTGTTCAATTTGGCTTTGGCTGAGGGGTGGGTCGAGTATCCTGCTTAGGGTTCTTTGTGCTTGAGCCCAGTCTAGTATTATATACTCCGTATAAGTATGGGGTAAACATCACTACCTTCAGAGATCATTACGTGGTCAGTTAGGCCTATTTTAACATATCACAATCATGCTGCTAGCTGGCTACCAGTAATCTGTAGTGTCTGCTTCATATTTTGTAGGATCGAAGAGTTGGAAGAGAATCATCAAGTTCCCACCGTGATCACAAGGAACACAATAACATTGGTCCAAAAATAGGCACAAAACATGGAGATATGGCTTCTGATACCAGCGAAGGAGATAGTAGTAGGAGGAGCCATAACCAACCATCCAGAAGGAGATAACGTTAAAATATTGTCATGCACAATCCAAAACAAACATTTGCTAATTTGTTTATTTATGCCTGTTTAGTCCTTTTTGCCTTCTACCACATGTTCACATTGTTTGTTTTAGGCTATATATTTATTTGTTGTTCGCAACAGCTGTATATCTTCTCATAATATTATCACTCCTTAATTTGTTATTCTTATATACGCTGACACCATATAACACTGATTCATTATGGGTTTTCTTGGTATCCTTTTTCTAAAAGCTTCTATCTCTTCATGCTTAATGTGTTTTACCTGACGCGCTTCAGTTGGGTTTCTCAGCCTCACATCCACAACAGTGTGTCATGATCAGGTACGCATCAACGTCGCACTGAACAGCTACTTTTTACTTCCTCTATCTAAAAAGAAGTATTAATTCGTGTATGTAAGACTACTCCTAATTCTACATATATTTTTAAAGCTTAGGGAGTATTTGCTTAATGTGCAACTCTTTTTATTGGGCAAAATACATTTAGAAAAGTTTGTTTCATTTTATGAAATATGACATTTTGTTAAAGAAACGCTTGAAAGATGACTTTATATAGGTGGGGCAGTATATTTGATCAACAATTGAATCGGCCAGCTAATAGGGAGCGTTATTGATACTTATTTATTCTCCTTATAGATCAGTAGTGTCATAACTAGGCAGGATCCATATTCTGGTATAGAACTGGGGCCATGGTTTAGGCACATCCCTTTCAATGCTTGTAGTTTCAAGTCTTTATGGAGCATGATTGGGGGGGACAATGTGCACTAATTATGAGCTGGCTGTTTTGATAGATGCACTAGCCAACTATCTTTACTCCTTTTCTACCATTTCTATCTATGGCATCTTCTCTATTTAGTCAATTTTTGGTTGTTTTCTCTGTTCTTTTCTGCAATTTATTTTATTCTGCTACTTAAAGAATACGGAGTAGCTCATATTAGGTCACAGGCTTTCTGTCACTATTTGTGGTGCCAATGTTACTTGTCCTCACTCGACCACTCAACTGAGCAATTGTTGTCTAGTACTGACTGCTGAGCAGTTACTCCCTTTGTTCCAAAATTAATTTTTCATTTGGTTTTGACGCATGAATCATGGTACATTTGTGGGGCTGTGATTTACGTAGAAAAAAATTGTTAATAAGATCAATCACCGAATATTTATCTATACATGCTCAGTTGCTCTTATCTTGAAACCTTTATACATCACACACCAGTGTATTTTCACATAGTTTTGTTTTAGAGTTATATCTACCAAAAATTTAAAAAAATTCAGGCATTTCAAGCCCATTTGAAATGCATGAAATTATGAAAAAAATAATTAAAATGTATTTTATTAATATACTCCAGCCCCGAAAAATCTTTCTAGTTTGGTTTGACACACTCATTAATAAAAAGGAAATAAAATAAAATATATGATTTTGGTTAGGTTAGAAAAATGTAAATGAATGTTAACCACACAAACAATGTGAAATGAGAAGATTTTTTGGAATATCTCAAAAAGGTAAGTGAGAAGAATATTTTGGTACGGTGAGTAATAAAGAAAGGATTGTATGAAAAAATAGTTAAAGTGATTATCTATATTAATTGCATTCAAATCAACTAGAAAAGTAACTCCGATCTTACATTCATATTATATAAAAATATGACTAAAGTTTACTAGTATGATATTATGATCACTAAAATGTAGGGGTGGGAGGAAATATCAAAACTTTGATATCCCGACTTATCATATCGAAAAATATCAAATTTATTGAAAATTTTGATATACCGACATGTTCAATATAGTATTATATCGTACTGAACTATTTCTATATAATATCGATATATATTTTGAAAATAATCGATATATCGATACACCATCATACTGAAATCCAAGTCAAAAATTTCTTTAGGAATACACAGTCAATAAATGACTTTATATCCATGTTGCATGAATTATTTGTACATTTTTTTGGAGATCGCTATGATTTAATTATATCTATATTATTTAAGTTATTTTAAGGGAATGTTTTTTTTATACATAATTTGAGTTAAAATGTTGAAACATATTTATAATAATTCTTATTCAAAATTGAATAGGACATACGTTTTTATTAGTATTTTGTAATTAATTTTATTAATGATTTTACTATATCAGTACTAACATCTACGGAGTAATTTATACTTGTATATTTCATTTGGCATATAGTAATATGTTGTACTAAAGTTCAATTATAACATGATATTTACCGATATATATCTTTACTGTACTGAAATTTTCAGTATCCTGGAACACGTATTTCAAAATTTCGGCACGATAAAGTTTGTACTTTGGTTACTACAATCTAGTGTCAGGGTAACTTAAGTTTAAAATTTAAATATAAGTTACTATATTTTCATTACTATTCTAATCACTAATTACATTTATGCAAACAATCTTATTTTAGTCATAAACATATAATTATTTCATGTATTTTTGCATACTGAAAGTGTTAGATATGACAAAGATATGAGATGAAAATTTTGACACACTGTCGTACTGTACTTATTATTATAAACATTACACTTAATAAGTCACATTTTTCTAAACATGATTTGTTTGTCATAAATTTGGAATTACGTGTATAATATAAAAGTTAGATTAGCTGGAATTATGGATTACTAAACGGGCTAGGATGTTTTTACTTGGACTGTAATTTGCTGGTCTGGTCTGGTCTGGTCTGATCTGGTCTGGTCTGGTCTGAACTGGTCTGGTCTAGTCTGGTAAGGTCTGGTTTCTTTGTATTTTTATAACTATCCAAGTCTGGTCTGGTCTGGTCTGAACTGGTCTGGTCTGGTCTGGTCTGGTCTGGTCTGGGACAAATTACAGTCCGAGTAAAAACATCCTAAATTTCTTACAAACCTTTGACATATTTCACTAGTTATTGCCGGTTGACATATGCGGCTTGACGTGTGTTAGCGAATGACAATTTTGTCAAGCGGTTAGACTTCAACATATTGAAAATAAGACGCCAAGTAGATTAACATTTTTGGTAATACTTTTTGGTATAACTTGAAGAGGGTGGATTTCTTTATCTTTTCCAAAGCATTTGGGAAAATACAGAAAGGTTTCGTGTGGTTTAGTATGGGCATGTCTGCGGCCATGTGATCCATTAATACATTGTTCGGTTGCCACATATTGAAATTCAATGCACACAGAAAACCATGGACTTTTTTCTCTCTTCATACGCTTTTTTAATTCAAAATATCCATCATTTTCAATAGAGCTAGTCTCACTATTTTTTACTTGGGAATATGATCGAATAAAGTAAAATGACTCACTAAAATGTCTGCGCTTCTTTGTTATGAAACAGTCAGTCAGTCATCCGGAAACAGTCGCTCTATTCTTTAATACATGAATAAAACTACGTACATTCGACCCCACTTACCTCACTGTAGGTGGGAGAGAGCCTTTGCGGCACTAAGGTAATAATGATGATGACACATTTTTTTCAAAGTTTAGGTATATTAAAATATTCCAAACTTCCAATGCTTATAAAATGGGACGAGAGTACAGTTTTACGCTAGAACCAAGTTTTATACAAACGACAAACAAAATTTTTAGACTGCAAATAAGATTCGTTAACCGGATTGATCATTGATAGTTTGACACTAGTAACTAAACTAGATAGTAGATACTCATTTAGAATGTGTTACTCATATTTGTAGACAATCATTTTAAATAAATAAATTCATACTTGTCAATGAAACGAAAAGGAGCTTGACACACCGAATAAGTTGTTATTATGTGACCGAGAGTTCACGGATTCAAATACTAGAAGCGTTGCCCATTGTACACCCGTTGAGGGCGGGAATGATCAATGCATTCTTGTTTAAGTTTTGATTATAAGGTGATCAATATGTCATTTTTAAAAGTAGTTATAAAACGAGCACCCCGATATTGACTCAAGCGACCATCTGCTAGTAATACGACTCCTAAATCTAACGACTTCTAACACACTCTTTGTGACACCCCGAAAATTTAAATAAAATAAATAAATTTATTAGTCAGATAAGATAAAGTGTTATGAAAGTCACATTTTAATAATTAAGTGAATCTGATAAAGTTTTAACATCGGTGATATTTTTTATCGGATAAAAATGTTTCAATAATAAAAGTGACATTTTTATAATTATTAGGTTGATCAGATAGGACCTTGACTTAAATAACAAAAGTGACATTTTTGTAACAAGTGATAATTATACATATGATAAAAATAATAATTGTACATATTCTGATCCACACATACAAATAATACTTTTTTTTAAAACAAATAATACTTAATAGCTAAAGACATATACAACCTAAAATTAAAAATGTACATGCATATACTACGGGTAAGGCATTAAGCTAGCACATGCATATGCTATGTATCAAACAAGAATTCACTCTCCAAGGGACCAAAAGGCCGTGCAATTCTTAATGATAGTATATGATACATGCACCTACTACTCTAATAATATTAGGTACCTGACAAATACACATGGGTACCTACCTGGCAAATACACATGCATTAACCCTACAGAGTATAAACTAGCAAGGAAACTGCGATTGACCATAGCATCCATGCGTTTTATACAAAGCTAACCCGTTTTATACGCAATTCAAAGCTAACCGGATGAACCTTCTGAGTGGATATATATACACGTCTCCCTCAAAGAAAATAAACAAAGAGAAAAGAAGTCTGAGCCTCGCCGATCAACTCACCATCATATCGCGAGAGGAAAGAAAAGATACAAGTAGGTGTAGGAAAACAGAGAGATAGAGGGAGAGAGAGAAGGGCCACCTTCCTCGTCGCCGCAGAACGAACGTCGGCGGTGAAGATTACTACAACGCCGCAGAAGGTATCTCGCCGCTCCACTGTTGGAGAAGAAGACCCAGTTGTACGCCGGACCAAGCCGCCATCGCCGGAGTGACGCGCTGGCCGTTCCGTCAACACCGCCGCCAGAGAGAAGGAAGTGCCGCGCCACCAGGCACCGCGGATAGAGTAACATCGCTGGAAGAAGAAGGCCGTCTGAAGTCCGCCGTTGTCATCGCCGGAAGAAGAAGCTGCCACGGTTGACGTTACTATCTTTGTCCTGCTCGTTTCAGTCGACGACGAAGACCAAGTACGTAATATGCACTCTGGGTTTTATTTAATTGATATATATTGGCCAGTTATTGTCATAAACAAATACGTAGGTAGTATGCATACAGAGATAGTATAATATGCTGGCCGCTAGTGTCTTAGCTGGTTCGGCCCAAATTTATAACAAAGACATAAGTTATAATAATAATGATAATTATAACAATGATAACAAGAATAGAGATTAATTTATTATTAAAGGATTTAATAATAATAGAGGGAATTAATGAATAAAGCGTAGATGAGTTTAACCAGTTCGAATAAGGAATTGATATTAGAATTTTTAATATTCTTAGAAGGTGAAGATCGAGGTAGAAGCTTCGGTTAGAAATTATCGTGACTCGAGGTAAGTACTATGTCAACCAAGTTTCATGCTTTTCCCATATAAATTTATTTGTGACTAGTTATTTGAGATCATTTGAGTATATGATAGTTAATGAGATTTTACGTATCAATTGTGATTGTGAATTATATATATTCGAGATTTGAGTATTTTTATATTGGGTGATATTTTGAGCATTTGAATTTACATATGAATTGGTATTGGATTGAGATTTGAGATTCGAGCTATCTATGAAGTATCCTATATTTTGGACTATTTATGGTATATTTGAGTATGATGAGTTGGAGTTAATAATTTCATTGTGAATAATTTTGTGGAATTTGGATTTCATATCCATTTTGATTGATATGATACTTGAAATTGAGATTGGATTATGATTTTTGTGAGTACTCGGAGAAGTGTGGATTTGGTGAGTGGTAATGGCTATAAGTCTAACTCCACCAGGAATCTCCCAAAAGTGGAGCATCCCAGCTTAATTGTAGTAGTCGGTAGAAAAATCCCGACTACTCGGACTTTTTACTACCCGGAGAGCTTGGAATCTCTTTTAGGGGGTGTGCACACTTAAGGTAGGAGTTCGGCTTCCATTGGATTTGATTGAGTTTGGATGATTGGATTATATTTGGATTTAATTGGACTTGGATTCCATTGGTATTGAGGTGATTTGGATTATTTGGTTGGACTTGATTGAGGTGAATGGAATTACATTATATTGGATTATTTGAGTGAATTATATTTGTTTGAATTGGGTTGAATTTGATGTGGTTGAGATTATTAAATTATTCGTAGATTTCCAAAGTAATACTTTTGGATTTGGTTTGATATGATTACGTTGAATATTGATTATGAGTATTTGGAAGTATTTTGAGGTAGATATATTTGGAGTTTTACATATAATTTATGTTTTGGAATATTTACGAGAATTTTGGTGGTTTATGTACATTGACATTTTAGAATTATTATGATTTGGAAATTTGTACCTATATTTGGAATATTATTATTTTACATGTGATTTTGTGATGAGAATTTGTATAAAGTGTTTCAAAAGGTTTCCTCCCAAATGTTTTCACAAAATGATATATATGTATCAAACATGATTATTTTACAGGGTTGGGTAGGCCTTACTTAGCATTTCCAGCTAATTTTTGTTTCTTTGTGTTTTTCTTTCTGTACTTAATTTGTGCAGGAATTGAGGATCATATTGAAGTTGATTTCGAGAGCTTCCGCTAGAACACATAGACTAAAGTGATTGAGTAATTTATTTTAGTCTTAATTTTAAAGAATTGTAGTTGAACAATTAAATATGGAAAATTTTAATTTGTTGGTGGTGGATAGCCTGTGCACTCGGTTATGTGAGAACCGAGTGTGGCGGTAACGCCCCTATTTCCCTTTGAATTTTCCGCTGCATAATTCTGATAAATCATTATTTAAATGTATTTTTGGGTGGGAAATTTGGGGGGGTGTTACACTCTTGGCCTATGATATGATATTACTTTCGACGAGGACAATAATCGTTTAGTAAGACTTTACTTAGTTGTACAAAATTACAAATAACCCTTTATTCATGATGGAAAAGAATCCACCTTTTGTCGAGAAAACACGACACCCGACCTCTTCCAGAATCACGAGCTCATATATATGACTCTTATACATTCACTCACACTGATAATACAGACTAAATATGACAATATCATCTTGCATTATACTCCGTACAATATTGTGAATAATGGTTGGAACACTAATTACTTGTTGTGCGCGAGAAAGCATCTATCTAGTGATTTTTTGAAACAATGCTCGTCACCGGTGAGCGTAGCTCAAGTGGTAGCGGGAGAGTGCCACAAGGGTTAGATCCCGGCTCGACTCCCGGCAACTGCAATGAGAGGTTACTCAATAGAGGACCTCTGCAAGTACCGAGGACGGAGCCCCACTCTCTATTTGTCAGATTGTGATTATATAAGTCCAATTTACATCCTCTCATCGTGCCGTCCGGTCGGTGTTGCGGGCCCTCTGGGATGGGGTGTCATCCTTTTTTTGAAACAATGATCATCAACTATATAATAAATGAGATTAATTTCCTACTTATTTTCACTATGATAAAGAAAATACGTAGTATATATTACGATTATGCGTTCAATATAACATTTATAGAAAGGTAAAAAAGGTTTCTTTCTCGAAGTTATATTAACATAACATACCTAAATGATCAATACATACTAATGAGCACTCAATATAGTTGAGGCGATGGTTGTATATTCCAATAGACACATAAATGTTTAATACTCCATAAAAAAATCAGCAACCGTCACATATAAATGATTATTCTTTAATTTGTGATATATAGATTATAAAAATGAACTAAATGATACGGAGTACTACGTACAATGGAAGTGTAGGTCTGGACAAATTATGGGAAAAGGGACAATTTGACTCATATTTTAAAATTCAATCACATTAGTCTTCAACTTAAAATTTTTGTCATAAAAACACGTTTTGTTTGAAATGAAAAACAGCCAATTCAGTAAGTTAACCAGAACTTGATCTTCTATATTAGGTCACCATTTAAAAGATAGGAATTAGAAACTTAAAAAAGAACAGTTACAAAACTTCTATAATGTAAAAATCGTAAAAAAGGAACAATTTCCTAGAGTAAAAAAAAATTGAAATTCCAAAATAGAACTGCCATTTTTTATTTTCTAAATAAGAGATTCTGTCAAGTTTGGCATTATTAGACTTTAAATGACATCTTTTTTCTAAACTTGACATATTTACTCATATTTAGATATGATCATAAAAACATGAAGGTCATATTTTGGAATTTCAAAACGTTTGTACTCCTACTCAACTATGTTGTCAAAACCAGACCGGGAGGCGACCTGGGCAAGTGACCGGGTCACGGGTCAGTCTTTGTCATATTAAAGACTAAAATAATACGGAGTACAAATAAATATTGACAACTAAATTTTGAATTCTTAAAAATTATTTAATAATTTTTAATAGTTTTATCAAGAAGAGTTATATTGATTTTATTCCATCATAAAGAATTCGCCCTGTAGCTCAAAACAATTAATAAAATTGTAGCGTTTTTTTTTTGAATATTTTCTATAGATTTTTTTTTTAATTGTTTCTATATGTTACATTTATAAAAGATGTTTTGCATTATTATTTATATTCTTTTTGTTTTTTCAAAACTTTATCAACTATTCGAATCTTTTAAAGCTATAAATAAAAATAATAATTGTAGTAAAATAGTTGGATTAATTCTTTTAAAATACACAGAGTAATATGTTTGAATATAGTAGTAAAAACTTAGTAATATATTTGAATATGGTTTAATGCACCAAACTTCCCGTGATATGAAAATTCGGCGTATTAGCCCCTTGTGATTTGAAAAATGCGACAACCCCTTGTGTTTTAATTAATTATGTACAAAATCTCTTCTGTTAACAAGTTCAATTGTCAAATAAAAGAAAAATGATTAACATTTTTGTATGATTCAGAGATTTTGACATATTTACTTGCATATTCAATCAAAATATTAGGAAAAGTGCTTTTCAAATCGTTAAATTTATTCATAAAAGGGATTCTGTGCATGATTAATTAAAACGCAATGGGGTTTGACGCATTTTTCAAATCACAGGGGGCTAATACGCCGAATTTCCATATCACATGGGGGTTTGGTGCATAAAACCCTATTTGAATATAATAATACTTTCAGTTTTTCAAATATGACTAATAATTACTATAATGTAGCGTCATAGTAATTTAAATTTAAAAATTGAACATAAGGTATTAGGATTCTATTACAAACAATCTTTATTGTAGTTATAATTCTATAAATATGTAATTATTTCTAATATTTTTGCCATTTAATTGTACTCGGATATTTTGAAATAATTATTTTTGGGAAAACTATCAAATAAGCTCATGTACTATACCGAAAAAGTCGATTAGACTCTCGTACTTTACAAACACTCAATTAAGTCCTCAAACTATTAAAAGCGTTCAATTAAGTCCTTTCGGTCGGTAAGTAACTGGTTTCCCGGTTAAATGTAACATGTTTCCCGGCAGCCGCCATTTCCCGACAGCTGCAAATGCTGGGGTTCGAGCACATCATCGCCGTCGTTGCCGTTTAACCGGGAAACCGGTTACTTACTGACCGAAGGGCTTAATTGGATGTTTTTTAATAGTTCAAATACTTAATTAAATGTTTATAAAGTATGAGGGTTTAATCGACTTTTTCGTTATAATATGGTCTTATTTTTCTAATATGTTTGCCATCCAACCGAGTGAAAATGAACAAATAAAATCTGGGAAAACGGATAACTTCTAATACATGGCCGCGGCATCCGCTGCCTTCCACCACCACCACTACAGCAGCTGCCGCTACTTCGCATCGGACGTATCAAAAGCCGCACTTGTAACAAGGATACACACACCACTGTTGTTCGCTTCTTCGGAAAGACCTCGCCGTTACCAGCTCTATTTTGCTTCCACTTCGCCGCCGCCGCCGGAATCCAATGCCACAGCTTCCACGGCCGAGTCTTGCGTCAATTTGGGTCTTTCTCTGTTTTCTAAAGGACGGGTACGCATGACGTGCTTCTCTCGTAAGACTTCATGTTAATAGATAGGTTGCGGACTTGTAGCTTTTACAAGGGATCTCTCTTTTCCTTGTTTTCCGGCTCTTGCCTCTTGACTCTCATTACCATCCAACAAAAACTGAACAGTAGTATTAGTTTCTTAAGCTGCAATATCAACATAACAGTTCATTTATAGATACATGATGATGGGTTCTGCACAAATGTGCTCAATAGAGTGGGTGCTCTGGCTCAATAGGTTATCACTATAACGAATCTGAAGTGAAAATTTAATTTTTAACCCACCGTTTTCACTTTTGACCTTAATAGGATCACATGTATGAATCTATCAGGAAAAAAAATCCCGTTTCTTCTTGAAGATGCATGCTTTGGCTACTTTTCACTAAGCTTAGATTTGGTAGCCTGATTCTGCATATGTAGAATAATCAGAATAGACACATTTTTTTTTTAACTTATTTGGTTGAAATGGATGCCGTTTAAACACTGTTGGCTTTGAAAAGTTAAGATAGTTTACACATTTCAACATGACACTATCTTCATCCGACTATCTTTGCGACATGAGAAAGCAACATGTATATTAAGAAAAATTAATTAGCCCAACAGAGTACAGATACAAATAATAGTTGAAGATAGAGATAGTGGGGTTGAGGCAGTAACACGTACCAAACAGGCCATTACAGTGGTATATGAACACTCTTTTTAAATTTCAGGTGAAAGATGCTTTGGAGCAGTTTGACTTGGCACTTACTTTAAATCCCAATCCCTCGGAAGCTCAAGCTGCACTTTATAACAAAGCTTGCTGTCATGCATACAGGTAATTTTGGTTTCATCCTGCCTTTTCTCTGTGCTACTAAGCAGCTTGTTTTCCAGTTAGCATCGCTATTGGATCTTATTTTCTTGTTTGTTTTTGGGGAAGGGGGGAAGGTAAAAGAGCAGCTGAGTGTTTGCGCCTTGCTTTGAAAGAATATAACCTCAAGTTTGGCACAATCCTAAATGATCCTGACTTGGCTTCCTTTAGAGCATTGCCTGTATTTAAGGAGTTGCAGGAAGAGGTTTGTTGTTCATTCATTGCCTGTGTTTCTGAATTCTTAGCCTCCTTGCTTACCAAAGTTTGCGCTTGAGTTATGTGAATGTTTTTTCATGTTTTCCCTCTTATATGTTCTAAACGAGCATGTAAATTTTACGATATCAATGTTGTAATGAGACTTAAGACTACAAGTATATCAACTAATCACCCATGCAATTGAAAAGAAACTACGGTGAGGACAATTTTGGAATTTGGCCTCATTATACATTTTTAAGAAGGCTCAATTGGAAGGACGTTTTTTTTGCATGTGGTTGTAGTGTGTTAGCAGATACACCCTAAAAATATCTTCAGTTTTAGTTTACCTCATATGTATGGGGGTGTTTGGAACTGATTCCGCTTATGCTTCTTTTTTAAAAGCAGAAGCAGAATCAGAATCAATTTTCAGAAGCTGGTACCCCCCTGCTTCTAAAAAAACTGATTCTAAGAGTAAATTAGAGCTCCAGAAGTGCTTCTAGAATTTCACCCAAACACTCCAGCTTCTGCTTCTTCTCCTTGAAGGAGCAGAATCAGTTTTGAGAATCAGATCCAAACACCCCCTATATACTATAATGTACTTAAACCAAGTGGACAGCCAATATGCATACTCAACACACCCACCACAAGCCAAGCCAAGTGCGACAAGCCGACAATGAAGGGGTGAAGCCGGTGAACAAATGGACCTAACCATAAAGCGGTCAGAAACCCAAAAACTAAACATTGTATCGACTCTGATACCATGTTAAATAGGCCCTAACGTATTCTCAAAAGATCTTCAAAAGGTGAAATTAACCTCTCACTAGACTCAAACTCACTAAACAACCAATGTGGTATGGTAAACATAATATCAACTAATTTTAAACAATTGACACAATAGATTATATCATTATACTCCCTAGGTCCCTTAAAGAACTTTTTGCTTTATTTTTTTGGATATTCCTCAATAAATTCATTTTTATTATTTACTAAACAAATTCTTATCAATTGCGTCAAACTACTCTTAAATAATAATGGTTGTACAATGACAAATAGTGTCAAAACAGTGTACTCTACAGTAAAATTGACCCTCAATAACAAGGGCATTTTAGGAATTTAAAGGAAAGAACAACGGGAAGAAGTTATTTCCTGAAAGCGTGTGCTATTCAAGCTAGGAAGTTCTTTAAGGGATGGAGGTAGTATGTCACTTACTCCAACATATTCAGGATCAAGGTGATCATGATATAATGGAAGCAACTCCAAGTTTTTTTATACAGGCATTGTTATCTACAATATTATTTTTTACCGTACTTTCAGGCTAGGCTAGGCGGAGAAGATATTGGGTACAGTTTCAGAAGAGACCTGAAGCTCATTAGTGAGGTCCAGGCTCCATTTCGAGGGGTTAGAAGATTCTTTTATGTGGCATTTACTGCAGCTGCAGGAATATCTCTGTTATTCACCATACCAAGGCTAATCCGTGCAGTTCAAGGTGGAGATGGTTCTCCTGATATTTGGGAAACTGCAGGAAATGCTGCAATCAATGTTGGTGGTGTGTAACAAAAAATTCTGGTTTAATTTGTTTTTGTTGCTGACTATACTACAATTGTTTACCTTGGGGCGGAACTATGGAAGAAGAATCTTTGCTTCTTTATGAAAACTTATGGGCTTACTGGAATACATGCTTTTTATCATATTCACTTTCTCATTAATACACTCAAAGTTTTTCTAGAAGAGCACCAACCGGTTACTCTCCTAATTAGGCATTGAAGTGTTTTTTACTGTAAAAAACACTTTCTATTTTTTTTCTAACGCTTCTTTTCGTGGTAAAAGGTATTTCTATTCCTCTAAATAACTTTAATTCCTTGTGACTATACTACAATTTCTTATCTTAAGGTGGAACTATTGAAGAAGAATCTTTGCTTCTTTATGATAACTTATGGGCTTACTGAAATACATGTGGTTATCATATTCACTTTATCATTAAAGCACTCAAAGTTTTTCTGGAAGAGCACCCACTGGTTATTATCCTAATTAAGCATTAAAGTGTTTTTTACTTTTAACATACTTTCTATTTTTCTCCAAACGCTTCTTTTGGCAGTAAAAGGTATTTCTATTCCTCTAAAAACTTTACTTCTGCCGTTCCATAAAATGATTAAGTTTTTGAACCAGCAATATTGCAGGTATTGTTGTTTTTATAGCTTTGCTCTTGTGGGACAACAAGAAAGAGGAGGAACAGCTTGTGCAAATAACAAGGGATGAAACGCTGTCAAGGCTTCCCGTTCGCCTTTCAACTAATAGAATTATCGAGCTTGTCCAATTGCGCAACACTGTGAGACCTGTTAGTAACATGAATCTCCTTTTTCTTCTATCCTTCTTCTTCTTCATATTTTAGATGCAATGATATTTCACATTAAATGAAAACATAGTCTACTTGTTGCTGTTTAGGTCATTCCACAAAAAATTTCACTTTTAGGAGCTCTTAGAAGTTTGGTAAATCAAGGAAAAAGTTGACAAGAAATATAAACATGTCATTAGACATTTTTAGTGTTATACTTTGCTTCCGTTCATATTTTGTTGCTGAGTACTTGTTTAGTGCTTTTCTCCTCCTGACTTAACATGGAGTCACTTTTCAATGACTTATCCCAGTGTATCTACATCTTCCAATCTTTCTTCCTTCTCATAATGCAATTCAATTTAGGTTTTAATCTGGCTCCTGCAAATAGGTTATTTTGGCTGGGAAGAAAGAAACAGTTACCCTGTCCATGAAAAGAGCTGAGAGGTTCCGCAGTGAGCTACTCAAGCGAGGAGTCCTTCTAATTCCAGTTATATGGGGTGATGGACGAGACCTACAGACACCGAAAAAAGGATTTGGCCTTTCTCCTAAGACATCCGCATCTCTGCCTTCTATTGGGGTAAGATTGGAACTTTGACTGGCCGCTTGGAATTATGGTAGCCAATTTATTCCACTTATCAGCCAGTTTTTTTAACTAAAAGTAGTTTAATTTATTTGAATTGTCACACTAGTTTAAGTGTGGGGGGGGGGGGGCAGAAATACTTTTTAGCTGAATTTGTTAAAGTTCATGAAGATGGTCTGCAATTTTAGTAATTTCATCGAAAACTGCGATTACCAAATGAGTTCTGAATGATCTGTAAAAGTTGAAGCATGCCATGGCACATGAGCCAAATTCCTAGTATTCCTAGTAATAAGCAGCTACTTGGGATGCTATGCTTGTAGAACAGTCAGATTATTATGTCAAGGCAGTGAAAAAATGCACAGAACTTGGAACATAGAAGTTATTGCTTACTGCAAGTATGTAATGATGCAAGTTATGAAAGTACTACTTGAAAGAATTAATATCCTACTTATCCGATTTGGTCCTGGAGTAGCAATTGGGGTGGAATTTAGTCCTCAAGTTTATGTTTTCATTAGGAAAGACATTTTTATCTGTTCAGGTGACGTTCGGCGTTGTTTTTAGTTTGTATTCAATTTGAATGGTAAAGGGACTAACATCGGGGATTAACACCTTATACAATTTTATGTTTTTTGTGATGCTATTGTGACAGGAAGATTTCGAGAAGCGAAGTGAGTCGATAATTGCGCAATCAAAATTAAAAGCAGAGATTCGGTTCAAAGCAGAGGCAGTGTCACCAGTTGAGTGGGAACAGTATGTTTTCCCCAGATACTATAAATATTCCTAGGAGAACAGTAGGTGTTAATCTTATTGATCTTTATTGACTTTCATGTTGTCATTCTGGGCTGTGCATGGTTTGTTAATTTTGCTCAGATGGATTAGAGATCAACAGAAATCTGAAGGTGTCGCTCCTGGTGAAGATGTATATATTATACTTCGTCTAGATGGCCGTGTTCGAAGATCTGGAAAGGTTTTACGGCATTTATTCAATTCATAGCCTTTTCTTGTTCTCTATGGAATTTACTCTCTGGCTCTATCATTATTATTATGTTTCAGGGGATGCCAGACTGGGGACAGATTGTCAAGGAGTTACCTCCTGTTGAAGCACTGTTAAGCAAACTTGAAAGATAATACTTTGTGTTTGTAATCCACTGCCTTTTGTGATTTTTTTTTTAAATTTTAAAATACAAGAATGTATAGAGTTCTTGAACCTCATCTCATTTTGGAGTTTTCACAAGTGGATTGCTTCAAATCTTCAACAGAAGATTATTTAAGAATCTCTCTACGGTATAAAACCTGGACTCTTTTGAAGGGTATTTGACAAAACAGGGTAGATTCCCTACAGACCATTCTAAAAAATGTAGATTTTGGTCTGCAAACCATTCCGAAGGCTGAACCGATTTGGCAAATATGTTGTTCTATTTTAATTAAAAAAATATTAACATATACGCCACACGTGCGGACTCATACAAGCATTGTGGAGACGCATATAGCATATTACTTCTTATAACAGTTTGTTAGATAAGTTTGTTCAATTTTGCTCTTTGTACCCACCAATATACCCATCCTATACACACTACAAATACCCCAAAAAAATCCAATTTTGCTCTTTGTACCCACCAATATACCCACCCTTAGGGGTGGACTCGGGCCGGGTGGCCCGGGGCCGGGTGGGTCCACCGGTTCGGTTCGGCCCGGCCCGGCTGCTGGGCGGTCTGGGCTCGGGCCCAGTTTTTGGTGAACCGGCCCGGCCGGTTCGGGCCGGTTTTTAATTATTATTTTTTTTGAATTTTTTTTAAGTTTTGGGTTGGATTAGGTATTTTGAGCCATTTGAGGTGGTTTGGGGTTGGGGGTTAAATAGAAGAGCCAAAAAAAAAAAATTAGAACCGGTTAGGCCCGGCCCGGCCCGGTTTGACCTGGAACCGCCCACCGGCGGTTCGGGCTTGGGCCCAACTTTCCTGGCCCGAGGCCCGGCCGGGCCCAGGCCCGAACCGGCCCGAGTCCAGGCCTACCTACCCTATACACACTACAAATACCCCAAAAAAATCACCCACCTCTTTTCCCCTCACCTCAAACCCGCGTATCTCACTCGCTCCCCGCCCCTTTCTTGAAAATCAAAACACACGCCTCCTCTCCCAAATCGAAACTCATCTCCCCCATACTTCTCTCCCACATCCTCACGACCACTGTGCGTTTCAGGTGTTAACCGGCGGCATCCCCGCGACCACTCTCCTCTCCGAAGCCGTTCTCCACCTCTGCAGATTCGAACCCCTTCTCTAAGTGTGAGCGATTCGAGGGTTTAGAAGCGATGAAACCCCTTCTTTGCGCACAACTTTAGGACGACGACACACACCACTGCAGATGGCGGACGGGTATGTATCATTTCCCAACCTTTGTTTCTTTTTTGGGTAATTTTTCAATTTATTGGGTTTTTAGCATTTCGAACATGGGTCTGTGGGTATGTGACACACACCAATGCTTTATTTCTGGTTTTAAGACTGAGAATATGTGAAGTATTGTCTGTGAATCAACATTTATATATCATATGGTATGCTTCCTTTGTTGAGGTTCATAAGGTGTGTGTGGTGGTGAAATCTTCATTCGGTGTTAATTGTTGTCTGTCAATGAAATTGTGTCTATGAAATAGTCTAATTCCTATGTTCATGTTTCACATTGTCTGTGTGGTGGTGCAAAGTTGATTTGGTGTTAATTAGTGTTTGTGCATGATATAGTTGTTTGTGTGGTGGTGTGAAGTTGATTTGGAGTGTTATTTATTGTCTGTGAATCAATTTGTGTGTATTATATTATCAATTTGTTTACAAAGGAACTACACTATATAATACACACAAATTGATTCATAGACAATAAATAACACTCCAAATCAACTTCACACCACCACACAAACAACTATATCATGCACAAACACTAATTAACACCAAATCAACTTTGCACCACCACACAGACAATGTGAAACATGAACATAGGAATTAGACTATTTCATAGACACAATTTCATTGAAAGACAACAATTAACACCGAATGAAGATTTCACCACCACACACACCTTATGAACCTCAACAAAGGAAGCATACCATATGATATATAAATGTTGATTCACAGACAATACTTCACATATTCTCAGTCTTAAAACCAGAAATAAAGCATTGGTGTGTGTCACATACCCACAGACCCATGTTCGAAATGCTAAAAACCCAATAAATTAAAAAATTACCCAAAAAAGAAACAAAGGTTGGGAAATGATACATACCCGTCCGCCATCTCCAGTGGTGTGTGTCGTTGTCCTAAAGTTGTGCGCAAAGAAGGGGTTTCATCACTTCTAAACCCTCGAATCGCCCACACTTAGAGAAGGGGTTCGAATCTGCAGAGGTGGAGAACGGCTTCGAAGAGGAGATTGGTTGCGGGGATGTCGCCGTTTAACACCTCAAACGCACAATGGTCGTGAGGATGTGGGAGAGAAGTTTGGGGGAGATGAGTTTCGATTTGGGAGAGAAGGAGGCAGGTGTTTTGATTTTCAAGAAAGGGGGGGGGGGAGCGAGTGAGATACGCGGGTGTGAGGTGAGGGGAAAAGAGGGGGGTGATTTTTTTTGGGGTATTTGTAGTGTGTATAAGGTGGGTATTTTGGTGGGTACAAAGAGCAAAATTGAAGTTTGTTAGATAGTTAGCTACGTTGACTTTGCTTTCCCCTCTGTATAAATATCTCTGTACACCATTACATTCAGATATGAAAAATTTATCTTCTTCCACATTTCACCTGCTAATATGGTATCAGATGTAAACAACTTCTTCCGCAGAATCCATTGATGAATCCTTGAAACGTCATCATGGTGTCCACTTGATCAATCCTTCCAATCCGCTTTTTCTTCATCCTAATGAAAACCCTACGTTGGTTCTCGTTCCAGCTCTTCTCACGGAGAAGAATTTTCATTCTTGGCGCCATAACATGCTTGAATCAAAGAATAAGGACAGATTTGTTGATGGATCCTTCTCCTGCAACAACTGATCCTCTATACAAACCTTGGAGAAGATGCAATCACATAGTCATGGCTTAGCTTATGCGTTCAATGATATCGTCAATCGCAGAATCTGTAATATACTTTGATACAGTTGCAGCAATATGGACGGACCTATCTAAGCGCTTTTCTCATGGAGATATGTTTTGTATTGCTTACCTACATGATGATATTCATCAACTCCGTCAAGGTTCTTCTTCTATTACTCAATTTTTCACAAATCTGCAATCCCTATGGAAAGAATTGGAACAATATGGCATTGTTCTTGCTTGTAAATGTTTGACACCTTGTTCATGTGGAGTTCTTAAGAAGATTATGAAAGAACGACATAACGGATTCATCATTAAGTTCCTACGAGGTCTAAATGAAGAGTTTGCTCTGGTCAAATCTCAAATCATGAATTCATGATAATAAAACCAATGCCTGCTATAACAAGAATTTTCTCCTTCACCGTCACTCTTCCCTAATATCCTTGCATCTTCGAGTACGTCGGAGTCCCAATAACGGAAATGAGTCCGTTCTATCCTGGGAGACATTTGATACGTTAGTCGGACAAAATCGTTTATTGTTGGGCTTGGATTTTATGCCTTTGTGTTTCCCACTCTATTTTATAATTTATACGAAGTATTATACTATCGTACATGCTATTAATTTGAACTCGTAGAGTCGTAGATAACAGTTTTTACATAGTTGTAAACTTTTGAATCGACTTAATATTGCTATTAGGTTTTGTGTTTTTCTAAAAATTATGACTGAAATTAAAATTTTCTCCTATAAAGCATAAACATTAGCACAAACTATTTTTTGCCCATCCAAAAAGTTCTTAAATTGTGCGACGTATTTTGAGTACTGTTTAGTTCATACTATTTGTCTCCGTGTTTAGTCATTTTTGTAAAAGTTCATAAAAATCTGATCTAGATTTTAATGACTATGATTGAGTTCAAAAAATACATCATTTAGTTACTAGATATAATGTACTTTTTGACTTACTCCATCATTCTGTCGAGTCGGGATGTGGGGGCTCCTGGGGCGGGAGATTCCACCTTTTCTGAAACAATATAATGTATTTTTTGAACATAATTATAATCACTAATAGTTATTAAGTCACATTTTTGTCCATCACTTTCAAAAGTAATACTTCATATTAGTAATGTTTTTTCATATATTATTGATTATTCCAATTTCTTTTAAACTAAACATGTCTTCCTCACATGGCCACATGGGTAGGAATACTAGTATAAATGAAAAGTAGAAAACAAGAACCTGACAAAGCCTCTTGCAAAAAAAAGAACCTGACAAAGCCGTTTCTTCATTTGATTGCATACATTAATTAATTTGTTAATAATGAAAAAAGAAAACATAGTTGAAGCCTCGAAGGTGGTTTTAATTATTGAAGCTTCGTTTCATAGCCTTTATAGTTTATACTCCGTATTAAGAATGGTAAAAAGAACATATATGCCCTGAACTAATATCAGGTAACAAAATGTACCTATCGAAGTTTCTTTGGGAATTTGATAAATATATCCTTAAAATATATGGAGTATTGAACTTATATTCCGCCTAAACCATTAGACATAAAGACATGTTTGTTCTAACTGTATAATTACTGTATTTAATTGTTCCTAAAGAAAATTGATGGCTACATTTGTTCTCTAACCTATCATCCAAGGTACAATTTTCGCCTTCTCAGTTCTCACTATTATCAATACATACACTTGATTTTTTTTTGCACATTGATTCAGCAACTGCATAAATACTACGTATGTCACAATTTTAAAATATTCGGTCGAGTTCATCCTCATTGGATATACACTCCCAGTCAAACACTTTCTAAGGGTAAAGCTACAACATGTTAGGGCTCTGCACTCTTGGATCTTCACATGAGGTACACAGAGACAGAGCCACTGAAAAAGACGCTTGAGGAAGGTCTAGTCCTCTACTCTAACTCAATCTGGCAGGCAAAGCTTTCTCAAGGTGACAGATGTTCTTCTTTTCTGGGTGATTACCCTGCCCTGCCATTCTTGAAACCCCCCAGCAGTCTGCTGCATGCGGTTGATCTCATGCTTCCAAAGGTATCGAGCTTCTCCCCACATTAAGGCCAGTGAACCCGGGTTTAAAAGCACTGGCACCTTCCCACCACTATCATCCTCCGCCAAACTATAAACGTCTTCACTTTCTGCTCTTCCAAAATGCATCACGCATGAAGACTCCAGGGAGACAATGGCAATTCCATCTTCAAACTTCATGAGATCAACATGTGCACGTATGCCCTGATTTTGTTTCCAAAATAAAAGCAGTCACAATCCTGAAAACATTAAAATCTATAATTTTCCAATTGATTTGTTGGTTTAACTAAATTATACAAGAACTGAACATGTTTCTAAAACGGGCTCTGATTTAGGACAAAAGTAGTTATTGAAACAAGTTAAGTATAGCTGTATAGATTTAGCCAAACCAATGATTTTTTTAGTATGTCAGTTCAAAAGATTATAAAGTTGTATCGCACCCAAATTAAAAAGTTTTATTTTGGAAAACATTTATTACGATGATAATTTTTCCACTTTTAGTTTCTGACTATTATGACAATAACACTTTTAGAGTTTTAGTACCCATTTTTTTAACTTTTCTACATTTAGTCATCTAGGCAATGGACAGAGTCAGTTTTGCAACACACTTTTGGTAAAGACCTTTGAACTTTCCCCCTTTTAGTCCTCTTACTATTTGTACATTTTGGTTACTCGTCTTTGAACTTCGCCACAATAGTTGCAGACAAAGGTGTCACTATCACAATAGTTCGAGAAGCAAAAGTGACATTATCACAATACCAAGAAAACTAAAAGTGAAAAAAAATCAAAGTCATGCACCAAGAATATCAATAAGACCCATTTAGAAGACTTCAACCACCCATTTAAAAGACTACAAGTAGAAAAAACTCTTAAGACAGTGGAGTGATAAAGATGCTCCGGTAACGAGGGAAAACATAACTCGTGTCTATTATTCACATGAAAAGTGAAAACAACTTACTTACAAGATTTAATATGCCAGAAAACAAAGGCATGTTTGTAGGGCCAGTCTCACCTCACCTGGTTGGTATACATTTGCAATAAGCTGATCAAACAAAGGCTCCCTCCATAATAAATCCGGAGGAAAGAGACTAATCAATTCTTTGTCATTCCCACTGTTTGTTGTTAAGGGCACATCAGGAACACAAGAATCACTACCACCACAAAAAAGAATGGCTTGACGGATTGAGTTGGAAAGTTCAACTGCCCACTCTGGAAGGTTTCCAAACCTCATAGCCTGCAAATTAAGAACACATGAGAACGAGTCCATGTATCAGATAGTTATACTTACATATATTTCCATGATTCCATGAAAAATGAGAACAATTACAAATATTTATCATTTGGATTCCAGTTTATACATTAAAATCATAGGCGTCTTTGGGTTGATGCTTAGACATTTGCAGCGGAGGAAAATTGTTGATAATGCAAAGATAGGTATTTCCTTTTGTGGGGTAGGATTTTTAACTTCTGTTATCTTACATTACGACTAATTTTAATTATCTCTGGAATACTGCAAGTGCTGCAGATATATTACTGAAGAATCTTAAAGTACCAAACTTAAGAGTCCGGTTGGAACTCCTATAAGTGTTATTGAAAGAAAATAGGGAGAGAGTGTATAGGAGAAATTTTGAAAGAAAGAGAGTGTATTTAGAATAAAACACTGGTTTAAAATAAATAAATTTATATTTAATGTTTCTTTATATTATACTCCCTCCATCCCACTAAACTTTGATGGTTTACTATTCATGTAGTATTGTAAACTGTAACCAAATGCTATTCATTATTGTTCTCTAATTTCAAGAATCGTGTTTTTTATTTATTTGAATTCAGTTTTTAGTTTCTAATCAATTTAAATATTAATACCAATTGAAATATTAAATGATGAAGTACTAATGGACAGATGTAGTTATAATATTAGTATCAAATATCTTAATATTTCAAGTTGCTTTGCACTTCTCAAAGTGAAACCAAAAACATTAGAAACAATTTCCTATGATCCAAACGAAGCCCAATGCTCTGTTTGTTGCAAGGGGAATTTCCCTGGAAAATGTATTTCCCATTTTCTTGAGAGCTTGGCACATTTTATTCGATTCTATAAACTTTTGTCGAAGATGATTTACTCTTTGGAAGAATTCATTTTCAAACAAAATCAATCTTTTCTATGTTCTGCTTGGTCGAACAACATATATATACAAAGAACTATAGAAGAACACATTTTCCAGGAATAACAACTTCATAGAAATATCTTCAGCCGACATCAACATATTTTCATCATTTCATGTAACCAATCAAACTGAGCAGTGAGCATGTATGGAGCATCGCGAGTCCATACACTAGTCTGGAGTCCTGCTTCATCAATGCAGAGTTGGGACTACAGTACAGCATTGCTATTCATATATAGTACTACAGTACAGCATTACTTAAATGATTAATATTTAATACTCCGTAGGTAGTACCAAGTTGATTGTAAAAATGGAGCTAGGGGTATCACGAACAAAAAAGAATTCACGGATTGAAACTGAACAAAATAAAACCTGGTTATGTGATTCCTCGGTGAACCATCCTTCTGCAGCAGCACGAGATAAATAATGAGATTTTTGATGAGTTCATTCAAAATTGAGCGCATCAAAAGGATTACCTGCTTGTATGGCTGAGAGCAATGAAGATTGCTGGTCAAGGGAGAGAAAATCGTTGCAAACCCACAGGCCATTCACCTCAGTGATCCTTTCCCATGACCAATTCGAACCAAAGAAGATCGATCCTCCTCCTCCCATGCTTGAAATTTTCCATTCGCTGAGTTCATCTTCCGGATCGCTGTCTGATGGTTCCCCAAATGCTTCACTCAGTATTACTTTCAGATCTTCCATTCTCTCTATGCTCCGACCTAAAAAAATGATGCAATGAGAATATTTTTTTGATAACTTTTCAACCTAACTAAACGACTAATAATTGAATATAGAAGGTGTCACGTGTCAGGATGCAAGTGTATTTCCCAACACAATCTATAAATCAGAGCAACTCTTCCACATGGGGATGA
Organism: Cuscuta epithymum; assembly: GCA_945859915.1. Lineage (NCBI taxonomy): Eukaryota > Viridiplantae > Streptophyta > Magnoliopsida > Solanales > Convolvulaceae > Cuscuta > Cuscuta epithymum. The sequence continues at coordinate 1,547,681 of CAMAPF010000075.1, read as the reverse complement.
AAGTACTAATAAAAAGTCAAATAAAGTTTTCTACTTTTACGAAATTTTGACATAAATACATCCATTTAGAAATTAGAATGTTTTTACTTGAGGTATTACCCAAAATAGGATTAAAACAGTTTGAAAATTTCAAAATAGGACTTTCATATTTTTATTCCCGAAATAGGACTAATTACTGTCATGTTTTGACAGTACCAGACTTTAAACATGACAGTATTTTCCAAATTTGGCAGTAATTAGTCTTATTTTGGGAATATGACAGTCCTATTTTTGGAAATTTCAAACCTTTTTAGTCCTATTTTGAGAACTTTCCCTTTTTACTTGGACTAATTTGCTGGTCTTGTCTGATCTGATATGATCTTGTCTGGTCTAGTCTGATTTCTTTGTATTTTTAAAACTATTCAAGTTTGGTCTGGTCTGATTTGGTTTGTTCTGGTCTGGTTTGGACAAATTACAATCCAAGTAAAACCATCATCAATAAAAGTGTCATATAAATACGTATATCTATATAAAACAATCGAATGATTTAAAATGGCCCGGAGTACTTATTTAAGCCAATTTTGACCAAATATTTCACGTCTGTCATATAACCTATTGTAAAAAGATAACCAGATGTACGCAAAAATCGGGATTGAGAGTTTGTCAACAGGTCGTTAAAATTTTTTGATTGTTTTTTATGAGTAGACGTATTTATATGATTTTATTGACTCATAATAGTAGAAGACTTCAACCAAAATCGAACCGAAACAAATCAAACCAATCAAATCGTGATTTCAAGTCTTGGAGTGTAAAATCGAACCGAACTTTTTATTTTGATTTTATATTGAAGCCACTCTTATTTAAGTTTGATCCCCAATTCTTCTCACAAACTAAAACTTATCCGTTGAGTGGGGCCAAGACATTTATTTTATAGCCTACTTTTTTTTTTATCATCAGTTCATGACTTGCGTTCTTCAATTGTCTACGGCGACCGCTCTCGCTTACCTCCTTCTCGCCATCTCTTATATACGTAGTATTTGGATTCGCCAGCCACGTCTTTCATTCTCGCCGCGAGCAGCCCAGCTGGTAGGCGTTCGTCACTTTATTTGTTTTTCATCCATACTTTCTCTAACGTTTATCAATCTAATTTTGAAATCTGATTTGTGTTTTCACAATCCCAAAATATAATTGCTAGTCATATACGATAGTACTCCGTATATATTTATTTTAATTGTAGTTACATTCCAATTTCTAAATGTAAACGCATATATCTATTGACCGACTAAATCTACGGAAGACGGAAGAGGCCGAGACCACCAACCTTGAGGCCGCCGACTGTAGACTAGGGAGCAGCCGCGAGCACAGAACCTCAGAGTGGAATTCGACCTTCACGGCTTCAGGTAACCAAGTCTTCTATTTTTTTTACTTCTATTCATCTTGCCGCATTTCCTTCTTACTTTTCATAGTTATTTACTCCGTAATTGATTACCGATTTACGTTTTAGTTTCCTTTCAATTTTTATTCTTAGTCGGCTGTCAGGCAGGGACTAGGCCACTAGGGTGTATTGTTGTATAATTTGTATTTGTATTAAAATAATAAAATTATAAATGTATGTGTATATGCATAACTCATTATGACACTAACTGAATAAGTATGATTGTATAATTGAAATCGATAGAAGTTATCCTCGATCAATCATGTCAGAAGATAGATTATCAAGTTTGATTATGTGATCAATTGAAAAAAATGTTAGCTACTCTCAATGTTCTAAAAGGCGCTAGGAGCTAGTCGGGCGACAGCCCAGCGCCTAGTGCCTAGTCGGAGACAAAGAAATTACATTTTTATCTATGTTTTTGCATAAATATGATAAGTAATATTATATTTTTGTGTGTATAAAATACATATATTCATATACATTAACAAACATGAATGATAGAATTATCACATTTAATCATATGTAGTATATGATAACTAATTACTTAACTTCATTATGTTATAAATATAAACAATGATGAAATTTAGGTATATATAGAAACATATATAGTTTTATCTTAATTTACAACTTCATTTCTTTGAGTGGCTAAACCTAGGCGGCCCATTAGGCGGGCAATTAGGCGCCATAGGTGGTCGACTTATTCACATAGACGGAAAACCAATTAGTCGGAGCGCCTAGAAGAAAATCGGGGCACCCGGTCACCGCCTAGCGCCGAGGCGGGGACTAGTCGGACGCCTAGAACGATTGTTAGAACAAAGGCTACTCTTGATAGTAGTGATGTTCTTACCAATTTTGCTCTTTAAAAAATTAAAACAATATGTTACTAACATATTCATGTACTTTTTATCATTTTTGGATTGTTTACTTTTGAAGATTTACTCTCTTTACTTTAATACTCCGTATAGAGTAGTATATGATATCATCATCATTACCTCAGTACCGTAAAGGCTCCCACCAACGGTGGGGTAGGGGCCGGATGTAGGCAATTTTACCCCGTTCTAAAACATAGAGAGACTAAGCACAGAGAGACTGTTTCTGGATTACCCATGGTGAAAATTGCATCGAAAATTGCCTGGACCAACTGATGCTTCATAACAAAGAAGCGCAAACAGTTTAGTGAACCATTTTGCTTTATTTTGTCATATTCCCAAGCAAAAAAATATTGAATCTTTGGATCCATTGCAAATGATGTTGAATAGAAAAAATTAAATGAAACATTTACTCGACTGTCGATTGTCTAGGGCCTCATAGATGCCGTAGACAGCCCAAATTGATAAAAAAGGGATTTGGGTTACTTTTTAAACATGTGAATGTCTTTTTACACATGGTTCATGTTTGTGTGCGAAAGACTCATACTTCCTTCCTACCTACCATTCAGGATTCTCAAACTATATGAATGGTTACTCATTGAACACGTAAACGTCTTTTTGACATCCAAATCAAGATTCGCATTCCATTTTAGAAAATAATTAACATTAGTATGTCCACAACAACACCATTATACTTGTATTCAATAAGTTCTTAAACTATTTTTTAAACCATATTCAAATTAATTTATTTAACTATTGCCATTCAAAACCATGCCATTTTTTAGGTGAAATTTTGGATTTTAGATTTCCTTCAAATTATCTCACATCCCATAAATATACATGGTAAATTTGATAAAATCTCACTATTTCACAAAAATTGTGTACATACAGTCATACACCGTATCATGTTTACAATAATTAATTATAAATCAGTCCCTATATAGAAAATAATTTTTGAAATTAAAATAGTACAAAAACGCAATAACAGAAATAAGTTCCCTAACTCAGGAGTGAACTAATCAAATGCCTCAATGACCAGCTCTAAGATTTGTGAACTGTGAACCACTCTTGCATCATACTAAGCCAATCTAGAAGCTATTTGCGCCTCACATCTGCTTGACTGTGTCATCTTAAAATCCGGTATAGGTTCAGCTGGAAGCTGCCGTAAGGGGTATCAGTGTGTATGCATCACTTTTCAGGTATGTACTCTGGTGCTTATCTCACTTCATGGGTTTGGATATAGTGTGTGAATGCTTTCTTTGGGTCTTCGCTTGCTAATAAGTCTTTATGATGAAATGGTGATTAAACTATGATTTGAGAGAGCCTGGGCTGATAGCCTGATTGTGAATTAGATTTTTTAATTTAGCCATTAGCGATTCTCTGATTCATTAATTGGCTGATCATATCGTAATTCCTATTAAAGCTGAATTAAGAGGTAAATTCCGTGTAGATTAGGTAATTTTGCTATTAGGGATTACTAGCTTGATACTTTCCTATTTTTATGAAGTAAATTGAGAGTATCATAGGGAGTCTTGGTATATTAATATCCTTTCCGAAAGGATGTTAATTTGATGGCTTGTAAAATATGACAAGATTGTGTGTCCGATGAGTTGAAGAGTCAGAAAAATGTGGAAAAATGTTTTTAATTCGTCATATTTTCAAATCTAATTTGAATTGCACTCACTATTGAAAATGGTTATGGCCCTAACTAAGGCAGAGGCATGTGCTGGAGCGAGAGGGGCATGTGCTGGAGCGGGAAGATAAGTTCAAAAGTGAAGAAGGAATAATAACAAGCTAATGGGCCGGTTGATTAAATATTAATAGTCCATTTACAATTTATATTTTGTTTGAACCCCATTTGTACAATTTGGGCTGTTATTATTGTTATTACATCATATAAGTGAATGAATGGACACGTAGGGAATACAACAAGTATTATCCCTTTTATCTCTCTCTCCTAAATTCTGTTCTCTCTTCTCTCTTTCTATCACTCCCTAACTAACTTCTCATACAGTATCTTCTTCTCCTTAGACCAATCATCTGATTCATAGCCGAATCATACCATGGTTGGTATAAGGAGAAGAAGATACAGTACGAGAAGTTAGTTAGGGAGTGATAGAAAGAGAGAAGAGAGAACAGAATTTAGGAGAGAGAGATAAAAGGGATAATACTTGTTTTAATCCCTACGTGTCCATTCATCCACTTATATGATGCAGTAACAATAATAACAGCCCAAATTGTACAAATGGGTTCAAACAGAATATAAATTGTAAATGGACTATTACTTTTTAATCAACCGGCCCATTAGTTTGTTATTATTCCTTCTACAGTTTTGAACTTATCTTCCCGCTCCAGCACATGCCTCTGCCTTAGTTAGGGTCATAACAAAAATAGCCATCACGGTTTTACTTATTCCATAATTATTTGCATATCATTCCATTGTTTCTTTTCATTTTCCCTCACACTTTCATCAAAGTATTTGACTATTTGTTATTTACATGTCATGTTTTAAACTGGATTTTATGTTATTAATCTGATTTCATTGTAATAGGTCGCAGACACAGAGCATAAGCTATAGATGTATATATTGATTGAGAATCGACAGAAAGGGTTAATTTTTGAGTCTAAGCCACAACTCCATTACTGAACTTGTCTCTTATTATTCTATGTTTTGGAGAGTTTATTTGTATGAATGTTTTATGTCATAGTCCCAAGTTGTAAAAGAGTCCTGATTACGTACCTGTTCAAACTGCTGCTAATTGATTACTTAGCTTGAAGCTGATATTGATAAAGAATTGAAGACCAAGCGTTCCTACTTTAAAGATAAAATGGAGTTAATGACTCATTCTTCACCCTTTTTCCTCCCAAACACTCCTGCTGATGAGGGCCATGCACTAACTTATGCTCTCGTCATCCTCAACCAACGCCTCCCACGATTCACTCCTCTACTCTGGAAGTAGGGTTATTTCTTTCTCCCTCACTTTAATGTTAGAACATTTGCACCTTTCATGTATTGAAACTTATTATTTTATGAGCATGGTGTTCTCGCATTTTGTTCTAGAGCAGCACAGCTACATATTTGCGCTGATGGTGGAGCGAATAGAGTGTTTGATGAATTGCCTCACTTCTTTCCTCATGAGGACGTCTCTGATGTTCGTAAGAGGTTTGTTGCAATTTCAAAAGATTGCGTAAATGAGTAAAAATACATATATTGTTTTGTATAAAATTTACAATAGCCATTTATTAGGTCATGGGTTATTAGGTTATTGTTAATTTGATTTGTTTATTTACATCTTTATTAGCTCCCTGTCTGTACAACTGATCAACTGTACTAGAAATAGAAATGTGAAGTACTGAAATCCTAAAAGTCATCAGAAAAGGCAAAAAGGGAGGGAAAAATGATCCATTTGCTACTTGTTTGTGACCTATTACTTAATATAACCTGATGTCTTTTTTAGAGTAATGTAGTTTATTTTGAAAGTGCCCCCAACTAGGATTTGGTGTGTGCACTTTGAACATGATCTTGGCTTTATACACTGTCCTGAGATGTGACCACATGAACTATCAGTGGACAATGACTTGTGCTACTTGATGTAATAAATACTACCTTTGTCCCTCTAAGATTGGTACAAGAGGGACTTGTGCAGTTATTAAAAAATTGAAGTTATTTGATTGTTGTTAAATTGTTTGAGCATGGATAACGTAAGAATGAAATCAATGAATTAGAACCACACAAATATTACCAAGTATGGTATGAGAAAAAACAGTGGGATTGGTGAAAAAGGAAAAATGAGACAAAGATAGTGGGACACAGGAAGTATATCTTTATTAAACATTTCTTGTTTCCTAAGATACTCTGTGTTTGCATGATGCAGGTACAAACCAGATGTCATAAAAGGGGACATGGACTCAATCCGAGATGAAGTTCGAGACTTCTATTCTGGCCTTGTAAGTTAGAAGTCACTTTTTTTTGTTATATATTGGGCGTAAGATTGTTTGTGTTTCTTGGATCTGCAGGAAGCTTTTGTTCAGTATATGTGGGGCTGTGAGAAGAAATGCTTTGATTACATGAGCATGTGGAAATAAATTCCCAATGAGTGTAGCATTTTGGAGCATTTCCAGTTTACCTTGATTGATGGAGATTTCTTAAATGATGCAGGGATCAAGAGTTGATGATGAATCTCATGATCAGAACACCACAGATTTGCATAAATGTATTGCTTATATTCATGACTTGCCCGACCTGAAAACCCCAAATGTTAGTACTTTGACTCTTTGTACTCTTTTGAATCATCTGCAGTATCTCTTTACCTCCTTAGTGTGTATTTAACAACCCTCATTTAGGGTCAGTTTGGTTGGATGTTTGGAGGTCTAAGTATATTTATTGATACAGACACATACATATTAGATTTTATTAAAACGAACTAAATAATAACATAGCATATGATCGTTTAATGTTTTAATCTATGTTTGTTCTCTTTAAAGATATACTAAATGTATTGCTTATATTAATGACTTGTCCTACCTGAAAACCCCAAATGTTAGTACTTTGACTCTTTCTACTCTTTTGAATCATCTGCAGTATCTCTTTACCTCCTTAGTGTGTATTTAACAACCTTTATTTAGGGTCAGTTTGGTTGGATGTTTCGAGGTCTATGTATATTTATTGATACAGACACATACATATTAGATTTTAGTCAAACGAACTAAATAATAACATAGCATATGATCGTTTAACGTTTTATTCTATGTTTGTTCTCTTTAAAGATATACTATATATTAAGATATAGACTAAGCCTTCAAGGCTTTCCTTTTCAAAACCCTCTTCCTCCTCTTTCTCAGCAAAAAAATCATGAAATGAAGTCTTAGGAGTGATTTGTAGATGACATTAAGTTGGCTGTAGCACTAATTTAGTTTTTCTGAAACTCGTTTAGTTGTTCATACTCGTTGTTGGAGCACTTGGCGGGAGATTTGACCATGAGATGGGTAACATTAATGTTCTCTGCCAGTTTGCGAGTACACGAATTGTTCTTCTGTCTGATGATTGCCTCATCCAGCTTCTTCCAAATACACACCATCACGAGATTCATATCAATCCCTCCGTTGAAGGCCCACATTGTGGTCTCATTCCCATTAAAATGCCTTCTGCGAGCACGACAACCACAGGGCTTAAATGGAATCTCGGTAATAATTATTTAGACAAAGCTTGGATTTTTCATCATTTTTAATACAAATCCCGTGATATAAGAGCTTAACCGGGGGGGGGGGGGGGGGGCTTAAGAGACGACCCCCCTACAGGTTTTGACTACATGATAATGTGTATGGCTGTCTGTTCACATGCTTGTTAGTGTTTACATTATCTGTATTGTATTTTTAAACTAAAGACATTACTAGTAGTAGGAAAACATGGGTATGTGCACAAATAAGAGTATCCTTTTTTTGGTGCTAAACAGAACTTGTTCAATCCTAAAAAGAACTTTGTTAGGGTGAATGAACCTTATTTTTCAGGGGGGGGGGAATAATGATGGTCCTATTTGAAGAAGTTTTATTTAACTTATTTTCTCTTGTTCTACATTAAATACATATAAAAGTTTTTGTGTTGTCACCTTATATTGCATGTTTTATAAGATTAAACTAGTTTGCCATGTAATGTTTCCTCCACAAAGCCTTGACTTTATAGTGCTATATAACTTAGTACAAATACATATAAAAGTTTTTGTGCTGTCACCTTATATTGCATGTTTTATAAGATTAAATTAGTTTGCCATGTAATGTTTCATCCGCAAAGCCTTGACTTTACAGTGCTATATTCATGGTGTGTTTGCTTGTGGAGTTAATGCTGACACTATTGCAATTTAACTTGCAACTCTTAGTGTACTGTTGATTGAATATTTTACCAAACTATGTGAGGGTGTAGTCGTTCAATGTTTGTTATGGATGTGTTCATCATCATCACCCCACTGCCGCAAAGGCTCTCACCTACAGTGGGGTAGGGGGGTTCGGATGTACGCAGCCTTACCCCTGTACTAAAGTGTAGTACATAGAGACTGTTTCCGGATGACTCATGGTGAAAATCGCGACGAAAATTGCATGGACTGACTGCTGCTTCATAACAAAGAAGTGCAAACATTTTAGTGAGTCATTTTGCTTTATTCCATCATATTCCCAAGCCAAAAAATAGCTTTGGCTCCATTGCCCATGATGGAAAATTTGTTACTGATGTGCTGAATGAAAGTATTTCCGTAAAGTTTTCAAATTATTATGCTAGGGTGTTTATGACTTAATTTGTAAATTTTATGTGTTAGGTGTAGACTATATAATAAGATGTAATAAAGTAATGTAATGAAATACGGAGTAATATATTTTTAATGTGCGTTTTTCGTTACATATCTGAATTATCAGATTATGTTGTATTACATTCATTACGTCTACATAAAATACAAATGCGTCATTAATATTGTCCATCTTTTGTTCTTCTCTTTTTATCTGGCCTTTTTGCAATTTGCTCCTTCAATTGCCTAAAAACCTTGTTATTGTCTTTTCAGCTAATAGTGAAATGAGATTTGGGGGTTTAGTCAGCACGTCAAATATTGTCAAAGAATCCGTCGTCACTGTCCAGTCTGAATCTGATCTGCTTTGGACAATCTCTATTAAACAAGATATGAACATTCAATGAGCTTTTGCTGTGCATAGCACAAATCACTTTGGCTTCAATGCTAGATAAAGATGTTAATGCTGTGTTTTCCTATTGTGGGGTTGTCCTTTCCACATTGGATTGTTTGTTTTTCCCATAAATCCAGAATTTTGGTATGTTGGAGCATTTCAGTTTTATTATTTCTGAAAATTGAGCATTTGGCATGCCTTGGAGACCCCCCCCCCCCCCGGAACTGCCCACATGGAAGACTGATGATGCGTGTGTGGAACTGGTGTGTATTGATTCAGGAAAGTGCAACAAATGCTGGCATGTAAACTTAGCCACCACGACCATTCGTCTGCAACCTTCAGTGGAAGGGGTGAAATTTTGTAAAAGGACCTCTCAATTATTATGGTGCATATTGCAATATGAAGAGTGTTTTCTGTTAATATAAGTAGTATGTTATATGTCCTATTTTTGACCAAGTTTTGTGCTATGTTAGAACTGAGAAGAGCTTTGGGGATCGTGAGTTGCTTGTTAGACACAAGGTTATGTGTGATTCTGTTGTAATCTCTATCCAATTTTTTATTTAATGTTGAATTAACAATTCTCGCGACCAAATTCCCGTCACTGCTATTATGCTACAGAGTACAATCTAACCTGATATAGCATGCAGTGCCAGTTCCACATTAATGTCAAACTGATTCTCGTTATGCGCAAAGATTTATTTATTTTTTTGCCAGAAAGCCTATATTAAATGTAATTCACCGGATCATTGATTGTTGACTCAAAAGACCATGTTGATGAGAGTGATAGTGTGAACTTTAGCATTGATTTATTTGTTAGCTTTAAATACTCCCTTCTTTAATACTCCGTACTAGAGTACTTGGTAACAGAGCTACCCGTCGATCAACCGTCAGGCATAGTTGGTAAACAGCCCCTACTTCGGTGATGGGGTGCAAGTAAAGTCTCACAGACTTCCGCAGTGTGTTTCCATGGCGGCGGCTACTTCTGTCTTTCTCGGTTACAAGCCACTCCAGGAGTTATCTATCAAGCCGCCTTCTCTGTCTTCGATTAACCTTGGGAAGAAGTTGGATTTCTAACGATTACGTAAAGGGATCGCTACGACCTCTCTGTCTAGGGTTGCTGCAAGGTAATCGCTAGGTTGGATTTGTCCACTATCGGCCTTTGTCAAGGAGTGGGGCGGGGTTTTTATGGCCAATTGTTGGAATTGGAGAGTCTTCTCTAGTGGTCATCTTCCTACGAGTTAGGGTTTCGTTTCTTTCGCTTTTGTCATCGACGAAGAGCGGCCTTCAGTAGATTTCGAATTTTCGATCGTGCAAGCAGACTTGGGATCGGGGATGCAACGCTTTGGCGGAAATGGCTTGACTTCTGTTGTTGTTTCTTGTCAAAGCTCGAGTGTTGACAGAGAAAATGTGGATAAGCTGTGGCAAAGTATGTTTTCGATTTAGCAGCAAAGATGTCTTTAAAGATTCTCACTTTTCTTTTTTGAATGTCTCACTTAAAGGTTTTGACTTTTTATTTTGGGAAACAATTAACACTCTTAAATAATAATTTAATCATCAAATATTAAAAATAATACTTTTATAACATTACAATTATCATCAATAACGCATTATATTATATACTCATCAAAATTATATCTAAAAACATATTCGGATTAGCATATTTAATTATGGTTTAAATAATTGTGTCACTTTATTATGAGAACTTTTAAAAGGGATGAAGGTAGTAATTTTTATGAGAATGCCCTTGCTGCTTCTACCCTCTTCTACATGAGGTGTATTTGTGTTTTTTGCTTACTTTTGAGAAGGTTTGCGATATTATAAATAAGATGTTTGTAATAAAATCAACATTGTTTGAAAAAAATTGATTTTGAAAAATTAAAAGGTAGACTTAAAAAATAACTCCTACTTTAGATATTTACTTTAAAGTGTCTAGTTTAGATTTAAATAGAAACACATTTCAAAAGGATATTTTTAGTTTATTTAAATCTGAGGCTTGATTGCTTCAAAATACGGAGTAATTTTTTTTTTTTTTTTTTTTTTTTTTTCAAATTAAAGCAAAACATTTCAGTAGTCACCAGTCAGGCATTTCAACAGGCTCTTGACTTCCAATTTCTATCCGCGCTATCTTCCTCAATTCCTCATCAGGTATTTCATCTTCCACCTCCATGCCTACATCTTCTTTCTTCTCTTGCTTCAACTCCCGTAGTTCCTTCCATGCCAAATGTTGTCAAACAAAAAATAATCATTGTTTCCGGTTTCCAGATATGAAACACAGTTTTTAGTTGTTCTTTTAATGAATTTTTAGATCCTCTCTAAGCAAATTCAAATCTGAATTACCACTCTAAAGATCTTCTATTGGCCTTATATTTGCGGATATGTGAGTTCCCCTTCGCAGGAGTTCTTAAGCTATGTATATGTATTAGCCCGGAGTATATCCATTAGCGCCCCTGTGCTTCAGTCCGCTCAAATCGTCGCAGGCTGTTCTGGAACGCAGAAACGCCGGAGGAGGGCTTTGGTGAATTTTTTTAACTTTTCCCACTTATAGGAAATTTTTTAACTCCAACACTCCATATTAGGTTCATGCCGTTCAGTCTTTCAGCGCCGAATTGTTGGGAATTCAAAGAGTAAATTCACAGAACTCTCTAATAGATTGGCATCTTGGATTCTTGGACTCTTAGAGATTGCTGATTTGGGGATTTGACCTTTCCCCTTCCTTTGTGGTCTTCGTTTGCCGACTTCCCGTTGCCAATTGCAAGTACAAATAGTATAGTAGCTGCTTAATTTATTAATTACATTTAGGCCTTGACCCGTAAGTGGTATTGTGGTAAGTGTTATTGTTTTATTGTTAGATTTGAGGCCTCCTTGTTTTGTTATTGTGTTATTGTTAGATTTAAGGTTTAATCAATTAATTATTTACTTGTCTAGCCGTTTTTACTAAATTGAAAGTTTGTAATTATTTTCTTAAAAACTACTACCTTCGTCCCATTTATATTGTCCCGGAAGAGGGTGACACGGTTATTAAGAAAAGTGGGTTTGTGTGGTTGATATTAATTGATAAAGTAAGAATAAAGTAAGAATGATTTAGAGCCACACAAACTTTGCAAAATATGGTATGGGACAATTTAAGTGGGACTTCCCGAAAAGGTAAAACGGGACAATATAAATGGGACGGAGGGAGTAATAGAGATGCTTGGTTTTTAGAATTCTGAGGTTATCTATGTGACTATGTCTATATATACATTTTTGACACGGGGTGGTGGGTCTTCAAAAATACGCTCATATGAAATTTAATCCAAATGATATTGCGGTTGATCCGGGGCCACGTACACCACCTATCAATGATTTTGACAATTTCGACCAAGTCCGAAGAGAGTGTATAACTAGAGGTCCTTGGTGATATACGCAAGAAGGGGATTTTTGCAAACATTGAGAATGACACAATTTTGCAGCGCTTTCAACGCATGCAGACACACAGAACACAATTGTTTCAGCTCGTTTCTTCTGTTAACAATGAATACTTCCCTAGTGTACACGTTTTGACATATTATGTATTTTTTTATACTCTTATTAAAATTTTAGTGTCTTGAGTTTAAGCATTCTTTTAGCCACCCCTTAAATTCTGTTCTGGTTCCGCCACTCAGTGTATCTAGCACCACTATGCTGCTATGCAGAATGCAGATGCTATGTTGGAGTTTTCTTATAAGTGTTTGCTATGTTCGTTTTTCTTACTCTAGTTTCTAGAGATATCATATTCCGTAAAATCCCGTACTAAGGAAAATATGGCATACTACTTAAGAAATGATTTAGTACTTGTGGAGTAAATGCCCTAAGTGGTAGATGCCAGTGCCAAATAATATTGGAGGACAAGCATCGGAAGACCTGTTCTAAGGCTCAGAGCCATGCCAACTATGAGCCCCCATTTTTAATTATCTCTACTGTGACTGCTCACTTTCACCCGGACGGACCTAAGAGTAACAAATACAAAATGTGGAAGAAAAAGGCCAAGTTTGAAACCAATGCCTGGAAGTAAAGTAGAAGGCTAAAGGACTTTCATTCAGTGCCCAAGAAGAAGAGGAAGATGAACAACACCCTGGCAGCTCTAAAATCTCATGAATTGAAGAAGTGAAAAATGAAGGGTAGCGGTGTATTATTGGCCTTTTTGGGCCATGTTCTAAACACTATGTGATCGAAGTACGCTTATTTTATTTTTCTAATTATTAGTTAAAGAAGTATTATGTGTGTTTTGATGTAGAAAAATGATGGGCTCATTTATTTAAATGCCTACACATACCTGTATACACGTGTTATGTAAGTGATCATTCAAATTTATGAGTTTCACGATTTTGTAGTTTGTACAAATTTTATATTTGGCTTTATTACTCTATAAATGAAGCTCTATTAAATTTTCACTGAAGCTACGAAAACCTGTATTTGAATGGACAAGTTCATTGTTTGAGCACTCATTTTAATAGAACGAACAAGACTTAAAGTTCTCCTCTACTATAGCTAATTTTTCCGTTATCCACAGCAGCAATGTCTCTGGGATCTGACCATAAAGCCACCATCATAGATGGCAAAGCAATAGCGCAAACCATTCGCTCTGAGATTGCATCAGAGATACAAGTCATGTCAGCAAAGTATAGCAAGGTTGGTCTTATGTCCCTAAATTTTTACTATGCTATTTCTACCATTTAAGCTGAATTGCTTTTTAAATGCGAGAACATTAGCTTTTGGTTTTGGGTAAACGGTAGCATTCTTGGGATGACTAATTGTATAATGTATAAGTTCTTTCTCATTCAAGCACTTAAAAGTGTTTTTTAGAGACTTATAAGTTATAACTAGTGTTTTTTCTTAAATAAGCATTAAAAGTACGTTTTTACTGATACAACATTTTTTCCATTTTCCTGCCAATCATTTCTTCTTAAAGAAGAAATGAACCAGGAGCATCTTTCAATTGATTGGCAAAAAAGGTGTTCCTGGTGTAATTGAACCACAAACATCTTTGTGATTGATATAAATTGTTGCATTTATGAACTGTTATATGCAGGTTCCAGGATTGGCAGTAGTCATTGTTGGGAATAGGAAGGATTCTCAAAGCTATGTGAATATGAAGAGAAAGTCTTGTACCGAAGTTGGGATAAAGTCCTTTGACATTGACCTTCCTGAGGATGTACATGAAACTGAACTCATTACCAAGGTTCATGAGCTCAATGCTGATCCTGATGTACATGGTTGGTCAGTTATGAGCATATTGTTACTTACTCCTGTTTAAGATCTGTTAGGTAAGGCTTATAAGGCTGAATAGCGGAGTTTCTTGAGTTTTCCAAATAAACAGGTCAAAGGCTACATATTTTGATGATTCATCTTTTTTTCTGGAAATAATCATAGCAGTCTGCTTTTAGCTCCCAAATGTAGCGCAAGTCTTAATTTCATTTTCACTTCTTAGCAATTGTCAGAAGAAAAAAATACCCAGCATAACTTTTATAAAAGTATGTATAATGTATAACTAGATGCAGAGCATTCTCACAGGTATATTGGTTCAACTACCACTACCAAAACATATAAATGAAGAAAATGTACTGAGTGAAATTAGTCTGGAAAAGGACGTTGATGGATTTCATCCTCTGAACATTGGCAAGCTTGCAATGAAAGGCAGAGATCCTTTGTTCCTTCCCTGCACTCCAAAGGTAGTTTTTTTGTCATTGACTTAACCCAATTCACTAGCCATCCATAGTAACCATACATGTGAAAAGTGCTTATGGACTCATCACCATCACCCTACACTCTACAATGACCGTTGCATGTATTTTCCAGAAACAGTCTCTCTGTGCTTTAGTACAGGACTACAGGGGTAAGGCTGCGTACATCCGACCACCCCCCTTACCCCACCGTTGGTGGGAGCCTTTGCGACATTTGGGTAATGATGATAATGTTGACGACGACGACCCTCTACAACAAAAAATAAGAAGAAAATGAGTCATGTTTCAAAAGCTTCTTTTGTTTAAAATGAGGGTCTTATTCCAAAACTAAAGTATATTTTTTATACTTTAGTAACTTTGTGGAAAACACTTCTCTACGTTTGTGGGGAGAAGCACTTTGATTTTGTAGAAAAACTATAAGTCTGTAATGGTAAAATAATACATCAGATGTCATTCCTGTCACAATGCACAATATTCTTTTGAAGGAACAATGAGATGAGTTCCAAAACTGTCATAATCATGGTAGCGTGGTAGATTATATCCACTTGCATGGAAATATCAGGAGCCGCAATGAATTAAAATAGTTAACATAGGCCTGTCTCATTACATGATTGATATTGCAAAATAAATGTGAATATCTGGCAGCATGGCATCAAAAGTGTTTATGAACTTTATTAGGTGTAAGGCTGCGTACATCCGACCACCCCCCTTACCCCACCGTTGGTGGGAGCCTTTGTGACATTTGGGTAATGATGATGATGTTGACGACGACGACCCTCTACAACAAAAAATAAGAAGAAAATGAGTCATGTTTCAAAAGCTTCTTTTGTTTAAAATGAGGGTCTTATTCCAAAACTAAAGTATATTTTTTATACTTTAGTAACTTTGTGGAAAACACTTCTCTACGTTTGTGGGGAGAAGCCCTTTGATTTTGTAGAAAAACTATAAGTCTGTAATGGTAAAATAATACATCAGATGTCATTCCTGTCACAATGCACAATATTCTTTTGAAGGAACAATGAGATGAGTTCCAAAACTGTCATAATCATGGTAGCGTGGTAGATTATATCCACTTGCATGGAAATATCAGGAGCCGAAATGAATTAAGATAGTTAACATAGGCCTGTCTCATTACATGATTGATATTGCAAAATAAATGTGAATATCTGGCAGCATGGCATCAAAAGTGTTTATGAACTTTATTAGGTGTACACAACTCCTAAAACATCTTATATGGGGATTTCATGTGTTGCACTCAGGGCTGCCTCGAACTTCTATTTCGAAGTGGTGTTACCATAAAAGGGAAGAAGGCAGTTGTGGTGGGAAGAAGCAACATTGTTGGATTGCCAGTTTCTCTGCTACTTCTGAAGGAAGATGCAACTGTTACTATAGTCCACTCGCGCACTGAGGAGCCAGAGAAAATCATTCGTGAAGCTGACATTGTAATCGCAGCAGCAGGACAACCTATGATGGTAAATTGATGGCTTCTATTTTCTTCCTTTTGCAAGTGCATGCTCGTGTGATTTTGAAATCTCTAAAAATATAAAAGTATACTCCGTAAGTAAGGTAAGTTATAATAGCCATTATTGAGGGTTATTAAAATTTTACCCGTGCATTGCATATTTGCATGGATGCATTTCATAATTACTGATTTTTTAGAGCAACATCTAAGGTTTGAATTAATTCCACTTTTGGTCCCATGAGTTTTATGTCAATTCCACATTTAGTTTGCGTCTTTCACTTTGTCCACTTTTGGTACTTGGCTAATGTTTTTTGACCATTTGTGGGCCTTTTCCGTCGATTTTAACCACTCGAAACATTGAAGGAAGGACCATATATGGACCATACAAAAGTGGTCAAAGTAAAAGACGTGGACCAATTGTGGAATTGGTGTGATACTCGTAGGACCTAAAGTAGATTTTATTCTAGGTTTTAAAGCTTCCAGTTCAAAGTTTTAGTCGTCACAAACTGACAGTGAAAATTTACATATTATTGCATACCTTTTGTAGATAATATTAAAACCATGTTAGTTGGTGGTCCGTCATTTTAAGACCACGACACGACTTCTATGGGAAAAACCGAAAAACTGGTTGGAGCAAAAAAACTTTAAGCCTTTTAAAAGATATTCATGACTTTTATTTATGGTCATCACATAACTCCCATTGAAGTTAGTTCAATCTATTAAATACTTCGTATTCTAAATGAGAGAAGTATTTAGTAATGTCCATTGTGAAAATAAAAAGGTAAAAACTACTTGGTCTGCCTACTCTGATTATGTTATAAGCAAATCAAGGCTATTAAGGGCAGTAGCCTACTAAAAATGGTAATAGCCCTACTCTTAGGAATTCTCTCATTTTCATTCTCATTATGTTTCGGTCCATATTTCTCTATAAACAACATTGTGTTTGATCCCGTTTGGTAAGGCTAAATACAATTGAAATGGCTGATTGTGCTAAAATTGTGGGTGCGAGCTATATATTAATTAGATGAGTATGTTGAATTATCTTAAGATATTAATATTATTTAAAAACATATGTGAAGCGTTTATTTTAAAAATTAATCAGATATTTTTTAAAGCAACTCCAGACTACTTTTTTTTCATTATCACTAGGTTCCCCAAAATAAGTTAGTGTTCGATGAAAAGAGGAGGGTGGTTTAAAATCTACCAAAACAGGCTCTTGTGTTTGTCTTAAAAAGAATTAAGTTTTAAGATCTGAGTTTGTGTCATTGCCGTGCACTTAACATGGTATAGGAGTACTTATACTTCAAGCAATCTGACACTAACCTATGCAAAGCTGGTTCTTGTTTCTACTTTCTACCCATATCAACCTAAACAGTGATTTGTAATCTTTTTTACAGATTAAAGGAAGCTGGATTAAACCCGGAGCCGCTGTCATTGACGTAGGAACAAATGCAGTAGATGACCCAACTAAGAAGTCGGGTTATAGGCTTGTGGGTGATGTTGCTTTTCAAGAAGCATCCAAAGTAGCTGGATGGATAACTCCTGTTCCCGGTGGCGTGGGCCCACTGACGGTGGCAATGCTACTGAAGAATACATTAGTTGGAGCCAAGCGAGTTATTGAGAAGTGATGATAGCTCGCGTTTTTCAAAACCGTTGGGATTTAAATAATAAATAAAAGAAGGGTTTGTTCCTGGTGAAAGTTTTCCGAAACACTGAAGTCATGTCTAAACCCAAGGATTCAAAATGCCAGAAAGGATCTCAGAACAAGTAAATACCTTTTAAATTTTCTACTATATTCAAATTTTTTATGAGACAGAGACAAGCAGAACAGGTGGAAATGCCGCTCAATAAATTAAATCGTCTACTGTCTAGTACGAGTTATGAGAGAAAGAATGATTTCTTTGTAATTTGTAATTCACACTGTACTGTACCAAGTGGTCAGCCTTTTCTTGAAGCTCCTGAAATAACCTTTACCCTGGCAGTCTGGCTGGACAAAGTATTAATGCTGTAAGCTAACAGAATGTTGGGTGAGTACTGAGTAGTGTGTGTTTGGACTTGTCAGTGTTTTTCTTGTTCGTTCTTATGGTTAGTTAAATAACATGAACGACCTTGTTTTAGAGTTCGAGTGCTAAACAAACAGGACTTGGTCAGTAGGAAATCTATTTGATCAAAATTCGGTGAATAGTTTATTAGATGTCTGTTAAGGATGTTCAAAATTTCAATAAGAAGTGGCTAAAGCTCATCATACAAGGGAGTTCTTGAACAAGCTCGGCAATTAGTCACGCATAATCTTATTTATTTGTTGTGATTTCTAATTTGTCAAATATGATTTTATTATCTTAACAATGTGAAAAATAGTGTCTGTTTCTTCATTTGGTGGTTGTATAAATGTATAGTGCCAGTTTTTTGTTCACATTATCATAACAATGTGAAAATGGGTGTTTATTTCTAATAGGGGTGGACCTGGGCCCGGTTCGGGCCTGGGCCCGAGCCCGAACCGCCGGTGGCCGGTTCCGGTTCCGGGCCAAACCGGGCCGGGCTGGGCCGGGCCAAACCGGTCCTTTTTTTTGGATTCTATTTAACCCCCTACCCCTCCCCCTCAACCCCAAACCACCTCAAATGGCCCAAAATACCTAATCCAACCCAAAACTTAAAAAAATTTCAAAAAAAATAATAATTAAAATCCGGCCCGGACCGGGCCCGAACCGGCCGGGCCGGTTCACCTAAAGCAGAGCCCGGACCGCCCATCACTCGGGCCGGGCCAAACCAAATTGATGGACCCACCGGGCCCCGGGCTGGGCCGGGCCAAACAGTAACCGGGCCGGTTCCGGGTCGGGCCGCCCGGCCCGAGTCCACCCCTAATTTCTAATTTAAAAACAATTTGAATTGAATAAAACCCTATGTTGTAAAAACTGGACCGGTGAGTGATCCGGTCATGTGACTGGGTCACGGGTCAACCCGGACTCGGAGGGTCAACCCGGTCAAAGCCGGAAAACCGGTCAACGATTATACTTCTATATAATAATAATAAACATATAATTATATACACTCTCATTATATATTTTTATTTGTATTGTACATTTATATTATAATTTGGCATGATTTTCATTCTTAAATAAATATATAAATATATTACATAGTTTTTCTTTTTAGGGAATTGAAATTGCAATTTTATTGGTTTAAAAAATGCATTAAAATTAAAAAAGAAATTACTTTTTTTTTTAAAAGACCGAAAACCGGGTTTTCCCGGGGTTTTCGGGTTTCTTGGGTCGGGTCCGGATCGGTTTTTTTCGGGTCAGCCGGGTTTTTCCGGGTTTTGACCATTTTCGGGTTTTGAAGAAATCGAACCGGATTTTTGTCCGGGTCACTGGGTTCCGGGTCAACCCGGTCGGGTCGGTTTTTTAAACATAGATAAAACCACAAATGTAAAAGAAAGATCGTCGGTGATGTTCTTAAAATTTGAGAAGTGGCGATATCTTCAAAGGAAGATTATGTGATACACCCTTATATAGTTACTAGCGTTTGCTCGCGCAAGGCGCGAGAGTGTTTGCCCAATATTAGTGAAAGGTTGTAAAATCTTAACGAAAAAAGCCACTATTTGGGTGAAGTATTGAATTTAAAAGATGCAAGAAATCATTATAATGTTTGTAAATGTGGATGTAGAGCAAATCCTAGGAAAGTGAAGTGGAGTTGTGATGAGGATTAAGAGACTTGTGGCAGGACAATCCAACATGCATTGTAATTGCGTACAGATCTACTTCAAGTATGGATGGACCCGGGCCGGTTCGGGCCCGGTTCGGGCCTAGGCCCGGCCGGGCCTCGGGTCTGTTTTGTTGGGCCCGAGCCCGAACCGGTGGCCACCGGTTCCGGGTCCGGTTCCGGGCCGGACCGGGCCGGGCCGGGCCGGTCGGGCCACCCGGTTTATTATTTTTTTTTTTTCCTTTCTTCCCCCACCCCCCCACCCCCCACCCCCCCAAACCCCCCCAAACCGGCCTAAACAGATAGCCCAAGCCCAACAGCCCAAAACAAATGAAAAAAATTAAAAAAAAAATAGATTTGGCCCGGACCCGGGCCCGAACCGGCCGGGCCGGGCCGTCAAAACCATGAACCGAGCCCGGAACCGCCCCACCCCCGGGCCTCCGGCCCGAACCGGACCCGGACCCGGATAACCGGGCCGGGCCGGGCCCGCACAGTAGCGGGTCGGGCCGGGCGGCCCGAACCGAGGCCATGCCTAACTTCAAGTATAGATGACTTGGGTGATCCCTTTGAATCACCATCTAATGCCCCATGATTATATCTCATTTTACTTCAAAAGGAATGAAGCTTTACATCTCCGAAAACAAAGTCATCTTGACCGAAGGTTTTGATGGAGTAGTGCAGTAGTGCTGGTGAAGTATTTTCAGAAAATAGAATCATGGCCAGACAGAAAATGTATCTCATTTCATGTTGTTTAGTCTTTTATGACACCTACGCTTTTTTTGTATTTGTTACATTTATAATCTTTATTTTTACATTATGTTTCGACCTGTCTCTATGAAATTGCTAAAGAGATACGTTAATTAATTGAAATGCAATTATGTAACATCAAATCATCCTCACGCTCAATGGCAAACTCACCTTGTGTCCCAAGGGGTACTAGGACCCCACGGACTTCCAAAAAAGACCTATAGACTTCGTATATTATATATTAATGGGATTCGGTTCCATATTTTTTTAATGTCTTCCCCTAACTTAGAAGTCATATTAGATCCCAGGAGCAACGACATTTACTGTAATCTTTCTGCTTGCATATTCCTTTGCCACAGTTGGTTAGTCCAATTACACCAGCTTTTGCAGCCCTATAGTTGGCTGCCCAAAATTGCCAACAACCGAGGTTATGTTAACTATTCTTCCCTTTCTCTTCTTCATCAAGATTTTGGCAGCTACTTGTGTGCACAGAAAAACACCGCTAAGATTTAGTTCAATAACCTTCTGCCATTGAGATATAGTCATCCTCACCGGCAAATTAAACTATCCTTAGTATTACTGCATTATTGATCAATATATCTACATACTACAGTTCCCCGGCCATGCATCAACTGCAGTTTTCATCATTGCTTCCATATCAGCCTCTTAAAAAATATCTCCACTAAAACCAAGAACCTAAGCAATACCTGTTGTAGATAATCGTCGTCGGAACCTGCAAAAACAATGTTAGAGAATAAAACGGCTCGAGACGCGTCAGACGCTGTCCTAAAGAAAGTATTTCCGGTGGCCGGAAATCTTCCCCCAAGATATAACGAGCCCATCGGCGAAATTGCCGGACACAGAACTACGAGGATAGAAGTATCGATTATGTAACCCAGCAGTTTATTTAGCGTAATATTATATGTATAGTTTAAAGTATTCGGACTTAATTAGATACTCTCTATAGTGTCTTCGATCACGTAAGTCCATTAAATAGAGGTGTGAAGCATGTAAAATATTTGATAAAATGAAGTTGTTGGGGATACTAGGTGATCCACGTACTTAGGAGAGAGTTGTGGCTGGCCAAGCAACACACCCATGCTCCCAAAATACTCGGTCAGCACTCAAGCATTTCAACAAACTAAATCTGGCTAAAGTGTTATCCGTACATTATTGTTCTAAATATTAATTAAATAAAAAAAAACATTTTAAATGAATTTTGTTTATTTGAAATACTTAATAATTTTCCAACAATCCCCCACATATTTCAAATAAACATTTGAACTTAAAAAATAATAATTTTGAAAATCTGCTGGATTAACGGGAACGAGACTTTAAGTTTGGTGTCCGAAGACTATGAACCAAACCGAGACGATTAAGTCTTTACAAACCGAGCATCTGGTGAAACATATAGTTTCTATGAACCAGTAAGCTACTATGGTAAGTCAGGGTCTTAACGGCCATGTCTCACCCCCCACAATTCCTCGCGTTAACGCCGTGGTGCGCCTTTAGGCCGTGCGCGTGCTTGGTATTCTTGAGTGCTCTAGAAGCGTTGTCATGCTTCATGGAGGCGGCCCCACCTCACACTCATATAGGTGACCTCATCAAGTGTGTTCTGCACTTAACACACCAGCCATAAGGCTATGAAAATCATTAAGAGTTTTAACTCACCCTCACAGCGAATGCAGTCTAGCCTCACCCTAGAAATGGACATAATAGGCTAGCAGGAACAAATAGAAGACTTGTTATTACCCATATGAACCTGCTTCATGGGATCTCCAATCACACAGGTTGGGTTACCATCCCTATTTGTTATCAAGTGACAGTCCATTTCCCTCGGTGTATAACATATAATATCCTAGGATTTCAGCCAAAGGAGACTATTGACTCCATTCGTCATATGATATCGTTGCAGTCGACTATACGACAATATCATCTAAAAATTATATCATCATTGTATTACTTTAATACAATGGCTTAGCTCATCAAATACAGTTTTTGTGTTTCCACAATTTTGCTCAATCTTCCGACATTCAGCCGGGTTTCACATAGTTTATTTCACCAATTTGAAAATACAAAATCACTTGTGTGATATTCAACTCAAATGACATCGTTGTATCCCGATAATACAACGGATAACTCTTAATAAAATATATAAGATCATTGTAATACAATGGATAACTCTCATATAACATCATTGTACTGCTCTAGTACAATGGTTATTTCTCAATAAACATATCATCATTGTATCAATTAATTACAACGGATAATCCCAATCAAATTTATTCCATAATTAATGGTATCTCATTTACGTTAGAATGAGTTTAAAATAACCCCCACATTTTAAATATATATGGAGTATAACATTAAGCTCACCGTACATTAATCAATGTGAACAATAATTTTAGAGGAATAACATGCGGCTAACAAGATATGAACGCGGCATATAACTGGGTAAACATTTACACGTATAATAAGCACAATTCAAATTTTTATCAAAACTGACTTCAGGCTTATCCATGCAACCACGTAGCTAGAGTTAATAAAACTTTTTGCATGATAAACTACAAGAGATAATAATTAATTAATTAGGCCAATAAAACTTCGTAACGTGCAAACCCAGAAAGAACCATGCCCTCATACAAAATAGACTAAAGCATACGCAATTTAAAAACTCAACGCAAGACTCCAGAAAAACGTATAAATGTGCATGCAATAACATCGTACTTAACAAATTAAAAATTATGACCATTCAATAACTTCTAACAAAGTCAATATATTTAACAAACCTATATCACCGTACTAAATCGTGCATGAGCAATTTGCTGATTGCGTTACAAGCATGCAGTAGCGTATTATTAGTCTTTAACTAATTCAAATTTCAATTTTCAATAAGAAAAAAAAAACCAGAACTGCACCTTCATGCAAAAAGACAAAACAGATTTGAATTTTCCACTCAGCCATATTACTCTACCAATGGAATTTTCAATTCGGTCATCACAATTATAAATTAGATATTAATTTGTAATGGTGAAACACAGTAACAAAATCTCACAGAATTTATCAACAAGTAATTAAGACACTATAGGAATTAACACATCAATAGCAACAATAGAAAATATTACCACATGTAATTAAGACTTCCAAAACATCCCATTAATCATACGAATCAATCAATTAAGTGAGAGCATTATCATACTTTAGTACATAAACATAATATTTCACAGAACACCCACTCTTACAATAGCCTTTGCCCAAAAAAACCATCTTTAGTCATGACAATTTTGTCATAATCAAAGATATTTTAACCCCAATTTATATCAAGAGAGAAACGGAAACAAAATTAATTTGTCCGAATCTCATGCACAAAAACATGTCATTTAGTGATAAAGTTTACTCCGATGTGAGTTTAAGAATAACATTTCCTTTACCTTGCACCTTAGCGGTTTTAAATCCACCAGGTACACAAGGTTTTCATCATCTCCTATAATAGTACTAAGATATATAGGAGGTTAAAGCATTTTTGTTTTTGCAAATGTGCTTGGTAGCCCCGGAGTCTACAATTCATTCATTCACATCATTTATTTTACAACTTTGAGAAACAACTGCTATAAAATCTTCATCACTTTTAATCAATTTTAATTTTGATTGAAGTGGATTATTGTTTCTCATAGTTGTCTTTTTATCACATAAAATGACATAAATTATAACACTTGGGATTAAAACAAGGCTTATTGTGAATAGGGTAACAATTAAAATTATCACAAATTACCATAAGATAACACATGCAGATTCCCGAAGATATAAAAAATGCAACTAAAGTAATTGATAGAGATACCAAATTTCATTCGCAGCAGGCATGTGGGCATAGAACGTATACAGGGGGCTAGCAGCAAATGACGCGGACGACAACCAACAGAACGGTCAAGAAGTAACGGTACAATTATGCAACGACTTTGCGTCCATCCTCATCATCTCACTTGCAACCTGTTCTGGCCGACGGATATCTGGCACTCTGGCGACTGACTTCTCCAGCAATTAGGGGCGAGCGGCAGTTTCCGACGATAAATACTTTCTTTAGATTGTTGTAGATAATCGTCGTCGGAACCTGCAAAAACAATGTTAGAGAATAAAACGGCTCGAGACGCGTCAGACGCTGTCCTAAAGAAAGTATTTCCGGTGGCCGGAAATCTTCCCCCAAGATATAACGAGCCCATCGGCGAAATTGCCGGACACAGAACTACGAGGATAGAAGTATCGATTATGTAACCCAGCAGTTTATTTAGCGTAATATTATATGTATAGTTTAAAGTATTCGGACTTAATTAGATACTCTCTATAGTGTCTTCGATCACGTAAGTCCATTAAATAGAGGTGTGAAGCATGTAAAATATTTGATAAAATGAAGTTGTTGGGGATACTAGGTGATCCACGTACTTAGGAGAGAGTTGTGGCTGGCCAAGCAACACACCCATGCTCCCAAAATACTCGGTCAGCACTCAAGCATTTCAACAAACTAAATCTGACTAAAGTGTTATCCGTACATTATTGTTCTAAATATTAATTAAATAAAAAAAAACATTTTAAATCAATTTTGTTTATTTGAAATACTTAATAATTTTCCAACAATACCTGCCTCGATCTCTTTGCACACTTCTTCAGCCTCTTTTTAGGACCTTGCATAATTAACCATAACCTTGCATCTCGCCTTGCCTAAAGCCAAGGCAATGGCTTTGTCAATTCCTCTAGGTGCTCTAGTGACAACAACTACGAGAGATTCTATCTTTGGAATCACTTCAGCAACTTGTTCTACTGCAGCAACCTGGGCTTTTACATCATAACGCGAAAACGAGCTTTTGAATCCGCATTTTGATGTAAACCCAGATCCACATTGGAGCTTTAGAAGTGAGCGAGGTTGCCGCAACGTAGAGAATTTCCGAAGGAAGTAACGGCACATCCTGCAACGAAGGTAGCCATACTCCTTTAAAGCAAAGAAATGTAGCTTGTAAAGCACACAAATTTGTCGATTTGAACAAAGAAGTTTTGAAAGAAGAATAAGCAGTACAAGGGAAGATTGGAAATCTAAAAGAAGAAATGCTTGATGTGGCTGCTTTGCCTACGTTTGGGAGAAATGAAGAAAGCATTAGAAAATCTCGTCAAATCTCTTAGAGGATGGAAAAATAATGATTATTTAAACGCGTTTAAAATCCATCACTATGAATGATTATCCAAAACCATGATTTCATAATTATTTTCAATACACCAGAACTTTTGTTCAATTTTAAAAGTCTGCATTGAAACTTTAGTACTAAGTAATTTGTTATTGATTTTTTAAAGTTGAGTCAATTCCCTAAATAGGACTAAAAAGTG
This sequence comes from Cuscuta epithymum, assembly GCA_945859915.1. Taxonomy (NCBI): domain Eukaryota; kingdom Viridiplantae; phylum Streptophyta; class Magnoliopsida; order Solanales; family Convolvulaceae; genus Cuscuta; species Cuscuta epithymum. The sequence continues at coordinate 1,521,758 of CAMAPF010000075.1, read as the reverse complement.
ACAAAATTGCACAAATAGGACTACATTTTTCAAATTCCCTTAATAGGACTATTTATGTGTGTTTGGACAAATATACCCTTGTAACTTGTGAGATGTTTTAATTAATAATAAAATCATAAAAAAATTAATAAAAATCGAAAAAAATACTAAAAATCGTAAAACAATAATAGAAAATTAATAAAAATATTTAAAAAAAAATAAAAAATAAATAAAAAAAATCATAAAATTAAAAAAAAAAACATTACCACCCCTGCCACCCCAGCACCACCATCTCCCATCACCGGAGAAAAATATGCCAACATTTTAAATAATGCCATAATGATGGCATATTCAATGAAAATGTTGGCATATTGAAGAGTAATTATGCCATCTTTTTGGCATTTTCAGAAAAATATGGCATTTTTTACCAAAATTGGAAGAAATTTCACCAATCGGAGGTGGTGGTGCTGGGAGGCGGCGGGAGGCGGTGAGAAAGGTATCCATAATTTTTTTCATTTTTTATGGGTTTTTACTATTTTTTATTATTTTTTTAAAAAAATAAAAAACAAAATAAAAAATTAAATTTTTTATTTTATAATTGTTTTATAAATTTTTATAATTTTGTTACGTTTTTTTTAAATATTTTTTACGTTTTTTATGATTTTATTATGAATTAAAGCATTTCATTATGAATTAATACTCTTAGGGGTGTTTAGGGTAGAAAATCAATGTTTAGTCCTATTTAGGGAATTTTAAAAATAATAGTCCTATTTGTGCTTTTTAGGAACTTATTAGTCCTATTTAGGACAATTTCCGTTTAAAGTTCTAATGGAATACAGTTAAATTCTTATGAACTTTTAAAAATCAATATTCACTTGATTATGTGATACACCCTTATATAGTTATATGTGGATATTTTTGCAATTTTATTTTACAGTTGCTAATCTCATAATTAACGAATGTTCATTTCATCGTTATTATACAGAGTATATTTTTCCTTCATATTTTCATTCAATGCAATGCGCGTATGAAAGGGCTCATTCCATTTTTATAGAAAAACTCGTTCAGTCGTTCCGTAGGTTATTGTAGATGTACATTGTAAAGTATACATTTTGATTTTTGGATAAAATGCCATTTTCTAGTCCAAGCGTTATACTCCGTATGTGGAGTGCCTACAGAGTATAGAGTCACTTAATAAACAGGGTTCAAATATGCTTTTTGGTATTCACTTTTTGTTTAGATTCTCGCATTTTTTTGTCTTTTGTAAAAGAAATATCATGTCTTGATTCATTTTCTAATTTGGGGTAATCTCCACTTACAGAAATGATAATGTCAATTATAGAATTGTATTCTGAATATTTTTTAAATGACATGAAAAAAGACAAAAAAAATTATGAAATATTAAGAGATCCCTTAATAACATCTATTTTCGGCTTATTAGTTTATCAATTAATTTTTTATCAAACACATAATTTTTATTTTAACGCGCCGGATTTTAAATAAGATTGAATTTACTTTTCTGAGACGGATATACTGGATCATTTTAGGTATTCTTAATATTATTTTTTCTTTATTTTACCAATAAAATATACAGAGTAAAATATTTTGAATATCATTTCTGCATAATTTAACAGATTCAAAAATTACAACCAAAATTTACTATGTTCGGATTTAATCGATTCAAATTAATTTTAGTGTTATTATGTCTGGATTAAAAGTTATTGCCGTGTTAAAATCGATGAGAATTGCTTTTACAACCCTGCTATAGGTACTTCAATTGATATCCCAATTTGTACCCCAACTTATTTTTGTGGCTCACAAAAGCCCAATTCAATAAATGAATTGTACCACTTTAATGATGTGCTTTTGTAAGTCACAAAAATAGGGTGAGTGTACAAATTGAGGTACCAATTGGATACATTTACCATTTTTCTTGCTTTTAATCAAGTTGTTGGGATTAGTGATGCAATCATGCATACATACGAAAAGAAAATATCTTGTAGAGGTGGGAAAATAGTGACCGGCCTAAAATAAAATATTAAAATATCTAGAGCATAAAATGATACTCCGTAAAATAATACTCGTACAGTCGTACGTCTACATCGTCTGTGGAGTATAAATTATATAATCAAATATTCTGGGGTCTTTGGGGAAGAGATATATAATATAGGGGTCGGAGAAATAATAGACCGAGTAACAAAACAACCCAACGCCTCCATCGGTCGTCTTTCACCCGAAAGTATTCAACATCTATCGCTCCAGCATCAGGTATTATCTTTAAGCAATTCCATTTCATTTCATGCTCTTTTTGTTAGAATTGTAGATCTATCTCAAAATTTAGGTTTTACTGGTCTCGATAAGTGTTTCTCGTATTTTCTTAATGATTTTTGTTAAAGCTCCTAGCAAACGCCCTTTACGCTGAGTTTATGTTCTTGATGTTTATTCATATTTTTAGCTTTCTAATCGTGGCTGGATCGAGAAGATCTACCAGGCTCTGTAAACCAAAAATGAATTTTCAATTTATTAAATCAGTCTTCTGCGGTCCTTTCAAAACTGGACTGGTCTCTTTACTAAAAGAAATGAATGTGTTTTCCCACACTCCATCCTGTGTATCTTAAGTTAAATCCATCTGATCCATCCTGTAGAAAATAACAATAATGGATTGGATGGTAGTGACTAGTGATTCAACCATATTATTTTTAATCCATTTGAGAGCATTGGAAAAAGTATGCTAAATCCAAAGGAACCAATGAGCTTTCACATTTTTTGTTGCTTGTATGTGTTCGCACAATGGTGCTGAATAATTGAGGTCTGTTCCCTAAACCGATTTAACTGGACTGAGATGTGTGAATGAAACACTAGACTTTAAGAGTGAAAACCAGAAAGGTAATAACCCCAAATATTTTTAGTCTCTCTCCAACGGGAGGAGGGATGATTTTTATTTATGAGTAAGTCTATGAGAACATAAAAAATTTAAGTTATTGAGAAACACCATTTTGTTGCACACAATCATTTGATGCTGGCAAATTAGACATATGACCATCACCCAATGAATGTGTGTCAAATAGGAATGTCTCACATATCATGTACATTATTATTAATGTTATTCCAGACTTAATTTTTATTAATAGATATAAGGAGAGATATGATTGCCCTAAGACGGCATGTAACAAGACTTATAAAGTAAACAAAAACACATGTATACGCACAAATGTGTTTGGTTTCTAACATTCATGACAAAGAATAAAATTCTTCACCTATCCTAATTCTTCCATGTATGTTTTGATACATGGTTTTGATACATCTTATTGCAAGATATGACTGAAATTTTGAGAGGTGTCCCTCATTAATTTTGTACTGCGGGCATCTGAAGTCTTTGATTAGGTTCACCATGATCCTTTCATATTTTGGTATCAACTTTTTAATGAATTATTTATCGCTGATTTATCTTTTAAATATCATTTGAATGATTGGATTTAGATATTTTATATACAAACATGTTTAAGAAATGAACCCACCATTCTAATATGAGGGTAGTAAAATGGGTTCTGATCTCAATAGTTGTTTATCCCACTATTTTGTCTCTGATTCACTATCATGCATTATGATTAACAAAATGCTTCCAAATGACCCAAAAACTCATCATCCTTGAGCATTGAGTCCATGTACATATTGAAACAAGATAAAAACATTGAAATATAACTAAATTTACACTGAACTTATTAATATGTTCACTATGAACATGTTTTTTCTTTGTTTGGAGTGTTAATCAAGTAATGGACACATGTCCCCAAAAGTATTCCTTAAAAAACACTAAATACATGAGAAAAGTCATTTCGTACATAAAAATTAAAAGATTGAGTAAAACATTTGACAACTGATAAAAAGGTTTGACATAAATTTCAAATCCACACAACTAAGTATCATAATTCATTCAGACCTCACAATTCTTCCTCACCCTCTTCTTTAGTGGAAGACGCACATTCTTGCGCTGTAACAATTCCATGTTTGATGACATAGCAATTGAAAGAGTCGAGAACACCGAGTCTTTCTCGTTAAAAGGACACACAAAAATCCATGATTATTGATACATCCTTTTGCTAGGTGTAATTGTCTTTTTGAGTGACAAGTCACTATCCACATGAGTAAAACGCCATATCATTGATCATAATTGAGCTTTCTTAATCCAAATGACTATCCACAATATGAACCTCATATTGTGTTATGTGTTGGCTTTCATTATAACTCGATGGTGTTGAGCTAAGGGGTACCCCGTCATCCTAGCGTTCAATCATTACTATAGGGCATTGACACCCTAATGTGTGTCATAAACAATTGTAGACACTTGGGCTCTTTAATCACCTCTTCCATGTTAAGATATTTGTTCATCTTAGTGAAGATTGGGATCAAATTTATCCATGACTTCTCGGATAGGAAGAAGGGGTGGAAATCCTAGTTCGTGTTCTTGGAGCCATTGAAACCATTCTCCTTTTTAAAGAATATTTGGAGTAGGAAGGTCTAAAGGTCCGTAAGCCTGAAAACTTAGTTGATGTTGAACTCAAGCACTGAACCCTAACATGGTCAAAATGAGTATCTTCGTCGATGCTGAAATGATTTCCCTTGTGGACTATTATGGAGCGTTTGGACGTGTTGAGGACTCAGATGGGTTCCCTAATTGTCCGTTCGGTTGCTGACTTGATCCTCTTACACCCATTGTCATAATTGGTTTCTTAATGTCAAGGAAAACATGTTTAACATAATTGTTCTTTATAGGGGATATGAACTTTCAATCTACATTCGCTCCACCTACCCGGATCCCAGGTGTTAAGAAGCCAATCAGACTTGTAAGGAAAAGGGCCAAGGGTGACACACTTTTTACGTCGACCGAGAAGAGTAACAATCAAGAGGCTTCGAGGGGAACCATGAACATTTCTAATGCGAATAGGAGCGAAACCGTTGGCATCATTGACTCGTTATCTCATGTGGAAAAGGGAGATGGAAAAAGATCAACAGTTGTCACTCAACCAATAGAATGTACACCTCCAAAGAAAGTTCAGAGGGCGTCTGAATTTGCCAATGTATCAATCGATAAGGTTCTTGAGGACATGCTCGCGCCCTTGAAGGAGGTATGTGACGGTAACCTCTTATTTTTGCCTTCCTAAATTCATCCTTCATACAATGAGTTGTTCTCTATGCAGGCTGGAGCCCAAGTGCGGGAGCTGAGGACACGGGAAAATCAGACCGAGCACTTGAAGAGGGACATTGCTAACGCAAATGAGGCTAACAAGAAGCTTGAGGACACTATCAAGAAGTTGGAGGTTGAACTTAGGGCCATGAAGGAAGCTCAATTGGTCACTAAAAAGGCACTTGCTAAGAAAGAGGAGGCTTTCCCAAAAGATTGTGCAAAATGGATCAAGGGAAATCCAGAGGAGACGGTTAGGCTTTTGACATCGACCAAAAAAGAGGGACAAATCACTTTTTATTACCTTAATCGCACGCCGCTCGGTCGGGCTAACATGGAAGCAGTTGGTACATATGGTTACATGTGTGGGCAAAAAGCTGAGAGAGCGGGCATATATGAGTTGCTTCGGGAAGACGATCCCGAGTTTGATCCCATTGATTGCGGACTACCGCCACAGTTCGAGGAGGAGCCTATCGAGCCATTTCAAGAGCTTCCGAGAGTATAGGCTTGATAGTATTAAATTGTAATAGATGTAGGCTGGGCATGAAGCCCTTTTGCTTTGTAAAAATTTCCTTTGGACGCTTTGAATGCATATCAGTCTTTTCTTTGCTTGTTTAGCACATTTTCGTAAAATGTTTGCTAAAGCTATATGATTTGTCTAGTTGTTCAATTGCTAGTGGCTAAGCTATCTTATTCTACTGTATCGTGAAAAAACACGGTGCATTGTTGCTAAGGTTCATAGTTGTCAATGGTGAGATATGGCGCGCGCCATATGCGCCATCGCGTATGTGTCATTGCCATGCGTCATGAAAAATGTCTTTGCGCCATGGCGATCGCCATGCGCCATGGCGATCGCCATGCGTCATGGCGATCGCCATGCGTCATGGCGATCGCCATACGCCATGACAATCTTGCTAAGGTTAACAAGTAGAGTAGAATCGCTTTGAAAGTCGGGAGGATGGGGTGCAAGATGGCTCTCAATACTAGATTTACTCGATAGCACTCGAAAAATATTGGAGTATTGACTATTGAGTGACTTGTGCCTTAAAGGTTCTTAAAAAAATGTATGAATGAAATTGTGTGGAGTGGTGTAAGTTAATAGTTAAGGCAATGTTATGGTATTTAGTGCCTAATGAAGTGAAAATTGGAAGCAAATGGAAGTTAGAAGATCTATCTGGGTATAGAAGGTCATGAAAACAGTGTAGGCTAGGATAACCAAGAGATTATCCATGATAAATGTTGGTGATTAACCAATTGATCATACATGATAAATATGGATGGTTATATCACAAGCCCAAGATGATCATATGAGCGTTGGAGTGGATGAAAAGAATAATCAGAGGCTCAAACAACTTACATGGCGTCTAGGTCATATATGGGCGATCATTAGGAAGGAGATATGAATGGGATATTGTGTATCAAGTGGGTTGTGTGTTTACGCCTTTGTGAAACTTTGCAAATTGTTAATTGGATCACAAATATTTGAGACGGGTGTTCTAGTATAAGAACAAAAGCCAAGCTAGTAAGTCAAATGGTTTCAAGAAGACAAGTAAATCAAAGCAGGTTGGTTCCAGGTGGATTAGGATGAAAATAATGGCTCATGTAGCCATCTGAGTGATCCTCGTAGATGTAGGTGCTAAGATATGAAGTCAGCCAATCATAGTTTTCCCGTGCACATGAATCTTAGCTTATGAACCCAACCTACGTTGGAGTTTTCCCATGAACACGGTGGGTGCCTTGCTCGGTAGGATGGCATGGCTCGTGGCTAAATATGAAACATTTGAAATCCTGAAATCAGGTCTGATCCATGAGAGTGTGTTAGCAGTATTGAACAAGGTCAATGGTCCATGTAGCATAACCAATCATGCATTTGGTTTTGCCATCCAAAAGCCTACCCTTAATGTGGTCGTATGTGATCTTGTATAGTTTATTCCTTCCAACATTGACACACTATAATATATCGTGGGTATAGGTACTCTTTGGTACGCTCGTGAAGGTATGTTGCAAGAGACTCAATCATAATTGTGTGAAGGTGTCATTGACGCTCATCCTTGGCAACTCTTCCACGTGTCACTCCATGCCAGGAGTGCAAGCTTGCCCACCTTGGTGGTAATTTCATGGAGTCTCACTCTCAAAGGAAATATAATCACTCTAGTTAACTAGACTAGTTAAATCGGTCCAGGATCCAATGCAACACCAACATAAAAGGCAATTATATATACTTGAAATCCCAAAAAGGAGAAAATCACCTATGTTTTTTAACGCTACCTTACCCATGGGGAAAGGAAATGGGAGGTGAATTTCTTTATAAAAGTTTTATGCCACATAGGTGCATGACAAGGACGAGTTATTACAAGTGCAAAGTTAATTGGCAAGAACTATCTAGATAGTCAAGAGACAGTCAGCATCTTTTGAGCTTTTCTCCTCAAAGTGTTGAGAATGGAGTCCGTGTCCCTTGGAAGGGGGTGTATATAGGGCTGCATAGTGACACTTTGTCGGTTCGCGTTGGTGGTCAGGGACATGAGCGGTCACATACATGAGCTACATAAGAGTAGGCATTTCCAATTGGGTTTGATGGCTTTTTCGGGTTTTAGTTCAGTTTAAAATGGCTTGGTGGCATTATTGCTGACTACAAACCAAACTATATTTCATCTTATTCATTTCAGTTTTGTTTGGTTTGGATTTTTAGGACATTAAGGATTTTTTTCCGATTTTGATTATTCGGGTTCGGTTTGATTCTCATGCCACAATTTTCGGAAACATTACCAAACATCCTGTCATCACATGTAACTCTATTTTGTTTCGGATTAGTTTGGTTAGACCGAACCAAAATGGCCACTCTAGAGCTAATGCTACACTCAGATTCTATGCTGCCATTGGCATTGCGGTCAACTGACTATGCTGGATTGGGTTTTGGGTACTTGTGTCTTCCAATCGTGCAAACTTTGGGTTTGAATCTGCTTACCGTCGTTTAGGAACAATAGCCGGTATCTTATTTCACTCGCGTACTTCATAATTACCTATACATGAAAAGTAATAAGAGAATGAACAAATTAGATGTACCTCCGTTTACGGTCAAACATGTGTTGTTTTTAAGTATAATGTAAGTTTGAAGTGTTCAATTAAACAGATCTTAGGTTCCAATAAAAATATTTTACTTGGAGGGAAGTTTGTAGTGTTCTAAGTATATTTTACTTGGATTGAGATTTTATGGTCTGATCTGTTTATATATAGTTTGAATTGATTTGGTTTGATGAAGATCTACAGAGTATTTTATACTACCTCCGTTCTTTTTAAATTGCACCAGTTTGACATTTCATATTAGTAACCATTACAAAAATTAAATATTTTGGAAGTTCACATTAAGAGGTATTTAATAATATTTTATACATAATAATTTCATTATATATATTTATAGAAAATCATTGTCAAAGTAAGGTGTGAATAGTGTAAACTTCAGAGAGTTGCAACTATTAAAGAACAGAGGAAGTATTTATTTTAATATTTCTAAACTTAATTTAGTGTGATCTGGTATAATTTGGGTTTGATCAGTTTAATTTGGGATGTTTTTGATTGGACTGGAGTTGTCTAATCTGATATGTTTAAGTCTGGTCTGGTCTAGTTTGAATTGGTCTGGTTTGGTAAATGTCTGGTCTCTTTGTACTTTAACTTGCGAAACCTGATCTGGTTTGGTTAGTTTAAGTCTGGTCTAATTTGGTCTGGTTTGTTCTGGTCTGAGACTGGAATAAGTCCAACTAAAGAAATACCTGATCTGATACTAGAATGAAACCAATTTAGCTATAGCACTCCTAAAATATTTTGTTGGTAGAGAAGGCAACAAAATACTTTACATTAACCTAAAAATGCGCATATTATGAAATTCCCAAAGCATGAGTAAAAATGTTATGAAATTCTAAAATAGTACTACCTCTGTCCCATTTTATTTGTCTCACTTTGACTTGACACGATTATTAATGAAATGGTTGACAAAATTAAAAGTTGTGGTTGAGGTTTGAGTATAATAAAGTGAAATGGTGTAAACCACATATTTCTTTCCAAAAGAGAAAAGTAGACACTTATTTTGGGATAACCCAAAAAGGGAAGTAGGACAGGTAAAATGGAACGGAGGGAGTATTACGTTTTTATTCCCTAAATAAGATGAATTAGGGTCAAACTTGAAAAGTATTGTCATAATTAAAGTTTGATAATTTAAAAGGGTGGCAATAATTACTCATATTTGGGTAATAAGAACATAATAGACATATTTTTCATACCTAATACTTGTATAATGCAATTATAAGCCGAAAATTTGCCCTAAGGGTTGATTATTGGGCATCAAGAATCAAGACTAGGGTTGGGTTGGGTTTAATTCTATATGGACCCAACTTATGTTGGCTTAAATATTTTCGATCACCCAGTTTGTCTCAAATTTCTACGCAGATTCTGTATATCATGAGTCGTCCGCAGGGACCTCACAGACCCTTTTTCCCGTTTGGAAATCCGTTCCGGAGGATACTACCCAATGGCTCAAACATGTCTCAAAGGCTTCATTCTTTGTTGAAATCCTTCGAGGAGTCACTGGCTTTGAAGCTTAAAAACCTCATTCCTGAAAGCATAGATGGCTTCATCAGCTTATCCTGGTTCCAGAAAGCTATTGTCACACTTTCCGAAATCCACGGAGACACGAAAGAACTCATAACCGCGCTCGAATTTCCTGTTTCAGATTGGGACGAGAAGTGGATCGACGTCTACCTGGATAACAGCGTGAAATTACTTGACATTTGCACCGCTTTCAGCTCGGAGATCACAAGGATCAACCAATCCAACCTGTTTCTCACGTGCGCCTTTCATTACCTTGACGGCGTTGAAGAAGAGAAGCTTCCCCAGGCGTGTTTGTCGTTGCAAGAGTGGGGTCCGCGCATTAGCGGTCAAAACCCTAGATTGGGTCGTTGCTTTGACATATTGAACCGCCTGACGGAAAGTCTGAACTTGCCCAAGATTAAAAGGTCCGAGAAAGGAAAAGTTTTGATGCGAGCTATGTACGGTGTACGGACTGCTACCATTTTCGTCTGCAGTGTATTTGCTGTTTCCTTCTCCGGGTGTGTGGAGAAGCTGAAGGAGTTGGAGATCAGTGAGAGCTGTTACTTGTGGGCGGATAATTATACCCATCTCCAAGATCTCATTAACAAGGAAATTAGGAAGGTATATTCCAGTGGCAACCAGGGGACGGCTTTGAGGGAACTTGAGGATGTTCGTGTTAGTGTCGAGAAGTTATGTCCCCTAATTCGCGATGGTGGCGGTGGCAGCAGCATGTTTCGGGAGGAAACATTGGGTTTGGCCGTGGCGGTGGGCAGGCTGTCCGAAGGACTTGATGGTTTGGCAAAGGAAGTAGATGGGTTCTTTCAGATTGTTCTAACGGGACGTGATGCTTTGCTTTGTAATCTTAGAGTTGGGGATGAGAATGGAAGCCCGACGCAAGGGAATACCGTCAATGTAGAGCGGTCAACGTCGAGGTGACCTCTTATCCTTGGTGCATTTATTTAAGAATGGATGTAGTATGTGTTACGGTTCTCCGTTACTGTGTTGGTATGTGTCAGTGATGTAAAAGTTGTCATTTGTAGTTTGATAGTAGTTAGTGTCCCAATGTTTGAACTTTGATGTATGAGGTTATCTAAAGTGACGCTTTGTTGAAGCTTGTTATTACTGTTTGTATATATATATTTTTTTTACTTGATTAAATGTTTTTGCATCATTTTGGAAGACTAGAGGTGGAACTGGTTCATGCAAAACAGGCCTGGAATCAAATAGGTAAAATGCAAGACAACTGGCTGGTTTTTCAGTTGTGGACCAGAACCTGTGCAAATAGATTATAGTTTTTGATTTATCACAAGAAAATTTCAGTCTAAACCAAAAGTTACTTGGAAGTTGGAATCAGAACCAACCAAAAAAATTCTGATTAGTCTGGGACTCTGGGTTCCACTCCTATGAGACCTTTGGAATTTGGAGGTAGCGATTAGTCGAATTGATCCGAGGTTTTCATACAAATACATTAAATTAAAGCTCATTTTACTTCTTGAATTACTCATTTCAAATCCCGCAAAAACTGCCAAAAACAAGCGAGGCCCAAGTCCCTAAATCATCTTTACGCCATCATATTCTCTTGCTCAAAATGACAGCTGAGTCATAATGACTAAAATATTTTGTAGTTTAGTTGAAGTGGTAAAGTGTACCCTTCCTGAATATTAGGGATAGACCCATCCGGGTTGAGACCAGGTCCGGGTCGGGCTACGGGCGGGTCCGGGTTTGTGAAAGTGAGGCCTGGAACCGGCCCGGCTATGTTCCGGGACCGGGCCGGGCCCGAGTAATGTTTTTTTCTTATTTATTCTTACCCAATACCCCCCACCCCCAAACCACCCAGGCACCCAACTCAACCCACCTCTTACCCAAACCATTCAGAAAACCCCAAATAAATAAATAAATAGGGCCTGGACCGGCCGGTACCAAGTGGGCTGCAGCCCGAGCCCCCCCCCCCCCCCGTCCGGGTCATAGTCCCAGTCCCGCACAGTGACGGTCCGGTCCGAGTACCGGGCCAGTCAGACCAGTCCCGGGCCACCCCTATTGAATATAAAGGAATTGTTCGCAAGTAAAATTTTATGTCTTTCCGGTTTTGGACCAGTCATAAAAGTTCTTTACAAAAATCAGAGGAAGTACCTATAACATGTTTGAATTCTTTAAAAAATCGTATTCTAATGTTCTACTCATTTAGATAAATGAAAACAAACTGGAGTCCGAGCCATCCTTGACCACCACAGCCAAACTTCTGTCCCAACGCTTCAACAGTTTAACTTGAGTTACATGATTTGGAATCTGCAATCAGTAGTTGTATACCCAGGCCAATGGATAGGTAAAAATATGAATAGAATAATCATCAACAACCTTGAAAGCTACTCCGTATGTCAAAAAACTCGCAAACATCTTATGGAAAACTGCCTAAGCGGGCTACTGGAAGATCCCATTCTACATAGCATATGGAATAATGGAATTGAAGCTTGGCTAGTTGGCTCCCAGCCTCCCACTAGGAAGGAGTGTTTGCAACTGCTTAAAAAAAAGCGTTTCTCGGCTTTTGGCTTAGAAAAGTTAAAAATAGTGTTTTCAAGTGACAACTTTACTTTAAAAAAAGTTTCTCGCCTTTTGTGCAAAAAATACTTTTTACTTTTTCTATTACACAAACAGTACTTATTCACAAAATACTACCAACTTTTACTTTTCAAAATTACTTTTTTCATACACACTATCAACTTTTACTACTAATCACTTTTTTTCCAAAATCACTTCCAAAAGTACTTTTTTGTAAGCAGAAGTAGTGGGCCAGCTTTCATGTCTTAAAATTCAATAACCGCACTTTTTTTAGGTTTTAAATCAGAACTCTAAATGAATCTGACCCATGCCAATAATACTCCCAAACTAAATCTATCCCATTTGAAATTGGATGCAACTGCAGCAAAATCTGCTTTGATACCGACAGCAATGTCATAATTCACTGTTTAAATGTGAAATTTCATTGACGTTGTACAACAAACAAGACTTTGAGGCATGTTACAACAGCGCACTCATTTCCTTGCCTTTGCCTTCTGCTTTGATTTTGAGTCGAAGTGGTGAGATCTGAGCTTCTTCTTTCGCACAACGGGGGCTTGGCCACCAACTTCTTCCCTGAAGGGCATGCCCATAAGAGCCAGCAGCCGTTGAGCTTCTTTGTCAGTTTTGGCAGTGGTAGTAATGCAAACATCCATCCCTCTCTGTTTCCCAAGTACATCAGATGTTATGTCCGGGAAGACGCTCTGGTCATGAAACCCGATGCTGTAATTCCCTCTACCATCGAAGCTGCTTGGGTTAACACCTTGGAAATCCCTTGTCCGTGGAAGCCCCAAGTTGATGAGTCGGTCTAGAAATGAATACATTATCTGCATAAACAAAATAATAAAATATAGATGTGATGGACTCAGCAAATCAGTAAGTTGGCTGAGATGAAAGGCTTGCCCACTCAATGATGTGTCATCAGCATCACTTTTTGAGCTTACACTGAAGGAAATGAAACTTCATTAAGTTGAGTCAAAAACTCAGTGTATTTATCTTGGGTTGCAGGCAAAGCAAGTGGAATTAGGACTCTATGATCACATTTACAGTTTTAGTTTTTTACACGGATAATAGGTTCCTTTGTCCACCATCCATCTCGTCTATTGAAATTAAATCCGTCCATTACCCAATGATGACAACAATAAGAGCCCGTTTGTAAGGCTTAAAATAGGTGAATTGATTAAATCAATTGAAATTGTTGTAGTTGGAATAACTAAATTTGCTAAACTAGATCAAATATGGAATAACTATATTTAAAATATACTCCCTCCGTCCCATAGAGAGGTTCCCACGCGGTTTACGATGTCTGACTGACCATAAAGTTAATTGCTCCCTATCCGTAATTTGATTTTTTTAGTAAATAAAATTTATATATTTAGAAACTTCGCTAAAATTCTTATAAAGTCTCAAAAAAATTGATAAAAGTTGGGTATGTAAAGTAAACGAATAACAAGACTTTATGTTGACTAAAGAATAGTGGACAGGAACCTTTGTATAGGATGGAGGTAGTGTCTTATTTATTTATAAAATAGAGTGAGAAATGCATGAAAAACACTAAATTGTTCATCTTCAACAACTTAAACCATTTCAGCAAAAAGGTACATTCACACTTACTTTTTCTCATTATTACTCAATTTAGCATGGATCGACAAAAAAGTAAGGAAAGATAAAAAAGATGAGTAAAAAGTAAGGAACCATTGAGTTTACACAACAACAATAACAACATCCAAGCATTAATTCCAAAAGAGCTTGGGATCGGCTAACATGAATCGACACATGAAATCGGAGCAAAAAAGATGAGATAGATAAAAACATAAGAAAGATAAGGAAAGATAACAAGATAAGATAATGATAAAAAAAATTATTGAGTTTACACAATTCATTAAAATATTTTTTCATTCATTTCTCAATATGAATGATGAAGTGTACGTTTAAAAAGATATATTCAAGGGATTCTACTAACTAAAACCATGTGTATGTCCGAGATAAAGTTGATGCGAGCAAGAGTTCCTCATCAAGTCATGGACACCTTCCTTTAACATGTCAATCTTAGCAACCACTGCCTTGTATAAATACTCCAAACAAGTAAAACGAACTCATTATTTCCATGTACAAAAAATGAATCTATCAAATGAAATAAAAAATTGAAACTATCAAATGAACAAAATGACTAAAAGGTCTTAAACAATCTCAAACACACCAAATTAAGAGGCTAAAATGGTGTTATTGGCAACCTTTCAGTTCTTGCAACACATCAATGTCCTTATTAGGATGAAGCTTTACCTGACAATCAAAAATAGGTCGAGAGGAAGCACTTAACGCCATTTATTACTTCATGACACTTTATATGATAGGACTTTCACCAACTACTAAATTAGTAATACACAGCACCCTTTAGAAAACAATCGCAGAAAACAATAAGAATTGCACCAAGTTACTACAAAATTAAATACAAAGATAAAAGGAAAGAAACAAAGTATTTGAAATACTAACAGATACTCAGTGGTTTATCACTCAAATTGATAAGAAATTATATACAAATACATACTAGTGTTATAATAAGATGACACACTCATACTAACTATGGTTTCACACCAAATGCCTTGATTAAATTCCAACACTCATTTTCAGGATAGACAACCATCGAGTCTAAGAGAGGTCAATATGGAAGGTTAGGGGACACCAGAGGAAAATGTGTTTTGAATTCCTGAAGGAGTAATTTTGGGACAGAGAAAGGGGCACAAATGACACTTGTTTCTGGACAGCGGGAGTTTAATGTAATAGAATTCAGTCGTCTTTGGAAAGCAGTGTCATAAATTAGTACGTAGTATTATGTAATTTTCAAATGATGGACTTCCGCCTTTTAAAATGATTTGCAAAGTCTACTTTTCTTCATCAGCCTAGTGTGCTTTTATCAAATTCTAATTTGAATTTTGCAACTTCATAGAACTTTCATTACAGTTTCTGAATATGTATACTTTAATTATTGAAACTAATTTCACTATATGTACTTTGACTATAGTTAGTCAACCTTAAAACAGCGAATTGCAAAACATTATTGTGAGTTAAACTTAGAACCGCATTGCAAAACTTTATCCTTAGTCAACCTTAGAACTGCAAATTGAAAATCATTTTGGGACGGATGAAGTATAAATACTGAGAGAAACCCAGCATTAAAATGCAAAAGAAATGGGTATACCTTTCCTCTGAGAGTGACAGCAATTCCAAGAGGCTGGCCTTCTCGAATTTTGAAAGTTGCAATAGCCTTCTTTGCCCTCGTCTTAACAGGCTTTTGCCCTGTAATTAAAGCCAGTTCATTCATGGCAGCATCCAGACCCTTGGAATTTTGAGCAGCATCCCCAATTCCACAGTTTACCACTATCTTCTCAATCTTTGGAACCTACTCGAACCAAACATAAATACCATTAACAAACAAAACAAATTCAAACTAAGGCTTCAAAACAAAAATAAAAAATAAAAATTAACCTCGTGAATGTTCTCATATTCGAACTCTTCTTTGAGCGAAGGAACGATTCTTTCGAGGTATGCAGACTTGAGCCGGTGAATTTTTTCGGATTCGCTTTTATCCACTCGAACTATCCCTGACGTAGCCTTCACCGATAAGCCGCGATGCCAAACTTTCGAGTTGCCGGCCTGTAAGGCGAATAAATTCAGTGGGAGCTGGGCGTGGAATGTAGAGGCGGTGGAGTGGAGAAGCGATGGAGAAGACGCCATCAATGGAGACGGTGGTCCGTGGCGGAGGAGGAGAAGTGACGAGCTCAGCGTTAGACTTGTTTGGTTTCAGCGATTCGGGTGTTTTCCGGAGGGAAAGGGAGAGATAGAGGTATGGAGGAGGATTGGAATGAAAATGTGATGATGCCCAGGCTAGAAGGGGCGGCAATGAAGCTGTTGATTTTACAGGATGGACGAGCAAGAAGATAACCAAGTTCTGAGTGTATGTTTGGGTTGAAAGTTGGATAATTTTATCCAATTGAACTTTGAGGTAATCAACAAATGGCTAGTAACGTGGATTTTGAACGATTCTAAAGGAGTTTTTTTTTGAACAAAACAAAGCTTAACTTATCATTACCAAGCAACCAAGCAGACTAAATCTCAAATAGGTAACCGTCTGCCGACAAGTTTCCTGGCTACCATCCACCCAAGGACCAGATTCTGAATTAATCACCTCCGTAAAAGTCATATAATTCGCTGATCCCGCTTTAGGCTTACCTGAGCCTATGACTTGTAGACACGACACATCATCTCCTGTTCTAGTTTCATAAGCTTTTTGCTGGAAAAACACACCACAACCAAAACAAAAACAACATCCAAGACGTGGGAAATAAGCAAAACAAAATAACAAGAATAAAAAAGTTCCTCGGCTAAGGAAGCCGTAAATAGCATCATATCTTCTGGCGGGGCTGGAGACCAGCGCCCGCCTCATCCCCGTTTTTTGGCGAGCCCACCGCCATAGCATCTTTTTCAGCATCCTCCCTAACCTGGCCCTCCCAAGTGCGTCTCCTCTTCAGCTCTCCTGTCATTCCTTCCTCTTCTATCTCACCTGAGGACGAAGCATTCCCCACTCCCACACCTTGGTGCTCTCTCCCGTATCATCTGAGTTCAACACCTGCACTGACCTCACAATGCTTGACAAATGCGTGTCACTTCCAGAGGAGCTTCCTTCCGTAATCAGCCATTTGCTTCCCAAACTTTGCTTCGCTTTCCTTCCACCCGCTCTAAGCCACGGCCCAAAAGGTCTGGTCATAGCTTGCCCCTCATTTTCATACAGACGAGACAAAATTTCTCTGCATGTCCAATCATACCACAACAAAAGCAGAAACTTGGTAGCTTTTCATACTTAAAGTCTACCCAATGCCCTTCTCCCTTACTTTTCCTAAGAGTGGTTCCAATTTTTAGAGGTTTGTCAGTATTCATTTGGACCCTCACACGCATATAAACCTCCTTTTTGCTATTAGATTTTTGCTCATCTCAAGTGACAAATTCCCCCAAATGATTCCCTATTCTTCTTGTTGTTCCCAAGTTTTCAAAACTATACGGCACATTATGAACTTGTACCCAGATCTCAAAGTCATCTAGCAACATCTTAATCGGGATATCACCCAGTTTAACAACTTTTAGCACAATCAAATTCTGATCAAATAGACAGGGTCCATTATCCAGGACTCGATTCATATCAATAGAATGAAAAAACGTAAACAGATACCTCCGATCACCAATCTCTAGTTGGAAATTCCTCTTCCCGGATGCCATAAATCAGCCATGAAATCCCGGAAGAACGGAAATCGGATGACTTTGTCTGTGAGAATTGTCCCAACAACCGGAAATTCTTTTGCCTTCGCAGCCCCAACCGTCGAGTCCCCTTCCTCATCATCTTCAATAAGCAATTCATCTCCCACTCCCCCAATTTCCAGGCCTTCGTACCTCGTAACGATCTCGCCGATCTGTGCGTCCTCCTTGTTGTGAATCACTTCACGTGCGTCAACACATGCGTCCTCCATCGCTTAGCCCTATCGTCCGAGCTTCACCTCTTCATCCCTTCTGGTTCTGCAAACAAAACTCGACGCCGCAATACGCAGAGCGAAACGCCGAACAGAGCCAATGCCGCCAGAAAGAACCGCTAGGGATGAACCCTAGAATCGACCGCTTTTTGTAGCTTCCGACCTTTACTAGCATAACACTTTTGTGATGCACGATTGGTAAGCTTTTTCAGAGGAGTAAAGAGCCAGTTTGGTCCTCGAAGTTGCATAAAAGGGGTCAAATAAGTCCTTATATAGGAGATTCTATCCGACCGTCGCCATTTAGGGCGGTTCCAGGTGGAATTTTTTGAACATTTTATTCATTAAGTCTAGTTCACTCATACCAAATTTCAGATAAAAATTCAACCGGGAAGACATTCAAATGAATTCTTGAAGATAACTGTGCAGTTAAAAGCGCAGTTATCTTCCAGAATTCATTTGAATGTCCTCCCGATTGAATTTTTAGCTGAAATTTGAAATGAGTAAACTAGACTTAATGAATAAGATGCTCAAAAACATTTATCAAAAAATTCCATCGCCAACCGCCTCAAATGGCACGTCCGAACAGAATCTTCTATATAAAGACTTATTTGATCCCTTTTTTCAACTTCGAGGACTAAACTGACGCGAGATGAGTTGTCTGACAGAAACTAGTTGCAACTTGCAAGTGAATTCATAATCCTGTGTAATTACTAATCACAAAGAAAAAATAGCTTTAACTGAGAGAAGACTGATTACTCTATTCCGTTGCTGGTTGAAGAATCATATTCCGCCGACGCGCATTTGCAGCGAGTTGATGAAACGCACTCCTGGTCTAAGCGACGAAACAGCGAACGCATAATCACACAATGCAGAGCGCGAGTGGATTGGAAATGTGGGGTCAGAGTTCTTCCTTCTGGGTAGCGTAGCAGCCAACGTCATTTCTTTGGCTTTCTTCCTCACAACCGCTCTCCAGACATTGGACCCATCCCCTCCGTCGCGGAACTCCCTTCTCTCTCTCTCTAGACGATATGCTTAGATATATATAACAAGTATATATGTATCCTTCTCTTTGTTTTTGCGATTTAGCCGGAGAAGAGGGAGTTGTTCGCAAATATCGAAGCCCCAACTCACCTCTCTCCGTATCTTGATCCGGGTAGAAAATTAAACCCTAGCGTTGAAATCGTTAAAGATCATACTCCCAGAGAAATATGAAGGAAAGTGTTTGTATTTCATCTTGTGCGCTCGTTGTGCAATGGAGTTGAGTTTTCGTCCGGATTCCGGGGGAGTTTTTGTAGAATCTAGATCACCCCGCGGATGCGTAAGTTTGAAGTAGAATTTCTTTGAATGTCATCGCCAATGACATTTGATTGAGTGGAGCTAGGATTGATTATTGATATTTCGCCATTTCCTTTGGATTGAGCTTGCATGAGTGAATTAGGTTTGTTTGAAATCTGTCACCTTTTCATTGCTTTTGCTACATATGATACTCGTATTTGTTGTTAATGGCGGTGGTGGTATTAAACAGTGATGATGGGTACCTCGAAATGACTTTACACGATTGCATTTAGCTCGATTCAGTAAAAAGTGTTGTTTATTTGCATCTCCAGGGATTGATTTGGGATGTCTTGTGACGACTATAATGCTTTGGTTTGTGGCCGTTAGATAGATCTTTGGTTGTGGCAGGCAGTTGTCAGTTTAGTGTAGGCTTGCATTCTCCCCATTCTTCAGAATGAGCCTAGATAGTGAAGATCGGCAGCTGCCAGAATGCTCTGCCAGTATACATAGCGAGAAGTAATAATTTGTTCTTTCATATTATTTGTTTCTTCTCCTGTATATAATCAAGTTCTAGTGTCTTCAGTATTCATATGTTTCTATTATGGCTTAGGCATTCAAAGATATCTTACACAAGAGAGTTCATTTTGTCCTTGAGTGAGTTGGAGATATGCCAAAAGCTACCAAGTGGGATTGATCACTCGATTCTGAGGTATGGTGCCAGTTACCGTTCATACAAAGTGTCCATTGAATCATCTGACATAATATTAAAATGTACTTCATAAAGAAATAAAGAGTATCTTATATTGGGTCATGACTTCATGTTCTTATGTTTCAGTGAGTTGGAGAGCACTTCACTTGTCACAACACCCGATCGCCAAAGAGTTCTTGGCGGTCCTCCTTCACAAGGTTTCAGACGCAATGATTATGGTTCATCCCCACCTCCCAGAGGGGTTTATGGGAGATGGGATAACCGTTTTTTCCGCTCGGAGTGATCAAGAAAGTGATGCCCACTCTGTTCGGGATTCAGGTTCAACTACTGCTGTATTTTGCACAATCCTATACACACTCCAGTTTCATCATTTTCTTTTAGTCTACATAGCTATTTGCAGCCACAAGCTTCTTACATTGGACTTTTAACTAGCAGGAAACTTGCTGTGAAATTGTGTATTTGAGGTTTTCGGCATTTACTTACACTTGCACCAGATGACATATACTAACAAACTCAGTGTGATTAAATTGATTAATAATACCTTTTTCAAATATATATATGGAGAGAAATCAATAACTTTTAAGAGGTGAACCTTGCCAAAATTTAGAAGTTGTACGTTGACCATATATGACTCTTTTTCTTTAGGGCGGAAGGAGTATAATTTGCACATGTTGCAATGTTTAGGCTTTAGACTTGAGAGAGCATGCCCTCATATATATAATATCAACTGTCTGATCCTATATCCAACGGTTTATTCTCATCTTGCACGTCAACCCTATTATTTTGAACATCAGCAGTGAGGATCCTATATCATCTAAGTTGATCTACCTTCATGACTGGCGTGTTCATTTCTGTTTGTTATTTTGTACAGTGTAGGATGATTTTGTTCCTGAATGTGTGTGCCTCTTTCTTGTGCTCACTGCTCATGTATGTTTTGATTCCATAAATAGACACAAGTATGCTAATAATCTCAAGTTACCTCATGTAGAATCTATTAGGCGTCCAACCAATCAACTTCGGCGGCCTGGGCAGAGTTCTGAGCATGATGGGCTTCTTGGAAGCGGTTCATTCCCCAGACCATCTGTCTACACACCTTCTGGAGTGCCTCCTCCAAAACCACGGGGCAGTGATCAATATCAACATAATAAGAGCAATGAGCCATATCAACCTCCCCGCCCCTACAAGGTTTACAATTAGCTTATTGACCTTTCCTTTATTATGTTCAGTTTGTTAGTGAGCATTCGACACATAAAATCAGTTTTCAACATTTAATTCTTGAAACCTATCAAAGTTGTATGTAAACAGAGCAAAATTGTATTAGACTTTGCTAAACTCTTTTTTCTTTCCTGCAACTTTTTCAGGCAGGACCTCAATCTCGCCGAGATGCCACTGATTCATTCAACAACGAGACGTTTGGTTCAGATGATAGTGCAAGTCATGATAAAGTGGAAGAGGAAAGGAGGAGGAGAGGTATTGTTTTGCTTATGCTGAATCTTCCATAATAAAACAAAACTATTGTTTCACTAGTTCTCAGGAAATCATTTTCTAACCAAACTTCTTACCAGCATCTTTTGAGTTAATGAGGAAGGAGCAACATAAGACTGCTCTTCCAAAGAAGCAGCTATTGGATCTGGACAAAACTGAAACTGATTGCTTATCGGACCCTGTCATGCCTTCACTGGCAGAAGATGTTAATGCCGAAAGAAAGATTTATGGAAGAAAGGAATTGGACGCATCTACCAATTTACCTGAAACCGATAACGATTCTGGGAAATCATCTCTTCTTTCTCAAGGTTCAGCATCAAGACCGCTTATACCCCCTGGTTTTAGAAGCGCTCTCTTGGAGAAGGACTCTGGACATAAAGCTTTGATTCACCCTTCTTTGAAACAGGTTAGCTCTCCAGCATTGTTTTGTATTGGTATCTTGCTAGGGCAATTTTTTCTTGATGCATTCGTTTTATCTTTTGTTGTTTATATAGGCTGGGAAACCTGAAACTGCGGAAAGCTTAGTACATTCTGCCACGGGCCCTATCCAAAATGTCATTTTTGATAGCTTGGACAAACAGTCATCACTGTCATCAAAAGAACTTTGCCCAATCAACCAACAGCTTGATGATAAGAGCATGATTGTACCTCCTCTGAAGAAGGGCAATCAGATAGATGTTTCTAATAAAAGGGATTGGATGGATGAAAACATACATCACCCTTCAGGTATTTTTGACGCCCAAAAACTCATGGAAAATCCAGAAATCATGGAGCTTGGTGCTGTATTTCCACGGCAGAAGTTTGAAGGGAAGTCTAAATTGAACCAATCATCATCTATACTGGATAAAATATTTGGTGGTTCTGTATTAGTGGATGATGAATCTGAGGTATTGTTTGATCAAATTTTAAGCCTACCTTTTTTATTCCCTAGGTCTGTGGCTTTGGCCATTTTAAATTTAGAGTGCACTCTGATAATGTTACACACCTGTGTACTGTAGCAATGTGGGACTCAAGTTTCTAAATAATTTGACTTGTTTTTTTAATATCTTGCTCAACTCTATTTGCTCCTTCAAGATGCTGTGATGGTTTCACTTCAGCATTAAGGTCTGTTTGGAACACTGGATGCCAGGGAAAGAAAATTGGGAGGAAAACAGAGAACATCTGGAGGAAAGTAAATATTTGCTCATATACAAACAAAACTGGCATTTTTTCAAACCCAATTCATTCATTTGTTTGTATTAAAGAAAGATAAAAACATTAAAAAAATATCCAAAAAGCTAACATGAGGAAATAAGCTTCCTTGGTATTTTTCTTTCCCTGGGATTTTCCAGTACTCAAACATACTGCCCTATTTGATGGCGAACCTTATATACATATCACATCTTATCTGCCGTGATGGTTTCTTCTCTACACAGAACCAAAAGACAAATCCTGATGATAAATGGAACTCCAGAAACATTCAGTCTTCCAAGTTTGCTCATTGGTTCTCTGAAGAAGGTATGTTCTATGTTTCCATTACTTGTGCTGTTTTTTTAAAGATTTAAAGTCATTTTTAAGCTGTCATACTCCACATTGGTGCAGATAATAAGCAAAAAGACAATGCATCAACTAATATACCAAAGGATGTACTTCCATTAGTTGATGGCGGCGATGTTAGCAGACCACAAGTTTGTGATGATGTGAACTCTATTGATACCATTCTGTCTAATGCACTATCTGCTGCATCACCTGATGTGTGCGAACCCCCACAATTTGCAACTGGTAAAGACGATCCAGTCCCGACCGTCCTTACTTGTGAAGATCTTGAGCAGACTATTTTGTCAGAGTACAGTGAAAAAAGTTCGAACTTGCAATCACTGTTTCCATCCTGGAGCACAAACTCTAAGCCCAAAGAACAAAGAGAGGAGCCTGTTGATGATCATGCATCTCAGCACCTTCTTTCTTTGTTACAGAAAGGACCAGATCTTGAAATCAACAATAAGTTCCCTTATTCTAGTACAGAAGATAATAATAAGCCTGTGGATGAAGAAAATCACACTCTTGGTAAAGCAATCACTCTTGAAACTCTTTTTGGATCTGCCTTTATGAATGAGCTGCAATCGATGCAAGCTCCGGTTTCAGTTGGGCAGAAAGATGGCTTTGAATCTCAAACTGAAGCAAACTTGGCTGATAGAGAGCGAACTAATAAAATTGACAAGACAGATAACTTGTTAGGGTTGGATGATTCTCAAACTGAACCGAACCTGAAGTACCAAAATGATTGGTCATCATACAAAAACAGTGATTCTGTTGGGTTACAAGGATTTCAGCTTCCGGAAGATGAGAGCTTAATATTTAGTAGTGATAACACAGTAAACCCTAAGGTTTCACCTTATGGGGATGATAGAACTTTGAATCAAGGTGAGTTTTTGTTACCTAGTGGCTCAAGAGGAGCATCTATTTTGCATGGTGCACGTGATCATCAGGTGGAGACCGAGATATTTCACAATCTTCCCGCTCAGCCATCTGCTTCACTGTTCCATCCTATGCAATATAGTCAAGGGAGATCATCACCAGTTCACCCATTTGAGACACTTCCTTCTCATTCAAATTCACATATGAAGTTTTTGGGTCCAGATATTACAAGTCACCAGTTTTCAGGAAATATGATGCGCCCTCTGATTCATCATGCAGGGTTTGATCTTCCTAACCAACATAATATGCAAATGCAGGGAAATTATCCTCACATGTTGCATGATCGGATGAGGAGTGGTCCGGCTCCTCGTCCTGGCGGCAATCAGCCAGCTGCTTTTTTCCAGGAACGGAACCAGATGCTAAATTTTCCATTTGGGGTGCGTCCACCTCGCCAACCCAGCATCGATGGTTTTGGGATTCCAATGCCAGGTAAAACTGTAAATGTGTATCTCTTGCTCTCTTGTGCAATTGTACATGAGAATCTATAAGCACACTGTTACCAGAGGTGCTTACATTTTTTGGGATCTTTAAACCATACATTAGGGAAATGAACTTCATGCAGAGTCTCATTTTACTCCGTGTTTCAATACACATGTCAAATTTACCATTCTTTACCAATTTATTTGCTATTAAATTGTAAAATAACCTCTTGGGCTTTATAGAACTCAGATTCCAAAAATATAATTTTTTATTCTGTTCTCCCAAAGACAGCTCATTGTTGAGTTAAGTGCAATCTTTATATTTTAGTCAACTCAATCAAAGTACAAGTTTTTTACAAATAAATGGTCACTTTTGTACTCTCAAGATTTATTCTCATGACAGTTGACTTCTAAAACTAGATTCTACTATTGGAACAAAAAAGTTTGTGAAGCATGATCCTTTTTTGGGACAGAAGTTTCTTTCAAGTTCTTTCAATACGTAGTATTACTGAAGTTAATTTGACTTTTGTCAAAAGAATTTTGTATGTTTGGTTTATTCTTGCTTACTGCCTCGAGAAGTCTTAGCACGTGTTCTATCAATTTACAAATTTGAGGCTAGTGTACATACATCATGAGTAGGAAATGAAAAGTACTTGTCAAAACCTTGTCGTATTGTTTTTGCAGCTGATATTATTAATGGTGGAGGTAATCAGCCTCGTGAAGCAATTCAGAGACGTCTTGAAATGGAACTCAGGGGGAGTCCAAAGCAAACCCACCCTTTTGCTGCTACTGCAAATAGCCAAGGAATGTATGGCCATGAGCTTGACATGGGACTGCGATATAGATAGATAGAGAAAGAGAGAGGCTGCCTCCTTCCATTGAAGCTATAAGTTCAAGCCAATGCTCTATTGGTGCTATGTGCTCAATGTATAATATTTTTGAAAATCCAAGTGCCATTTAGATGTTAAAAACTAAACGTGCATCAGTGCATGCATATCTGTAAACTGTGGGGTACCCTGTACAGAGAACGCATGTGCAAGGAAATGTGTAGTGGCAAACATTTCTTGCTTCTGGTTTGCATTCCTTCTGTTTAGACACTATTCTCTTTTCTTATATAAAAACATCTTTTCATGGTTTTGTATCATCTTGATAGTTGATACTATTCTGTCTGTGTAGCTTCATTTTGTACAGAACATTTTTTTGTCTGTTTTTTTCACCCCAAAATTCTGTTGAGCTCATGGATATACATTCGTCTAACATCCAACCATTCAGCATTGACTATTCTAAGTAGGGGTGGATTCGAGTAGGGCCACCTGGCCCGTGGGGCGGGTCCGGGTCTTACATTTGGCGAACTGGCCGGGCCCGGCCCGAGTCCACACCTGATTCTAAGTTCTAACCAATATTGTCTTTATAAAATAAATGAAATGGTGATGAGTGATGACAGTATAACTAGGCGTGGAATCAGGCCCATTCGGCCCTGGGCCTAGGCCTGGTCGGGCCGGCGGTTCAGGAATGGGGGGCCCGGAACCGGCCCGGGTATTCCCCGGGCCTTGGGCCTTAGTTTTTTTTCTTTTCCTTTTCCTAGTTAACCCCCCCCCCCCTCCCCCACACCTCCAAACCACCCCAAATGGCCCAAAATACCCAGCCCAACCCGAAAACAAAAAAAAATTAAAACAAACCGGAACCGGGCTCGAACCGGCCGGGCCGATTCGTGATTTAGAGGGCCCGAGCCCGGACCGGAACCCTAGCGAGTCGGGCCAACCTGGACCGGTCACTGACCGGGCCACCGGGCCGGGCCGGAACAGTGCCGGTTCGGGCCGGTTCCGGGTCGGGCCACCCGGCCCGACCCGGGTCCACCCCTAAGTATAATCAAAGTTCATTGGTTTTCCTAGAATCGGACCCGGCGTGATTTGAAAATAAATAAAAAGGATGGGAGTGACCTGCTAAAAGCGTTTTAAAAACATATTATTCTAAAATAGTGTATACAATGATTTTTCGAAATCATTTCCACATAACGTAGAGGTGGAGTTTGGAAATTGTATCATTTTGATTCGCTCATTTTGTTTTAACATAAAAAATATAATTTCATTCTACCTCTGTTTAATTTTATCTGTTTCATTAACTGGAAGGTAAATGGCTTTACTTCCTAATGCTATAGTTTGATTTATTTGGGTGAAATATTGCAGCATTACATGGGGATCCTCCAGTCCTCGGAAGCATGCAGTAAAATAATCACCAAGATAAGGAATTTTATGCAAAGTTTTTGCTTCACCATTACCAAATCGGAAATTAAGCAAAAATGTTCCAGACTTCCAGGTTGATCTCTTCTAATTTGCTTCCTCCTCTGTTCATAAATAAATGAGGCGTAAACCTAGAATTGAACGGTGGCAGAGGCCCTCCTATCCAAGGCGGAAAATCAATATGGCAGCTGGAATTGTTAGAGACCATCTGGGAACTTTTATTTCAGCCAAGATTTATCGCATGCAGTTCAAGAGCAGGACGGAGGCAGATTTTGCTGCCCTTTATGAGGTCCTTAAATGGAGGGATGATCTGTTAGATTTTGAATTTCATGCTAATCGCGTTCATCACCTTCTATCTTCTTCGGTGTCAGTAGATTGTTCTTTAGCTGCTGCTGTGAGAGATTGCAAGGAAGCCTTGCCTCCAAACTCTATTTTCTTGATCTCTAGAACATGCAATATGGCCGCATGCCTGTTGGCTTTGCATTCTCACAGGAATCCTGATTCCTCTAAATTTGATTCTTTAGATGAGTTGCCTCTAGAGGTCTGCGGTGCTTTGATTCTTGACTTGGAAAAATGGGTACCCTACCTAGGGCCGACCCGGTCCCAGAATATAGCCAGTCCGGTTCTGGACCTCCATTTCCCCGACCCGAGCCCCCCTAAGCCCGACCCGGACCCAGGACCGGTCCATCCCTAATAGTACTTTGTACGAAGTATAATCTTAATATTTATTATGAATATAAAAACCTTTATAATAAAAAAAAATTAATAATATATTTCATGTCCTTTAAAGTAATTTTATATTTTCCAGTCACACTTTCAGCTCTTTTTACCAAACGGTTATACTCTATTCAGTTAGTAGTTCAAATTCAACACTTCGTAGACAATAGTCTCTAGTTCAGACAATAGCTTCTAATTCAGACATTGACTTCCAATTTCAGCTCGTTGTGTCAAACATAGCCAAAGACCAAACATTTACCAGATCATACCAGAAAATTTCAATCCAAATAAAAACATTCTTAGTTTTTATTTTCAAAGTGAAACAAGAAAAGTTTTTTTGATTTATAACAATGTATGTTTGATCTGGTAAAAGCACAAAGCTGCACTGGTCAAGTGGAGCAAAGAAAAAAACACATTACACTTAAAATGTTGAAATATTAAATATTAACATTGGGACCGGGCCTGACCAGAATCAGCCAGTTGAGCCTGGAATGGGAGTGTGAGTCCTAGTCCCAGGTTCTTATACTCCTTATTTAATGTCAGGAGCATAAACAGCCCACACTATATGCATCCCAAAATATTACGGAGTACAAATTATTTCATTTTACATCCCACCACTTCACAAATTAAGTTTTTAACGGTAGTAGGGAATGGGGTTGCACATACTATTTTTTTAAAAAATGAAGTGCAAAATACCGTATTAGAAACGTTCAAGGATATTGTACATAACTATAGTCTATAGAAACGTTCCATTGAGTAATATACCAACCACAGCACCCTGTACAAATTGGTTTAAATAACTTTTATCCAAACTCTAGGACCAAAAACTCTGTTTCCACATATACGGAGTATTTATGTACAGAAAAGCATCGAATCTAAGGACACACCCAAAACCTCCAAAATGCTTGGTCGCCCCCACATGTATATTGTCTGGATGCATATTGACCAACCTACCAAGCACTAAAAAACGGGAAAGAAGATGATGGGAAGAACCCAAACCTATTTCCCTATCACACTAGAGAGCCGAGGATAGCTGCAGCTGCAATTACTTTTATGCTTTTCTTGCACTATCGTCCTTCTCTGCACCAAAATTAAAATAGATATTTGCAGAACATGAGATTTTACACAGGAACTTCATAATTGTACATATTTTATTATACTATGCCTCGTGAGATTCCCGAAAATAATGGAGATAGTACACTGATAGATAAAAGATGGGAAAGCAAAGGATTAGTAAAGTTTAGGGAAGTAAAGTGACCAAAAAAGAATGTGTGACATACACAAAATGGGCTATAGGGAGTATACATTATAATTTTTTTGTACATGTTATAGACTAGGAAAAGCATTGGGGGAGGGCCACGGCCCCCTCCAGCCTGCTCCACTGGGTATGAGGAGCAATTTATTAATGGAAGGGTTACACTTATGCTTTCCCAAAGCACTGAAATGGGTAACAAATTTTGAACTTACAACATCTTCAAACTCTGGGCTTACTAAATTGATAGAAAGATTCTTCATCAACATCACTGCCTATAAAGCACAAAGAGTAAGACATTAAAAGTTAGGCCACTTGCAGAGATGAAAAATAAGCACAAAATAATGGGCGGACCTACCAATGATCTCTACAAATTCATAACTACTACGTAGTATAATGTTAAAAAATAATGTAATATCTCCATTTAACAACATTGTTTCACAGTTTTCATTTTCAAGTTAATTTCCATGCATTATCACAACAGTTTCTACATCAGAGGTATTAGAGGCATACCGTCTCAATATTTATGGAGTCCATCTGTTTTAATCTCTGCATGTGATCACTTGAGTTTGGATCAAATATACTGCCTATGAAACTGTAAACTTGGGCAAAATCCGGCAATACTGCACCCATCCAAACACAGATCATAAACACCTCGTGGTAAAAGAGATCATGAAGTTACAAAAACTCTCCATTTTCTATGGTCATCTAAGAGATGCTAATAAGATGTATCATGTATGCAGACCTTCGCCTCTAAAGAGTGAAAAGGTTTTTTCCATGAAGACCCCGGCTAAGGAGAAACAATTCAGGGTTTCGAGGAAACTAGTAAAAAATTGTAGTAGAAAAAATACATCCAACGGTGGAAAGATAGTGTGAACAAAATGTTATGGAAATAGGCAAGCAATAAAAGGATAAAAAGCTATATGTATAAAGCAGCGTAAAAAGGAGAACACAGAAAATGCAAGGCCCTCCCCTTTTATGGTTACATGAACCTAACGAGTAACGCCTCAATATGAAGAGAGCAGGCATTATTCTATTAGGAAAGTATACAAAACTTTAACCTCACCCAAAGATTAACTCTATAGTATAACATTTAAATCAAGTATATATAGCCAAAAAAATAGTCATCCTACAATTAACTACATGTTCAGTCTCCGATAAGTGAATGATGCCCTATGAGCATGTTTACTATACTGACCTCTGTTTTCCTTGCTTTGTTTCTCTTTTCCTTGACCACATGTTTCATTAGTAGTCAAAACTCTGGGAGTGCTTTCATTACTACAGCTTGCACCCACTAACTGTATGTCATCTGATAAAAGATGAAAATGTAAAAAAAAAAAAATCTGCGATCAATAACCCATCTGAACAATTAATGTCTGACAATCCAGAGGAGAAATTTTCAAGAAAATATCAACACGTGTTATTACCTTTTGTCACGGGTGATGTACAAAAACCAGGCACACTACTGTAACTCCAAGGAGATAAAGCTGCACTTCCTAATGAACTAGCAGGCACACACAAAGGATCGGGCCTAGTTACATAGCCAGGTTCACTTAGAGTGGATGGCGGTCCTATAAATTGCAAGATAAGAACACACTTTCGGATGCCTTCTTTTAATAACAATAAAAATCAAAGTAGAAAAGTTATGTTGCTAACCAGTTTTTGGAGCCTTTTGAGGATATGGACGAGATGCTTTTCGCTTTGGACGTGGGGGAGGTACATGTTCACTTGCCCCACTTTTTTGGACCTTCAGAAAGTACTTCTGCGCATGACTACGTATCTGTTCAGATTAAACTTAAGCTACTTAAGCTTGATCATATGTTGGAGACTTGATATAATCCACTTGTTGCAGTATTTTTCCCATTATGTTTTAATTGTTATATACTCCATATAATAATTTGAACTTTTCACATTATCACCTCGTGCTGAATTTAAACAAACGCTACGCCTAATGCAACACTAAGCAACAATGTTTATATAGAATGGCAGGCCAAAAACAATGGTTGGTTGATGCATATCAGCATACCTGGATAACTGTCTTTGACCCAACAAAAGCTTCAATCTTTTTCCAGTCACGGTCGAAGCTGGTATATATCCAAGTGGAGAAAGTTTGAGTGAGTACTTCAAAATCAGAAAGCATAAAAAAGATCAATTTGTAATGCTTTACTATGCTAATCTTGATTCTGGATGAGGTTAGTACACAGTCTCTTGAATTATCAAATTATAAAGTTACTTCTGGTGCTAAACTCTTTGGAACATTACTAGTTCCTGTTAGTAACAGTTAAAGTAACTAGTTACATTTAAAAAATGTTGAACGTCCTTCACAAAGTCACATCATTCTCTACTTGTATAAGAAACATGGTAAGCATCCTTCATGTTCATTTGAGTCCATAGTAAATGGCACTTGAGCTTTCATGATTCAGTTGCCTAACGCACATGAGAAGCAGAGCATCCAGTGTAAGAGTGGTGGTGTGTGGGCGGGGGAGGTACTCCACTACTCCAGGCTATCCAAATGCAATTTAGTATGAATTTTTATAACTACGTAGTACTTTAATGACAAAGTTAAAGTAATAATAATAGAGAAAGTGAATATAAATTACCTATATACAAGCATGAGCCTGTAAAGTAGATCGATCACACTAGAACGTAAAGAGCGCAAACACATACAGAAGTATGAAGAAAAAACCCAATATTGCAGAAAACAATACAATTCAACGATTAGGCAGCCAGGCTCAAAAGGTTAAATTTCAATTCGATGTCCTTAAAGTTTCTCATCAAAACTGCAAAAGTTCTGGTCCCTCTCCAGCCACAAGCAAACAAAATAAAATGCGCATATATACACATAATTTCCAAACAATACACAGGAAGAGCGCGCGAGAGACAGAGATAAGACTAACAGAGTGAGGGCTTCTAGAAACTTGTCATGCTCCTGCTCAGTCCAGCTCTCTCTGGACTTGGTGATGGTATAAGGCTTGCGCACCTTCCTATTCGGGTCATCCGGGAGCGAAACCTCAGCGTCATGGACATCAAACTGATTAGAGACGGTCACCGGCTGATCGGAATGGAAGCCGGGGAGGGCGGCGGGTTTCATCGGATCGCCGGAGAAGCAGTAATACGGGTCCTGGCCGGTTGGCGGATTGGGATGAACGGACAACATAAGTTATTATAGAGCAGAAGATGGAGTCGAGCTTCGAGGTTAGAGAAGTGTTTGGCGTTACGTCTGAAAGTAGGTCGGCCGGCGACAGGCAGGGAAATGTATTTATGGATGTGCGTAAAGCCGTAAACCGACTGTGTGTAGGTTTATGAATGAACGGCGGGGATGGAACTGGTGGCTGAGCTGGGGTTTGGCAGGTTTTTAATTAGTTAATGATTGGTGGAAATTAAATTTGAACATTCTACAGAGCGATTGAATGTAGGAGGATAGGCAGTCATGGAGACACCGAGGGCTGCTCTGGCCCCCCAAAAACTTTCTTTTCTGGTCTAAACAATACATACAAACCCACACCCACATGTATTTGATGTATGTATGCAAGTACTTGTACGGAGCAGTTATATGATACTTGCCAAGTGATCCCAATTAATTTCGAGCAATAACTTTAGTCACATATTTGATATTAAAAAAAAAAAAAGTTTTTTAGAACAACAAAAAATGAGAGTTGACCAAGTTTTATGAGACAGAGGTAGCAAGAAATATTTTCCTGTTCTCATTCACCTTTATGAACTTTTTTGTCTGATAAAAGTCAACATTTTTTGCTCAACCAATAATAAAAGTCAACCCTCGTTATGGATAATCAATTCAATTTTTAATAATTGAAATTTATATATTCAAAAACTACATTAAAATCTCTTCAAAGTAGTACACTCCAAATTAGAAAATGATTAAAAATTGACAATCTAATTAAGTGAACAAAACGAGACTGCTTGACTAAGAAAAGTCAAATTTGCAACTCATTTTGGGACGGAGGTAGTAATAAATTTGTGTTTCTGCTTGTTTCTCTCTTTATTGCACAAACATTAATCATAAAATTTTTACTTTTCTTATTTATTATCTAATTTAAAGTTGACAAAATCTACCCAGACAGAGGTAATAAGAAATATGACTACGTTAGAAATTTCTATTTTTGATCATTCAATATAAAATATTTCATGTAAGAACACAACGCATTTTACTGACTTAGTTGAACTTTTTGTGTTACTAAATGGGTTCCAAACTTTATATCTTCTAGTATTGCACTTTTTGCATTTTAAATTTTTGTTCATGATTTTTGTCCAAGTTAAAAAAACATGTGCTCCACATTTAGAGCCCGTTTGGTAGCACGAAAATCGATTGTTTTGGCTGATTCTGCTGAAATTTATGAAGTTCTGGCTTAAGTGGCTGCATTGGCTGATTCTGCTGATATAAGAAAAAATTATTTTTAAAATATATTTTATTAATAAAATAAAGAAAAAGTTATATGTAAAAATAGCTAAAATGGTCATCTACAGTAACTTCAGCCAGAAAAGTAACTTCAACCTTACTTTTTTTGCTTATTACACAATCCAGCACGCGAAATCAAAACTTACGTATTTTGTGAAAAAGTTGATTGATAAGTCTGATAAGATAAAAAACAGGGTTGCCAAACGGGCTCATAATTTAATCATGGGAAGCTTATCCTAAGTAGTAGTAAAATGTTATTTAAATTCCTAAATTGGAGTATGTATATTTTTATTTTTTAGATAGGACAATTGTTTTAAATATACTCTTCTAATTACATACAAACATATGTGTGGCAACAGCATGACTAATTGACTAGTCATCTTCTTCACTCGCTCCTTCTCCGCTCATCATTTCATGTTACAAGGCGGTGAGCTTCTAGGTGTAACGAGAGACGTTGGAGCAATGACAAACGGTGCAGGCAGTGGCGAGCGATAAACGACAATATAATGAACTTCAATCCAGATCTGGTGACCTCAGTGAAACTCGTCGTTCTTCCTCTCAGTCTCTTTCTTCTACTTCTTCCTTAGTTCCTCCTCCCTCTTCTACTTCTCTGTTCCGCCCGGCCTCTTATGTTTCATCGCAAGCCTTTGAAAAACTCAAGATAGGATGCTCTATTTCATTAAGATCTATAGCAGGTGAACTAGCATTATTGATAAAAAAATTGAAGTGTTTCTCCTTCTGATTTTTACTTCGCATGGTGTCAATCAATATTGCATTATTCTACCAATCAAGATGACATTTTTTCTGTTTGTCCATATGAGTCATATGACATTGAACGATGGCAGTTACTTATAATAGATTAATATATTTAGGAATCTGTCTAATATCTATTTAAGAATACTTTGTATTTTGGCAACTCTTCTATTATAAATATATCTGTCAGGACTCCTATTGAAATACCTTAACCCATTATTTCACATGGTATCAGAGAGCTCTAGGTTTTTAGACACACTTTTTTTTCTCTTTTTTTTCCCGGTTCCCATGAACCCTAGTACAGCCGCTGCCGCCTCACCAAAAACTGGGCCCGAACCCGAACTGCCCAGCAGCTGGGCCGGGCCGAATTGAACTGGTGGACCCACCGGGCCCCGGGCCGAGCCGGGCCAAACAGTAACCGGGCCGGGCCGGTTCCGGGCCGGGCCGCCCGGTCCGAGTCCACCCCTATCACCGTAATATCGAGGTTTTGCGCTCACCTCATGGATCGTTTTACGGTTTTTACCTAGATTTGTAGAATAAAAAATGTAAAAACTTACTAATTCCTCTTTCCAAAAAAATCAACATTTTAAATTCCATTTTATAGTCCGATATGACTTTAATAAAATATTTATCTAGTTTACGTTATTTGATTTCATCCAAATAAAAATTATGTTTTTTTATTCAATCTTACAATTTATTTGTTGACGTGCCCACTACAAGGACAATATCTTGGCCTGAAAATTTTAGGCTGAAAGACTGAAACCAAGACTTGTATAAGCTAGTGGTCTATAATATGTAGTATAAGTATAACTAAGACGATTTGTTCACTTTTACTTGTTTCAAAGACTTTTTTTTTTGGAAATTAAGAACAATTTTTTAGAAGTTGTTACTCCGAATCATATATGGTCATATCAGTTCGTATACCATACGACCGGCCCACTATGAGCATAGTACACCCGCCACCAATACGACGTAGTTCTAGCAGTTGGCCTCATTATTTTTTATTTCTCTCTTTTTTTAAAATGGTAATAACTTTTTTATTTTTGATCCGATTTTTATAAAATTTATATCAACATTTTTTATTTTTCATGATCTTTCAAATGAGACCAATATTGCCTATGTAATTTTAACATATTAACATTTGCGTGTACAAATATGTAACTTTATGTGTTAAAATATGTAACTCATGTTCAGTCAGGCCAAATGCAACTCGTATGTAAAAATATGTAACTCTACGTGTATAAATATGTAATTTTACGTGTAAATATATGTAACTCGCGTTCAGGCAGGTCAAATGCAACTCGTGTGTATATATATATGTAACTTGCTTATAAAAAGATGTAACTCGCTCATAAAAAGATGTAACTCAATTATCAAAAGTAACTGAGGCCACTGATCCACTCCCAAACAGATTCGATCTTCTATTTCACAAACTTATCATCTCCCTGCAATTCATATGCAACTCATGTGTATATATATGTAACTTGTATGTAGAAATATGTAACTTTACGTGTAAAAATATGTAACTTCACGTATAAAAATATGTAACTCACATGTATAAATACATATACAATAAATTTTTTATATACACAATTTTAAGATAAATTGTGATTTACACAATTATTTTTCTATATTAAATTTAGTTCGATTTTCTTTATAATCCAATACTCATTAATATAATAGTTCGATAATTTCTTAAAATTTTTATAAGCAATATTGGTCTCATTTGAAAGATCATGAAAAATAAAAAATATTGATATAAATTTTATAAAAATCGGAGCAAAAATAAAAAAGTTATTATCATTTTTTAACAACAAAAGCAAAAAAAAAAAGAAGAAAAGAAACCAGGCACTCCGTCGTTTTGAATGAAGCGTACGTCGTTTTGCAACCGGGCGCACCATCCTCATGGTGCGCCGGTTGCACGGTATAAATTGCATGGTCATAT
The DNA here is from genome assembly GCA_945859915.1 of Cuscuta epithymum. Lineage (NCBI taxonomy): Eukaryota > Viridiplantae > Streptophyta > Magnoliopsida > Solanales > Convolvulaceae > Cuscuta > Cuscuta epithymum. The sequence continues at coordinate 1,486,278 of CAMAPF010000075.1, read as the reverse complement.
GGAGTATTACGCACTTCGTAAGAAATACGAGTATGTGAACATGGAAGAAAGAAGATGAAAAATAAGAAAATGGGATAAAATAAATTTTATCAATAGACCAAAGTTTACGAATTACGAATTTAGGATGATTAATTAAGTGGAATAAACATAACCCAATGAACCAAAGTTTACCACTGAAGTCTGAAACCTTCAACCTGGAGAGAGGGAGTATTACTCTGTTATTGAATTGGCGCAATCATCCTCAAATCCTTAAATCTTATCAAATAGGCAGATCTTTTAGAGTGGTCTCGACCACCCACTGTTGTACTGAACAGATATGGTTAATTTAAAAAACAAAAACCCCATTCTTCTCCTTTTATCCAATCAAATGTGATTTTATAGAGTACTAAAATTTAAAAATTGAATGACTTGAGGAGACATGAATCAGAATAGCCGTTTTTTCTGGCAACCACAACTATTACATATTTTCACCTCCTATTTTTGAGACAAAACTTCACCTTGAAAACCAAGAATCTAATACAGTAAGAGACAAATTTATGTTCACCAATGTCACTAACAATCTCAAGACAGATCGCCATATCATTAACAAACTCAAGACAGGCTGTGGATGAGGACGGAGGGGAGTTAAACAGTACACTAAAACTCATAATAATAACAACACTCTTGACGTTGAAAGGGACTAAATGCTTCATGAGACGACCTTTTGTTTCCCTTTCAAATTCGTGTGTATGCCACCTGTACCTACCTACCTACCTAATTAATCAAGCCAGCGTGTGATGCCGTCTTCCCCAATTGCTGCAAGGATTTCAATACGTACATCCAGAATCGCCTGGAAGGGTGCAAACTTGATGAGAAAATCGTAATTTTAAAAGTTGGTAGCAGAATACAACCTACAACTTATATAGGATCAACTAATCTTGTCTAATTACACCTGAGTAAAAATATTAGTGTCTACAATGAAAAATTGTAGAAGTTAGTTGAAAGAAATGACTAGTATATAGTTATCGGTAATACGATAAATTGTGTTTGTTAAACCTTCTTACTGATTTTTTTAATTTTTATATACATGATTAATTATCAACTTCAAGTACAGTCCACCCCAATGTCAAGTGGTTGTAACAGAAAAGTTAGTTGCTCATGGCTTAGGATAAAGGAACCAACCGAAGGATTTCTGCAGTTAACAAGCCTACATTCCTCCAAAGAACCTTCGAATGTCCAACTTTCCCAAACATCAAAACTGTGACTGGCAAATACAAATTCCATTCGCCTATTAATCTGCAACATCACCAAAATGAGTTCAAAATCCCACACGAGCTTTAGCATATAAAGATCGTAGGCAACCAAAATGTGCATTCGTGATGTAGCTGCTCACAAAGTTGTATCTGTAAGTAGTAGAATAATGTAATTTTTGGGGCCACAAAACCCAATGATGTGAATATCTTTTGTTTTAAGATATACTCTATCCGTCCCAAGAAAGAGTCCGGTTTTAACAGATAATTTTCAAGTAAAACTCCTGTAAAGCCAGGCCGCAAGCAGGTTTAGTGAATTACTCCAAACAATCATGAGAATAAGGTTTACATGTAAATATGTGGTTGGGTTTGACTAAAAATTAATAATGTACCTTACTCAACCTGGACTTGCTATCTAGGATGGACTAATGGAGGGGTTATTATCACAAGGAAAGCATAGTTACAAAAACTCTGTTGACCATTTGCATAGGCATTGAAAAAAAATCTCAATACCCATGATAGATGCAAAAAAGTAGGCCTTACACTTCTGTACCTTTTACAATTACTGATGAGGAGGAAATAGGCGATTCTAGAGATGGATAGGTTCATATTTCATATCAAGATGTGCATGAATAAAGTACCCAAAAGAAGTTTGTGCCAACAAAACATCAATGAAGCAATAACTAGGGGTGCAGATTTGCTAGAGCTCATAATAAAAGGTACCACTATCTTAACATCCATAATAAAAGGTCAATCCGACATTTTTCGACCATGTGCAAACAACTATTTCAGCAGAACAAATTTACTCATTGTTCAATTTAGAAGGTTTTAATTGACATTGTTCTGTGTTCTTTATTTGGGGTGGAACTGTAAATCCATAAATCTTTCAACAGCTTCACTTTTTTATTGTGTGAATAAGGCATGACTTTTTCTCCAAAGTGCAGTGAACAGAGAAATCAAGAAAAAAAATGGAAGTAGGATACCTTATGCATGGTCACGTGGATCGGTGGATAAAAGACATGATACAATCGTGAGTTGTGACTCATAAAAGCATCACCAAAGGGCTCCTTAAGAGATTCCTTTTGTTTAATTAATTTAGAGTCAACATCATATTTTGTGTATGTGTCCAAGTAACTCTGTACATTAGTACATTACTAAATAAAAATAAAGTGAAATTTGGTACTTCAATTGTAGAGTCTAAGCTGCTCTGAATATTAAATTATTAAGGTAATTCTATAAAAGAAATATGGGAACAAGCAGCCTTTAAATTTTTGAAAAATTAATTATCATTAATGAAAAAGAGGTATTTAAACATTAAAGAGTGGTGTCGAACCTTTAAAAGTGTTACAAACTCGGTTTACAAAAGATACCTCAAAATTCTCTAACGTACACATAACACCTTGTTAGTTGGATAAATAGACATCATTTTCAGTGCATAAAAAATAATGGCTATGAATATTTTCCCAGCATAGTATAAAACAAGCCAAACCTGCAATAGCTTTCCACCCGCAGTAAATGATCTTAACCCAATTGTATCCTACAAAGACATCCGAAGAATCGATTAGCTTCACTTTCTATGATTTTTCTATCTTTTTTCAACAAATTTTCAATGGCTTAGCTGTGCATGTAAAATGCAGTTCAATGAATAAAGACCATTTGCAAATACACAAGCCAATAAATCCAAGTGGATTTGAAAGGAGTTTTTGGTATACAAACCTTGCTTCTGAAAGCAACAAGGAATTGTGCCGCAGGGTCTCTCTTTGTGATATTTGACATTGTATCCAGAAACCAGCCTCCTCCTTTAACTCTTTGTCTTGAAACGTGGAGTGCAGGATGATGTCTTGTATGCAAAGCAATGATATATCCATCTCTTAATAGTTCTCCTGATTTTCTGCTAATATTCGTATTTGATTTCAGGGGTTTTTCTGAGGATGATTCCTGTATGAACTCATTTGGCGTTTTTCTGCTTCTTGCACCTTCTGGAGATGAAAACCGTGGACTGGAACTCAACACTTGATCAGTTCCACTCAATGTGGTACCATCTTCATTTTGTGAGGTACTCTCTTTCTCAAATTTGATGTGATCGTCTACTTTTTGCTGTGACTTTTGACGAGCATGCCGCTTTTTAGCCTTTTTACCAGATCTGCTTCTCTTTACTTCAGATCTTTCAGAAATATTTTGAGACAAAACAGACCCCTGAGGTTGAGTAGGAGTTCCCTTTGAATCACTTGTAACCTTTTTCCTAGAGCTCTCTGCAGTCAAGTTGGCATCTTCATTGTATCCCTCACCACCATGACCCTGCAAGACACTTAGACTGCCTTGAGTGTTACACTCTTCATTTCCGTAGGCAACCTCACTTTCCTCTTCATCGCCAGATATAGCATCCTTTGGAATTACACCATCCAAGAAGAATGCCTGCAGCATGGAAATAGCTTTCTCCCTTATTTCCATCCACACTTCTTCACTGTAATCTGCACTGCGTGGAAGTATCAGAACATTGGGCATCTCCTTGATCTGATGGCATAGCATAAAAAATTAAATCAAGATCAATGTGATATTATCATACTGACAGCCTGATATTTTAGCCCCTGAAATACTTTTGCCTTCCTGCATATTTTGGTATCTATTGTTTTATATCATCAGTTCACTATCTTAAGTTTGTCTAATCTCTTAGTATGACTTGATAGTGCGCAAATAATAATAATAATAATAATAATAACAGAAATGTAATATAAATGTATCACACTCCAAGCATAATCCTCCTAATATTTCATACCCTAAACCTATGCACCATACCCATGCTTCCATCCACTGCGGCCCTTCAGCTCCATCCAAAGCACAACCAGCAAGAGTGCCATCTATCAGAAGTTGCTTTACGGCACAATCATCTAAAAGCTGGCAGCTACCAGTATTGACCAGAAACGCCCCTGCAATAACATCCAACTAACTGATTCCTTATTCCGGAAGAGCTACATTGATATGTATTTTACGCACAAATTGAAGTTCAAAAGTACCAGGCTTTATGTGCTGCAAACAATCTGCATTAATAATCTGAACTGTTTCATTTGTTAGCGCACAGTGCAATGATATGACATCACTTGCAGCCAGCAAGTCATTAAGAGTATCCATTCTCCTAGCTGCAGGAGGAAACCGTATAGAGGTTTGACTACCTTCTCCATTTCCCTGAGCATGTTAGATTCACAAGGAATGTTAGTTAGAAAAAAAAAAACTCAAGTACATTAAGGACTGTCACTTTTAACAGATATGCCCAATTGCCCATTAAAGCAGTAATATCAAACTATTAAAGTAATCAAGTGTGCCACAGAAACTAACTATGACAAGTCCTACATCCAGAAAAACATGCTTTGGCACACTTTATTACTCCATGCGTAGTAGTGGATTAGTTTTTTATTTACCTAACCTAGCCTTATGTGTCATTAATATGTCCAGACCAACCAGAATGTAGCTTGGAGTCCATATGTTAGTTGCATCACTTACACAAGAATTCTTCTAACATCTACTTAAGCTAATTAATAGTTCATATCAACAGAATTGCGCCATAGTTAATTCCATATACCTCTTGAACATCAAAATAGAGGACGCTCATCTTGAAGGCCAGGCTCCTAGTAGCCAAAGACCTCGCAGAGGCAGATCTACCAATGATCCCTAACACGAGACCGCGGCAACGGCGCATTCCACGGCAAAGCGGCTGGACTGAACCAAGCCAGCCGGAAGCAGATAAAGCATGCGTGGAGAGCAAATGCGTGCGCCGGAGTAAGCCTAGGATGAGAGCCATAACCGTGTCAGCAATCTCCTCTGCCCTACTACAATCCACGTGTACTAGTTGTGTGAGTCCGAGGTCAGCGGCGAGGGCGGAATCCACACTCCGATCAGATGAGCCGAGGCAGAGAATGAGCTGCCATGGACGAAGCCTGCGCTGGGCGGCCCGCGGGAGGAAGGCCAGAGAGTGAATCAGTACGGCTGAAGCTGACTCGATCCTTGCGTCGGCGAGCCGGCTAAGGGGGACGTGCTCGACCAGAACAACGCCGCCTAAGCAGTCCTGCTCGAAGGACGTGTCCTCGATGCAATTCAGAGTGACCACGAGAGGCATTTGCTGTTTCTGAGATGTAGGGTTGCTCCGGTGCTCCATTCCCGCTGGAGATCTAGAGGACGACGAATACTGAGACTCTTTGTGCTTCAAATTCATCACTTCTGATTCCTACGCCGCAATTGGTAGTATGCAAATGGACTGTTCTTCCCCTGAGCTCAGAGAAATGGAGCAAGGTTGGAATGAGTTGAGGAGCAGATGGACCCTAGTCTTCCCTCTCTTCTCCTACCTGCATCCTTTGGGAGTGTTGCTGATGCAGAACAGGAGCATTTTGTTCCTTTCACATACAAGTCCTCCACAAATGGCATAATTGCTATCATGTCCCAAATTACTTTGGTTGATGCCAACACAGTCTACACGGGAGTGAATTAGTTCAGCCCGCATCCCGACCGTGTGGACTGTCTAATACTCTCTAATGATGTTTATCTAACCCATTTACGTTGAAACCCTGATTTCTTGCATTTTATTTGATGATTTTTTTTGTTGTACACACAATTAGTGCACAATTTACATACAACCCTCATAAATGTCTGTGCATATAGACATTTCATTTGGAAAAGAACAGGATTTTATGTCAAAAGTCTGTTTGCATACATAGACAATATACAATTTAGATCTATATTTTGTTCAATTTATGTACAAACCACAAAGTGTGGAATTGAAAGGCTCAACAATTGCATCACATATCATCATAAAATTTAATCAAGATGAAGGCAACAACCCCGGTAAGTAGGGCTGTACAAGAATAACCCAAACCCGCGTAACCCGCCCGACCCAACCCTATCCGATCACTTTTAATCGGGTATTTGATTTTTAAAAATATTCACGGGTTAAATATGTACGAACCCGCACATAATGGGTAGGGTTGCAGAATTAAAATCCCAACCCCGATCGTACCTGACCCGACCGAAAGTTTAATTTATTATTATTATTATAATTATTATTATTATTATTATTATTATTATTATTATTATTATTATTATTATTATTATTATTATTATTATTATTATTATTATTATGCTACAAAGTTTAGTTGGATAATTTCTATTTAAGACAAATGTGCTTGATCTAAGACTGTGATCTTAGCATTATAAACATTTACCATTTTGACTGGGTGATTAGTACACAGACACACAAAAACATTTGCTTCTAAATTAATTTCCTTTATGCAAGAATGGTTTGATACTATTTCTCTAAGTTTACTCTTATAAGAAGTACTTGTATTTGCTTGTGCATTTTGGAAACAAATTAATCTGAAATAAACTAGTTGTATTTCGCTATTGTATGCACGGATTGTGTATTTGTTTAGTTGTATTTCACTATTGCATGCATGGTTTACTCTTGTAAATTAGTTGCCCATATTAAAGATTCAACTCGAAATAATTTCCTTTCTATACCCGACCCTACCCGACCCGTTCATGCATGATTTATCAACTTATATTTCCTATCGCGGGTTGATAAATAGCCAACCCGAATAAATTGGGTAGGCCCAACAAATATAGCAAACCGGACCCAACCCGCCCGATGTGCAGCCCTACCGGTAAGGAACACACAAACTATCCATGAATGGGGTATGAAAGACATGTGAATTAAGGATAATCATTTGTATTAAGGATAATCATACGGGACATGAATAACAATCTAATGTCACCTAGTGTATTAGCCTTGGAATCTTTCTTTCTTTATATATACTCCTTATGGGAGGTTTTGTAAAACTAATCAATATTAACACATTCATCTGTTTCTCTCTAGTTCAATCTCTTCATTGATTATATGTTTGGATACCTCTATTATATGTTTGGATACCGATAGAGTTAGTCCTCTATCGGGGCTAACTCTCGGCGTCTCTAAATTTGTGTTTTGCATCATTTCAAGCGGTGATGCAAGGAGTTAGCTTCTTGCTAAAAATATGAAGAAGATTGTTCAATTGCAATTCTTTTAGAGTCACCAGGATCTAAGCATAATTTCTAAATATGAGCAATGAGCTATGAGCAACACATATAACTAATTGATTTTTTACGAATAGTAAATGATATGTTTAAGCTCCAATAGCTCGAAGCAAAACGACCCTTGGAGGCTTGAGAATCACTTTAACTTGCTTTCTCCATAAAGCTTGAGTGTTATCACTTTCTTTCTCCTTAAAATGTAAGAGTGATAAAGTGATTGGTAGTTATTCCTTATTTCCTTTCCATTCATTTGAATTGTATTTCTACTATTGAAATCTTATTAAGGAATAAATAGGAGGTCTTGTTGGAATACGCACATAGATTTAGAAATCACTCTATCATTGTCTAAGTCGCCAACCATGTAATGTTTTGCAATTTTTTATTTACTTCATCCATTTGTACTCTTCATCTATTTTGTCCAAAATATTTTATTCAAACTCCACTGACTTTTGTCCAGCTCTTTTTCCCTCTAACGAAATGGTTATGTTCAATTGATATCTATTTCCCTAAATTTCAAATTATACACTGTTTAGTTCATATAAACTAACGTATTAATGTCTTATAAAAATAATATTATGATGTAAATTAGGCTGGACTCGAACAAACAATATACTTGGCTTCCTTCGTAGTATTAGTAAATGAACTAAACAGTGTATAATTTGAAAATGAGAGTATTATATTTTTTTTATCGAGAACAGGAGTCGGTCACTTGGTTACGGCCATCCAAATATTGTAGTGTCATATCTTGGCATTGCCGTACATTAATATGACAATAATACTCCCATAACAGATACTCCTCTATCTAAAAGAGATTGCTTATATTGATTTTTCTTGATCAATCATAATTAAGTTTAACTAATGATAATTTTTAATACGAAAATATTTAAAGTATGAAAATGTTTTATATTAAAAGTATTTTATCAAAGTATAAAATTTACTCCGTATAAATCACACACAAAAACATTGTCCAAACTCTAGTATCATAGACCAAAAACATTCAATGTGCCCATTTTTTTTGGGACCAAAGTAGTACATAGTACTTTGAACGTATGATAGTAATTACTCACATCTACAAAGAAATATAGTACTCCTAGTTTTCAACCTCACATTATTATGGAATCTTGTTTGTATTTCGTGTAATTTTTTCAACACCTTGTGTGTTGTACTTGGATGTACTACTTTTAATCTTTCATCGAAAAGGTAAAATTATATTGGTAGAGTACGTTGACGGTTGATCCTCTCATGGCAGTACTATTGTTTTGTCAAAATTTCATCTCTCATTTATTTTAAAAAAATCATTAGGCTAATTTATTCAGGTTTCTCCTTTTTAAAATTTTCACGAAGAAAGCCCAATTAGACACACCTAAAATTACTACTACCGTACCATGTCTCGTTTACCGCATACCAATTGCAGGAGAAAAAGCAAAAGAAAAGAATTGAAAAAGGTAAGCTAAGTGAGAAAATGGGTTGATAATTTGAAGAACAAAGTTAAGTGTAGTCAATAGACTAGGGTGAAATGGGGTGATTGGTGAATATGGTCTCTGGGTTGGTTCGAACAAGGACTGCCCCGAGCCTAATTCATGGGACCGGATTGGAACCGTGAATCCGTGATATCCGGTTTCAGGTTGGGACCGACGCTAGAGTGGTCGGGTATTCGCCCGGTTGCCATTTTAGGTCGTGTCCCCGTATGGTCTCAGCAATTATTTTTCTGAATTTTACTATGGCTCTAATAATTTCAAACCAAACTGATTAAAACAAAATTAAAGTGACCATAAATTGACAAAACTGTCGAACACTACTAATATAGTAATATAGTAATATTTCATGGTCGTTTTATGGACTCTCTAGTCAATTGAACATATGTTCGATTTGTCAATGGAAAATAGGTGAAAATTACAGTCATTCCTTAACTAATGCGTGCGGCAGACATATTCAAAGTTGGAAACACATAGAAACCATAGAAGGGTGAGAAAAAGCATTAATTTGAAATCTACATAAGCAACCATTAAATAAGATCTCGTTTCCCATGAAACGCACATACCCCACGTAAATGTAATGCGAGGAATTGACCATTCAAAAATCTAGGCGGGGCCTCGCCAAAATCAACAATACAATCAAATAAAATAAAATATTTTATTTTTTTTCATTGGACATTATAAACTTAGAAGTTGAATGTGCAATAAATCGTGTCATTTATGTTTGTGTCATGCGAGAGAAAATCGTTGAAATAAAATTTTGAAAAAAAAAACAATTTTGAAAAATAAAATTTCAAAAATAAAATTTTGAAAAGAAAATAACAATTTTTTTTTGGGACAAATATAATAAAGGTGGCAATGGGATGGAGAGAGTATAGTACGGAGTATCTACACGATAACATGAAGGGGGTGTTTGGAAAATGTCGTTTCAGTAAAAAAAAAACAGTTTGATCCATATTATATTTTTAAATGAATGAAAATGATTTTTGGTAAATAACTTTTCGACCCTAATGTTTTAAAAACGAAACCGCTCAAATGAAAACAGTGCAAATAACAACTTTTTGGGATAACATTTTGAAATATAGCATTTTTTTACTAATTGTTATGACTAAACAGTTAAATAACCAAAATAATTTGTTATCCGCTAAATGTCGAACTTACATAATCTGTTATCTGCTAAATGTCGAACTTACACCGGTGGGCGTAGCTCAACTGGTAGCGAGGGAGTGTCACAAGGGTTAGGTCCCGAGTTCGAATCCCGACAACTACGATGAGAGGTTACTGTGCTAAAAATGCATATGCCTCTGCAAGTACCGGAGACGGAGCACTACTCTCTATCTGTCAGATTGTGATTATAGTTCAATTTACATCCTCTCATCGTGCCGTTCGATTGATGTTGGGGTCCTCAAGAATGAGGTGTCATCCTTTTTTGCTAAATGCCAAACTTACAAAATAAAACTTGAAAAGAAGCTTGCTTACACAAAAAGAATACGATCAATAAATCAATAAAAAAGAAATGGGGAATTAAATGTTTCTAGGACGTCGTCATCATGTGGGGACCACATAGACTTTGATGGCAGCATGATGTTGGTCGGCCATATCCGCAAGACAGCAACCCGTCCCTAACCCTCCAAACCGAATCTTGATGCCCCGATCCACAAAAATTCTACCCAGCATTCATTAACCACCGAGGTTCGATTAACGTTAACAACGAGACAAGGATTCCTGGGTCTGCTTTGCCACTAATATCAACCGCCCAAGACACATCAAATGATCAAAATCTGGATTATATATTGTGTTAAAATTATACACGGCCGTTGTCTAATCGTTGATTAGGTCATACCGCATTCTGACACATTGTGGCATAGTTTGGGAGATTTATAGAGTGAATTCCCATTATCTTTTCCAATTCTGAGATGAAAATTAAGACACCCAATTCAAATTATGCCTTATCCATAATGATGAGTGATAAAAAAGAGTAAGTCAATAAGGGCATCCTCATTGGTAGGATTATTATGAGATTAAATTGGTGACATGACAGCTTTTAAGAGATTTTTTTTTTGTTTTTTAGAGAATTATCATTGCGTGACATAGATTATTTAATGAGATTAATTGCTACAATAATCTGGGATCAAAATATGAATCCGGATTATTTTAAGATTATTAGAAAAGTATATGTAAGAGATTAATGCAGGATAGAGAAAAAACAGATTATTTGAAGATGATGATTGAGAGACATAAACGAATTTTGAAATTATTTTAAAAGTAATTACATAACAATATTTAAATGGTAAGAATCATAGAAAAATGATTATTATAGATCATGAATGGAGATGCTCTAAGGGTGATCAATTATACAGTTGTTTTTTTTGTTATCATCATTGCGCTTCGCGGATCACCGTTACTAGATGGACGGCTCGTCGCTTGCACCTAGGTTCGCCGCTTGCACTACAGATAGATGGTGGCTTGCCGCTTGACGTAAAGATCGTTGTTCGCACCAGACGCTCAAGCGCTCGTCTTGCACCATATCTTCTCTTCGCGGCTCGTTGGCTCCTCCTAGACGACGAAACTCTCATGATCACCGCAGTTTAGATTGGATCTTTTCAAAAATTGAAACTTGTTAACACAGTCTCAATACTCAATAGTAGAGAAAACGATACACAATGAAGATGTTTTGATGCTAATGTGGAGTTCTAGTGCTCAATAAAAAAGTTTATACATATATGCATATAGCCCAGATGCTTAATAATAGATAACAACATGATACTCAATGAAGATGTTTTGATGTTCAATGCAGATTCTAATGTTCAATGAAGATGTTTGATTACATAGTCTCAAAACTTAATAGTCGATCACTCAATGAAGATTTTTAGTGCTAAAAAAGTTTTGAAAATTTTTTACTCTGTACTAAATTGTAGAGTTCCAATGCTCAATATGGAAGATTTGATGCTCAATGCAAAGATCTTATTGCTCAACTAATACACTCGCGAAATACAATTCATAGGAGTTTTAAGAATTTGCGTAAAAGAAAAGGTGAATTTAGATTATATGAAACAAATATTATAGCATTCATTATTGGACTTTTAATACCCAAAATAATAGGTCGATGCTCAATACAAGGGCATCGATACTCAATTAACACAAATCATGTTTCTCGACTAGGTTACAAAAATACTGCCGGTTATACAATTTATATTGTACAACCGGTGGTACTGTTTATGAACTCGCTGTATTACAGTAGCGATGTGTAGAGCTACACTTCCACTTCCACTTCCACTCCGATTCCAAAAATAAGCTTGGTTTGACATGATTTGATTAAGTATGGTCTAGCTAATTTGATCTTGTCTGGTCTAATGTTTGATTGTTCAAGTTTAAGACATCCTTTATTCTCTGATTGTTGTGACTAAGGGTGGACATATTAGTTTTCGATTCCGTTTTTTCGGTTTCAGTTCGGTTTGGAACGGATTGAGAGAATTAGTGCCAAATAAAAATCATACTATTTTTTTATTCGATTCGATTTGGTTTAGTTCAATTTGGTTCAGTTTGGATTTGTTATTTTTTAATATTATATGAAGGTTTTATTGAATTTGTTTAGTTTGGTTAGATTTTTGTCGGTTTCCGTTCGGTTCAATTTTATACGGCTTGCAAGAAATACTATCAAATTCAAACCAATTCAAATTGCATATGGTCCGGTTTCAACTCGGTTTAGTTCGGTTTGGTACGGTTGATTAGGTTAAATCAAATCATTTTGCTCACCCCTAGTGAGACAATAACTTCAATTTTAATCTTTTCACTTTGTGTCCTTCAACCTTGGTGACAAAAACACTTTGCATACCTTTTTCGTCATATATAGTCATTCATTTTTTAAAAAATTGATATTTACTCATTCTTCTGCCTTTTTTTGATAAGTGAAAAACTAAAAATGTTACTATAATAGTAACTAAATATTACTAAATGATCAAAACCGTCTTCTAGATACTTAGTGACAAGTTACATGAAAAAGAAAAAGAAAAATTATACATAAATCCCTTTTCCACACCAAAACCTTTTTAGCAAATGTCTATAAAAGCATGCTCTTTTATCACTTTTGATTGCCCTGCTTCTCCCTCTCTAAAAGTTTGAACTACTCCGTATTACATTTCTTGATCCCGCTACCATTTGTATTTGTAATAATATACATAAATACCCTTGAATTACGTACGATAGTATTTTCTTTCTAATATTTAGTTATTTACTACTCCTTATATTTGATCTATTTTATCATTCTTATTCATTTTTTCTAAAGTATAGCCTTTAAAAGTTCAATTTCTAATTTGTGTTAGAAAAGGTACAACCAGGTAAGAATTTTAGTTTGCTCCAATATTTTTATCCTACATTTTAATCCAATAAAGATAAATAAATAAAAATATGACCAAAAATCCAAAATATGGCTTACTTATTCCCCCAATGAAAATAAACTTTAGTTTTTATAGATTATTGTAAAAAATACTAAATCATCTGAAACATTAACAGATGATTTAGTATATAGAGAAAATGTAATTAACCTGCACATGTAGTTTAACGATGACTAAGTGAGGTGGTTGGGTTGAAGTTTCATGTTCATTTTCGGGCAACGATAATGTGAGAGTTTCATCTAATGTGATGGCTTCGGAATGAGTTGTTGCTACTTTTGGTCCTCCAACTATTATATCATAGACACTTTTAGTACTCAACTTTGATTTTTTCCGTATTTCACACTTTTATATCATTGCACTAGAGACACTTTTGATACACGACTTTGAAAATTTCCATATTTAATCCTTCAAGTTTCAGAAAAGTGACACTTTTGGTTTTTCAACTATTATAATAGTGACATTTTTAGTCAACCACTTGTTGTGTTAAAATCATAATGAATGATTAAAAGTGTCAATTTGACAATACTCAAGGACTAAATGGTGGAAAACCTTGAACTTAATGACTAAAAGTGTCTCTAGCACAATAGTTGATGACTTAAAATGAAAAATTTAGAAATCGAGTACCAAAAGTGTCACGAATAGTTGAGGACCATGACAAAAACTCCCGAATCGAACTCTAAACCACCTCACTAAAAAATTGTTTGAGACCACACCAGTGATTTATATTTGCATCATTGTGTGGGGACACCTGGGTGTGCAACTCAACCTTTTGATTGAACGAATGTAATAATTTTACTAATTGAATTAATTAAAGACCCCCTAAATAAATTCATAATAGATGAGCGTGCGGCTGATCTTCATTTGACACGTCACTGGTTGGATGGGACTCACGCTTTCTCACTGCGCGTGGACTCGGGCGAAATACTGTCATGCGTATAGTACATCGTAATGCTTTTATGGTTGTTGATGATTCATATTCTATATTTTCGATTGATAAAATATGATGATACGATTCATTCAATTCAAAAGCTGCAGCTACCTTTGAAACCAGCTGTGTTTTTGTTTGTTTCAGTTTTACCCTCTCCTCTTTTCCCTGTCTATAATACACACACGCCCACCACCCTTGTGGGTGTATTCACACATCCCTCTCTTTCCCTGCCTTCAAAGCTCTGTTTTTTCCTGCATTAATTCCAGAAAGCCCACCATGTTGAAGGTATCCTTCTCGATTTCCACTCTTGTTCTGTTTCATGTCGGGATTTACACGTTTTTCTTTAATTATGTCGGATTATATATATGTGTGGGTGTGGGTGTGTATCATATTGTTCCAGGTTGCCAAACTGAATTACTTCCTCCCCTTTTGTTTTTCCACTCTCCATTTCAGTTCCCATCTTTTTGTTTCAGATTCTTTAGACTTACTCTGGAAGAAATGAGGGATTTTGGGTCGTTTAGTCTCTGTTGGTCTAGACTCCAGAGAAGAAATATAGAACGAGAACCATGGTTTAGTTTAAGTAAAAGAAAATAGGGAGATCCCATGAATTACTAAAAGATTGCAAATTTCTCCAAATAAGACTATTTTCTGTTTTTGTTCAGGCTCACTCAGCCCTAAAAAGAATTGTTTACTATTTTTATTTTACTTCTAGCCTTTTAGGACTGATCTGGGCCATGTTTTAGAATAACACAAAGATTACCACTTATGTTTTCATGCCTTTATGGGCTTTATGAGCAAATTTGTGGAACAAAGAAATGGGTGTTATTGTCAAGGAGTTGGAGATGGAGAAAGAATAAAGACAAGTGGAGTGTATTTTGTGGGTTGTTTGGGGAGGGGGGGTTGATAAGATCATGAAATGTTATTTCTACTATTTTCTTCTTCTAAAGTTCTCCCCTCCCATTTCTTGTCCAAGTTCCTAACTAAATGAAATGTTATAACACACCTTATATGTTGGCTTATCTTTATATTTGAACATTATGCATTGTTGCAGAAAATTATTGTGAGATTGGAGCTTTCAGATTTCAGCGACAAACGTAGGGCATTCAAGAGGGTATCTACTCTTCCAGGTATCTAAAGTCATACTTAAGCCCCATTTTGTTCTTATCGTTTTCGTTTAATTTAATCCTCATTTTAATTATGTGATGTTCATAGACAACTAGATGGTGAAAAACTATTAAGTGCGTGACCACCTATGAGCTTGACTTTGTTTCCTAATACTTGGTTATAGTAATAAATTATGTTTAAAGGGAAATTTTAAGGGAGTACTATTGGATTTAATAAGAAAATCTCCTTTTCATGTTAGCTGGCACTATTCTTTATTTCTCACATATTAATGGTGGCTGCTTTTTATCTATAAATGTGAACACAAAAGCCAAATTTGCCTTGTGACATGGTGACACCTCAGGTGGGGCCTCAATATTGTCCAACTACAGGTCCTCTCAAGTTGTAATGCAACTTGTTTGAGTGAAGAAACTGTGGACATATTTGTCATTTTCTCCTACAGAAACAAAACTTTTGGTTTTTCCCCAGTTACCCTATAGGATAGATAGTCTTGTGATCATAGTCTACTCTCATCAAATAGAATGGAAATCATGATTTCCCCCACTTGTCCCATGTACCAAGGTTTATGGCATAACAGTTTGAGTTTCACATCATACAGGTATATATAAGATTATGATGTGTTAATAAGATCTCAGGTTTAGTTAAAAAAAGTGTCTGAATCCGCTATATTACTATAGTTTGACATGATGAGAAAACATTTTTTTCCTATAACATTACTAAAATAATAGTCATAGACAAAATCATTAAACTATGGCTTCTTAGTCGCTGAGAGAATACCACAATTTTTAGTGTATTGTAAAATCACATTATAGTCATTACACATTGGTCATTGCAGTCTCTTCAGGCGTACCTTATTGTCACTACATAGTAGAAGACTTGATAGTTTTTTGGCCAAATCAATGCAGGAATAGATGAAATTTCCATAGACATGAACAGTAAGCAACTAACAGTCATTGGAAAGGTTGATCCTGTGATTGTCGTAAGCAAACTGCGCAAATATTGGAAAACCGAGATTATCTCTGTAGGGCCCGCAGTAGTAGAACCCGAGAAGAAAGAGGAGGCAAAGAAGGAAGAACCTAAAAAAGAGGAGGAAAAGAAAGCGGAACCGCCTAAGGAAGAAGGTAAGAAAGAAGAGGCACCCGCACCCAAGGATGAAGCGAAGAAGGAAGAGGGGGATGCAAAGAAGGCAGCAGAAGCACCACCACCGGCTGCACAACCCGTGATGGTAATGCCTTACAGGCAGTACTACTATCCTCCAATGAACACATATTATTATGGTCACCACCACAGCATTGAAGAGAATCCTAATGCTTGTGTCATCTCTTGAATCCACGGTAGGCCCCATTGTATCATGTTTTTCTAAGGAAAGGACATTTCTCTGAAACAGATATGGGTTTAAAATTTAAACTATGGGTCCTGTCAATGGAAATACTGGTCCTTTCATTAGTAAAAATGGCATATTTATATATGGTATCCCTCTTTTGTTGGTGTTGGGTTTTCTTATTGGTACAAACCCAACTGAGGTCACATAAATATAAGCCAAGAAGCTTACCATTTGTACAGTATTTGACGACGACGATGATGTTCTATTTTGTCTATTCATTATCAAGTGTTGTGAAGAGAACCAAGTGAAAATTGTGAAATTAGCTTCATTTGTGCATTGTATATCATGTATGGGGCACTCTTGTCTTTCTATATTAGGAAACCATAGTCAATATTAGATGTTTATAGCATAACGTTTTCTATTTGGTAGAACCTATTTGCTTGTTCCTAAAAGATCTTTGTCTGGCCTGAGAAGTTGCAAGATAGTTGAATTCTTGGTGACAAGTCATTTTATGGGTGTAGCCTTCAATTACCCACCCCCCAAATTTCTCATATACCTCCACTTAAATTCATCAATGCAATTGCCAAGATAACATTACAAATGGACAACTGGCCTATGAGAATAGTTGCTGTTTAGTTTCAGACATTAATGCTACCTTTTACCCCAAATGGAAACTCCAGCAATTATGCAAGAGTGCCTGCCCGTCTTTGCTTTTATGGTGTTCCTTTATTTACTAGCTAAATGCAAACCATAGTCGTCATGACTCTTAACATGGTTTGGGAACAAGTGATTTGATCCATAGCAATCATAGTGGTAGGTACTTCATATGAAAATAGATGTTGGTCGTGATGGAGGTGTTGAAGCTATTTACATTACTATGGGGGTGTTTGGATCTGCTTCTGCTCCCTGCTTCTGCTCCCTGCTTCTGCTCCTTCAGGGAGCAGAAGCAGAAGTTGGAGTGTTTGAGTGAAAGTGCAGAAGTGATTCTGGTGTTCTAATCTACTCATAGAATCAGTTTTTTTAGAAGCTGGGGGCACCAGCTTCTGAAAACTTATTTTGATTCTGCTGCTTTAAAAAAGAAGCAGAAGCAGAATCAGTTCCAAACACCCCCTCCCTATATATGCTTTTAACTTTTTAGAGCCTATTCATTTGCCAAAAGGCTAAAACACATCCTGATTATGTATCATTGAAATGTGCATTATGCATTAACATATACGGTGCCCATGGTGGTAATAAGAGGCAAGATGAAAGTGCGTAAACTATAAATGTATAAAACGAGTCAAAGTAGATTATCCCAAGCTGGTACATAACTACATATGTGTGAAAACTCCTCATAGGAAGTGGCAGAGCTATGCCCTATCGGGTCTCACCTCAAGTTCCGTTTCCAATTACTGATTCAATGGTCAATTGGTCATTCATCAAATCTGTTTCGAGCAGTCGGATTAGGACTGACTACAAAATTCATAGAACTTGCTAATTAATCAAGAAAGAGTTTGATAATCATTATGAGAGTTCATCTATATAATATAGGCTAAAAGGTCAAATAGGTACATGAACTAACTTAAAGTGTTCAATTAGCCCCTTATATAGGAGGTTTTGCCCGGCCGTTTGGGGCGGTTCCCGGTGGAATTTTTTGATGAAATTTTTTGAGCATGTTCTTCATTAAGTCTAGTTTACTCATACCAAATTTCAGCTAAAAATTAAATCGGGAAGGCAGTCAAATGGTTTTTCGAAATGTACTGCGTTGTTTAACTGCACAGTTATCTTCAAAAAATCATTTGATTGCCTTCCCGGTTGAATTTTTAGCTGAAATTTGTTATGGGTAAACTAGACTTAATGAAGAAGATGCTCAAAATATTTCATCAAAAAATTCCACCGGGAACCACCCCAATTGGCGACGGCCGGGCAAAACCTCTTATATAAGGGGCTAATTGAACACTTTAAGTTAGTTCATGTACCTATTTGACCCTTTAGCCTATAATATATAAAAACGCAATAGTCTAGAGGCATTTAGGCAGGAAGAGGCTATACTCACTGGCCGAATGTGTGCAAGGAATTGGTTCATTAATTAATTGTCTAAATATTCTAGAACCCACTCTAGCAATAATGGCAGGAGCATCACGTGTCCGGTGTCCCCAATAATTAGAATAAAAAATAGCACTAAATAATGCTATTACACTTCTCAAGAAAACCATATACGGAGTATAATGGTGCAAGAATATCAATGCTCTGTTATGCCAATCGGTCATAATTATGCTATTACACTTTTCAAAGTTAAATACGCCCGTGCAAAACGAAATATTGATTTCAAATTCTCAGCAACAATTATCACTTATAAATAGGAGAACTATATGCTCCTTCAGCAACAAAAAACCAAGGATGCCAAGGAAACCACCGAAGCAAAGCATGGGAGATCAACCGTTTCTGAATTGGAGTATAGAATGTAAGCATCAGTGCATGTAAGTTTATTTGTTATTAGACGTTTAACATTAAATTTTTGCTTCTACGTGTTTTTGTAATGTTAAGAATATGCTAGCAACTTTTGGAGTTTTGGTGTGATGAAGAACATGTTATGATATGTTTTATATTCATCCAACATGGATGTACGTTTATTTTTACCATTTCAATTTTCAAGACCAAATATTGAGGCTACAATTCGAACACGAAATTATGTCTTACTTTTTTTTAGTAATGCAAGCTTTTATCAGAATGCTAATTGCTTCATAAATTCATACGCATGAATTGTGATGAACACAAAACGATGAACATAATATGACACCAAATCTTAAACTCCTAAATCGGGAACTTAGAGAATTGAACATTTTAAACCTTTTAAACGGTTCCCCATTTGTATAAAAGTTTATTGGTTAATGGTTTCATTGAAAAATGAGTTTGCCAACCATTTAGATATGGAGTATTTAAATGGGTTCATACTAACAAATATTGTATGTATGTCCAGTATTCAAGAAAAGAATTGCTTTTTTGGATCTTATTGATGAATTAGTAATTTCATGGGAAAACTTCATTGTATTAGTGTTATGATATTAGTTGAAATTCCACTGTAATTAAAGTCCTGAGAATTATACTGTCGTGGCATTATGCAATTCAGATGTGCTTATTCATTGCTGTTGATCCATTGGTGACATGATTGCATTTCAGAACTGTTAAAAAATAGAAAAGGAATGGTCAAGACTTCTAAAGGTGAAAGAATTATAGACAAAAGATATATAAGATATACATGATATCTTATATTAACTGTATACTTCGTATAAAGGTAAACTTAACTGTCTAGATCTACAATCACATATTTTATGGTATTGTGGTTATATTAGCTCAAAAGGCTATTAAGATGTTGAGTTTATTCCCTTTTTTTTAATAACCAGTTGCTTACTTGATTATTACTCTCATATTTGAAATCTGGAGCATAATGATTGAAGTAACTTTCTATGTTAGAATTGAGTTCCAATAAAAAACTGGCACATTATTGGCTTTTGTATACAAGTAAATCAATCTTTTAACACATTTCTTATATGCACAAACTACATTACAAGTAAGAATCTATTACTTGAATTAGAATAAGGGTCTGTTTGCAACCCATTAAAAAAAGTGTTTTTAACTTTTTTTTAAGAAAAAAACACTTATTTTATCGAACACTACCAACTTTTACTTTCTCGGTCTCCGTGTATAATCTACTTTTTACTTTTTCTATTACACAAAAAGCACTTATTTTACCAAACACTACCAACTTTTACTACTAATCACTTTTTTCCCAAAAGTGCTTTTATTTAAGCAGAAGTGGTTGCAAACAAAGCCTAAGAATAAGAATTTGTTACTTCTGTCCCAGCGGTACATGCTACCTGATTTGACATACAAGAGATACTCGAAATAAAAATTGGAATTGATCATGTCCTAAGAAAAAAGATCATACCCTGTAAATCAACTCTCTCAGATTGGACATGAAATCAACTGTTTACTCCATCCAACTAAAGCTGAAATCTGCGATAAAAATGAAGTAATTAAAGTAAATATATTTAAGTTAGATTCACTCAAGTATGTTGCCATTGTTTTTCATAATAAGACTTTAAGAAAGAGTAGGAGAATAATTAACATAAATCAGTCAGTAACTTTAAGTATTCATTGAGCAAATAAGCTACAAATTGTAAATCTTTACATCGGTGAATCTGTAGAGCTGAGCTGTTTATGTTAAAATATTGTTAAGTTGTAGTCAAATTAAATATCTTTAATTTAATTGAAATCAACATCCATAACTTCAGATTGTGTAAAAAGGAATTGAAGGCACCAAAATGAAAATGTTGATCTGTCATGGACCTGATTGGTACACACGTGGTAGACCCGGCTAATACTCAGGGCATAATATCCATCTTCTGATGAGCATGAGTGTTAATTAGGGCGCTGAAATGGTGGTTGCAAAGCTGAGATTGAGGTAACTGATGATGAACAGTGAGAGATGGCCTGGTACTCATGTGGTGACTGATGCACTGCGAGGGGAAAGATGGTCGGTGAGGGCACCGCCGTCGCTGGTGCTATCGGTGGCACATGCCGATGTGTATTGCGGAAGCCACTTCTGGAGGAGTGCGATGGTCTGAATCGGCGTTCCAAGACTATGGTTACCGGTTACGGCAAGGATTGTTAATTTTGTTTTAATAAACTTTTGGGCTACGGTTGTCTACAAAATGGTGCTTAAATTTTATGTCACTTAAAATTAAGGAAAATTAATTTTTAAAAATTATACTCCGTAATTTTTGGTTGAGTATATTTATGTTGATATTATTTACACAAATAGAACAAAAATAAAATTTGGTTAACTTTTTCAAATACGTAGTAAGAATTTTTGGTTAATTCTAAACACATTATGACCATATAAGTCATTATATTATACTCCTTTCGTAACATTTATATCTTTTTAGTTTCCTTTTTCAATTGCAACATTCATATATTATCATTTCAAAATCTTCTTATCATAGACTCAATAATTTTGAAAATAATACACTATTACAATTACTTTTTTATTTATCTTTTATTCCAACACATTATTTCATTATCTTTTCATCATATTCTCAATAATTCATATCTCCTTTTAGTATTTTTAATTTCATCTACTTTTAACCGGGAAGATATAAATGTTATGGATTAAATCTATTGGTGATAGTATTAAATTTTAAAAAATATATACTCATACATAATTATTAAAATCAATGTTACGATTCATACGAAGTATTATTTAACAGTCTACTCATTTATATGGAAAATAATTCTTCCCGTGCATTGCATGGGTACTATACTAGTAATAATAGAAAGGAATAATTAAAAATAATAATCTCAACTATTATTGGTCCCCTACTAATATTCTAACTATTAATTTTTTGGGGGGTGGTCCCAACTATAGGGGTCATCTTTCAATCGTAATCCCTCGTGACCGGTCAGTCGGTCACCGGTTATCCACCTTAAAAAAGGATATTTATTTTCTGAACTATGACCGATCCACTTTTAATAGGCCCAATAAAATAAATAAAAAATGTTGCAAAAAAATCGAACAATAGTACTCCCTCCTTATCTATTAGATTTTCATATATACTTTTACAGATATATTTCATTACATGCATAAATTTCCTATTTTTTGTTTAAAAAAATCATATATCTATACATAAGTTACCTTACTTTGAATCACTTTCTATGCTCTATCATACATTTTCATCTTTATTTCAAGTTATTTACACTTAAAATTATAGTATTAATATCTTTTAATTAAAAATAGCCAAACCCTCAAATATTAAACATGTAACCCAAATTCTAAAAATTAAATGATGAATTATATCATACTCCCTCCGTCCCACTATGTTTGGGACAATTCGGTTTACAATGCTTGACCGACGATAAAGTAAACAGATCCCTGTCCGCACTCAAATTATTTTTAGGAAAAAAAAATTACATATTCAGAAACTACATTAAAAACTTTTCAAAGTCGCAAAAACCATAATCAAATTTGATAAAAAAAAATTAATATATAAAGTAAGAGATTAAGAGTGATTTGTGTTGATCAAGTGAATAACGTCTAGGGTGATGTTAGTGGAACAGAGGGAGTATAATTTATAGAATATAATAATTCAAAATAAAGAAAGTAGAAAGAAACTAAAAACACTAAAATGGAGAAATGGAAATTTAGAAATTTAGGACCAAGATAGCATAAACAATAAATAAATTTAAATTCAAATAGCTACAAGAAAGCTCTAAATTCTAATTTTTTTATCAGCGTATATTTTTTAAAAATAGAAAATGTAAATTTGAATAAAGGAAAATAATATAAAATCATAAAATGGTAACACAACTGGCAAAAACAAAATTTGAAAAAAGAAAAAATTGAAATATTATTGAAAATAGATTTAAAATGAATAAAAATTCAATTATCCTTAGTATATACATTTGTAAAAATATAATTTGTAATTATTATTTTTCCTTTAAAAATAATTAGTTTGGAAATTTATAGAATATTTGGACATTTTCCAAAGAGTTGATGATTAGGACTAATGAAAAGAGATGTATTGTAGTTGAGAATATTTATAACTTACGTTTAGTTTTCATTTTAAAATGATGTCAATATCCAGGTTAGTAGCCGTTTAGGGACTGTTGGGATATTGGGTCCAGGCCCAATATCCCTAGGCCCAAATCCGGGAAAAAGCAACAAGCCCAAAGAACTCCCGAACGGCATTCGGGATAAAACTTATACTTGGAACATTCTGGGTAACGATTATGCCAAGGTATCAAGACCCAAATATCGATCGGCGTTCGGGATACTTCAGGTAGAAATTATCACCTATGGCAGGGTCCCACACACCGAACACCTTGCCCGAACGGGCAGTCAGCAAGTGGAGGCCGCATTTAATGCTGGATCATGACAGCTGCAAGTGGGGGCATGGGTGCTTACATGGCAGAGGTGATAGCCTACCCGATTCGACCACGTGTCCACCTTACCCATCCCCATCTTAGTATAAATATCCATGTTTAGATCGTTGTAAAGGGTTAGCATTTTAATACTCAGAGCTTAGCAATAGATTTACATCTCCCATCCTTGTAATCTCATATTCATCTACCGTTCGGGTAGTTTCAGTGTAATTGCTTAATTACAGAATATAAGTAAGTTCTTGAGTTGGATATTATTTCACTATTTTATATTTTACACACATTTCAACCCTACCCAATATCCCTACAATATCCAAGGCTTGTGTTGGGCTTTCGGATCTTCGGGAATAAACCTCAACATTGGCGCCGTCTGTGGGAAACACGAAACTAAAAGTTCAAGGAAAACAGCTGATCTAAGCACCATTTTTTGAAATGGCTAGGCTTCATACCGCTACACCGAGTTCTGCATCCAGAGGACGAGGAGGCCATAGATCCTCTGAGGGGTGGTCCAGGCAAGGACACGCCAGTGGCAGTGCCACCCGGGAGTTCGAGCAAATCATCCCCCGGGATGTAAGGATGAACCCTCAGTTGATGAGGGATATGGCGGAGGCCATGCAACGCATGGCGGACGAACAGGAGCAGGGCTACACGGATGAAACTCATGAACCACCATCCCCGTTGCGTCCCATGCCATCTTTCGACGAAGAGGAGGACATTGAGACCACGATGGCCTCAGTTCATTCCGAGGAACACCGCAGGAACCACTGGAGGGCCCATACCCCCAGACGGGGAGCACCAACCAGTCGAACCCCGTCCGCCCCTCGAAACGGATACAGGGAACCTACCCCCATGGTAGATCCCGTTGGACAACACTTCCAGTATATCCAGAGGGATGGGGAACGATTCATCCGGAGGAGGGCTAACACAGCTGCTCCCCCCCAAAACAGAATACCAGAATATGTCGATGCTAGGATGCCACATACTCCCCGAACGGCCCAAGACGCCGAAATGGCCGAAATGAGGAGGCAGATGACTGAGCTCAGAGAGCAGGTCAACCGGGCGCCCCAACAAACCCCGCCAGCACGGGTTGGGATCACCTCTCCCTTTACTAGGGAAATCATGAATGCCGAAATCCTGAAGGACTGCCGTCCCTCGACCGGCTTAGCATACGATGGGGTGGGAGATCCCCATGTACACCTGAGGAGTTACCAGGGTGGCCTCATGCTATTGGGGGCCACCGACGCGGCAATATGTAGGCTGTTCTTCAGTACCCTTCGGGGACCAGCCCAGGAATGGTTCGGAACATTACAACCTGGGTCGATCGGGAGCTTCGCGGAGCTATCCACCTTGTTCTTGGCTCAGTTCGCCTCCAGCACAACCCCGAAATTACATTTCGGGTATCTAACCAGTGTGAGGCAAGGGCCTAAAGAATCAATCTCCGGATTTCTCACTAGGTGGAGGACCGAAACCCTGAAGGTGACCGGCATGACAGATGAGACTGCCATCCTTCTTTTCACCGATGCCCTTCAGACGGGAGATTTATACAGGGAGCTGAAGAGAAATCCGGGGACCAGCTACCCCGACATCCTGGAAAGGGCCAGGAACTATGCGGCCCTGGAAGAAGAGATCAGGATAAGGGACCGAACGGCCCCGCAACCTCCCACTTCAAGACTGGCAGAACGTCTGGGACCCGCACCAGCAACTGCAGCACCTCATCGAAGGACTACACGCTTCACCCCCCTGGTCATGTCTATAGCCGGTGTTTTCCACTTGGAACACAACGCTATTCCTCCCCCTACTGACACAAGGCCCGTGATGGGACCTACCCCAAGCTCCTACTGCAGATACCACCAGCGGAATGGGCACCTCACGAAGGATTGCCACGCCCTACATATGGCAATTGAGGACCTGATCCGAAAGGGCTACCTGAGGAAGTATGTCAGCACCAACCCGAACAGCCCTTCCCCCAATCAGCGCCCTCCCCGATCCAATAGCTGGAAGCGGGATGCCCAGCGGGATGCAGAACCCAGTAATGATTCATACCTTCCCCCTATAGAGGAGGCTGAGGGGTCTGGGAATCCAGGAAAAAAGCCACGATTGGAGGTGAAAGTCATCTTTGGCGGGGGAGAGACCGGGGATACGGCCGCCGAACGTAAGAAATTTGAGCGCAGCCTCTATGTCGCCACTGTAGCTGCACCTCCCACAAAGAAGGGCCGCCTAGAGCCAATCACGTTCGGGGTGGCTGATTTACCCAACTCACCAAGTCCGCACAGGGACGAGCTAGTGGTGAGTATGTGTATAGACAACGCCTTGATCCACCGAGTTCTGGTGGACACGGGAAGTAGTGTGAACGTGCTGTATTTACGCACGTTGGAGAAGATGAAGCTAAAGAAGGACCAGCTGACCAAGCTGAAGACACCGCTGGCTAGCTTCACCGGCAATGTAATAGAGGCTGAGGGCACCATCCAGCTTCTGGTGGAAATTGGTGATGAAATTCACCGAGCGGCAGTCCGGATGACGTTTGTGGTGGTGGATATTGCATGTGCCCACAATGCCATATTGGGCCGTCCGGGGCTAGAAGATTTGGAGGCAATTGCCTCTGTTCGACACTCATGCATCAAATTCCCAACTGACACCGGTGTAGGAGTGGCCCGAACAGATCCTGCCATAGCCCGAACGTGCTACCGGGAAGCTTTGAAACAAATGACCACCCGGGGACAGCGGGTAAACAGCATTGAGGTACAGACCCGGCGTACGGAGTTCGAGGGACGCCCCGAGCCAGCCACCCTCTTAGAATACATCGAGCTTGATTCCCCTCCCGATCGTAAGATTGCGATCGGGGTGGACCTTGAAGGGGGAATCAGGGAGGGGGTGATCGCTGTCCTGAAGAGATTCCAGGTCCTATTTGCCCGAGGACCCGAAGACATGCCGGGAATTGATCCGGCCCTCATCTGCCACAAGTTGGCCGTTCGGCCTGATGCCAGGCCAGTCCAACAGAAGAAGAGATACCAGGCGGCCGAACGGCGGGAATTCACAAAGCAGGAGGTAGCCACCTTACTGAGAATCAGGCACATTAGACCAGTCATCCATGTCGAATGGTTGGCTAATGTGGTCCTTGCTCCAAAAGGAGCTATTTGGAGAATGTGTGTGGACTACTCTGATCTGAACAAAGCCTGCCCCATGGACCCCTATCCTGTCCCACGAATAGACCTGCTGGTGGACGAAACGGCAGGATGTGAACTGCTGAGCTTTATGGATGCCTTCCGGGGTTATCACCAAGTCTTCATGCACCCAGATGATGCAGAAAAAACTACGTTCGTCACCTCGGACGGCGTGTTCTGCTATATCGTCATGCCGTTCGGGTTGAAGAATGCAATGGCCACTTTTCAAAGAATGATCGGCATACTCTTCAAAGAGGTACTGGGGGTAACCATGGAGGCATATGTAGATGACATCCTAATCAAGAGCAGGAAGAAGGAGGATCATGTCCGGGATATGGAAAGGGTCTTCGGGATCATGCAGAAGGCCAACATGAAACTGAATCCAAAAAAGTGCGCCTTCGCAGTCAAGGGGGGCAAATTTTTGGGTTATATGATGAGCGAGCGGGGGATTGAGCCTAATCCTGAGAAAGTAAAGGCAATCATGGACATGGAAGCACCGCGGAACTTGAAAGAAGTTCAGAAGTTGACCGGAAGGTTAGCGGCTTTGAGCCGATTTATGGCTAAACTGGCCGATCGCGCCATTCCATTTTTCCAAATAATGAAAAAGGCCAACCCGTTCGAATGGACAGCAGAATGTCAGGCAGCTTTTGAAGAATTCAAATTGTACCTGTCTTCCCCCCTGGTCTTAACTAAAGCAGACCCAGGGGAACATCTCTATATGTATCTGGCTGTGGCTGATCTGGCGGTCAGCTCTGTTTTATTAAAGGAAGATGAGGGCGTTCAGCGCCCTATATACTTTGTGAGCAAAGCCCTGAACGGGCCAGAAACCAGGTACACCCTACTGGAAAAAACCATTTTAGCATTGATTGCTACCATCAAGCGATTGGCACCCTATTTCCAGGCCCACCCAGTCACCATCTACACCACCCAGCCCCTGGCCACCATACTGAGAAATCCTATGGCAAGTGGGCGTATCACCAAGTGGTCCCTCCTGATCGGGCAGTATGAAATAGACTTCAAGCCTCGCCCCACGATCAAGGGACAGGCTTTGGCTGACTTCATTGCCGAATGCACTGCCAGATCAACTGAAGAAGGAGCGAACGGAGGAGTACAGGACCATTGGTGGGAAATGTATGTGGATGGAGCATCCAGCAGCAAAGGCTGTGGTGGGGGTGCTGTGATCACATGCCCCGAGGGGTTCAAGGCATACTACTCCGTACAGTTTGACTTCAAGGTGACCAACAATGAGGCCGAGTATGAGGCCCTTATTGCTGGTTTAAAGTATGCCAAGGCCCTGGGGGCCAGCAGATTAAAGGTCCGTTCGGATAGTCAGCTGGTGGTAAGCCAGATTAATGGATCTGCCGAGGTTAGGGAAGAACGGCTAAAAGCCTACAAGGAACTGGTTGAGGAAGAAATCGGCAGGTTCGAACAGGTGGTGATTGACCAGATTCCCAGGATCGAAAACAGTGAGGCAGACATCCTATCTAAACTGGAATGTGCCGTTCGGGATGATCATGCCCCGGGCATCCCCGCACACATCCAGAGGTTCGCACAGAAAGAAATACTGACCACACCGGCAACAATGGTTGTGCGGGTAGATGCCATGTCCTATGCCGTTCCAAGCTGGGTCACTGACTTGACAAATTACCTGACTTTGCCGAACGATAAAAATGACGTGTACAACCTCACTTGTATACAGCGAAGAGCCCCAATGTTCGAACTAGTGGACGGACAGCTGTACAAAAAGACGTTCGGGGGGGCCATATCTGAAATGCCTTCCACCCGATCAGGCAGCCGCTGTGATGGAAGAAATTCACGAAGGTATCTGCTCCAGCCATCAGGGGCCAAAAACCCTGGCTAGGAAAATCATCCTGCAGGGTTACTATTGGCCAACTATTCAGCAGGACTGTTTTGGGCACACAAAGAAGTGCAAAATATGTCAACTCTACGCACCAGTACCTGGGCGGCCCGCGACCTTTTACACTCCAATGACCATATCATTACCATTCGCTAGATGGGGGATCGACTTGCTAGGGCCCCTACCTAATGCGACCGGAGGAAGGAAGTACATCATAGTAGGGATTGATTACTTCACCAAATGGGTGGAAGCCGAACCCCTGGCCAGTATCACAGATTTTCAATGTCAACGTTTTGTTTGGCAAAATATTATATGCAGATTCGGGCTGCCCGAGCAGGTCATCACGGATAATGGACGACAGTTTGTGAGCAAGAACTTCGAGGAATTCCTCACTAGATGGGGAATCAAGCATTCAAGGGCTTCCGTAGCATATCCGCAGGCGAACGGGCAGGTAGAGAACATGAACAGAACCATCATGGATGGTATAAAAAAGAAGCTCGAAGATTACGCATCAACCTGGCCCGAACAGTTAAACTACGTCTTGTGGACATACAGGACAACTCCCTGAACAGCAACCGGAGAGACACCGTTCGCCCTCGCTTATGGATTTCAGGCTAAGGTCCCAACTGAGGTCTTGGTGCCCACTCACAGAACCATCCACTATGATCCTGAGCAGAATGAGGACAACCTGCGGGCTGAACTCCACTTCATAGAAGAAAGAAGGGATCTCTCAGCTTTACGAATGGAGGAATATCACCGGGCAACTAAGAGGTATGTGGATAAACAGGCTAAAATCCGTTCGATCGAAGTCGGAGACCTTGTCCTGAGGAATAGAGAAAAAAGCAAACCGCTAGAGGGCGGGAAGATGTCAAAGAATTGGGAGGGACCATACCGGGTCTGGAAAAAATACCGGACGGGGACCTTTTCACTACAGGATACCGAAGGCTGTCCGGCAGGGATATGGAACGCTACGCATTTGCGGAAATTTTATCAATAAAAAACGGCTGTTGCCACCTCTGAAAAAAAAAAAAAAAAAAAAAAAAAAAACAATGCTTCCAAAGAGGCCAGAGTTAAGAGGAATATTGCGAGCCGAACGGCATCAACATGCCGAACGACATCACCACAAACTCGGCCGAAAGTCTCACCTTGATCTATAGATGTCATTTATCTCGATCCATGGGGAGCCATCATCTCAGCACAAAAAAAAAAAAAAAAAAAATATACAATGTGCAGGATACCAGGCCCGGACTCGGCTTGGGAGATGGTGTAAAAGATCTTGAGTAGGACGAACCGGGCGGCATCCGAAGTCATAGGGTGACCGAGCGGGGGATCGGGACTCTGGTCTTAAAATCTTGCCTTGGGCATACAGCTCGTCTGAACTTTATGGTGGTGGAACCCGAGCTGTATCCTGGAGGCGAGTCTCCATTTTGGCAGAGAATAAGGGGGAGACCCGAATTGGGAGCCTTATTCTCAACGGTCCAGGATGGACATCTCAACCTCATGATATGGATGACCCCGGACGGTAAAACCGACGGTATGCATCGAAATTATGGGCTTGGAAGATGGCAGACACTACACGAATTGTGAAACTGTCTTGCAGCAAGAGGTGATTGCCTTGCGAATAAGGAATACCGCGGATGATAACCCGAACAGGTTACTCTAGCCTTCAGGGAACAACCAGTCGACGGTAATAAAACCGGACGGCATGCATCTGAAACATGGTGCTCGGGGGCGCAGCAAGAATTTAACATTGATGGCTTGCGCGTTCAAGGAATAACCAGTCGACGGTAATAAACCGGACGGCATGCATCTGAAACATGGTGCTCGGGGGCGCAGCAAGCATTTAACATTGATGACTTGCGCGTTCAAGGAACAACCAGTCGACGGTAATAAACCGGACGGCATGCATCTGAAACATGGTGCTCGGGGACGCAGCAGGCGTTGAACATTATGTCTTACGCGTTCAGGAAACAAAGAACAACAGACGGAAATCAATCGAACAGCTTGCACCTCAACTTTGGTGTTAGGGACGGGCCGAACAGCTTACATCTCAATCATGATGCTGAGTTGAAAAGAAAAAAAAAAAAAGAAAAAAAAGAAAAAAAAAAAAAAAAATTTTGAGTGTTCGGGAAGCAAGTCATTCGGAAACGGATCAATCTTTATTCTTCGGCACTACTGACCGGGAATTATACATGAGAAGAAGAAAAGGGGATTACAACAGAGATAACTAAGCTACGGGAGGATCCTTGTTTGGCACGGCATCCGAGTTGGAGTTCGGGGGATTGGCTGAATCTTTAGCCTTCTGCCTCTTCTCCATCACCCGTTGATAAGCACGGCAGAATAAGGGATCGAAACCTTCCTCCTTGGGGTCGAAGGGTTCATCGAACGATTCCTTGATCACCTCCAGATTCCGGTCGACCAGCATATCCTGGCACTTAACAAGGGTGTCCCTTGCTAGAGCATTGGCGAAGGCTGTCCCGGACGGGGTCTCATCAAGAATCTTGAGGCCATCATGTAATGGGTCCTTGCTCCTCTCTAGGAATTCGCCCAGATGCTTGCCGAGGAACTCCCGAGCAGTATTTTCTAGGGCGAGGTTCAGGCCTTTCCCCCTTTGGAAGTCAATCACCGCCTTCGTGGTGATTTTGGAAACATCGGCGGCATAGGGGGCAGGGGGATTATCCCCCTTGGCTTTCTCAATTTTCAGGCCAGCAGCTTCGGCAACCTTCACCTTGGCACGCAGATCACGGATTTCCCGATCGCGTCGTTGGAGCCTCTGCTCCAGTTCGTCCAGCTCCTCCCTGGCTTTGTCACCCTTGTTGGCTCGATCTTGGAGATCTGCAGCCATCTTCCTAGCAGCAGCCAAAAGAGTTTAACTCTCGTCCAGCTCCTGATGAAGGAGGGTCATCTCCCGTTCAGCTGCTAGGAAGGCCCGGTGATAGTATGTACCGGCCTGTGGAAAAAGAAACAGCAGTAAGAACAAGTCCAAAAAAAAAAAAAAAAAAAAAAAGTTATGAGAAGGAAGAACCGAACAGTCAAAGGCATACCTTAAGGGACTCAGCGTGGCCTGCTTCGACCAAATCAGACCAATGGGTCAGGTTGGTGAAGCCTTCTCCAGCCTTCAAAGAAGTGCTGCACCACATGGAGGATGCAGTCTGCCCGAACAGCGTCCGGCATTCGGCTCGGGGGCCCATGGCGGAAAACTCCACCGTCAACCGATCGGGGATCGGGAGACTATCTGAAGCAACACCGCCCCCGTTGCCCAGCTTCTTTGGAGGAGAGGGGACTGCAGGCATCCTTTCCACAGAAGGGTCCGTCAGATCAATGACATGATCGACCGGGACCAAGGCTCTGCTCTCAATCCTTGGCCGCTTGCTAACGGGCCCAGATTCCCGGCCAGCGGAAGAACCTGGCTGAATAGCCTTCTCCCTTCCCTTGCTGACTATAGCGGTGGAGGAAGGAGTAGGAGCAGGACGCTTTATGGAAACGGGGGGAATCACACCTACAGGAAAGAACGAAGGGAAATGAACAAGGGATTGAAAAATACACCGAACGAACAAAGTGAGGGAAGAAACATACCAATGCCAGCAGCTAGCATCTTAGCAGGAGTCAAGAAGGACCGTAGGTTCTTGGAACCGGCCAGACGGAGCCTTTCATACTGACAGACAATAGCTGCATCCACCCTTGGGGAGGCATCCTGAACAGGATAGGTGTTCCACCGATCAGGGAAAGGAAGCGGCGACCCCACGTATACGAACACAAATCTTTCCTCCCATTTTTCCGGAGGTGTGGGGTTGTCGGTGAAGAGCGAACGGCCAGGACGGGCCACAAGCCGCAAGTACCCGGTGGTCCAGTAGGGCTGAACGCCGTAGCAATGCAAAAAGAGATCGGCGCTAGGAGCAATCCCCAACTCATGGCACCAGACAATAAAGCCGTTCAAGATCCTGTAGGTGCTGGGCACGAACTGTGCCGGCAGTACTGATACCCGGCGGAGGAACTCCACAATGAACGGGTGCAAAGGGAACCTCAAACCAGCAACCAAGGCATCCATGTGCACAACCACACATCCCGGACGGTGTCGCATGGGATGTTTGATGAACCCCGCATTGAACTGACGGGGTGGAGGTAGTAATTGGCGGAGCGTCTGTTCTGCATCAGCAGGAAGGCGTTGACGTTGCTTCCTGATGCAATGGAAGTTCAGACTATAACGGGGGGGGCCGTTCAGGCATGCCCTTATTGTAGATGGCTAGGTCATCTCCCGACTGACATCCATCATCAGGGAGGGGCTGTTCGGGATGAAGTGAGGCAGAAGACCCGTTAGAACCCGACGATCGGGTAGATGTGCCTTGATCTTTGGGGTGAGCTTTTCCCCTGGAAAGGCGAATCAAAGTGGGTGCCATATCTTCGGAGTCTGACGAACCAGAAAAGGCAGACATTAATTGTGAATAACGGAGAAAATTCTAGAGAGAGAAAGCTTGAAAGAATTCAGAAGCAGCAGAAAAAACTGAAACAAAGTAGCTACATCCTTATATAAGGAAATACAACCGCCAGGAATTCGAATGAATAATAGACACGTGTCAAGGCGGCTGAGAGAAGTTAAAGCATCCTTTGGGGTGGGTGAACACCCGAACGGGGTTGAAATCAGCAAAGTTCACGAACCTCTTAAGACGTTTCCCCGGACGGGATAAGAGAAAAGGGCTAGAAGCGTTTCCCCGAACAGGAAGTAAATTTATCACGGTGATAAAATGATGGGCGTACCCGAACAGTATGGTTATCTAACATGGAAGAATATGACGGATGCAACAAGGAGAGCAAAAATACATACCGAATACCGGACACAATTCCCAGCTAGAATGAAAGCTTACGAATGAATGAAAAGGGCACAAGGGTCTTATATTGAGATCATAAGTATAGACTGAACGGGTTCATTATACGCAACATGTGTTAACAAGATTATCAAGTCTTGAATTCTGGATTTAACAAGGAATTCACCCGAACAGGTGACCTGATCGCTTCAGATTACGGAGATCAACAAAGCAACATGAAACGTATTGCAAAGGCGAATTGATAGGTGAAAAACAAATATGAAGTACAGTAAAAGTCACAAAGACGAGATGAGCAGGCAAAAATTGTATATTCATCGGCTCTACTGGCCGGAAAGTACAAAAACTACTGATTCAAAGGAAAGGAAATACAGATAATGTCTAATCTACTGTTCGGGGTGATCTTCTTCGTCTTCATCATCGTCTTCATCAGCCTCATCAACAATTTGCACCACCTCCATCCCCAGGGCTCGCCGGCACTTTTTCATCTGTGCCATTAGGGCGTTCAGGTGACCCGGATGGAGGTCAGAAGGGAAGTCGGAAGATTGCACTGCTCGGCCCATGTGTTTTTCCAGGAGGGGAAGGAGGGGCTGGAGCATATCTTGGCAGCCTGAGCTGTAGACCCCTCGGGCGAGATTGTCAGCCCACTCCTTGGTGATAGGGTGCTGATCAAGCACCCTGATCCCCTCCTTCTGGCGCTCCTCTCCGGCCAGTTTCTCCAGATGCCTTCCGAAAACAGCAGGGAGCTGTTCGGTGGCATATTCTTCCTTGAGAGCCAGAAACTCCTCGGAAGCTTTGAATGAATCCCGAACGGCAGAAAGATCGACTATCATTTCAGCAGGGCCATCCGGGATTTGGGGAGAGGCTTCAGAAAACTTGACCTGAGCGGCCTCAGCTGCCGCGATCTTGGCTTGGAGAGAACCCACCTTGACACGAAGCTCCCCAGCCTCAGCTTCCAGCTTCCTCCGCTCCTCGGCAAAAGCCAGCCGTTCGGCCTCGGCTGCCTGCTCGGCCGTTTCCTTGGCCATCAGCAAGCCTTGCTCCTTGGCCTGCCTGGCCTCTCTGAGTTTCAGGCTGTATATTCCCGCCTAATGATCAGAAAGTAAAATATAAGCACATGATAAGTTATCAAGCAAAGAAAAGGAAAGAGTGAATTATGAGCATAAGATAATGAGCTACCTTCAGGACAGTCAGAGCAATACACTCCTCGGCCTCCTCCACCGGTATCGGGGGAAGATTGTGGCCATTGAGAAATCCTGACGTGGACCAGATCTGGCTCGCCGGACAGCCACCCCGCTCCAACATCTCATGAGCAGGATCGTAGAGGGAGATCCGCTCGAACTGACTAGCCAAGTCAGCCTGATGGGCAGCCACCTCCTCAGCAGAAAAATGGTGGGACTGCTGGTCAGAAAAAAGCTGATCCATCAGCGTGTCAGCATGAGTTTGCTGATCAGGAGCAACCTGCTGCACAGGTTCTACATCCCGAACAGGTTCAGGCTGCTCGGGGAGGAGGGGGGCGGGTTGGGAGGATGTCCCCTGATCGGCCTTCCTCAACCTCTTTCTCTTTGTCTTCCTCTGCTGCTTAGGAGGAGAGGTTGGTGGCTCGTCATCAAATCCAACAGTGAAAAGCCTGCTGTCATCCATGGCCGGTTGTTCGGGATTGGCTCCTTCGGAGTCTGAAGATTCGCCTTGCTTTAGAGCTGAAAAGATAACAAAGGAACAAATTAGTACCGAGCGGTTCACACGTGGATTTAAAGTACTATCACACGGGAAGGACCGCCCGGGCCATGGTACTTGGTTTTCAGTCAAGTAAGTCCAGGAATACGGGCAGTACCTATCCCGGCCTTAATTAGCCGATCGGGAGTCAGGTAAGACATAATTTTGAAGCAGCCTCCCGCCTCCACAGCAATGACATCTCTGCTAAGCTCTTCGGAGATGAATGGCTCGGGGGATTTAGGAGGGAATGCGTTCCACTTCCTAGGAATCAAACCATTCGGGACAGAGACGAAGAAGAACCTATCTTTCCAACCTTTGATGGAAGAAGGGGCATCGCAGAACAAAATATGTCCTGGTCGGGAGCTTACCACCAGAAAACCGTGGGACTGCTGGGGGATAACCGAAAAGAAGTAGTGGAAAAGATCTAGAGTGGGTATGACCTTGACATTGTGACAACGACAAATGAAACCAGCTATCGACCGGTAGGAGTTCGGCATTATCTGAGCTGGTACTACATTGTAAAAATTTAAGAAAGAGACAAAAAATGGGTGGAGTGGAAACCTAAGACCGGCCTTAATTGAATCAAAGTGGACCACTACCATCCCAGGGAAATGACGCATTGGGTGAAGCCCGGCCTGGAGTCGGAAATCCACCGAGTCCGGGATCATCATCTGGATTTGGGCCCTATTTTGGGCCGTAAGCTTTTGACGCATCAGCCTAATTAGGGCTAGGTCAAGCTTATGGCAAGAAACGCCGCTAGGGGGACTGGCTTCCATGGCCTCCATTTCGCCCCCGGATTTGGTACCATCAGGATAAGTTCCGGATGAAGAGGCATCGTCGTGGGGGACCTCCGCCGGGATAGGAGTGACCTCCAGTGCCAGGCTGGGAGTATTCTTAGGGAGATCAACGTTCGAGGTAGAACACTCGGAAGGATGAAGACGGGCTGCCATACCGATCGAACAAGGAGGATAGAAGAAAGACAAGGCCAGAAAGTACCTGAGCGAGAACTAAGGAATAGCTCTAGAGAGAAGGATGAATGATAAGCCGAAGATGCAAAGTTTCGAAACCCAGAATCAAAACCAGAAGAGCCTATTTATACTCTGTCACGCCGATTCAGCTGCCAATCAGAAGAGGACACGTTTTTTGTAATGATGACAGAGACACGTGTCGCACAGAGAATCCTTCTCAAGTAATCATGACGTTTATCGGAGAAGTGAAACGGCAGTTGCAAATAACCGTCAAAACATACCTCAGGAACTGGCGGAATGCCATCCGATACTCACCCGAACAGCATTCGGGCAATAATCTTCTACTTCCTTATGCGCTCACTACCGTTCGAGACATAGGAAGTGGGGGACTAGTGTTGGGATATTGGGTCCAGGCCCAATATCCCTAGGCCCAAATCCGGGAAAAAGCAACAAGCCCAAAGAACTCCCGAACGGCATTCGGGATAAAACTTATACTTGGAACATTCTGGGTAACGATTATGCCAAGGTATCAAGACCCAAATATCGATCGGCGTTCGGGATACTTCAGGTAGAAATTATCACCTATGGCAGGGTCCCACACACCGAACACCTTGCCCGAACGGGCAGTCAGCAAGTGGAGGCCGCATTTAATGCTGGATCATGACAGCTGCAAGTGGGGGCATGGGTGCTTACATGGCAGAGGTGATAGCCTACCCGATTCGACCACGTGTCCACCTTACCCATCCCCATCTTAGTATAAATATCCATGTTTAGATCGTTGTAAAGGGTTAGCATTTTAATACTCAGAGCTTAGCAATAGATTTACATCTCCCATCCTTGTAATCTCATATTCATCTACCGTTCGGGTAGTTTCAGTGTAATTGCTTAATTACAGAATATAAGTAAGTTCTTGAGTTGGATATTATTTCACTATTTTATATTTTACACACATTTCAACCCTACCCAATATCCCTACAATATCCAAGGCTTGTGTTGGGCTTTCGGATCTTCGGGAATAAACCTCAACAGGGACTATTTTAAAAAATGATCTCAATACCTCAATTGATGGAAAGCCTGTAGGACCAGAGTTAGTACCACACATAAATAAGGCATCAATAATATTTAAATGTGACAAAATAGAATTACCAACAGTATCAGTGTGCAAGGGTCTAGAGGCTGCCGTGCCCCCTAAAACTGGCCGAACCCAGATTTATGTGTCGGGTGATACATACTAGTGTTGCCCATGAGGCTGAAAGCGACACTGTAGCTGTGGCGCACGCATGATGAAGATTGGTTGTGTCTAGCTGTCTCGAAAACAATACTCTCTGCTCCTGTTCTAAGAGTCTCGGATGGAGAATATGTAGAGGGAAATTTTGGGGACACAGAGCTATGGTGGAAACAATAGACATATATTCTAACCCCAAATCTAACAAGGTGTATTGAAGCAATTCTAATTCACACACATGAGAATTAATTGTAGCAAGGGCATCAACCATAATTTTAATGTCCGGCAAATAATGCTCCATAGATTAAGGTCCATAGAACGAGCTAAACTAGCTAGCAGACATAAAACAGGTTTGCAATCTTTCCTAGGTACTCAAAGATTGTTTTACATCATGTACATCAATTAGGACATTACAATAAAGATGTGCAAACAATCAGGAATGAATTGTTTGATCCACCCTTAACCAGTGATAATATTCAGTATTAGAGACTTGGTGATTATTAAAACCAATGATGTACATGGAAGGTACCTAGATGGAGCCACCAATCATGCCAAAAAGACCCTGGGACATTAAGAAAGGAGCAAAGGGTCAGTTTGGTTCTCGAAGTTACAAAAAAGGGGTCAAATAAGTCCTTATATAGAAGATTTTGTGTGGACGTGCCATTTGAGGTGGCTCCCGGTGGAATTTTTTGATAATTTTTTTTGAGCATATTATTCATTAAGTCTAGTTCACTCATACCAAATGTTAGCTAAAAATTCAATCCGGAAGACATTCAAATGAATTCTTGAAGATAACTGCGCTTTTAACGGCACAGTTATCTTCAAGAATTCATTTGAATGTCTTCCCGATTGAATATTTATCTGAAATTTGGTATGAGTGAACTAGACTTAATGAATAATATGCTAAAAAAATCATCAAAAAATTCCACCGGGAGCCACCTCAAATGGCACGTCCGGACAGAATCTTCTATATAAGGAC
This sequence comes from Cuscuta epithymum, assembly GCA_945859915.1. Lineage (NCBI taxonomy): Eukaryota > Viridiplantae > Streptophyta > Magnoliopsida > Solanales > Convolvulaceae > Cuscuta > Cuscuta epithymum. The sequence continues at coordinate 1,448,107 of CAMAPF010000075.1, read as the reverse complement.
TTATTTTACCTCTTTTTTGCAACTTCGAGGACCAAACTGACCCTTATCCCATTAAGAAAGAGGAGCATGGTAATCATCAATCACTTTCAGTTTGGGGGGGCATGACTCCACGGGATCCAAAAAATGTGGACCCAAAGAAAGAGGAGCATGGAAGCATCTGTTGCGGAGCGGGGATCACAGAGGATTGGAGAAGGTGCTGCTCATGGGAAATGGAGGGAGCGTTGATGTCGAGAATGCCGGAGAAGAAGGTTAGGGGTGCAGCGGCGAAGTAACGGAAGCATGCAACTGAGAAGACGAGGCAACGACGGAGCTTGTATGGTCCATCATCGTCGCAAACGAGGTGAAAGCAGACTGAGAAAAGGACGTCGAGCCTGAGTTGGAAACCATGGCGGCGGCCGAGGCAGCGGTAGTAGTCGCGCCAGAGGCGGCAGCCAACAAAGGATTCATGGCTGGGGCAGGTTAGTTTAGAGAGGGAATTAAAGGGAAAAATTGGGTATTCTCACGTGCTCTTGATACCATGTGTGATAATGGAAAAAATTCATTCAATAGAAGCTCTGATAAATATATTTATAATAAAAGAAGAGTTGGATAAATACAAAATATTTCTAAATAGATACAGAGTATTAGGCATATTCCTAAATAGATATTAAGCATATAACATATTACGGAGTATTAGCTAGTGGTTGTGTCTCAGGGGCGGATCCAAGAATTTGAGATGCTCTAGGTGGAATAGAAATTATACTAGTTTTAAATATTAGAGTGGTGGACTAAACGTGAAAAATGAAAAAAAAATTACATTAAATAAATTGAAAATTTTCTAAGTTGTCTTGAGCTTCAGCCTACCATAGTCATGATCCTCCCCTACTGTGTCTTCACAATTTAGCCCTTTCTCTTCAATTGGTCACTGACTCATTTTTGTCCTTCAATAGCCAAGTCTATTCACTTTTTCCCATGTACCCAACATTGGACCGGGGGCCTTTAATTTTTTCTAACGAAATGTAAGAGTTTAGTAGGTTTTTATTGGGGCAGTTACCCCCTACTTCCTTAGTGTCCGCCTTGTAGAGTTATATCTACTTTAGTACTGCAGAATATTCTTAATTGAAATTGAAATTTACCTAAATTGCTATTAAGTCCAACTATTAAAATTAATATTATCATATTTTGCCATGAAGATCTTACCTAATAACTACTTTTATTAAATGCTAATAAGTATTATGCTGAACTATTAATTATATAGCAAATTATATAGCACTCAAATTAAACATATATTTTAGTACTAATAAAGTAGAGTATTCTCAATTGAAATCGAATTTTACTTAAATTGTTATTATATTCAATTATTAAAATTGACATTCTTATATTTTTCCATGACGTTCCTACTTATTAACCACACACGGAGCTCTTACTGTTCTAGACTAGGCGGAGGCTTCCATTCACCAGCGCAGACTCAAAGTGCTCCCTTTAATTTTTTTCTAACGAAATGTAAGAGTTTAGTGGGTTTTTATTGGGGCAGTTACCCCCTACTTCCTTAGTGTCCGCCTTGTAAAGTTATATCTACTTTAGTACTGCAGAATATTCTTAATTGAAATTGAAACTTACCTAAATTGCTATTAAGTCCAATTATTAAAATTAATATTATCAGATTTTGCCATGAAGATCTTACCTAATAACTACTTTTATTAAATGCTAATAAGTATTATGCTGAACTATTAATTATATAGCACTCAAATTAAACATATACTTTAGTACTAAAGTAGAGTATTCTCAATTAATTGAAATTGAATTTTACTTAAATTGTTATTATATTCAATTATTAAAATTGACATTCTTATATTTTGCCATGACGTTCCTACTTATTAACCACTTTAATGAAATGCTAATAAACATTATGTTAAACTATTTAACCCAAATAAGTTAATTTTACAACTCAACTCGAGATGAATGGTGCAATAGATAGTTGAATAGTATGGAATATTTATATTAACAATAATGCTTGATGTACCCACTCTTATACCCACCTTATACCTACCATGTTTGTGGAGGTTTTTTTTTGTCTGTGAACCCGATTCATAGAAAATATTTTGTTTGTGCAAAATATTGTCTGTGAACCAGGGTTCACAGACAAAAAAAAACACTTTACAAACATAGGTGGGTACAAAAGTGGGTATAAGAGTGGGTACAAAGATCATTTTTGTTATATTAACTATACGTAGTAGTACAATTTGTTTTGGTCCACTAATAACATTGATGGCGAAAACATTTCAACTAACATACATATTCCTCCCTCCATCCCTCCCTCCCTCCAAGTTCCAACATACGTGACATGCTGCTTACTGTCTCGCTCTTTCAATGGTACCACCACTGCATTGCATCATCCTCGGCTAGCTTCCTTTGTTTATTTAAAATTATAAACAATGCTCATAGATACGAGTATTTGTGTTTGAAATACTTTGATTTGGGCCTGTGAGCCCACATTTTGATCGGATTTGGCCCATGATGTTATTATGTACGTTAAACTACTCGAACAAAAACTCAATTTTACCTTTTTATCATGTTTCCAACAATTACCTGTAACCTTTATTTAAATGACATCTTTTTCCTCTTTCTTTTCGGGTTTCTTTATTTTTTCCATTTTTACCTCCTTAATTCTTTGTTTTTTTATCTTGTCCCTTCTCTAGGACACACTGGTTTGGAGAATAGAAGTCTTCTCCAAAAGCAAATCTAGAAGGACAAAAGAGAATCCAGGCTCGTTCAAGTGGAAACTTCTTCTAATCAAAATTAAAAGCAAATGATCGGGTTTTGAGGACACATAAGAAGTGCAAAATATATTGGGCATATACGGACCCTCTAGTGATTAATTGCTTTGGTTTGCATTTCAGCTCCACTTTCGATTGCAGAACTGTTCTTAGATTAACTAAAGTGAAGTGATGTGCGGTAACCGATTGAGTAGTTCATTATTCATGGTTGACAAAACAGGTTCAAACTAGTTCTTATGAAACTTCAACTGCTCGCCCCCTGAACCAACGTCTCACTCTAAGAGAAAGAAACTGCTTAACTGAGTCTCTTTTTCGATGACTGGTCAAACTGATGACCCGAATAATTTATGCTCAGTTCTGTTTCCTTTGTTGCTTGCTAGTCAAACCAATTATATTTTTCTGGAACTGATGAAGATGGATCTTTTAATTATAATTTTTGTTTTCTCTTTGAAGTAGCAAGAATAGAAACAAAACTAAGAATCTAAACTACATTATTACGAAACTAACAATTTGAAATGATTCATTTCATCTTTTCATCACATTGTAGCCTAATTAGCCTTAAACTATTCATCGAGTTGTATATGTACTTAGGGGTGGTTCGGAGAAACCGAAAACCGAATCAAAAAAACCAAAACAACCGAACCGCAAGAAAACCGAAATCGAACTCAAGAAACCGAACCGAACCGTGTTTGTTTGGTTTTGGTTTTGGTTTTCACATCTCACAACCGAACCGAACCGAACCGAACCGAATAAACCGAACTTTTTAAAAATTGTTATTTTATTTATTAAACATTAAGTATAATATTTTGTTGAGTTTTTAATTCTTAATTCTAGAAAATTAAATTTATGATACTAGATTTATTATGATTTGCAAGATATTGACATTTAATATTTATGGTTTAATTAAATGAAACACTTGTACATACACTCAAGTCTATTGCTATAATCCTAATATGTTGATATTTTTTAAATCCCAATTCACATTTTGCTTGTTGTTGCATGACAATGATATTTTGTTGATATATTATATGTTATGTATGTTTGTTACTGTATAATTTTTTATATTAAACAAATATGTATTAATATAAACTATACTTTAAACAACATAGCTGTAAACATGAAACTTTGGAGCATAAATATCTTTGTCTAAAAAGACAGTATAATAAATTATTTACTAATAAAATTTTAACTTGCGAATACACTGTATATAATTCACAAATAAATTCATATTTTTAATTAATTTAGAAAATGCTTAAATTGATATACTCATACTCTCAGATTCTCTGTTTGGAAGTGCATTTGTTTTGTTCTCTTTTTTTTCAATTATGTATGTTTTTGAATTGTAGTACTATTAATAATAGTTTGATGTAGTTTATTTTTTTGTTTTTGTTTTCCAATTACTATTTTCCTAATAAACAAAAATATTTTGGTAAAAATCGAAAAAACCGAAACCGAGATAAATCGAACCGAACAAACCATGATTCCAAATTTTTGAACGTAAAACCAAACCGAACTTTTTACTTTGGTTCAGTATTTGATTTTAGGTGAAAATCGAACTGTTTGAACCGCACCATCCCATATGTAATGTCATGAGTAAATTACCCCTATATGTAGTATGTACTCTCATGAGTAAATTACCCCACATTTGGACGGAAGTAATTTTCCAAAGCCCACAAAATCCTGTCTAGGTAGGAATAGGGTAAAATGGGCAATCCAAAACTAGTAAGAGCTTTAACTTCTTCCGAGATTTGCAAGACTGGTGGAGTTTCTTGCATTCCAGTTTTCCCATACAATTCATTCCTGTCTTCCATTCATCCCCTTCCTCTTCACTTCTCTCTAGGTTTTCCCCCATCGTCTCTTTCTTTTGTTGCATTTAGACATGCATATGGGCATGTTGTTTTGTTGATTTTGAATATCATAGTTATCGGATTTCGCTTTGTAATTCTTTCAAATCATCTTCGCGATTGATTGATTTGTAGTAAAGACTCATTTGCTCATCTGGTTGTTGATTAGAGAGTTTTACGTTAAAGCTGAAGATTCAGGGGGATTGGGGAGAAAGATCGAGAAGCTTTTTTTGTTTCCAGAGACGGCTTTTGCGCAGGGGAGACGATGACGTCGACTGTACCCGCTAAGTCTCAGCCGCTTCACAACTTTGCCTTGCCGCACTTGAAATGGAAGAAGAATCACCACTCGAACAACCACCACCGCGGCCGCTCCGCCAAACACTCGGAATTCCCGTGCCGGTTTGCTTCTCCACTACGACAGTATCAGTCGCCACTACTTCAGAACTTTCAGTCTCCTAATGGTGAATCTATGGCTTCAACACTGATGCGCCAGTCGCCGATGCAAGAGCCAGATCGCCGGTCACCGATGCGCGGCGGCGATCGGACTCCAGGAAAGTTGGAGAAGAAGCAGCATAAGGGTTCGGAGATGGATGTCCCTGGACAGAAAGAAGGAAAATCAAAATTAGTGCTGAAACTGCCCCGGAAAAGCAAGAGTGATGAGATTGAGGACGTGACGAAGGGCGATGAGGGTCAAGAGGTGGGGAAATTGGCTGTAGATCAGGATGAAGGGTCGCAAAAGATTTGGAATTTGAGGCCGAGGAAGCCGATACACAAGTCACTGAATTTGAACGGAGTCCAATTCAAAGCTGGGGGACCGTCCGCTATGACAGTGGTCGCAACTCAATCTCCTTCTTCAATCAGGCCTGATGCCGAGTTGAACAGCCCTGAGAAGAAGAAAGAGAAGAAGCGGAGGTTTTCAATCGCGCTCTCCAAAGAGGAGATAGAAGAGGATATCTTTGCCCTGACCGGAATGAAACCGGCAAAGCGGCCCAAGAAGAGAACTAAATCTGTTCAGAAACAGCTTGACGTATGAATATGCCCTCGTTGCTTTTTCCATGCTTCTGTTATCATTATTATCTGCATGATCTGATCTATATTTCTTGTTTCTGTTTCTGCAGACTCTTTTTCCTGGTTTGTGGTTGGCTTCAATCACTCCTGATTCATATAAAGTCTCTGAAAATCCTCCAAAGGTATAATCTTGTGCCAGTCTATTGTTTTCACCTGTTTTGTATAATGCTTTGCCTGGTTTTTATTCCGGACATCACATTGTTCTTGCAGGGGTAGGAAAAGGAGATTGTCAGCAAAGGTTTTGATTCGAATGTTCTTCGGAGTTTACAAGACCTGACAAATTTTGGTGATCTCGTATGCTGGCTTACTCAAACTCTTATTACATGTAAAGATAAAGAAGAGGGAAAAAATTCATCATAAGAGAAGAAAAATAACATCATTTCTTTGATTTTGTTGATGGAAAGTTGCCGTTGTACATAGAGATTTTTTATCTATTAAATGAAGATTCATCTTTCAAAATTTTAAACCTGTTGAAGCAATTCTTTCCTATCCATCTCAGTTATCTACTTATCTGTTTTTGGTTTTATTGAAACAAGATCTGTTGAGGGTGTTCGTTCATACATCTCCCATTTCTCTATTTGTGGATGCTATCATGGGGAAGGATATACTGTTTCTTGCTATTAACTGATTGCTTTTTGTTTGTTATAGATTATTGGGGTTTGGTATGTTGTGTCTTGACACCTTGTATAGATTTCAATCAAAGAGTTGCTTGGGTTTGATTTCTATGGAGGGAGAAGTTATAAAGACTTTGGTCATGTTTGTTGTGTTTAGATAATCATTTGGGTGTATTTGTCTGATAGTATTTTACAGCTTCCAAAGAGGTATTATCCCAAACATCTCATTCATGTGAGTGGATTTAGTAATGGAGTTCGGAATATCAACAAGTCTAGGCTACATCTGTCAACTAATCATATGCAGGATTGTATGTTAAAAATTTCGATGTTGAGTGAGTAAATGTCCTCATCATCAATCATCATTACCCAATGCCGCAAAGACTCCCACACCTTCGGTAGGGTAAGAGGGGCGAATGTACGGAGTCTTACCCATGTACTAAAGCACGGAGAGACTGTTTCTGGATGACCCATAGTGAAATCGCGTCGAAAATTGCATGGATTGACTGATGTTTCATATCATAACATAGAATCGTAAACAGTTAAGTAAGTCATTTTGTTTTATTTCATCATATTCTCAAGCAAAAAAACAGTGAATGTATTTGGAGTGTAATTGGATAGAAAAATAAGTAATGTATTTGGATAGAAAAATGTAGCTTTAGCCTCCTTGCTCATGGAATATTGAAGTGTTGTGTGTAATGTAAATATTTGGAGTTGCCTTTGTAAGTGCACAATGATTAGTTTTTAGGTCAGTTCATGGACCCATTGAAAATGCGGTGTGAAATGAATTTTGACCACTATATAAAGAAAAAAGATTGGGGTACACACTTTTTGTACACAAAAAGTGTACACTCGTCTGTCCCCCACAGACAACTCATCTCGCGACAGACAATTTGTCTGTGGGGGACAGACGAGTGTACACTTTTTGTGTTCAAAAAGTGTGTACCCCTAGCAGGCCTCCTATATAAATGCCCAGTGCCCTTCTCTCTGAGCTCATCTTCTTCATATACCAAGGGATATGTGGTAAGTTAAAAAAGATGAGGCTGTCTTGGTGTTTGACCTATAGGAGGAATTACTGGCGGGTGGGCGCACCTCTCAGCTCCTTTGATGCAAATACTAATTGGGTGAGCAGAACTGCAGAAGTTGGGTGTATTTGATGACAGTTAACCAAATCTTGCCCAGGGGTGCAAACTATATCCATCCTTTAAAGTAAAGATTTTGCCAGATTTGAAGAAGAAATATATATTTGGTGTGATATACGATTATTATAGGTGACATTCCAATATAAATGATCAAGTTTTTGTCACTTTTAGTCCTCCGACTATTATGTCATTTGACACTTTTGGTACTAGATTTTGAGTTTTTCCACCTTCTAGTCATTCAACTATTGTGTTAAGACACTTTTAGTACTCGGTCTTTGAAAATTTCTACATTTAATCCTTCGACATTCATAAAAGTGACAATTTTGATCCTTCAACTATTATAGTAATTACATTTGTAGTCCTCCACTTATTGTGTCAAAAATATATTGGAAGGATTAAAAGTGTCAATTTGATAATATTCGGATGAGTTCCATTTTTTATTTCACAATTATGTGTGTGACTCACATATTTCCTAATTTTTATTCATTTTCAATTTTAATATCACTTTTAACCCACTTTTCATTTACTTTTTCTTCTTGAATCCTATGTAAGGTTCAATTGGGAACTTTATCGTAGGCCTAGCTTTACATTTTATATCTATCTCTCTTCCTCTTTTTTATTTTTCTCTACACATCACTTTATCTATATTAAACAAAAATATTCATCATGTCTTCTCCTATGCCAAATCTGCAAATCACTACAATTCACCCTGCAATTGGAGATGCCATATCAGGTGATACATATGGTTGCTGAATCTAGATATTTAATAAGAAGAGAGACTGATTAAGAAGAAAAACATAAAAAGAAAAATGAAATAAAAATACGGAAAGAAAAAGAAATATTATGTAAGAACAAAATGATAGTAAAAGTAATAAAAAAATATCTAGGGATGAAGGTAAAGAAAGAAAAAATTTTAGGGAGAAAAAAGAAAAAATGAAATATGGGACTATTTTGAGCATATTTGTGAAAGATAGGATTATTTATATAAGTTTTCCAAAAAAGGGTAAAAAACCTGGAATAGTAGGGTCACAAACAGGTCAGGGTCCAACGAAAAAAGATGGAGTGCAAATGTAGGATTATTCCAGAATTGCATAAAAGTGAGATTATTATGAGGAGACCAGTGAAAGGTGAGATTATTCTTGTCAATTTTTCCTTTTTTAATCATATGAGATCATTTTTTGTAAAATAAAATGAAAAGTCCAAAATTTAATTAAAACCAATAGAAGCTTTCGAACGGTGTTTTAATGTTTAGACACACAAAATCAAATAGAACTACTTTGATTATCTATTTGATTTTGGGTCAAAAACCAAGCCGGAAAAAAATGAACCCAAATCTCATACGGGATAGGGGTGGACTAGGACGGGCTGACCCGACCCGATACATGACCGGGAACCAATTCCAAGACCATGTTCACCCTGCTGCAACGGAATCTCGGATACAGTAAACTAGGATAAATAACCAGTACAAGTTGCTAATACATGTATTTCTTCCAAAGAATTAATGAAGAGATTCAAGGAAAATACTAATGCGCTAAAGTGCTAAACTAAGTCTAAAAAAGACAATACTTTATCATCATTAAACTCGACCGCCTTAAACTGTGGAATACTGAACGCATATCAATAGTTGCTAAATGCAAAATAGTTGCTCTACTTCCTCTGAAATATATAGAGCAGAAACGCTAGACGATATTTACAGTATCAGCAAGAGACCTTAGTATACAGCCCAGACCAGCTTTCTCGGTCAGCTTTTCATGAATTCTTAGGCACTGATCACAGGTGGGGCGGTCCCCTGTGGATAAGCCTCTGTAGAGATACCTACAAATGACCCAACAATACCCAACTATGAAACTCTGTATATGCAAATACTCTATGTAAAATACCGTGTTATGAAATGCTCTTATCTGTTTATGATGCAATATTCAACTTTGGCAACTAATATGCAAATTCCAAATACCGTGCTAAGTTTACAACTATTTTTCTTTATCTGCATTACATAATCAATTCTTTAGGCTTAGATATCCATTCAATGTCATCTTTAGTATTTCATATCTTATTATGGTTTATTATTGGACAAAGTGTGTCTTTGCATGGACAGCATGAGGTCCAAACGCAAACACTTCTGTTTATTAGACAACTCAAGAAGACTAAAGCTGATTGAAAATTATATGCAAGAATGCAAGAAAAGTAGACAAAGTGTGCACAAATAGCTAAGATCTGATCTTGTCACATAGAGAAATAGCTTACTAATTAGTGAAATACGAGTAACTAACAACAGCATTTGGAATGTAACTCAGTGACACAATAAAATCTGTTCAATATCATTATGATTATTATTAAGGGATAAGGGTCAGATAGGGCCTCGAACTCGAAAAAAAATGTCAAATAAGGTCATATTTCGGATGCTCTGTCTGGCCGACGTCATTTGGGGTGGTTCCCGATGGAATTTTTTGATGAAATTTTTTGAGCATCTTCCTCATTAAGTCTAGTTTACCTATACCAAATTTCAGCTAAAAACTCAACCGGGAAGGTAGTCAAATGAGTTTTTGAAGATAACTGTGAAGTTAAACAACGCCGTACATTTCGGAAAATTATTTGACTACCTTCCCGGTTGAATTTTTAGCTGAAATTTGGTATGGGTAAACTAGACTTAATGAGGAAGATGCTCAAAAAATTTCATCAAAAAATTCCATCGGGAACCGCCCCAAATGGCGTCGGCCAGACAGAGCATCCGAAATATGACCTTATTTGACATTTTTTTTTCGAGTTCGAGGCCCTATCTGACCCTTATCCCTATTATTAATATTTCATAAACATATTACTACCTTTGTCCCACTATCTTTGGGAGTTGGGATATGAGGAAGTGGCATGCATATTAAGAAAAATGTTATTATGTGGTTGGTATTGAATTTTCCAAATATGAATGAATTTAAACCACATAAGGAGTACTGTTATTAGTACTATTACTACTGTTGTTATTGCTAGTATTATTATTATTAATTAACTAGGATAGCAAATACATTAAACAACACAATATGAGCCATGGCAAGGGTCACTACGGCTTAGTGTCTTGGCTTAGGAACTCATATATTGTGCAACTAGCATAGAAATGATTTATGCCATTTGCTATACATGCAATCCAAAGATAAGTAAACCATTTGGCTTAGAAGTTTCATCATAGATTTTAAATCTAGTAAAAAGAATTGTTCAAATATATGTAAATATAATGAGAACAGCTTAAAGTAAGAAGTCTTCACGTTAAGCACTCCATGTTGGACTTTTATGTTCAAATACTACACTTCTTTGGAGATGACCAAAAAGTTCACTTCATTAGTTATTACAAAATTTGCTCTGTATTTTTCATCACTTTAGCATTGTTGGCACATTTAGAGTCATTGTATCTTAAATTCAATGCACCTGATTCATTCTCATTCAGTCATTTGTCACATTGAGTCCTCTTATCATCTGATCCACTAATCAAACGGTCAAACCCAATTGAGTAATGCAAATGCTGGCTTGCGAATACGACTTCTTGGTAAATTAGATAACTCTAGACCATGTTATTTCAATGAAACCAATCTCAAGAATAATCCTTCTAAAAATGTTGGCCAAACTCTCCTATCACTCATGGATACATTTATTTCATACTTCCCAATTGTAGGCTTACCAAAATATGCATCGTGATGTTCAGATGTTATGGGCACATACAAATATTGATTAAAGTCCTCTCTAATGTAGGTTTCAAATTGTTTTGACATTCAAATCCTTTATGTTTGATTTATCATGACATTCAAAATCTTCTCATTTCATTTTGTTTATTTCTTACTTGGTTAAATTGTGCTACAATAGCTCTTTCCTGGAGGAACTAACTTAGCAATAACACAATGTGCCACTGCTGCACTTTGAAAATGTACCAAACTGCCATGTACAAGCCTCTATAAACTGATCATTCTTATGCTGTCCTAGTTGTTCTCCCCACATTTAGAGTCGTCTTAGCCTTTTTTTTGTTCAAAAAAGGGAAAGAAAGGAAAACAGAAAGAGTTTAAAAAGATGTAATCCTTGGATCCTTGGTGCAAAGGAAGTGTGATGGGAACTTTTATTTTAGAAAAGTTTACATATAATATCGTGTATTATGTTCGATATAGTTTTTTTTGTTATTAAAAACATATTCTATATCTTAGCAGAACTAATGTACAATAATTTTAAAAACATAAATTGGAAAGGAAGTTATGAAAATTTTAATTACTACGAAATACCCAAAATTGGAGGCAAATGTGAGGAGTTTGGAGGAGTCCTACAATAAAAGAGTTAAGCTCCTCTACTTTCCTCACCTTCTCCCGAAAGTCTTACAACCGAACACAGGGGAAGTGCCAAGCTATATATCACTTTCCTAGATCACTAGATCAGGTGTGTAACAGCAATGTTGTGTGCACACTTCAAGAATGTCATTGGGCAGATAACATAGCACACATAAAAGAATAGAAATAAAAGGAATACTTACTTCATAAGAATATCATAGTACTCAGGATCTAGAGAAGAGAACAAGCTATCCAAATCCTTTATAGCCATTATTGCCCTATGGACTACAATCCAATTTGCAGACTACAAATATGATCCTCTCAAAATTAGTGAAAATATAATGGAAGATATACAAACTCAATACATATCAGTTTTTTGTTGAATTCTCAGAAGACAGGGACAAAAAAGTAATAAAAGATTCAACCTTGCATCTTTCATCTTTAGTCATGGGAGGTGAGCCTTCAAGAGCAGTTTTCAAAGCTTCCACGGGTTTATACCTAACAAAAATACAGATGTTTTAGATAATCAGAGCCTTTTCCTTTGTGTATGCAAATGAGGAAAAAAAAGGAAAAGGGTCGAAAAATCTAAAGTTACTGTTTGAGTAAGCTTTCAATCTTCCGAGACTTATGCTCAATTCTTGTGATTATAGCTTCTGAATTGTCAGCCCCAACGAATTCCGCCATTCACATGCACCCCAGCTCTCTTTCTCCCTCACTCTAACTTTCTCACTATCTGCAATATGTGGTATAATATACTCGGATTCAGTGCTCTACTTGTATAATCGTACTTCTAACCTAATATGCATTAAAAAAAAATGGAGTAAAACATAAAATCTTATTCTTCAAAAATAGGAGTTTTTTTTAATAACAAAATCAAATATAAATACCACGTCACAATAACTCTACAATTTTCAGTTGATAGGGCTTGATAATGACATCATTTTGAATAGTAAAAGGATATCTTCTACTCGGTTCTTAATTAAGAAAATAAATTTATTGAGGAGTAAATTTGACTGTAGAGTAGATTGTTTTGATACTGTTTGACACTGTTTGGCATTGTTTTGACACTGCTTTAGTGTGGATTTGTTTGATAAATAAGGAGGTAGAAACTTGTTTGAGACATTCAAACGAAAGTAGGAACTTAATTAAAAACCGGAGAGAGTATTTTTTTAAAGTAGTAAAAGGATATCTTCTTGTAAAAAAAAAGTTCAGATTCACATTATGTGTGGTTGATTCTTTTAAGCAACAAAGTTTAACAAATATCACAAATAAATTCAAAGAGTTTTTACAAAGATCTTAACAAATATTCTTTGTTTATAAAATTGTATCCCATGAATAAATCTAAAATAGCCCACGAATATTATAGGGAGTAAAATTGTTAAAGTTTATACCCCATGAATTGATGAATATCACAAATATTATGTGCAATGCGCAGCTGATTCATCATTGCTGTATTAACTATACTAAGTCCATGACTTTTAAAAAAATTAACAATAATAAAAGCTTGATTTTACTTTTAAACATAACTACTACGTAGTACGTTTTTTTATAGTAAAACAGGCGGCTTTATATTAAAATCAAGAACGCATACAAGACAATCTTCCGACAAATTTTACAGATCCAATCGTAAAGTCTAGGAGTAGACATAGAATCAGTCACCTCATACAAAACAATCTGACTCGCTAAACCTAAAACGGGCAAATTTAAGCCTATAACAAACATATCTGAAACTCTGCCTATCAAAGGAGCTCCAAAAATCTAAACATTCAAACCAAATCTACTTGGACGAAAACAAAAACAAATACTACTAAAGAGAAAATAATATTGAAATAAAATCTTTTCATTAAACTATTCCTCGTATGGAGGTGGTTCTGGAGGAGGACAAATTCTTGATATATGGGTGAATACCAACTCCACCACCGCCGGAGCGGCCGACCAAGGTTTCACGATCTAGCACCGATACAAACTCTCAGCTGCAATCCGTTCATCCTCCAACGTTAATTATCTCCCTCGATGTAGTTGCAATCCCAAACGTTAGAACACTTAAAATCAGAATAATCTGTCGCTCCAATCCCATATTAATATGGGCGGCGAAAAATCTCAACCCCTACAAAGAGGAGAAACGACCGCTAGATTTTTAGAGAGAAGCTAGAGCTATCCTTCAAACTCCATCAAGATTTGTGAATGGATTATGGCTTCAAAGCATGGCCGCAAATTAACTGATAAAAGGGGACCATCTAATACAACGCTTCTTCAGAACTAGTTGCGCGATGACCGGTCGCGTATGTTTGAAAGCCTAGGGAGTAGGGGCGGATAACTTTAAATGACCTAATCTTTAAGAAAATCCTTTTCTATCTAAACTAACATGTACAATTATAATATTTCAAGACCTTTATGATACAGAAAACACTTAAATTAGTTCAATTAAACATAGTTGAATCACCACCCACGATCTATCTTTACTTTCCTTATTTTTATGTATTTTATAAAACATTTATAGACTGGAGGATGATTTGCATGTTGTTTGGGCATATAAGAAAAGAATTATATATTTAAACTGAATTCCTAAATTTTAGATTGAAATGTTAATATGCACTACAGTAATTAATAGTATTTCATTATGATGTATATATATTATTCATTTTTTAGAAATAATTAAATTGTATATATTTTAAAATGGATTATCAACCTATTGCTAGGAAATTAGGGGTTCAGACACAACTTCAATGATGATGATTATTTAAAGGAATTTTATCAATCCGAGATCCGAAAGATACACGAATTATCAATCCGGGACTTGTAAGATGAAATGTATCGGTTTAGGACTCGAATGATGAAAAACTATCAATCTAAGACCTAACATTTCATAGGTTTTGATTTATTTAAATTTTTATTAATTCCATTGCTAATATTTGATGATTTTTTCTTCACAAAAGTTTATTAGTTTAATAAAATTAAATAATTTTGATTTTTTTAAATAAAAAATTAATAAAGTTTATGAAAAGTTAGGTCTTATATAGACATTTTTCAATCATTCAGGTTCTATATTGATAGTTTTCCATCATTCAGGTACTATATCGATACATTTCATCTTTTAGGTCCGGAATTGATAATTGGTGTATGTTTCCGGTCTTGATTTGATAAAATTCCATATTTAAATTATTGTTATATACGGAGTAATATATACTTCGTATATACGAATATACTATGTGAAGTATGACAGTGTGTAATTCTATTTCATCATTCATAGTCCACTCCATCGTAACTTTTTGGATCTATTCAGGGGTTGGCTTCAGCCCAGTCCAATTCTTTTTATTAGTTAGGTATATGTTTAATTAGCAGCCCACCCAAAATTAATACCTAACCAATCCTAGCTCAGCCCACCTCAAGCCCATCCCACCACGGCACCACCCCTTTGCGAGCTGCCTGCAATTTGCGATGAAATGGAAGCAGTGAAGAAAGAGGTCCAAGAGACGAATTTGTGAGCTGCGACGAAGACACGAACACCCGGCACCAGCCGACCTGCGTCGTCCGTCATCCCTCTCCGGCTCTACTCTCCGAATCCGCGCCTGTGACCTGCGGTTCTGCCTCCAGCTCCAGGTGAGAAGGTATTATTAAATATTACTCTTTTAGACTTTTAATTTATTATTTTGTGACTGTGTGTATTACTCCGTATTATTTTTAGTTATGTAAATATGTTTAATTATTATTTAATTTTTTCAGTACGTAATTAAATACTTCATAGTTTTTATTCATTTCACATTTATAATGATTTAAGTTAGAATTAGAGATTAGAGAATGATTTATTTATTATACAATTGAAGATTAGAGATTTATTTATTTATTTATTTATTTATTTATTTATTTATTTATTTATTTATTTATTTATTTATTTATTTATTTATTTATTTATTTATTTATTTATTTATTTATTTATTTATTTATTTATTTATTTATTTATTTATTTATTTATTTATTTATTTATTTATTTATTTATTTATTTATTTATTTATTTATTTATTTATTTATTTATTGTGTGGACATCTAAGAAAGAATTAAAATTTTCAATTGAATTTTGAAATTGGGAATACTTATTAGTTTTATGTAATGATTGTTTTATTCATATTAGTTCTATAATTTTAAAGAAGTATTCATACCAATATTGAAGCTGTTTTGTAGAAGTTTTTATACAAGGATTTACATGTTTTTCACTTTTTCGTGTACATAATGACATAATATAACATTTTTTTTATTAGTTGTACATCCACAAAATTTTCTTGTAGAGGTATTTATACAACGATTGTTTTTTCTTGTTAGTTTTATAATTTCATAGAAGTTTTATACGGAGTAATTTACGTATTTAATGAATATTTAAAGTGTTGATGACTTGACGTATTATTTAGTATTTTCTTCAAGTTTTATTTCTCAGTCCACCCCATTGTTACTTTCTGGATCCGCCCCTGGTTCCATTGTAAATAAGAGGGTGTTTGGATCTGATTTTAGAAGCTGATTCTACTGCACCAAGGAGCACTTTGAAGCAGAATTACTTTGGAAGGTGTTTGGATCTGATTAAAAAACTTCTGTTAAAATAGGCGTAGAATCAGTTTGGTAGAAGCTGGGTACTACCAGCTTCTGAAAATCAGCTTCTGATTCTACCAAATTCTATTCCTAAAATATCCTTCGTAACTCTCGCTAAGCCCAAATCAGCGACAAACCCTTTAGGCATTGTCTACCCTCCAGAGCTTCTCTTCTCCATCGTCTCTGTGGCTCTGTGCGACATACCCGGCCGGCGCTTGGGGTTCTCCTGCGAGAGCTTCTCCGACAATTGTCTCCAGGCGACGCAACCCTTTGGGTCGGGGCTTGGCTTCTCCAGCGACGGTTTCTCCAACCTTCATCTCTCGGCTTCAATTTCAAGGTATACTCTCAACTTGTGAGTTCGTTGATTTTCTCAAGTCCAATACAATTATACAAAGACCTTAACTGATTTAGTAATAATTTCAAGGTATACTCTCAATTCGAATTATTGTGTTGGTCTTTCATCTTTTTTTTTTTGCAAATAATTTCTTTGGTTTAGTAATAACTAATAAGCATATGATTTTCACTTAAGCCTATCAAAACTGGGAATGACATTCAATTCCATAAGGGTATGGAATTTTCAAAGCAGCAATAGTGTCCTTTTGGTAAATTTACACAAAAATCAGTTTGCAAAAGTAGCTTATCCAAACACTCAAAACTGATTCTCTATTACATAGAGCAGAATCAATATCAAACACTTCAGACAGAATCACTTTTTCATACAGCAGAAAATTCTAATTCTGATTCTCACTTAAAAATAGAAGCAGAAGCAGAATCAGTTCCAAACACCCCCTAAATAAGTATATACGTATAAAAGTATAGTAGTTTAGATCTGAAATTGTTATCTTCAAAAGTTGTGCTATAAATACTTAGATTCAATAGATATGTATATATAATAAGAAGAATAAGAACAAAGATATTTATTATACTGTGTGGTTTATAAAAGTTGTGCTATCTATTATACTTATTAGTTCTCCATTGAAATGGTTTTCTTGTTTAGATTGCATTAATATTCTAATATTGAATACACTCCGTATATTGCTTTAAAATTGTAACAACTCAGTGTTGTATCGTGAACATTTATACTTTTATAACTCGTAAAGTTTCATTTATTTATGCAATGTCTCAATTAAAATTTAAAATCTTTCGCTCTTTAGACTCAGATCCAAATTCGAACCATATTGATCTGAATGGTTTCAAGTTTGGTTACCCGTGGGTCTTGAAAATGGATCTAAACCTTTTTTTAAAGATGCATATCTCAATTTCTTACCTTCATCCCAGAATGCCGGATCAGTATTTGGCTTAAAAACATCTGTATTAAATAAATGTATCCAAATCAGTAAATCCACACAGTAGCTCCTCCGCTTATCTTACCCCCCCTGCTTTGGCACTCAGAGGGAAGGTGAATATAAGAGCTCCTTGATATACGCCGTTCGATGTCAGATTCATCTGCATAACCACTTAAACCTTGATTCTAGCTCAAAAAAGTAATTACTAGCACTCACTTTTTTTGCACCAATAACCTCTTGCCCACCCTTTTTTCCGTTTCTAATTTCGGGGTTATAATAAAAACCGAAGTGGATTTTTTCCATCATTTGCAATGGAGCCAAAGATTCATTATTTTTTGGCTTGAGAATATGATGGAATAAAGCAAAATGGCTCACTAAATTGTCTGCGCTTCTTTGTTATGAAGCAGCAGTCAGTCCATGCAATTTTGGACACGATTTTCACTATGGGTCATCCGGAAACAGCCTCTCTGTGCTTTAGTACATGGGTAAGACTGCGTACATCCGACCCCCCTTTACCCCACCGTAGGTGGGAGCCTTTGCGGCACTGGGGTAAATGGAAATGAAAATGATTGCACGATTTCATTCCCCATGTATTTTCTGGCTAAAAATACGTAGTATAACATTTTTTATTCTATTCTAGATTTTGTATTTTTCGAAACTTTTGAAGTTATTCATATAAGTGATGTGTGTATCGTTTGGACTTCTTTAGAGTAATTGTTTTGAAGTGTTTTTGCTTTTTGTGTTGTTTAGTAAGACTTTTAAATTGTAAGGGTTCCTCAATTGTGCTCATTTGGCAACACATTGCTACTATTTGTTGGGGAGTTTACTATGTGTTTGTGCCTTTGCATTTATGGTGATCTGATATCATAGCTTAGCGCATGGCTCAAAAAGTAGATGCCTGATATCACACAGAATAGGCCTTTTTGTTTTACATTATTATTCACATTTTCAGTGGAGTTTTTTCTCCACCATAAAGTGTATTTTCCCCACAGAGCTCATTAGGTGGGAACACTAATGGAAAATGTCTTCTGCTTTTATATACTAATGGATACATCTCTACAAGCACTCATGTAAAAAATTCAAGTCAGGTGAACTTTGCATTTTTTAATGGATACAAGTTTTCATTTCCATTATTTTGGCATTTCATAGATTGCCGAAATGCGGAGGTATTCTGTCCTACCTTTGTTAGCAAAACAAAGGTAGGACAGAATACAACAATGATGAATCAGCTGCGCATTGCACATAATATTTGTGATATTCATCAATTCATGGGGTATAAACTTTAACAATTTTACTCCCTATAATATTCGTGGGCTATTTTAGATTTATTCATGGGATACAATTTTATAAACAAAGAATATTTGTTAAGATCTTTGTAAAAACTCTTTGAATTTATTTGTGATATTTGTTAAACTTTGTTGCTTAAAAGAATCAACCACACATAATGTGAATCTGAACTTTTTTTTTTACCAGAAGATATCCTTTTACTACTATAAAAAAAAACTCTCTCCGGTTTTTAATTAAGTTCCTACTTTCGTTTGAATGTCTCAAACAAGGTTCTACTTCCTTATTTATCAAACAAATCCACACTAAAGCAGTGTCAAAACAATGCCAAACAGTGTCAAACAGTATCAAAACAGTCTACTCTACAGTCAAATTTACTCCTCAATAAATTTATTTTCTTAATTAAGAACCGAGTAGAAGATATCCTCAATTGTGCTCATTTGGCAACACATTGCTACTATTTGTTGGGGAGTTTACTGTGTTTGTGCCTTTGCATTTATGGTGATCTGATATCATAGCTTAGCGCATGGCTCAAAAAGTAGATGCCTGATATCACACAGAATAGGCCTTTTTGTTTTACATTATTATTCACATTTTCAGTGGAGTTTTTTCTCCACCATAAAGTGTATTTTCCCCGCAGAGCTCATTAGGTGGGAACACTAATGGAAAATGTCTTCTGCTTTTATATACTAATGGATACATCTCTACAAGCACTCATGTAAAAAATTCAAGTCAGGTGAACTTTGCATTTTTTAATGGATACAAGTTTTCATTTCCATTATTTTGGCATTTCATAGATTGCCGAAATGCGGAGGTATTCTGTCCTACCTTTGTTAGCAAAACGGCCATTCAGTACATCTTCTGGTGGTGATAAAGTTGTAGCATCTGTCCTCTTTGAGAGGCTTCCAGTTGTGGTTCCCAAGATCGATCCCATTGTTTACGCTTTTCAAGAGTTTTCGTGAGATTCTTTCACACCATCATTTCCATTCTTAATTCACTATATGAGAATGAATGTTTGAATATTATATATTCAATTACTCTGTATTCCTGATTCCCTCCATCCCTTGGAACTTCATCATCGCTGGTTTTCTTGGTCAATGATGTTAAACTTTGATCAATGGTATAGTTGTATACAAAATTATTTATAATATGAAAATGATCTTTGTTAAAACTTAAATGTACTCTCTCAAAAGTACAAAACTTTTACTTCAAAAAAATCAGAATCATAGGCCAGATTTTACCACCAATGACCAAGAAAGTTAAAGTTGGCAGCGACTTAAAGGATGGAGAGAGTATTATTTTTTATAAACTGTAGTGAAAAAAGAACTTGGTGGAATAAAATTCTAGGCATTCTTATGTCTTTAATCTCTTATTCTTCCTTGATAAAGATAACACGGAAGAATGCTTTACTGGGCATGCTTAGGGGATAAGTGGGTATGATTTTTTAGGTAATCCTTGTCTAATTGCATTTTAGGTTCCGATGGAGGCAACAATATAGAAGAGAGTATCCTGAGAAATTATTGAAAAGGGCCGAGTCCAGGTACTTTTGTTTCATTAGATGAAGTTGTTTTTCATCTACTCTATGGATTATATTTGTGTTACTGTGCCTAGTGGTCTTATGGATGCATTGTTGCTAGGAGTTTCAGGCTTTAAGAACTAGTGAAAATAAATTCTCTTGCTATTATTGACATTCCTTTCTTTTTAATGCATCAGTCATATTTATTTCACCATTTTATTTCCTTTTTTAGTATTACTCCCTCTTGTTCAAATGAATGTCATTTTAGAAGATTTGACACAGATTAAGGAGTTATTAAATGGATTATCATTGGGATTACAATACTGCAGCTTACATTTAGTTATCCTTGAAGGCTTGAATTGAAATTTTGCATAGAAGCTTAAAAATGAAAAAATATGTACTCCCTCTGTCCCATTAGAAGGTTCCCACTTTCATTTTTTGGACGTCCCATATAAAGGTTCCCATTTCCATTTTAGGAAACAATTAACAATCCTAAGTGACAAATTAATCATGAAATATTAAAAATAATACATTTATAACATCACAGTTATCAATACTAACTACATTATAATGTATACATATTAAAAAAATTTCTCAAAATATGCTCAAAGTACTTTATTTAATTATTGTCTAAATAAACGTGTCGTTTTGCTATGGGAACCTTCCAACGGGACAAAGGTAGTAGTATTTAGAACAGTCTTGGTTTTTTATAAAATAATGCATATTGTGTGCGACTAAAGTTTTTCCTCCAAAACAACATTTATTGTTAACAGGAGGAATTATATATGTTCTAGTGTGCTGCTAAGTGTTGGATGTTTTTTTTCGCAAATTGAATTTCCATTAAACTGTATGAAGAATATGAATGATTGGATTAATGCTTTGTCCCAGAGGAAAAGGCGAATACCATATTGACTATACACCAGCTCCTCGGATCACTGAGGCTGATAAAAGTAATGACAAAAAGTAAGTATTCTGGTAGGGCTTAGGGATAAGGTGCATTTTATTTTAGTTGAAAAAACTATGTGGTTTCTTGAATCTGATTTTTTAGCTTATTACTATCTTCAGCAGATTATATTATTCTTTCAGTTGTTTTCAACCTATTGTACCCTAAGGCATTTTTTTGCTGCATCCAAACCAAAGTACCCTTTGGTAATGTTGTTGTTTGTTAAATCAAAGTTAATATTTCAAAACCAATAAACAGTATACTATAACCAAAGGAAAATACATTTTGATTGTGATCATTGATCAATCAATAGAAAAGAGAATCTAATTTTTCAGCTCTCCCGCACTCTTACTATTCTATCTAAAATAGCTCAGCTGCTGAATAATTTGTTGAAAGCCTAAAGGGATAATTTCGATGTGAGCAATGTGAACAGTAATTTTCAGTATTACTCCCTCCATCCCGCTAAGATTGTCTCATCTTTCCTTTTTGGTCCGTTCCACTAAGATTGTCCCATACTAAATTTGGTAAAATTTGTGTGGTTCCAAATCATTCTTACTTTATTCTTACTTTATCAATTCAATATCAACCACATAAACCTATTTTTCTTAATAACCGTACCAACTCCTCATGTCTCAATGTTAGTGGGACGGAGGTAGTATGAATTTGTTGTATTTATGTACTGTAGCATATTTGTATTTCCTTATAGTTGATCAACGATATACTTTAGGTCGTTGAACAGAGCACTTGACAGAAGGCTCTATCTTCTCCTGCACGGGAAGACACTTTCTAGTGGGAAGCCTGTTTGGCATTTCCCAGAAAAAGCATATGAATCAGAAGAGACTCTCCGCAGGGTATTAATTATTAATTATTACTTCAATAATGCATTTAATACTCAATCTAGACATGGAATTCTACAATAGGAAAACATATGAAATATTTTGTGGTATGTTTCCAGTGTGCGGAGTCAGCATTAAAATCTGTGATTGGAGACCTCTCTCACACTTATTTTGTCGGCAATGCTCCAATGGGACATATGGTTACACAGCTTGGTGAGAATGATAATGAGCCAGTACAACCATGTCTAAAGGTTAGTGAACCTAATTGCTCGCAATATAGTGGTGGAATTATTTGTTCCAAAACAGCCCCAGCACTATTGTGAGTTTGAAGGAGTAACAAATGTTAATGGAAATATGGAATGTTCAGTGCTCTTAGTTCACCGAACTTGTTTTTTTCTGCACTACTGTAATATTTTCTGTAGCACTTCTTTGCCATAAAGTCATCCCAAGTTTTCTTATTTTTTCCTATTCACACTGGCAGCGCTACTTCTTCAAATCGCAAGTGATCGCGGCTAACAAGTTTGATGTTCACAAGTGTGATGATTATGTGTGGGTGACAAAGGATGAGTTGCTAGAGTACTTTCCAGAACAAGCGCAGTTTCTGAACAAGATGATCATCAGCTGATGTTTTGATTACCTATAAAATTTGAGTGGCGGAAGAGAACAGTTATGATTGTGCCTTAATATTGGTGGCTTTTATGGACGTTGCTGAACATGGATTAGCCGTAACAACCATCTTGGCTTTCTATTGATCCTTGACAAGGTGGATTTGTTTTCAGTTATTGGGTAGTGGTCAATTTAATGGTACCCTGACCAAATCAAACAAACTGAGCAAGTCCTCACTCAGAAAGTAAGGCTTTTGGGAGGTTGATTTTTATGTTACTCAAATCGATTTTGAAGGCTATTTGGATAGCGATTGTTTACCTCATTTCATTTTTTTCCTCTTTAGCAGCAGCTATAAGCCTATAAAGGTGTCATAAATGCAATTCGTGATGGATTAATTATAGAATATTTTGTTAATCGTTTTTGTGGATTTTGGTGTTCCAAACCAGCTTTTGACAAGGGGTTGGTCCGAGCTGGTACCAGTTTGTTTCCGGGCTTGTAGACTATCTTCCAAAAAAGTATTCGTTTTCTGTTTGTATTTTGGAAGAATTGTAACCACATTGGACTGATTCTGGTCCGGACAAAAAAACGGACACATGTATTTTACCCGCCCAGTTTTGCTTTGGTTCTGGAACTAGGGATGGACCGGTCCTGGGTCGGGACCGGGTCCGGGTCGGGCTAAGGGCGGGACTGGGTTTAAGAAATGGTGGCCCGGTACCGGCCTGGCTATGTTCCGGGACCGGGCCGGTCCTGGGTCGGGTACTATATTTTTTGGTTTTATTTTTGCTTACTAATTCTAACCCCCCACCCCCAAACACCCCCAAACCACCCAAGTACCCAACTCAACCCGCCTCTTACCCAAACCATTCGAAAAATCCAAAAAAAAAAAAAAAATTGGGCCCGGACTGGTCCTGGACCAGCCAGGCTGGTTCCAAGAGGGCTGCAGCCCGAGCCCGCCCCCATAACACCCCCGGGTTGGGTCCTAGGCCTGGTACCGGTCAACCGGGCCGGTCTGGTACCACATAGTGGCGGTCCGGGCTGGTCTGATCGGTCCCGGTCCACCCCTAACTGGAACTAGGTATGATCCTAGTTTTTTATCAAACCTATAATTTGTTTAGGTTGCGTAGGACACAAGAGTTTTTTCTAACTTCAAATACAATTCCAATCGACAATTGGACATGGATAATGCTTCGTTATGTGACATTGATAGATGGAAGCCTTATTTGCTTCCTTGGTGGAGTCTCGAGCCAAATTAGAACACATTGGTCCCTCGTTATTTGCCTTAATGGGAAAAGCAAAATGGCAATGACAACACTTTGAATCAATGCCACAAGTTTAGAACTGAATAAGCAAAGTATCAAACCATGATTTCATGTGTTTTCTATTTGCTTTAAAAAATTGTGCACTTCTTTTTTGCGTTTCTTCAAATAAACCTTACCATTTGAACATGCATCTCTCAAAGAGTCAAAGTGACCAACGAAATGTGATTCATCCAAAAAGGTGTGAATTAGAAAGTTCAGGAATAAATTCCACTTTTGGTCCTACGGGTTTTATTTTTGCTTAATAATTCTAATCCCCCACTCCCAAACACCCCCAAACCACCCAAGTACCCAACTCAACCCGCCTCTTACCCAAACCATTCGAAAATCCAAAAAAAAAAAATTGGGCCCGGACTGGTCCTGGACCGGCCAGGCCGGTTCCAAGAGGGCTGCAGCCCGAGCCCGCCCCCAAAACTCCCCCGGATTGGGTCCTAGGCCTGGTACCGGTCAACCGGGCCAGTCTGGTACCACATAGTGGCGGTCCGGGCTGATCTGACCGGTCCCGGTCCACCCCTAACTGGAACTAGGTATGATCCTAGTTTTTTTATCAAACCTATAATTTGTTTAGGTTGCGTAGGACACAGGAGTTTTTACTAACTTCAAATACAATTCCAATCGACAATTGGACATAGATAATGCTTCGTTATGAGACATTGATACTCAGATGGAAGCCTTATTTGCTTCCTTGGTGGAGTCTCGAGCCAAATTAGAACACATTGGTCCCTCGTTATTTGCCTTAATGGGAAAGCAAAATGGCAATGACAACACTTTGAATCAATGCCACAAGTTTAGAACTGAATAAGCAAAGTATCAAACCATGATTTCATGTGTTTTCTATTTGCTTTAAAAAATTGTGCACTTCTTTTTTGCGTTTCTTCAAATAAACCTTACCATTTGAACATGCATCTCTCAAAGTGACCGACGAAAGTTCAGGATTAAATTTCACTTTTGTTCCTACGGGTATCGCACCGATTTCACAATTACTATTTGTCTTAGACTTTACCCTTTTTAGTGCACGACTATTGTGTTTTCGCCAATACATGATGCTTCCGGCAATAATTCTGGTGGTTAAGATATCTGGAGAAAGGTAACAAATAGTCAAAAAATATTAGTCAAGTACCAAAAATGAACAAAGTGAAAGAGATGGACTAAATGTGGAAATGACATCAAACTCATAGAACCAAAAGTGGAATATTATACGGTCCGAATGTGCTTTCTTCATTGCACTAGTTGGTTCACTTTCTAAATATGTGCAGGAGATATTACCAAACTGAAGATGTCAATACAATAGCATTAGCATATTATGTGCAGGAGATATTATTAATGTAAAAGGGTTTTTGAAGATGAATAAATAATTCTTAGTCCATGTTTGATAGACATAAGTTTATACTTTAAAACTTTTGTACTAGTTGAAAAGACCCTATAACTTCTAGTTGTATGTTTGAGATGTGAATAATTAAGATCTTTTTTTACAAATTAAAAGATTTTTTTGAGATGCTGCACCGAGTAGATTCTGAAAAAAGTGTACATCTTCTAACATTATTAGTCAAACAACTTGTTATATCTAATAGAAATCAGATTAAATCAGATAGTCAAATTGTTATTAAACAACTACATATAACTTTTTACTTTTAAAATCTTTTTGGTTAGTAAAAGTTCACGATTACTAAAAGGCTCATAAAAATAATTTTTTTAACCGTTTGTTTCAAATATATCCTTACATTACTAAAAATGTGACAAATGTTGAAAAGGCTAGTGTCAAATCCCTATTTACTAAACAACCTTTTTACTTGTTAAAAACATTAAAAGTGATCAAATCATAGTTTTTTGGGTGAAACATCATTACCAAACACTGCCATGAAGTGCGTGGGGGGAATTAGGTTTGAAGGACAAGTGCGTGTGGCTGAATTGAAATTTGACGCTCCTAAAGGGCCTAAACGCGTAATCCATCCATACCGGCATAAGTGCATAGCCATAACTAGGCCGTGTTTCACCATTACTCCCCTCCGTGTTTTGGAGTACACAATAAATTAAATGCTTTCAAAGTGAGTAAGTGACTTGAACTGTTTTCAAATTTAAACTAGGTAGTACTCCATACTTCCGTAGGTTATACTCCGTATTTCACTTGATAAATAAACTAATACTAGGTAATACTTATTTTACACCAATGTCAAGTTTATACATATATTTTTGATCAGTTCGTATACCGTGGTATCACCACACGGTGAGCACCGTGCCCCCACACCCAAAACGACGTAATTTCGCATAATTATTTTAAAAAAAAATCGTGTGAACAGTACAACATGTACAGTAACTGTTTTTTTTATTTTCATCTGAGTAGAATGAATGATGTAACTTGTGCAAAATTAGATGTAACTCGCATTGTTACAAATGTAATTCCAGTTAACAACAAATGTAACTTGTGCCCTGAAATGTAACTCATGTAACAAATGTAACTAATTGCTTGATTACTTTTCCTAAATAATGAATATGTTTTAATTTTAATATTAAGACCATAAAATGTTTTAGAGAAATCATTTTTTCGCAAAAAATATTGATCCCAAAAAAGTTTTTTTTTTGTTTTCATAAAAGGGGTTTATTTTGTGATGTAACTCATGTAATGACAAATGTAACTTATGTTAATATGAAATGCAACTTATTTGAAACATGTCCAAATGTAACTCACTCATTAGAAGATGTAACTCGCGCACATTAAAATGTAAATAGAGTATAAAAAGATGTAATTCCGTGTATTAAACACACACACATGTATATACCTATATATACCAATTAACTCCATCATTAACATTAAGAGAACCAACAAAATTATATTAATTGAATTTGATTAATACGCAGCTTAGATGGTAAATCAAAGCAAAAAGGTTATGCGTGAGGGGTTGAAACTTGAAAGAGCAGAGATTGAAGAGCCATTGTTCTTTAAAAACCAGATTTTGTCCACTAAAAACTGATCATTCCTTAGCTTGTTCATGATCGCAAGTGATGAAACCAGACCACTTGTTCATAATCATGAGCCAAAGGCGATGATGGCCTGGTAAGTATTTTAGCTCTTAAAGTTCTGTCATTACAGAGCGATAATCTGTTTGGATGTAAGACAAATTTCAGCCCACTTTATGATTCTATGGAGTCGGTGATTGACAAACCAGAGTTGCAAGGCCAGATTTTTAAGAAAAGAGCGGAAGATCCATCGTTCTGTATTTATTTCAAGAAAAGCGATGTTGTTTTGGGATCAGCTCACGGTGGGCCGATCCCACAATATAATTTGCGATTTTTGATAAGACAAGGAGCCTGATAAGTCGATGATGCATGCATGTTTTGGTGACAGAATGGTAAATAGATACTCCTGTCTAAAAATTAACTTACTCCTTTTTTATGTGGGATATCTCAATATGACAATATTAACTACCTATTTTATTATATTCCTATTTTTGAAAACACCCATTTGCCCCTACTTTTGCTATTCATTTTCCACCTTTAGTGTATTTGGACCATTGCATCTCTTATCATGCCAGGGTAATTTTGGAAAGTTAGCTTTTACTTTTTTCTAATTAACTAAAATTCGTGAAATCAATCCCGAGAGAGTTAATTTCAGCATGGATGTAGACATATAGTAATTCAGAAAATATAGTGAGCAAGCGACATGACGAGTAGTGTGTGGATCCTCGGATTCTCGTATTGAGAGTCCGTTTGGTAGCACAAAAATCGGCTGATTTGGTTGATTCTGCTTAGATTTGTGAAGTTTTGGTTGAAGTGACTGCATTGGCTGATTCTGCTGATTTAAGAAAAAATTATTTTTAAAATATATTTTATCAATAAAATAAAGAAAAAATTATATGTAAGAATAGCTAAAATTATCATCTACAATAACTTCAGCCAATACAGCCAGAAAAGTAACTCCAACCTTACGTTTTCTGCTTATTACACAACGCAGCGCGCGAAAGCAAAAGTTACGGGTTTGGCGAAAACGTTGGTTGATAAGCCTGATAAGTCGAAAAACATTGTTGTCAAACGAAGAAAATTACCTTATTTATGACACCAACTTGTACACTACTATACTATGAAGTAAAAGATACGTAGTACATGTTTATGATGTTTTTAGTGGCTGTTTTAGTTCAAGATTATATTAGACATAAAAAACGCTTTTACTAAACCAAACTAGAGATTCGACTAGGGCTGAGCAAAACTCGATCTGACCTGAAAAACCCGATATTTTTTCCGGATATTATCCGAACCGAAGTGGATATCCGACCCGAAAATCCCGAACCCGAAAATCCGATTAGTATTGGGCCTAGACCAGGTGGCGGGTAGGGTTTGTGAAATCCCAACCCGACCCGCCCGAATATCCGAAATATAGGTTAGTGTGTACTTTGAATATTTAAATTAATACTTGTGTTCAATTATTGTGTAATTATTTTTGCAAGGGCAATTATCACCTACCTCCACTGAGGTTTAACGTTTTATCACTTACACCCCTATAGTTTTAAAAATATGCACAAGCCTCCCTCTTATCATTGAGAGTGTCAACTTTAACGGTAAGGTTTAAATAACTTAACCTGCAAACATAATCGCATACCCCAATTTTCTTAAACCCCTTTTCTGTAAAAACAAATCCTCAAGCCCTAGCTCAGTGATGCTCTCCATGGGAGTGCTTGTTGATTTTACGCATACATGTAGATTTAGCAAATAGAAGTTCTACAAATCTCTTTCAGGGTAAAAAAGAGAAGACCATCTTCAGTTTCAAAACCTAAAGCAAGTAAACAATCACAAATGGGTGTGTCATCATATCAAGTGGTGTTACCAGAGGAAAAAGAGTTAAAAGTAGATGGGTATATGATCAAGCTTGTGTATCTACATACTGCATATTAGCTTTATCAGGATAGCTTGTGATACTCCAATTAACTTTTGCATATTCTGCCTAGGGTTCTAGTATATGTAGTAACGTATAACATGTGATATTCAAAACCTGTGTGCTGAATGGTTTTTAATTTTTCATGCTAACTCTGGGATGGTTTTTAATTAAGTGTTATTATTATTATTATTATTATTATTATTATTTGTTAATACGTTATGGAGTAGTAGTACATATTATTAAGATGTACGCTTGCGCTTCAAAAAGTCATATAATAAGGACTTGGCCGTTTGTGGTCTTGTTCAATTAATTAGGAATGAACCTCATGCACATTCTTATTAATACTCAGCCATAGTGCTGAAGAGCAATCTGTTCTATTTTGTGCTTTAATTAACTTTTGCATATTCTGTTCTGTTCTATAAGACCTTTTTTATATTCGATCAATCTGTTGTGTGCTTTTATTTAGCTTGCTAACTTTTGGTGTTTGAGTTTAACAGTCTTCCGTTAAGTTAACACTCTCAAACAATATAGGGAAGTTGTTGCATATTTTTAAAACTATAGGGGTGTAAGTGATAAAACGTTAAACCTCAGGAGGTGTATGATAATTTCCCTTTTTGCAATTTGTATTAAATTATTTGTGGAAATTGAATGTGTAGTGCACTAATGTGTACAGTTTTTGTCAAAGTGGCATTCCTACACTTTAATTATCCAATTATAATTTGTTTTAATATAATCGAAATATCCGATATATATATATATATTAAATTATGTAGTGTGTACTTTGAATATGTTAAATTAATACTTGTGTTCAATTATTTGTGCAATTTTTGTTAAATTATCTGTGTAATTTGGAAGTCTAGTGCACTAGTGTGTACAATTTTTGTCAAAGTGACTTTAAACACTTTAATTATCCAATTATAGTTTTTTTTAATACAACCGAAATATCTGAAACCCGACTTAAAAATATCCTAAATACCCGATTTGAAATATCAAAGGGTACGGTCGGGCCTAGTATTTAAATTAAAAAACCCCGAACGGGTTTAGGGTTCGCAAACCCGACCCGCCCGAACCCGACCCATGCACAGCCCTAGGTTCGACTAAGAAGCTGTTCCGTTCGTCTTAATCTAATTACTTATTCCTTAATCTTATTTTATTCAGATCAGATCAGATCAGATCAGAAAGATTCAGATCAGATCAGATCAGATCAGAAAGATTCAGATCAGATCAAATCAGATCAGAAGCATTCAGATCAGATCAGAAAGATTCAGATCAGATCAGCAACATTCAGATCAGATCAGAAAGATTCAGACCAGATCAGACCAGATCAGAAACATTCAGATCAGATCAGAAACATTCAGATCAGATCAGATCAAAAAATTCAAACATGATTTATCACTTTTATTATTATATTAATTATGATTATTATATTATAGTTATTGTTATTAATATTAATATATTAATATAATAATATTATTAATAATAATATAATAATAATGTTAATAATATAAAATTATTATTATATTATAATAATATAATATAATATAATATAATATAATATAATATAATATAATATAATATAATATAATATAATATAATATAATATAATATAATATAATATAATATAATATAATATAATATAATATAATATAATATAATATAATATAATATAATATAATATAATATAATATAATATAATATAATATAATATAATATAATATAATATAATATAATATAATATAATATAATATAATATAATATAATATAATATAATATAATATAATATAATATAATATAATATAATATAATATAATATAATATAATATAATATAATATAATATAATATAATATAATATAATATAATATAATATAATATAATATAATATATTATAATATAATATAATATAATATATTTATAATTATAATTATAATTATGATTTACAATGTAATTATAATTATAATCATCATTATTATTAATATGATTGTTGTTCTTGTTGTTATTTTTGTAATTATTATTACTTCGGAGTAATTATATATTTAAATTAGTAATTATAGATATAATTATGATTATAGAGATAAATATTATAATTATAATTACAAAAAAAATAATTATAAAATTAATCATAATTAAAAATATAATTACATTTATAATTGTATCTGTATTTATAATTAGTGTAATTGTTATGATTATTATTGTAATTTTATTTAAGTTATATATTTAATTACAATTATAAATCTAATAATTATAATTATAATTACAATTATAGAAATATTCAAATCACATCAGAAAGATTCAGATCAGAAGAATTCAGATCAGATCAGAAACATTCAGATCAGATCAGAAACTTTCAGATCAGATCAGATCAGCAACATTCAGATCAGTTCAGCAACGTTCAGATCAGATCAGAAAAATTCAGATCAGATCAGATCAGATCAGAAAAATTCAGATCAGATCAGCTCAGAACTTAAAAAATTCAGATCAGGTGAACCGAACAGCTTCTAAACCATGTCACACCCGACTACTAGACTACATCATAATTATATCTATGATCTATTCTTATCCTTCTCTCTAAGTTCATTTATTTTCTACAACCTCCTGCGTCTCAAGATAATCACGTCATTGCCGATTTTGAGGTGAGCTATGAAAAAGTTTACTTCTTGCTAACATAACATTTGTTGGAGTTAAAAATTAAAATTAAAATTTTATTAATTCAACACCCAAATTTTAGGTCCTAAAAAATAGATGAATTATCAACTCAGGAGTCGGGACTGGAAAGATTAAATGTGTTGATGTAAAACCTGAACGATTGAAAACTATCTATTCAAAAACATAAATTATCACGAGTTTTGACTTATTCTATTTTTATTAATACTTTTGCAAGTTTTGATGAATTTTTTTTCACAAAAATTTATTAATTTAATAAAACTAAACATGATATAAAACTTCTAAAATAAATATAAAACTTCTAAAATAAAAAGTAATGAAATTCATCAAGTACCAAATTAGGATGTTTTTACTTGGACTGTAATTTGTCCCAGACCAGACCAGTCCAGATCAGACCAGACCAGACCAGACCAGACCAGTTCAGACCAGACCAGACTTGGATAGTTATAAAAATACAAAGAAACCAGACCTTACCAGACCAGACCAGACCAGTTCAGACCAGATCAGACCAGACCAGCAAATTACAGTCCAAGTAAAAACATCCTTAATAGTTCATTTATTTTTAGATCCCGGAATAAAATTCCATTAAAATTTTAGCATTTAGAAATCATGATAAAATTTTGTTGAATGGTAAAAAAATGGATTGATCACCAATTGGGCTTGTATTATCGTTTAATTTTTGGACAGTGCAATTCTTTTTACTTTTGCAACATTTTGTTATGACTTTTGCAATATTTTAATATGACTTTTGCAACATTTTATTATGATAATGCATGTGCAACTGTACTCTTTTCAATAAAAACTAGAGTAATTGTGTATTGAGCGAGTAAATAATCATTATAAATACATACATACGCGGTACATGATATGTATACTGCTACTATACAGACGAAGATATCATTAGGCGAGGGAGTGAGAGAGACCGAGGAAGAAAGAAATGGATCTAATTGATAAGGCAACACAATTCGTCGGAGAAAAGCTGTCGGAAATCCCGATGCCGGAGGCATCCATCGCCGATGTTAATATCGGCGGTATTTCGTTTGGCAGCGTTTCCTATCAGGCTATAGTCAACGTTAAGAACCCCTACCCCTTGCCCATTCCCATCTGCGAGATCCAATACGTCCTCAAAAGTGCTACCAGGTTTAATTTCTTTCTTCATTCTCCTCTTCATCCTTGACATGATTCAGGGCCGTCTAATGAATTTGGAGGGCCCTGTTCAAAATGCAAATTTGAGGCCCCACATTAATATAAAAAACTACAAAACTTATTCGATGTAGATTCTTATTATACTGAAATCAATTGAATACTCATTAAATAATGTAATTACAGAATTACATATTGTAACTTTCCCTTTCAAATAATTAATCTCTACATTTTTGTAAATGATTTTAATTTATGAGATCATTATTATACGGAGTAGTGAAGTGTGAGTTTAGCTGCAGGCTGCAGCCCATATTCATATATGATAGTATACACTATTACATTACATAATCAATTAATATTAGTGACCTAAAAATAATACCACTAACGTCTTATAAATATTGGGGCCCCATGCAAAGTGAGGCCCTGTTCCGTCGAACCTAATGAACATGCTAAAAAACGGCCCTGGCATGATTATTGTAATTTTTGTTGTTCCTTGTTCTTCCCTTTCCTGAATATTTATTTCCTTCTTTGATTTCGAATTGCTCATGCTTATCCAAATTGAATTTTAGGTTTCAATTTTGTACTGACTTATGTACTTATCTGGATTTTTCGCAACTTCCAAGACCCTTTTATTTCATACGGAGTATATTATTATAGTTTTAAATTAAAAAAGAATGTTACATGTTGCCTTGTTTGGTAGAGACTTCTCAACGCTTTCAGCCTTTCAGCTTTTTTTTTTTTTTTGCATTCACGTGGTCATAAATTGTAGTAGTTCTAGTCTACCTGCACATATGGTATGGACATACAAGGCACTCAAATTGCATCAATTATTTGATAATCGAGAAAGGACGAGTCATGACGTTGAAGTCATTTGTAATGTACTGAACTACTCATAATATCTGATTCAAAGTAACCCCAGATTTACATTATTCACATTTCACAAATTTTTTTGAGTTAATTTTAGTTTTTGTCCTTTGAGTTTTATGTGAATTTCACATATAGTTCATATTTCTCACTTTAACTACTTTTGGTACTAGATTATTGTTCTTGACCATTTGTGATCATTTTCCAGTTATTTTAACCATCAGAAATATTGACGGAAGCACCATCTATGGGCGAAAAACAATAGTCATATACCAAAAGTAGTCAAAGTAAAAAACGTGGATTTATTGTAGAATTGGTGCAATACTTGCGGGACTAGAATGTTATGTTAGAACATTGATCATATATTTTTTCACAAATGTAACTTTATGGTATTAAATACATGATTTAAAATACACACATCATTTATGAGAATGCAATTAAAATTAAATTGTACCAGATTTAATAATATTTATTTCACAAATGAATTTTTAGAATGCTAATTGCATTCTAACAAAACATAGAGTATTTTAAATTATATAATTATTCCGTTAAATTTGTATTTGTAAAATAACATACAACCGTGGTGCGAAAAATCTGAAAATATTTTTTTTATAAATTTCGTGGTATATATTTCATATCCAAGTTTGGGTACTTATTTAACACCCCATTAAAATTTGGGTTTTTAAATTATTTTCCCCTTTATTTCACGAATGAAAGTTTAGAGTGTTAGGATGTTTTTACTTGGACTGTAATTTGCTGGTCTGGTCTGGTCTGGTCTGATCTGGTCTGGTCTGGTCTGAACTGGTCTGGTCTGGTCTGTAAGGTCTGGTTTCTTTGTATTTTTATAACTATCCAAGTCTGGTCTGGTCTGGTCTGAACTGGTCTGGTCTGGTCTGGTCTGGTCTGGGGCAAATTACAGTCCAAGTAAAAACATCCTTAATTGCACCATCGTGTGAAGGTGTTTGGATCTGATTCTTAAGATTCTTAAAAGTGCTTCTGCTCCTTGAAGGAGGCAGAAGTTGGAGTGTTTGGGTGAAGTTGGAGTGTTTGGGTGAAAGTGCAGAAGTACTTCTGGAGTTCCGGTGCTCTAATTTACTCGTAAAATCAGTTTTTTAGAAGCTGAGAGAGACCAGCTTCTGAAAATTGATTCTGATTCTGTTTCTGATTTAAAAAAGAAGCAGAATCGATTCCAAACAACCCTATATTTTACATTTTTGATATAAAAAAACATATGGTCATAGTGCTAAGATATTTTTTTACACAAAGTTTATGGTATTTATTATTTCACACATAAAAATTTGGGTGTTTAAGACATTTAAATTATTTTTTCCTTAACTTACCCACGAGAGGGACTATATTTATGACATGTTTCATGATTAAATAGCCCCTTTGATTTGAAAGAGTGAGACTATATTTTTAATATGCCTAGTAAATGAGGAAGCGATAGTGTGATTTCCCCTTGTCAGACATGGTGAGATTCTGAACTAACATTACTAAACATCACTACATATTTTTGAAGAGTGCGTATTTTGTGGTTGATTGGTTAATAATATGGGCGGCAGGGAGATAGCTTCTGGGATAATAAGAGATCCAGGTTCACTGAAAGCAAAAGACACAACAGTGCTGGATGTGCCTGTAAATGTGCCACACAGTGTGTTAGTGAGCGTGATGAAGGACATCGGTAGAGATTGGGACATTGACTATCTGCTTCAGTTGAAACTCATCATTGACCTTCCTGTTGTGGGAAATATTACCATCCCTCTTACCCGATCTGGTGAGGTTAAGCTTCCCACCATCTCTGATATGTGGAAGAAATCAGAAGTTGTAGAAGAAGTGTAGCCTATTAACACACACACACAACATGTATAACCTATTGGTATATTATTATGTTACATCAATAGTAATAATAAGATGATTCAGATGAATGAATGGGCCTATGCATGTACCTTTTGATACTATTTCACAGTTTGATAATGATAAAAGAACAGAGGATGATGATGAATGTATGACTTGATCTGTTCCTTTATGCACCAAGTATCCAATTAATTTCAAGAGCATATGCTGCTTATACGCCATTTACACGCCAAGTGTATTTTTTCTGTGCACAAACATTTGATTTTCATTTTAGTAAAGGAAACTGTCTATGATCCCGAACTGCTTGTGCACAGACAATTGATTATCATTCTAATAAATGGAATTGTTTATGATCCCGAACTGTTTGTCCACATACAATTAACCTTTTCAGAGTCACAGACTGTCACTAGGGATGGACTCGGGCCGGGCGGCCCGGCCCGGCCCGGTTACTGTTTGAACCGGCCCGGCCCGGGAACCGGTCCGGGGGGGCGGTTCGGGTCGGCCCGGCCCGGTTACTGTGCGGTTCGGGCCCGGGCCTTGTGATTGGCGAACCGGCCCGGCCGGTTCGGGCCCGGTTCGAGCCTTTTTTTTTTTTTGAATTTTTTTTAAGTTTTTGGGTTGGGCTTGGTATTTAGGGCCATTTGAGGTGGTTTGGGGTTGTTTGGGGTTGAGGGGGAGAGTTGGGGGTTAATTAGGAAAAGCCAAACAAACAAACAAAAAAAAAATAGGACCGAGGCCCGGCCCGGCCCGAACCGGAACCGGGATTACCCGGGCCGGTTCCAGGCCTCCCATTTCTGAACCGAGGCCCGGTCGGGCCCAGGCCCGAACCGGGCCCGAACCGGAACCGGTCCACCCATAACTGTCACTTTACTAAAATGAAAATCAATTGCCTACACACAAAATACATTTGTCGTAGACATGAAAGTACAAGCCGACTTGTACAAGTAGATTTTGATTGAACTATTAGGAAACCTTTAACTAAAAGGTCAAAGGATCAAGTATCGCTAAAGACCTTTGACTGAAAAATTAATATTGACAGCTATTTGTGACAGTGCAGGAGATTAATCTGGGTGAAAATTATAGGCGGAATTGAATGGGGTCTTTAGTGAGCAGTTATAATGGAGCGGACTTTTGTAAATAGTAGTCGAAGATATTAGAAAATAGAAACTAGAGAGTTCAAGTGTATATCATGATTTAGTGATTTACCAAAAGACATTTGTTGATATTCATGTCTTGAAATCAGATCAGTAAAAGACTTGGAATGTCTCAACAATTTTTTTTACTAGAGCAAAACTTTAACAAGTAAATTATTTTTGGTTTTCCACTTACACCACTTTTTGGTGTCATATCCATCCATCCGCATCATTTCTTCCTTCTTTCACAACTCTTTCACCCCACAAAGGATACAAACTCTATTAGTAGGCCAAAGAAGATGATGAATACAGTTCGAAAAGTAGGCAAGTGGAAAGATGAGAAAGTAAGCATATCTATGTCCTATCATATAAAGGTAGTTGCAAAAAATGGAAAGCGTAACAAATAACAATACATTACTTCATAAAAGTAGGGCAAAAAATAGTGAATGGATGTAGTATATGTACTTACAAAGTAACAAGATGATAATTTAAATTTGGTGTATAGTATATTCGAATGGTATGAAATGTTGGTAAAGACTCTCCCTATTTGAACTTTGTCTATTCACTTCTTCATGCATCTTTTGTATCAATCTTCATTCATCATCTTTACTGTTGCCCAACTTTCGACTTCAACCATCATCAATCTTTAGCCATGCATGTCTTCTGCAACTGCGTCGCTAAAAATAAATTAGTCTGGATTGATATAAAGAATCTTTTGAGACACGTTCTTACTATATTTTTTACACAATCAAATATATTTCCAAATTTGAGTGAGTCAAGCCCTATATCATCTCCTAACAACGCGGCCTGTGCCCATGCTTCAATACAAACCATCACCCGACTTATTCTTTTCCACCTACCTCACGAATTACTCATAAATCCCTCACTAACATCAAGGGAGGATTCAAGAATTGGCAGAGGGGAATCCAAAATTTCCTTCATGCGCGCACACACTAGTTTTTATGA
Organism: Cuscuta epithymum; assembly: GCA_945859915.1. NCBI lineage: Eukaryota > Viridiplantae > Streptophyta > Magnoliopsida > Solanales > Convolvulaceae > Cuscuta > Cuscuta epithymum. Next base: position 1,410,537 of record CAMAPF010000075.1, on the reverse strand, counting down.
ATTGCTTGCAAATAAGAACTATTGGCTCCTATTAGTTAATCTTTTTTAATCTTTGGCACATTTTTTATACTACACTTCTGGACTCCTCAAAGAACCAATTTTGTGGTTAAGTCGTTGATGGGTTAATGTAATGGCATAAGGTATCAATGGATTAACGACGCAAGACGGTGGATTAGTAACTTTTAATAAATGAAGATTGCACCTAAGTGACGTATGAAGGTGCACCGTATATGATCAATGGTTTACATTACTCTCTTGTACTCACATTTTCTATTTTTAGCTTTCCAAATAAAATTGTGTACTCTCTTTGATCCACTCTTGTTTATTGTATTTTGGGAAATTTTTTGTTTGTAATGTTCTAAATTTATACTTAAATGGTCGTCATATTTCAGAACAATGTTAATTTTCTGTACGTGTCGGACAAAATAATAATTACTACCCCTGATAATTTAGGGAAAACATGCTGGTTTTAAATTTTTCATACACAAACTCAAATTTTAAAATTGCAAACATCTATAAATAATACATTTGAAAGATACAATTTAAACAAGCTTTGTCACATGTCATCTTCTAATCAATCCATTATAGATTCCTTTTCTAATCCTGATTTATAATCGGCTTCTCATTATTTTAGAATTTAGAATTTAGAATTCCTGAAGTTTAAAACTCCTTATTATACGAAAATATAATTTGGGAAATAATGGCTTACCCTATTGGGTGCCTTAGCCTTGTATTTATAATAAAAGAGTCATGGAAAATTACAAAAGTAATCCCTGAATATTACATTATTACACCCCCTCAATTTGTGCAAGGGAAACAACGTGCAAATTGGAACGTACAAATTCAAATCGCTGACTAGATAGTTTTTTGGTGAAAATATCAGCTAACCGCGACTGTGTAGGAATGTGCTTCACCACTAGATCACCATGTGCTACACGTTCACGAACGAAATGGTAGTCAATCTTGATGTGCTTGCTTCTATCATGTTGAATGGGATTGACTACCAAGTAGGGAAGGTGAAACGTTATCACAAAGAAGCTGTACTAGAGCCGAGATAAAAATCCCCATATCTGCTAATGGGGATCGAATGAAAAGAGTGTCCTGGACCGTGTAAGCGATAGCTCTGTACTCAGCCTCAGTAGAGGATTTGGAGACCGTGGGTTGTTTCTAGAGCGCCAGGAGATCAGATTAGAGCCCAAAAAAATCGCATATCCTGTAGTTGACTGCGAGCTGTCCGGACAATTTGCCTAATTTGCATCAGAGTAAGTCGTAACAACATATATATTCTTGTTGGCCCGCAACCACAAATCGTGCGTACTCGTGCCCTGCAAATACCTGTAAATCCTCTTAACAGCCAAAATGTGAGTAGTATGTGGAGCATGCATAAACTGAGACACAAGGTGTACAACATAAGTAATATCAGGTCTAGTGAGGGTTAAATACTGAAGTGCACCTACCATACTGCGATACTCAGTAGCGTCAGATAAAAGTTCCTCATCCGTAAGAGAGAGTGTTGTGCGGGAAGGAAGGGGGGTACAAACAGGTTTGGCAGTAAGAAGATGAAAACGATGCAACAGATTTTATATATATATATATACGGAAAAGATCCTGTCCAGCCGGAGGGACAGGATCTTCCGTCCGGCCGCCGCCTTTTGGGGCGGTTCCCGGTGGAGTTTTTTGATGAAATTTTTATGGAATGTTCCTCATCAAGTCTAGTTTATCCACAAAAAAATTCAGCTAAAAATACGATCGGGAAGGCAGTCAAATAATTTTTTGAAACATAACTGCGTTTTATATGTTTAAGTTGGAGCAGTTATCTTCAAAAAATTATTTGACTACCTTCCCGATCGAATTTTTAGCTGAAATTTTTTGTGGATAAACTAGACTTGATGAGGAACATTCCATAAAAATCTCATAAAAAAACTCCACCGGGAACCGCCCCAAAAGGTGGCGGCCGGACGGAAGATCCTGTCCCTCCGGCTGGACAGGATCATTCCTCTATATATATATATATATATATATATATATATATATATAGCATGTGGTAAAAATAAGCCCTTAGGTGTGCGTTGGGCCCGAACACCCAGAAAGTAATGAACATCCCCCAAGTCCTTCATAGCAAATTGAAGAGATAGCGTGTCTATGACAGAGGAAACAAAAGAAGATGAGGAGCCAGTAATGTGTATATCATCCACATATAAAAGAACATAAACCACCTGAGACTTGGAGCGATAAATGAATATATATGAATCAGACCTGCTCTGTGAGAAACCTCGACTCAATAGCAAACCACTGAACCGATGAAACCAAGCTCTAGGAGCTTGTTTCAAACCATAAAGTGCCCTGCGAAGGCGACATACATGATTAGGAAAAGATGGATGGACAAAACCTTGAGGTTGACGCTTATAAACTTCATCAGTTAAAAACCATGCGAAAAGGCATTTTTAACATCTAATTGACGAACAACCCAGCCCAATGAGAAAACAACAGATAGAATAAGACGAACTGTAACTGGTTTAACAACGGGACTAAAAGTTTCAGTAAAATCAATATCAGCCTGTTGTTTAAAACATTGAGCAACTAAACAAGCTTTATGCCGCTCAACAAGTCCATCAGAAAAATATTTTGTCTTATAAGGATGTTTTTACTTGGATTGTAATTTGCCCCAGACCAGTCCAGTTCAGACCAGACCAGACTTGACTTGGATAGTTATAAAAATACAAAGAAACCAGACCTTACCAGACCAGACCAGACCAGTTCAGACCAGATCAGCAAATTACAGTCCAAGTAAAAACATCCTAAATCCACTTACAGCCAACCACATTTTTAGTAGGGTCCCAAGGTACTAAATCCCAAGTCTTATTATTAATCAAAGCATTAATATATCAGGCATGGCAGCCCGCTAAATAAAACTCTTATTAGCTGGTGTATAACATGTAGGATCATCCGGTGGAGAGAAAACACTTCAGTTAAAATTAGTTTTTAGTTTGAAAATACCACCTGTTGCACGTGTAAGCATTGGATGGATATTAAGGACAACAAGTGGGGTCGGGAGCCTGATGCCGACGGGGACATGGAGGTACGTCTGCTGTCAATCGTGGGTGACAGTGGAGGAGTGGCTGATCGTGATTCGGGAGGGGTAACCCCCTGTTGGACGGGTGGAGAAGGAGTATTGGGTGTGTTCGGTGATGTGGCAGCGTGTGTGTCAGCTGGGGAAGGGAGAAGAGGAGCTGGACACGTGGCAGATGAGTTGGCCGTAAGACAGGGCCTGGGCGCCTGGGCGGAGGGGCAGGTAGGGCTGGTTGTTGTGGACGTGGGTGGGCCGAGGAAGATAACCAGGAAGATGTCATACTAAGAGCTGAAGAGCTAGGATCCAGCACTAAGGAAGAATATGGAAAACTATTTTCATGAAAAGTAACATCTCGGCTAACATATACCCTCCCCGTAGAAGGATATAGACACCTATATCCTTTATAACATATATTGTTTTTCCTGGGTGATTGGCTCCAAGGCTGGTTCGAGGGTCGGGGGTTGGAAGTGATCCTTTTATCTTCTTGTTCCCTTGCTGAATGCTTTGATATCAATTTATACCTTCTTGTTCCAAAAAAATAACAAGATTTAATGTTCCATACATTAGCTTTGAGCACAAGATTTAAGGGAAAATAGTAGGGGTAATGAATAGTATAAAAAAGTAGGAGAGAAGATGAAAAAGTAGGAAAGAGAGGATAAAAAGTAGAAAAAGTAAGGGTAATTTGGTATTTGTAAAGGAAAAAATTACCAGAAAGGAAAAGTGTATGGAACTTTTAAACACATCCCAAAATGGAAAGTGTATGGAACTTTAAAATATGGAGGGAGTATAATTTTTTCATGAATCGGTAGAATCAACCAATACAACCACTTCAGCCAGAACTTCATAAATTTCAGCAAAATCAGTCAATTCAGCCAATTTTAGTGTTACCAAACAGACTCATAGTGTTAGTCTTATACGTAATACTTTTATATGCAAATACAAATATACGTATACATTTTTTTTTTTTTAATTTTTCTGGAAAGTGTATATATTTAAGAGTCCCGTTTTACCATATTGGGATGTCCCTATTTAATTGCCCCATACCTTATTTGGTAAACTTTGTGTGACTCAAAATCATTCTTACTTTATTCTTACTTTATCAATTAATATCAACCACACAAACTCAATTTTCTTAAAACTCGTGCCACCATCTCTCGTCCCATTTAAAAGGGGACGGAGGGAGTATTAGTTAATTAATACTTTAATTACTTTAATAGACAACCAAACGAACGATTAATTAAAATAAAGAATAACACTGTTAAAAATAATACTGCCTCCGTTCTCCAATAGATGACTCTATAGCTTTTGACACAAGATTTAAGTAGAAATTAATTTAATAGGGATAATATAAAAGGGTGGTGAGTTGTGTTCAAATGAAAAAGTATGAAAAAGAATGAAAATGTATGAGAGAGAATGAGAGAATATAGATATATTTATTGAAAAAACTTTCTAAAAATAGAAAGAGAGACATGTATCGGAGAACATTTCTAAGTGGAAAGAGAGACAAGTATTGGGGAACAAATGAAGTAATTGATGTAAGAACGGAACCAAGCAAACTTTTATCATTTTCCCTTATTAAACTATATTTCCTAGTTCACAAATAATAAATGGATGTCATAAGTGTGTACATTAAACATTATACATTTAATATAATCGGACTTAAGGAGTGTTAGCAAATGTTTTTGCTTAAAAAACACTTTTTAAGTGATTTTGGAAAAAAATGATTAGTAGTTAAAGTTGATAATGTGTGAGAAAAATGTTATTTTGAAAAGTAAAAGTTAATAGTATTTGATAAAATAAGTGTTTTTGTGCAATAAAAAGGTAAAAACACTTACACAAAAGGTGAGAAACGTGTTTTTTAAGTAAAAGTTGTCACTTGAAAACACTAATTTTAACTTTTTTAGATTCGATAATTTTTTTTTAATCTATTGCAAACGCTCCCATAATGATTTAGAAAGATCCACACGAAATTGGTAGACCGGCTTGACATATGAGGCACATGTTTGATGAAACCTAAGCGAATCAAATTAAAGGTAGTTGACATTATTTAAATTTTACATGTTTAAGTCACGGAAACTTGCTAGCTAAGAAATACGTAGTATGCTATGAGATTGATGTTTAAGGAAAGGGGAAACACTCTCTTATCTTTCCGTTAAATATATGGAGCATGAAAACATGCTTATCATAGTGTGTATATATAGAGGACTGCTCATTCATATTATCAATTTTATTGTATAAATATATTGTCATTCAGAGTTTAACTTCTTTGACTTGAAAATTCAAATTAGTCTTAATAAAGGTCGAAGGTGGTATATAGTTTATTTCTATAATTTATAAGTTATGAATATGCTCGAGTCCAGATCGAACTGCACATGACTATGCTCGAATTCAGCTTGAATAACTATTCAAACTAAAAAAAATAACGGCCGCTTTTTTTTGTAAAAACAAACTATTTAAACTAAAAATTAGCCCGTGTTCGAGATTGAAGCTCATTAAGCTTTGGTCATTAAATTAAATTCGAAATCACGATCGAACTCGAGTAGTTCGAAAAAAAACTCAGTTCAATAACCATGAGTCCTAAGCTAAACCTTTTGTATGCAGTAACGAAAATTTTTACTACTTAGCCCACCCCACCCCTCATTCCTGGATCCGCCCCTGCACGCCCCCTCAGTCGGTCAGTCCCAACTAGACTGAACAATATCGGGTGTGTATAAATGGGTCAAACTGACGCTTAACAAACCATCCTTAATCATGAATGCTAAACAAACAGTGAAACCACAATCAAACCTGACTTTGATAATGTGTTAATACTCAAGTTTCTTTCCTAAAAGGTCAACCTGATAGGAGAAGTACTTCAAAGTTTTTTATATATAGTTTTCTGGTGTTTTATATTATTGTATTTTTTCTGTCCCATATCATAAAACAATAAAATAATAAAATATTGGATACTATTTTGAGTTACTTCTCTTATCAGGTTAACCTTTATGATGAGTGTCAGGTTTAACATGATATCAGAGTCAAGTTCAATTGTGGTTTAACGGGTTATTGAGCACTCGTAGCTGAAGATGTCTTGTTAAGGGTTTGTTTGACCCATTTAAGCCCTCCGGTATTGTCCATCTTGGTTCGGACTAAGGGGTGTTTTAAAGTATTTTTCCCAAATTTGAAATTATAAAATAATAAAATATTATATAAGACTTTGAGTTTCTCATCCCTTGTTAGATTGACATTTTAAGATAAAAATCAAGATCTTAACCGAATAAAATGATGACAATCCTATTATATAAATAATTACTCTTATATAGAGTCATTCTCCTTCATAATGTCAACAACGTTTTTGCTCCATACACATTTTATATTTAGCCTATCTTTGTATGTACACGAAAGTTCCCCATTTCATTTTGCATACACACGTATACCAAACCAAAGCATGCGCTGATGCGCCCACAGTTCTACACCTAACGATTTCTTTGTTTTCATAAACCGAGTCAATTTTTTTAAAATTATACATCGTACTAATAATATATTAATAAATACTCCGTAAATCACAACTTTTAATGATGTGTTTCGAATACACTTGTTTGACAGAGACTAAGGGAGTGTTTGCAATTGCTTCAACTTTAAAAAAGTGATTTTTTAAAGTGATTTTGAGAAAAGTGATTAATAGTAAAAGTTGGTAGTGTTTGAGAAAAAAGTGATTTTGAAAAAGTAAAAGTTGGTAGTGTTTGGTAAAATAAGTACTTTTTGTGTAATAGAAAAAGTGAAAAGCAGTTTAAAGCACCCTTCCACCTGCTTCCAGCTTTTAACTTTTAAGTGATTAATTTAAGCAGAAACTGTCATTTGAAAACACTCTTTTTAACTTTTTTAAAGTCAAAAGCTGAAAATCACTTTTTTTAAGCAACCGCAAACACTGCTTAATTGCCAAATGTCCTCGTTACCAGAAAAAAAGAAGAAAAATACACAAACTTTAATAAATATTTATACATCCCTACTGCACACGTTTAATAAATACACAATAATTTAGTAATACACGGAGTAAAATCAAACTTTCTAAATTTTAGTTTCAATTACATCATCGCGTTATGATAATACATAAACCTATAATTGAGTTGAAATCTATAATTTTAGTTCATTTTTAGCATTTAACTTGTAAGCAATATGCTTTATATCTAGTACTCCGTATGATATAAATTATCATTCAGTCCATCCTAGCTAATTCCAATTCTTAAAGGTATCGCTATTTATATTACTCTGGATTGTTTGTTAAAGCTCTATTATGTTTAAAATTGTATGGTTGAGATTATCTCACTCAAAAAGCAAAAACTATTTGAGATGAAAATCTATTTATTAGGTGAATATGTTACATTTCTAGGACGTACGTAATGTAATAACTTTTCCCTTTCGAAATGATTTGTAACTTATGAAAGTAATTTTTTCTTTCATATAATTAAATTTATTTTATTAACTAAAATTTACACATTCAAGAAACAATTTTGAAAACGCTTTAAAGTCGCAAAATACAAATTGAAATAAATAAAAATTAATAATCCAGATAAGTAAACAAAAAATTACATTTATCTAGGAAAGTAGACTTTACAGATCAAATTTTAAAGTTCCAGACTTCCAGTGATAGAATTTATTGAACACTCAATATTAAATTTGAAAATGAAGTACAATTATATTTAAAAAACACATTTATTCAATATCAAGGCGGCATGACCCGACCCATTAATTCGAAGCTTCGCCCGATTCGAGCAGTATATAAGCACTACGAAGGGTGTAGTGCTCCGAGTACAATTTCAAGAAAAGTGTGCATTTTCATTTCAATTCCAGTGCTGATAGCTGATCGAATCGAAGCGAATCGGAGCTCGTAGCTGAAGATGGCAGAGCACGAGGAACAATCGGTTCAACCCAGAGAATCCTTGTTAGATAAGATCTCTGAGAAGATTCACAGCGGTGGCAGTTCGTCGTCCTCCGATTCCGAATCTGAGAAAGGGCATGTGAAAGATCATGCGACTCGTTCATCTGCAAAGGCTAAGATTTGGCGTCTTTTCGGCCGAGAGAAGCCAGTTCACCATGTTTTTGGTGGAGGAAAACGTACGTTTTTTATACCTACAAGAACGCACACTTTTATATACATATATATGGATTGCGATGTGAATCTTGGTATATGTTACTAGTAGCTCTTTGTTACTTTTCAAAAAAACTATATATTTTTCATATGCCGGCAGTGGGTAAATGAGATTAGGGTTTAGGGGTTCCTAAAATTTTCGGATCCATCATTTCTGCTGCGATTTTCGTTTGAATATTGTAGCTGCACTGTTATGGAGCACCATCAGGTGTTTTGTGATTAAAAATCAGTATGGCGGTGGAACTGGGGTGGTGAGTTTCGGTGTTTTAAGTTTCTTAAAGTATGATAGATCTGTGTTTATTTTACCTTGTTTGAGTAACTGTTTGCAGTCTATGGTCTCTTTTTAAGTTGTGATGATTGATATCTTGAGCCCTGTTTGTTGCTGTGCTGCTGAATGGCTCATCTCAGGTTGCTATCTGTGCTGAGTTGCTAGCTATCTGAATACTGCTTGTTTTTTTTGCTTTTCCCTGTCCTGAAGATTATGACTAAGAGATAGCTTTCCACATATGTGATTGTGTAATTATTTAATCATTCCTGAGAAGAGAAAACAACGCTCTAATCTTGGCTCAGATCCTTAATAATGGGCTTCAAAGCCTGTGTAAATAATTTCTTAGTCCTTTGTGTTTCTAATGGTGTGTTATTTAATCCAAGCCCAGGGAATGTTAACCTTTTGAAAGACAAGTCATGTTTGATTGAGTTTCTTTTTTTCAAATTACAGCTGCTGATGTGTTTTTGTGGAGGAACAAGAAGATATCCGCAGCAGGCCTAGGTGGAGCTACTGCTATCTGGGTTCTGTTTGAACTGCTAGAGTACCACCTTTTAGCACTGGTCTGCCATGTTTTGATTGTTGCTCTTGCAGTCTCGTTCTTGTGGTCCTATGCATCCTCATTCATTAACAAGTTGGTTTCTATTACTAGCATACACAATTAGTTATATAGCTTGGTCGGTATTCGTTCCAAGTACTGAGCACATTGCAATTTTTCTCAGGTCTCCTCCACGCATTCCAGAACTCCACATTCCAAAGCAACCATTCATTGAGGTTGCTGACGCCGTGACTGTTGGAATCAACCACGGTTTGGGTTTACTGCGAGATATTGCATCTGGAAGAGATCTAAAGACATTTCTTGTTGTAAGTGTCTAGTTTTTCAATCTTGGCACATGAATTGACGTTCTATTCTAGATTGGGCTTCTTTTTGTTGTGATGGGGTTCTAAAGTTTATTTTGAACCACTTACATTATGTTTGGTGGGCTTTGGGAGAGGAAAATAAGTTTGAATTTTGTCTTATTAGTTCTTATTTCTTACTTCTTATTATTATCTATTGTGCTAGATTAACCGAAAAAAGAAATGAAAGTTGGTAAATTTGTATTTATTATTTTGACTTGTAGATTTTGAAGGGAGGTAAGGTTATGATGTTTGAATTGTTGGTTTTGAAGGGAGATATTGTTACAATCTTCTAAATATGAAAACTATAAAAAAAGTAGATTTAAAGGTTAACTTTTTAATGAATGTTCAATTATCCTTCCATTTAATCATCAAGGTAACATAAATTTCTGTCCATATTATACCTCTTGAGACATAGTAACTTAACTTCCTTCCCATATTACATCTTCTTATTTTGCTTCCTTTTTCATGAAGGATATTTAATCCATAGACAAGTAAGGCCACTTACAATACATATTTGAGAAATTGTCATTTCATCATTTTCATTTACCCCATTGCCGCAAAGGGGGTCAAATGTACGCAGTCTTACCCTTGTACTAAAGCACATAAAGCACATAGAGACTGTTTTTGGATGACCCTTTTAAGGATGGCAATGTTTGTAGTTTAGGATGGACTATTGGACTATTGTGGTTGTTCTCTTATAATATGTAACATGTTGAGTTTTTATTACATTTGTTTATTAAAAGCTATATTGTTTCTTTAAAAAACTAGGTAATTGCTGGGTTATGGATCCTCTCAATTGTTGGCAGTTGGTGCAATTTTCTGACATTGTTCTACATAAGTAAGTCCCTTGGATAACTGCGCTAATTTGTGACTTAAACACAGTACTAGATCTGTTGGCCATACTTAACCTAAATCTGTTGGCCATACTTAAACTGTGTAGCTCAGAACTAGAGCAAATTAGTTAATACTCAAGTTTTGGGCATTCTTACTAGGAAAGTGTGACAATGATTTTCCTTTTCCATGAAACAGTATTTGTACTGCTGCATACTGTCCCAGTCATATATGAGAAGTATGAAGATGAAATTGATTTACTTGCTGAGAAGGCAATGAAGGAATTGAAGAAGCAATATGCTGTATTTGATGAGAAAGTGTTGAGTAAAATTCCCAGAGGGCCATCGAAGGAGAAGAAGAAAGCATGAGCTTGTGGCTCGACAGAGAGAGGATATCCTGGATGATAATAGTTTCGTATGGCCTTTTTTCCAGCTTCTGATGTACTTCTGTAATGATTCCATGACTTGGTTATGTGTTCTTTGTTATATGGAAGCAACTGGGAGATTGCTGGATTAGCCTTTAGCTATTCTACTGGTGCAGTAACAGTGCTTATAAAAAAAGAGTTTTGTGTTTGTTTTGCTGAATGTGCGTAATTTGAATGGTTTTGTGTGGATGATATTTTTTAGGCTTTGTTTATACTGTCCTTCCTGTCCACATTTTGAACTGAAATTCAATCAAATTTAGGTGAAGACGTGAAGTTTGACTAAATCAAATATAATTAGCTGTCTGAAACGTTAACCATTTTAGTGTTTCGGTTCATAAGTTCATTCTTCTAATCGCTAGTCGTATCATATATTCATATTCTCATCAGAGTATCAGACGGAGTAATGGAGTATATTAAAATTGAGTCAATTTTACAAATTACAGTCTTTCGAATTATGGCTTGTTACGATTGAAACACGGAAAGTATCTTTGTTTTAACTAGACAATGCGATGCACGGTATATCTAGAGTATACTAGCATACTCCCTCCGTATTTAGAGCGTGTTTGGAATGAATTCTGCTTCTACTTCTTTTTTAAAGCAGAAGCAGAATCAAAATCAGTTTTCAGAAGCTGGTTTTCCTTAACTTCTAAAAAAATTCCTAGGAGTTAATTAGAGAACCGGAAGCACTTATGCACTTCCACTCAAACACTCCACTTCTGTTCAGGAGGAGAAACAGTTTTGAGAATTAGATCCAAACACATCCTTAAAAGTTCCCTACAATTTCTGATAGAGTATATGGGCCTGGACCCCATGGCCCGCATACTCAACGGCCCAAAAGACACCAGCGGAACACCCGCATCGCCCAGAGGCGCGTAGCGTCCAAGAGAGAAGGTATCGCCCGATTTTTATGGACCGCATCGTCCATGGACCGCGTCGTCCATGGACCGCGTCGTCCATGGACCGCATCGTCCATGGACCGCATCGTCCGGACTTCGTCCGGGCAGAATATATTTTCCTATTTTTTGTACTAAGTGTTGTACTCAGCCCATTAGTGGCCTTTATTCGCCCAAAGAAGGCATGATTATTGTAATGGGCCTCCTAAGCCCAAGGCTAGGGGCCCAAATCTACATCTTTTCCTATAAATAGACCCCAAGGGGCTAATTATAGGGGATTCTTTTCCAATTTGAGAAATATAATTACTCACTTTCTCTCTCTAGCTCTCGCTTCTCTCTAGAATTAATACTCTATCATTTGGTGCTTTCATTGAGAGCTTAGAACAGATCAAGTGAGTACCCTTCGTCGCTACCAGACACTACCACTAGCTATGACAAGGACTAGATCAAAGAACACTGGTAGGAATGCCCCTCTGAACCAGGAAGGGCAGGGAAACGTTGCTGACAACGTCCCCAATGACCTCATCAACCAGGATGAGATCGCTCAGGAGATCGAGCACGCGACGGCTGACCTTCGCGTCCAGCTCAACAAGACTGCCCCAGACGCCCGCATCGGGCTCGAGGACAAGCGCAATGCTGATCGCGCTTCGGGCCAGCAGACTTCTCACCCTGCTGCCCCCCAGATCAACCCGGCCGCACTATCGGCCATCGTCGCAAGCATTCTCCAGGACCCCAACGTCGTCAGCGCCCTCGTCGCAAAGACAGGGGAAAACAACACTCCCGTGACTGGAGAAGTCGCGACGGTGCCACCACCGCCGCCTCGGCCACAAGGCGTCACCTTCTTCGGTGACAACGAGGACGTCCTCGCCGTGGACACCCATTCCCACACTGCCTCTCCTACCCGGGATACACCGGCCCAACCTCGCGGAAAAATCTCAGCCTTCAACAGGCTGGGTGACATCGCGAGCCGTCGGGTACCTACGGGAGGGGTGGCGGGTCGGTTGGGTGGCCGCGAGCCGGGGTCGCCAAAGGAAAGCTTCGGGTCCGTTTCCCGGACAACGGATCGGCCCCGACCAGACAAAGGAAAGGGAAAACTGAATGATGATGATGCGCGTCATCAGATCAACCTGGCTCACGCGGCCCGGATCCAGACCCCGCTGGGTGGCGCTGCGGCCAACACGGACCCGAGGGACGAGATCATCGCCCGCCTGGAGAAGCGCCTCGCCGACATGGAGGCTCGAGAGGCCGCAGGGCGCGCATCGGCCCAGACATCCCAGCATCCCAACTACGACGCGCTCCTGAGCAAGGTCAGTGCTCTGGAAAGGGAGTTGGCTGACCGGCGCGATGAGCCCGTCATCCAGATACGGACCAGAACCCCCTTCTCTGCGAGGGTGCTCTCCGCTCCCATCCCAGAGAAGTATAAGGGGAACCCGATCAAGCCATATGACGGCCGCACTGATCCCCAGGAGCACTTCACCCGTTATCAGAACAATATGATGATGACCAACGCTTCGGAAGAGTACATGTGTCGCTGGTTCCTATCCACCTTGGAAGGACCAGCGTACGATTGGTTCAACAACCTTCCGGAGGGGAGCATCGACTCATGGCAGGACCTTGCTCAGCGCTTCCTCACCCACTTTGCCGGAAGGAAGCGTGCGAAGAAGCATTTCGCCCATCTCCTGACCATCAAACAACAACCGGAGGAGACGCTCCGGGCCTTCCTCGATCGCTGGACGAGGGAGGCGGACGAATGCGAAGGAGCCGATGAGCGCACCCTCCTGGCTTTTCTCCGCGGAGCACTCCGGCCCAGCCACTTCGCCCGGAGCCTGTTCACGGAGCCGCCGCGGTCATACCTCGCGGCGCTCCGACGCGGAGATAGGCACGCTGATGCCGACGAGCTCCTGAACCAGAAGAAGGGTGGGGAGAAGCAACAAAAGAAGGACTCCTCGTCCAACCCCCACCACCCACCGGCCAACAAGGGACAGCACCAGCCAAAGAAGGCACACCAGGAGCAAGGCGGACAGCGAAGAGAGGACCGCTCATGGCGTCCAAAGCTGGAAGCACAACGCATCCCCCTCACCCACCCGGTGAGCGTCATCCTTGACCACGCCGAGGCGCAGGGCCTCATTGTGAAGGATCCCAGGTCAGAGGAGGAGATATTTGCGGTCCACAAAGGAGGGACATACTGCAAGTACCACCGCCAGACATCCCACAAGACCGAGGATTGCACCACCTTGAAGAGGCACATCGACGGCCTCGTCCGACAGGGGGAACTTTCCCAATTTGTCAAGGGTGCCCCCAAGAGTAACACTTGGGTTAACCCTGGCAAAAGGGGGGAAGGATCCTCCGGGAAAAAGAGGGAGATCGGCGCCCTCAGTGAAGATGAGGACGAAGAAGAGCCCCGCCAGAAGAAACATCACATTCACATCATCGTCGGCGGGAACACAGGGGGGGACTCGGCTACCCAACGGAAAAAATGGGCTCAGTCCCTATACGTTGGTGAGGTGTCCCACGCCCCCCCTCAGCCGAAGCGACGGAACGTGGAGGCCATCACCTTCACCGACAAGGACCTCCCCTTCGGCCCCTTGCCCCACAGGGACGCCCTCGTCGTCAAATGCGAGATTGGCAACAACATCATCCATCGCAACTACATCGACACTGGCAGCTCCGTCAATGTAATGTACGTTGATACATTCAGACAGCTGAAGCTGAAGAAGACCGAGCTCCGGCCGATACGGACTCCGTTATCCGGCTTCACCGGGGACTCTATCGATGCCGAGGGCACGATAGTGCTTCCCGTTGTGGTCGGTGACGGTACCTATCAGGCAAAGATTGACATGGAGTTCGTGGTTGTCAACCTGGACAGCGCCCACAACATGATCTGGGGACGGCCGGCCTTGGAGGACCTTGAGGCCATCATCTCCATGAGGCATCTATGCCTCAAGTTCCCCACCAAGGACGGCGTCGGCTACGCCAGAGGAAATCAGAAGATAGCCAGGGCTTGCTACCTGAAGCTCACAAGGAAGATCAATGAGGCCGAGGAGCGGATAGACACCATCACCACCGCCTCGGCCGAAGAAGACACACCAAAGGCCGAACCGGTCGGAGACGTGGAAGATGTTCCGTTGGACGTCTCCCGGCCGGAACGCACGCTGAAGATTGGGACACAGCTCCCCCAACAGATTCGAAGGGACATCCTCTCTGTCCTGAGAGCGTACGCCGTCGTCTTCGCATGGGGACCAGAGGACATGCCGGGCATCAGCCCAAAGGTAATCACACATCGGCTATCGGTGAACCCGGCCTCCTCCCCCATCAAACAGAAGAAACGCTACCTCTCAGCTGACAGGAGGGAATTCGTCAAAACCGAAGTGGCCATGCTGCTCTCCATCAAACACATAGAAGAGGTGAAGTACCCCACGTGGTTGGCGAACGTCGTCCTCGCCCCAAAACCGCCTACGTTCAGAATGTGTGTTGATTACACTGACCTGAACAAGGCGTGTCCAATGGACCCATTCCCTCTCCCCAACATTGATCAGTTGGTGGACGAGACGGCGGGGTGCGAGTTGATGTCGTTCCTCGACGCGTTCAGAGGGTACCACCAGATATCCATGCATGAAGATGACGCGGAGAAGACTGCCTTCATGACCCCGGAGGGTATCTTTTGCTACCTCGTCATGGCCTTTGGGCTCAAAAACTCCGGCGCCACTTATACAAGAATGGTAGCCCGGATTTTTAGAACAGTCTTAGGCCGGACGATGGAAGCATACGTCGATGATATGATCGTCAAGAGCAGACAATCCACAGCCCATGCCGACGACCTCCGGGGCATCTTCGAGATCATGAAGAAATACAACCTCCGGCTCAACCCGAAGAAGTGCACCTTCGGCGTCCAGGGAGGTAAATTCCTGGGGTACCTGGTCAGCCGAAGGGGCATCGAGGTAAACCCGGAAAAAATACAAGCCATTATCAACATGGAGCCGCCCCGCAACATCAAAGAAGTGCAACGGCTGACGGGACGCCTTGCGGCCCTGAACCGTTTCCTTTCAAAGTCCGCGGAAAAATCGCTCCCCTTCTTTCAGATAATGAGGAAGGCCACCAGCTTCAAATGGACGACGGAGTGCCAACAAGCCTTTGAAGAACTGAAGCAATATCTCGCCTCCCCACCCATCCTATCCAAGCCCCAACCCGGCGAGACTCTCTTCCTTTACTTAGGAGTGAGCACGTCGGCCGTCAGCTCCATCCTCATCAGGGAGGATGACGGGGTACAAAAAGCTATATTCTACGTCAGCAAGACGTTGCGGGAGGCCGAGCTCAGGTACTCCCCTATTGAGAAGACGGTGCTGGCCATCGTCCACACAGTGAAGAAACTGGGCCACTATTTTCAAGCTCACCCCGTCCACGTCCTCACGCATCAGCCGTTGGGAGCCCTCATGAGGAGCCCAACCAGCTCTCCAAGGATGATCAAGTGGGCAATATTCTTGAGCCAGTACCAGATTGAGATCAAGCCGAGGCCATCCATCAAAGGGCAAGCCTTAGCTGATTTCGTCACCGAGTGCACGACAAGGGAGACGGCCGTTACCACCACAGGAGCTGAATCGGACGAAGCCTGGACCCTCTACACGGACGGGTCCTCGGCCACCAAAGCTTGTGGGGGTGGCGTCGTCCTCATCTCCCCGGAAGGATTCAGAGCATACTATGCCATACGCTTCAATTTTAAAGTATCCAACAATGAGGCGGAATATGAAGCGCTCCTCAGCGGACTCAGACTAGCCGCTGGCCTCAAAGCACGCCACGTCAGAATCAAATGCGACTCCAAACTCGTAGTGAGCCAGATGGAGGGTTCCTACGAGGCCAAAGAAGGGAGGATGAAGCAATACAAGGAGGCCGCTGCGGAATTGCTCAAGGCGTTCGATACCTACGAGATCACTCAGATCCCAAGGGCGGAGAACGCCGAGGCCGACATCCTCTCTAAACTCAGCTCCGACACCCCTGAGCACATCTCCAAGATAGCTAAGGTGGAGGAGTTGAGCATGTCAAGCATTCACGCAAGCCCTATACTCTCCATACAACACCTGCCGGAGGATTGGATCACCGACATCGCAACCTACATCACCTCCGGCACACTACCTGAAGACGAGGAGAGGGCTAAACTCGCCAAACTTAGGGCGCCAAGCTATGTCATTGAGGGTGACAAGCTCTACAAGAGATCATACAATGGCACCCTCCTCCGGTGCCTCCACCAGAATGAGGCCGAAGTGGCCATGGAAGAAGTCCACTGCAGCGTATGCTCATCACATCAGGGGCCCTTCAGCATGTCGCGCCGCCTCGTCGTCCAAGGCTACTTCTGGCCGACGATGGCACGCGATTGTGCTGAAGTAGCCCGCAAATGCAGCGCATGCCAACACTACCAAAGGGCACCTGGTCGGCCGGCCGTCAACTACGCCCCGGTCAGCACTGCCATCCCATTTTCCAGATGGGGCATCGACCTCGTCGGCCCATTACCAAGAGCTGCGGGCAACAACAGATACATCATCGTCGCCATCGACTACTTCACCAAATGGGTCGAAGCCGAACCACTCGCAAGCATCACCGGAGCGCGGTGTCGAAAGTTCGTCTACAAAAACATCCTCACCCGCTTCGGTGTGCCTCAGGAGATCATATCTGACAACGGCACCCAATTTGAGGCCGAACCGTTCCAAAGCCTCCTCCAAGAATGGGGAATCAAGCACCGTTTCTCCTCCGTTGCCTACCCTCAGGCCAACGGACAGGTTGAGAACGCCAACAGAACCATCTTGGAGGGGTTAAAGAAGAAGCTCGAGGAAGAAGGCGGAAGTTGGGTCGACGAGCTCCCCAACGTCCTATGGTCCTACCGAACTACTCCAAGGAGGGCCACCGGGGAGACGCCATTCTCCTTGTGCTACGGCTTCGAAGCCAAGGCTCCCACTGAAGTCACCCTCCCCAGCCGACAGGTCACACAATACGACCCCGAAGCCAATGAAGAAGCAATGAAGATCGACTTGCACCTCATTGACGAAAGGCGGGAGATGGCCTACCTCAGAGCGGAGAACTACAGACGACAAGTCAAATCCTACTACGACGCCAAGGTCCGATCTCGCGAATTCCAGGTGGGGGACTACGTCCTCCGCCGAAGGGAAGCAAGCAAGCCGACGGAAGGAGGAAAGCTCGCCGTCAAATATGAAGGGCCCTACATCATCAGCGCCGTCATCAAAGCCGGCACTTATAAACTAAAAAACCCTAATGGGTCAGATGTACCACGATTGTGGAATGTACACCACCTGGTGAAATTTTACCAATGACTCGAGAAGTGGTGAAGCGGGCAACGTCCCCCACCCCTCGGCTTATTGGTTGAATAAAACACCCTCGGCCTAGCGCCACTTATTGAATAAAATTCATGTTTCATCCAATCTTTTAAGATTTGAGCAAAAGAAACCCAAGGACCGCATCGGCCTAAGCGGTGCAATCACCCGGGACCGATGCGACCTAAAAGCCGTTGCAATAAACAACGCACCT
This sequence comes from Cuscuta epithymum, assembly GCA_945859915.1. Taxonomy (NCBI): domain Eukaryota; kingdom Viridiplantae; phylum Streptophyta; class Magnoliopsida; order Solanales; family Convolvulaceae; genus Cuscuta; species Cuscuta epithymum. Next base: position 1,392,495 of record CAMAPF010000075.1, on the reverse strand, counting down.
AAAGCCGTTGCAATAAACAACGCACCTAAAGCCGTCGCAATAAACGACGCACCTAAAGCCGTCACAATAAACGACGCACCTAAAGCCGTTGCATAGACAACGCACCTAAATATCGTATCGGCACAAGCGGTGAAACACCCAAATTGGCCGGCGATATGCAGGACGAAGGACCTGTGTGCATGGTCCGACGTCTTCAAACGGAGAAGCATACCGCGTCGACCGCGCGGAAACCGCAGGACGACAGGCCTGAATTAAGGCTGAGGTTACAAAAACTCCACCCGTCAGTAAAATTTCACTCAGGACCACAAAGGGCGGCCGTCAAAAGACGATGCCTAGTCCGGTCCCTCGTCGCCGATAGACGTGGAAAGGCAAAAAAGGATGCCACTGACACACCAAGCCGAGGGCGTATTTACTCCCTCGCACTAATCCACGCGAAAAGCATAGCGGACAAACTACCGCACATGGACGAAGGGAGAGTAACCCTTCGGCCACCTCAAAAAAAAAAAAAAAAAAAAAAAAAAAAAAAAAAAGAGGGAAGCCGACGGACCGCGCACTCGCCGGCCTCGAGCATAAAATAAAATCCCCACAAAAACCAAAGCCTCAAAATCGGCTAAGTACATATCAGGTTTTCACCTAACAGGAATCCGAGGTGCACGCTTCGGCCTCAACCACGGCTTCATAAGAGGGAATCGCTCCGGTTTCGGTTATACGAAACTACATTCGAGTGTTTGGGCGACGGGGGCGCATCGTCTCCGAATAACAAATCCCAAAAGGCGAACCGAGGCAAAACACTGAAAAATTTTCAGACACTCAAAGGAAGCCGAGGCGCTACCAGCCCGTATCTAGGTGTCGCTTCGTCCTCAACACACCAAAACGAAAGCAGCACACCAAGGGTTGACGAGGTGCAGCGTCCCCCAGTGATAACAAATGGAAAGAGGACCGCTACGTCTCAGCGGACGGATGTCACAAGACAAACTCTTGGCACTTAGAAAGATTTCAGATCTTCGGGGCCATGCCTTACCTGAGACGCAAGGGACGTAGCGCCGCGCCAAGAAAAAGTTTCAACACTTGGTAAATTTTTGAAACTTTTTCTAAACACAACAGTTCGGACGGAGGGGCGCATCGTCCCTAACATCAGATGCAGGGAACACGCGCAACGTCCTCATACACATACCAGTAAGGCGAGGGTGCCCCCACATCAACACAAAGGAAACAATGGAACACATCGTCTCAGACTTGGCAAATTCGCCAAGGTAAAAAACTTGCGAAGCAATATCACTCAGACGACGCGGCACCACCAAACCAAACACCAAACATAAAAGAAAAAACGAAGCGACCAAATATTCTACACTTGGACAAAAAGAGCTTTGATTGATGATTCAAACATACAAGGAGGGCACTTCGGCCGTTACAATCATCAAGGCGCTTCGGCCATTAAGAATAATACTACGAACAAAAAAAGGGGGGGGGGAAGCTAAGTACAAATACTAAACAGCTTGTCCTTGGCCACCCTCGACGGCTCCGCTGTCCGCATCGTCTTGCTCATCCTCAGTATTTTTTGACTTGGTCGAGGTCCGGAAGAGGTAATCATCACTCTCGGTCCAGGGCTCGTCCTCTTCATCCGAGCTCAGGATGGGGGGCTGCCTTTCGGACAGAGGAAGTTTCAACTCCTCCTCGGGGTCCTTCATCATCCGGGGAAGGCCGATACCCCTGGGCTTCAGGTTCTTTACACGCCGGCGGAGGCGGCGGTAAACCAACATCTGCATACGCCTCTGGCCGAGGTCATACCAGACTTCAAACTCCTCCTTCAGGCGGGCTCGACCAGCTTCCTCCTGAGACCACGCCTCAAAGCGCTCCGCCACGACGTTAAAGCTCCAATCGCGGCGGGCATCGTCCTTCCAACCTTCAGCCATGAACAGATCAATGGCTCTATCAGCAGCTGCAATCGCATCGGCCTCTAGCTTCACCGCTCTTTCCTCTGCTAGCCGACGAGCAGCCGCTTCTTCGTCCAATTGAACCTTGAGGCGCTTCGCCTCGTCCTCGGCAGCAGCGGCTTTCTTCTCAGCCGCATCGGCCCTCTCCTTCAAGGAGTTGGTCTCAGTCCGGAGCTGCCCCAACTTGGAAAGCGCCTCGTCAGCAGAGGCGGCTTTCTTCTCGGCCTCCCGAAGACGGACAATTTCCTCTTCCTGCCGACGGTGCTGCTCCATCAGCATCAAAGCACCCTGTAAAAGAAAAGGATAGTCAGAAAAGGAAAGCAAGGCAAAAAAAAAAAAAAAAAAAAAACTAAGTACAAGATTGTATACTTACTTGGACGACGTAGTCCAACCCGCCATCAAAGAGGCGCACTTCCTTGCCTTGACGACGAAGGTAGGCCCTATCTTCATCGGGGATGGCCTGGAAGAGGACATCATGGCCGGACACCCTCTCATTGAACAACCCGCCCTTCGTCGGGTAACGCACCGTCACCTCATACAATCCGGAGGCTAAATCACGGCCGCTCCGGGAGCTTGCCTGGGCATTCTTACCAGAAATCAGGGACGTAGGGACAAGGGCAGCCGATGCCTCATTCAGGGTCAGGTCCTCAATCACATGGACATCAGACACCTGCTCTTTTTGAGACGCAGTGGGCGCATCAGCCGTAGCGGCATCACCAGAAGGCAAACCCTGCTTCGGCCTCTTAGCATCATGGGCCGGCTTTAACCCGGCTTCGGTCAGAGTCTGCTGACCCTCGGTGGGCCTCTTCTTTTTCTTCTGAGCCGCCGCCTTCTTGGCGGCATCGGCTTGACTCTTGGAGCCGTCACCTGAAGCCTTAGACGCTTCGGCATGCTGAGCAGCCTCCATCTCCTTGGCGACCAGCTTTTTTGCCTGGGCCATAAACATCTTCCGGCTCATGGTGAAGTCTGTAGACGCAAAAAACAAAAGAGTTAGAAAAATAAGTAAAGCAAACCACAAGGCAAGTCAAAAGAAAGCGATCAACCTTCGGCATCGGCTGGGACACCGAGGTAGGGCCCGTCGGCCTGCTCAAAGTAGCCGGATATCTTCGGCCATAATCCGCAATCAGGGTCACCGGGAATGTGGTACCGCATCATCCCCAGAGCTGCTATCTTGAACTCAGTAATGTAAGTGTTGACGCTCCGCGGCCCACCCTTCAGGAACGCTTCCACCTGAGCATCAATCTCAAGGCTCCTTGGTGGGTTGTGCAAATTAAAGATACCGTTGTGCCCTTGAGATGGGAAGAACACCCTATCGGCTAATTTCACGAAGCAAAATTTACTCTTCCACCCATGGATAGACGACGGGAGATCAGCAAAAGATCTTTTCTTCGGCAGCTGTTGGAGGGCAGCATAACCAGCACAGTTCTCGTGGCTGCCCCGTCCGATCCGGTACAAGTTCGTGAACAATGCCGTCGTCGGCTCAATCCCAAGCTCATCGCATCGGATGAGGAACCCGACGATGAGGGAATAGCTGTTCGGAGTAAGCAAAGCGGGCGGAAGATCTATCATGTTGAGATACTCCACGACAAACGAATGAAGGGGGAACCTCAAACCCTGGGAGAAGCTCATCGGATACACCCCGAAGTAACCGGGAGGCGGATCCAGAACATGGTCCGTCGGCTTCGGCGCCCTAACCCTTCCATAAGGTCCGACATAGAGCTGAGCCACCTGATATTCACCTTGGGAACCCTCCGGCCTTATAATATAAAGATTCGTCAAATCCAGTTGCGAGATGCTACCAGATAAGCCCTTCCGACGACGCGACTTCCCCACCTTGGATTTGGAAGAAGACGGAGCGATGCCAGGGACAGAGGTAAGCGGGGGAGGACAAGGAATAGCGGCCGAGGATGCATCGCCCGCATCGTCGCCTCGGAGTTTGGGGTCAGAGCTTGCTTCGTCCTCACCAGACCGTTGAGAACCCGCATCGGCGCTTAGACGCTCCTCGTCCGCAGAGGTACGGTAATCCGCAGTGTTTTCCATCTCAACCTCGAAAGCCTCCACCACTCTTAGATCAACCCCGGGGGATGTGTCGTCGTCAAAAGGCCAATCGGATTCGTTCAGCGAAGCTGTTAAGTCAATTGGGGAGGGGACGCTACGGCCGTCAGGGAACGGCATAACAACTATCGCTACGTCCTAGGGGTGGTTTTCGGATCAAAGTGACTTTCCTAAAGAACACTAGATCTAACACCCTAAGGAGCAAAATATGGAGAAATCAAAGGAAAATTAAAATATCTAACCTTAGAAGATTTGAAGAATGCGGAGAACACTTGAAGATTTCTGGGAAGCACTTTATCTCTCTAGAAATCTCAGCAGCACTTCAACTCTAGCAAAAGCAAATGAGGAAGGGGCTTCGGAATGAGGGGGTATTTATAAACATCCTCCAACGGTCACTACACGTGGCACCCACGCATTGGCCACGACAACGGCCACCCTCTCTCCCTACCAATCAAGGGACACCAATTCAGAATCACTCAAACAAGCGCCCCTACGGCCCAACTCAACCTTACAAAGAACAAGGCATCGGCTGAACACCGCTACGGCCCAACTACTACAAGCTTCAAAGCAAGCGTCGGCCCATAAGGCCGGAAAAGGAACGCATCGGCCTAACTCTACGTCCTCACAAAGACCCAGAAAACCTTAGATAGACAGCTACGGCTGCCTGTGCGCGCATCGTCGATGATAACCCTGGCATTGCGGCCTTCGTCCAAGGGTTCTCCCACAGGGTTACCTTGGACAGGTTCGCCTAAGGGTTGGAGTCACGACTAACGCATAGGCACCGGATCAGCTCACTACTCCCTTGTGCCTCAGATGCTCTTCGGCCAAAGGAGTGGGGGACTGGGGGACTGCATCGGCCACAAGAAAAGAAAACGCAACGGCCTTAATACAAAAGGGTGCGCTACGGCTTGCCAACAACAAAGAACTGGGGATCGCATCGGCTACAGAGCCCAGGAATTAGAACCCCAAGATAAAAAAATCTAGCGCAACGGCTACGTACACTGAGAGGGCCGCATCGTCTCACCATAACAAAAACTCACAAGTCAAAACGCTTCGGCCGCATAACAAAACAAAGGTGCGCATCGCATCGTCTACATAAACAGAATCAGCCATCTTCATCTCATAAAAATAGGTCTTCGTTACGGCCAAAAGGATAGATGGGAGCTCTTCGGCCCCAACGAAGTGACAATGAAAGCATGCCAACTTATCCACCAAGGATTCTTCGCATCATCTACAAAAAAGAAAAGCGCATCGCCGCGTCTTCAAAAGCACTTCCATAGAGTGTGCATCGGCCCGCATCAAGGCTATGAGTTCCCAATCACGCTTCATCTACATCAAATAAGGGAACCGCTTCATCAAAAAATCAAAGCAGGAACTCTTCGGCCATCAAACGCCTTAGACTCACGCAACGGCCGGCCAGGAAGGAACAAGTACTCCCTTTCGCTTCGGTTTCACCTCAGCTCAGAGAGTGGGGGACTCCTGATAGAGTATATGGGCCTGGACCCCATGGCCCGCATACTCAACGGCCCAAAAGACACCAGCGGAACACCCGCATCGCCCAGAGGCGCGTAGCGTCCAAGAGAGAAGGTATCGCCCGATTTTTATGGACCGCATCGTCCATGGACCGCGTCGTCCATGGACCGCGTCGTCCATGGACCGCGTCGTCCATGGACCGCATCGTCCATGGACCGCATCGTCCGGACTTCGTCCGGGCAGAATATATTTTCCTATTTTTTGTACTAAGTGTTGTACTCAGCCCATTAGTGGCCTTTATTCGCCCAAAGAAGGCATGATTATTGTAATGGGCCTCCTAAGCCCAAGGCTAGGGGCCCAAATCTACATCTTTTCCTATAAATAGACCCCAAGGGGCTAATTATAGGGGATTCTTTTCCAATTTGAGAAATATAATTACTCACTTTCTCTCTCTAGCTCTCGCTTCTCTCTAGAATTAATACTCTATCAATTTCCTTTTTGGGCTGTATTTAAAAGTTTCTAACCTAATGTAGTGAATACTAAAATATGGAGGGAGTATTGTTTAAAATCATATACGCGGTATACGTATATTAAGGGGGTGTTTGGAACTGATTCTGCTTCTGCTTCTTTTTTAAAGCAGAAGCAGAATCAGAATCAGTTTTCAGAAGCTGATACCTACCAGCTTCTAAAAAAACTGATTCTGAGAGTAAATTGGAGCACCAGAAGTGCTTCTGGAATTTCAGACAAACACTCCAGCTTCTGCTTCTGCTCCCTGAAGGAGCAGAATCAGTTTTGAGAATCAGATCCAAACACCCCCTAAAATGTTACAGCTTTGGTTGTATAGTGCTAGTTTAGGCCAAATGAAAACACAGATCGTATGAAGAATTGCAATTACAAGTTTACAACTAAACTTAAAAATGTACACAGAGTAAGAATAAATGATACGAAAAAAATGATGACACCCCATCCGACCTCCAACACCGACCGGACGACACGATGGAAGGATGTAAATTGGACTATAATCACAATATGACAGATAGAGAGTCAGGCTCTGTCTCCGGTACTTGCAAAGGCCCTGTGCATTTTTGACATAGTAACCCCTCATCGCAGTTGCCGGGATTCGAAACCGAGATCTAATCCTTATGGCACTCCCTCACTACCAGTTGAGCTACGCCCACCGGCAAGAATTTTTTTTACGTGTTTCCTTTTGTGGTCATCTAGACGTTTTATAAGCCAGGGCAATTATAATTTCTTTTAGTGGTGCACAAAAATTATCATAACTTTTGAAAAACTTCTTTATAAATTATATTACAAAGAAATGAGAGGACATCCGCTATATGACGGGACCAAAAATAGCCTTGAAAGTAAAACTTTTTAACCAATATATTTACGGGCCGGGATATAACTTTCACTTGCAAAATATTTTACTAATCCGGATAATAATGAGGCGGGTCCAATTACATACTCGAGAAGATTACTCAAAGTTTCTCATTGGCATAATAGAATCCTCGAACAATTCACTTTGAATAATGGGTCAAATAGTAGAACGGCTTATTTGATCATTTTCTCTATTTTTATAATACTGGAAGTATTACATTTGCACTTTATTTTTTAGTTTTTTGATATTTTGATTTTTTTTAAATTTTAACATTTTTTAAATCATTTGTTTATTTTTATATTTATGATATTTTTATACTGTATTATTATTACATTATTTTTCAAATGTATATGAATTTGTATAAAATTTATCAATAATCCTATTTTTAAACAACTTGTTATAGCAGGTCAAAATGACTTGATTGATTGTATTTAAAAAGTAAGTGTACTTATATGATGTTTTCCTCGGTAGAAGGGCTTAAGTGATCGATAGATTGGAAATAGTAGAAGGCTTATTTGACCCTTTTTCCCATTAAAATACTCAACTTATCCCATGAAATTTTGCCAACTATTCTTAATTTAATTTGGCGAAGCATTATGAGACGTAAGGATTACTTCTTCTTTTTTTATCAAACATCATAAAATTTATCAACTTTTACTTTATCTAGTCGATTTTTTTCTTCAAAAAAATTGAATTTTAATTGGAGGTATGGTTTATCAGCCTAACCAAATATATTAACAATCTGATAACATTACACAACATTAAATAAAGAGACATTTTCCTAATGTTTAAGTTCCTTATTATTGATAATTCAACATAAAAGATAACCGTCTTATTAAAATAAAATGATTATAAAAAAGCTAAAAATTATAAATTGAATTCATGTCTTGACTTGCTCAAAATTATTTCAATTGACTACATTTCTTAAGGAACAAACAATTGGCCACAAATTTTATCATTTATTCAAACTAAGTGATATATATATTTGAGTTGTTAAAAAAAGGAAATGAAGCAAAATTACTATTTGTAGACTCTCTTTTATTGACATGTATTAATTTCCAAATATATGTAGAATCTATTTATAAGTTTTTGATTACGTTATTGACGTCCAATTCTATACTCAATCTTAATGCAATATTAATTTTCACTTATGCCCTTGAAATGGGCGGGAATTTGGCCCCCAAAACTGTAGCAACACTGCCAGTGGCAGAGCCAGACATTTAGGGTTAAAGGGGCCGCTCCTTAACAATTTTACATTGCAGGAGCCAAAGTGTAAAATATCAACATACTTTCTACAAATTAAAAGTATTTATACTTAAGAATTTTTTTTCTTGCAGGGGCCGTGGCCACCTCCAGCCCCTCCCTGTCTCCACCCCTGAACACTGCTACTTTATATTATATAAAGATTTTCATTTGTTTTGAAAGAATGACAGATATAATAAGAATGAGTTTTCAAAACACAATAATGAGACAAATAATTTAGATAAAATATATATTAATTACAAAATGTAAAGATCAAAACACCCATGATATAAATCACATGCTTCTCCATGACTAGGGTTACATTAGTTGGGGATCAGAGCAGAGTTGTAGCCGGGGTAGAATATTACGATCATTTGTTTTAGGGGTGGATTTCTGGGATTGGGCCCGGGACCGGCCCGGGTATCCACCGGGTCCGGGCCGGGCCTCATGCCTCTTTATATTTTTGTTCCCCTTTTATAATTAACTCCTGACCCTCCCTCACCCCACCCCCCCAAACCAGCCCAAATGGCCCAAAGTACCCAACCCAACCCGGAAAGTTAAAAAAAAAAGAATAAAGCCAGAACCGGGCCCAGAACCGGCCGGGACGGTTCAATATATACCAGACCCGTACCTGCCCCGGTAACCCCCCCTAAACCGGGCCTAGACCCGGAACCGGTATCCGTTTCTCGGGCCAGGCCGGCACAGTACCAGGTCGGGTCGGGTGGCCTGAACCAGGTCCAAGTCTAATTTGTTTTATGCACTCGGTCGTCGATGGTTAGCAGTGCTAGGATTATTTTTCAATTGATCATTGTGCACTGGGTAGGGTTGGGACATTGGTTAGGGCAGATGTGGCCAACGATGGTGGCAATGGGTAGACTACAACGAGGATAATGGAGAGAAATAAGGGGCAGAGATGTGGGCAGCGTCAAAGTTGATGCTTGGTTGGTGGCTAGGGATGGTTGATGTAACTGTGCCACTCTGGATGTCACTAGAGGTGGTACAACATTGTGGCCCTGTTAGAAACCCTTCCTCAATGTTATAGAAATGTCGACGAATGCAATAGGGCCTAGCGCTCGAGTGAGAGACAAGGGAAGGATTTCTGACTTGGCCTAGAGCAAGTGTTGGGATTGAGGCAATATGAGCATTTGTAGTGGTAAGGGGTATTGGGGTAATACAGAGTGATGGTGGGTGGGTGGGTGGGGGTGAGGCAATATGAGCATTTGTAGTGGTAGGGGTCTTGGGGTAACACAGAGTGATGGTGGGTGGGTGGGTGGGTGGGGGGGGGGGGTTGAGGCAGTGGTGGTTATTGGCGCTGGTGAATGTGGTCACTAGGTCGAGGAGATGTGGTGATTGATTTGTCAGGTATGGCGACCGGGGCCATTGCAGGTGGTTTTGCAGGTCCTAATGACAGCTAGTCACAACGGTGGTGGGATATTTGGGGAGTGACAGTCATCGATGGTTCACCCAAAAAAAGGTCAGATACAGTGTCTAACATGGAGACTAGTAAGTTAGAAAAATATAGGCCATAGGGTTGTTGTGGTCACTTGACTAGCACTTGTCGCCGGGTCGACAATGGTCATTGGGTTGGTGACATGGTGGTAGTAATTAGTGGTAGACTCGAGTCGGGCCGCCCGGCCCGGAACCGACACTGTTTGGACCCGGCCCGGCCTGGCGGCCCGGTCGAGACCAGTTCGGTTAGGCCCGGCCCGGGGGTTAAGTTGGGCGGCCTCGGGTCACCCAAATTAGGAATCGGCCTGGCCGGGCCCGGTTCGGGCTTTTTTATTTTTTCTTTCAATTTTTTTTCACGGGTTGGGCTGGGTGTTTTGGGGGGGGGGGGTGAGGGGGGGGGGGGGTTAATTAGAGAAGCAAAACAAAAGGAATTGACCCGAGGCCCAGCCCGGATCCGGTGAATAACCGGTCCGGTTCCGGGCCTCAATTATCTTCCAAAAAGCCCGGTCAGGCCCGGCCCATGGCTAGTAGTAATTGGCCAATGGTGGTGACAGTCTTTGGTGGTGGAGGGATCACTTGTGTTATCGGGTCACTGTAGCCAACATTTTACAAGATCCGGAGTCGTTTGATTGAAGTCACCAAATGACGGAGTCAATTAGTAAAGAGCTAGTAAAGAGCATAAATGTCATATTAGTCATGTGGTCATTTTTTTATTCTTAACTTTTCTTTAGTGTTATTTCTATCAAACACCTTTAAATATATAGTCAAATGAGTCTTTTCATTGAAGTTGTATACAATTTAGACAATAATTTTATTTGGCATATATATAGTTTGGTCAGTCCTAATGGCCTTCGGCAATGAGATGTCATTTTTTAGCTTTACTTTCCAAACATAGATTCGTAAGACACATAATCGTTTTTCGTTTCCTAAAAAAGAAGGAAATTTATTGTGTCATTTATAGAGTACACACCGGGTTATGTATACACTTTTTTTTACATGGCACACAGACAATTTCGAAGAGTTTTCCCAATATTTTTGTATTTTTAAAGATATATATTTTTTGCATTGTACACATATAAATTTACAAAATAGAGAGCGTGTGGAAATAGTGTGTATGAAAGTAACCTTCCAAATTTATTAGACACGGTCCGTTTGTTTTATAAATGCGTGGAGCTTGGCGTATAAGTGTAAGAAATATACAGATATGTATAAAAGTGTATAAAAGTGTGTACAAAATGTATTTTTGTATAAGGGAACAAAAAGCATTTGTAGTAATTAAAACTAAAGGGAGTAACATAGTCTTTCTAGTTTCTACTTCGATAGTCATGGCCTTTTGGGGATCTTGCTGCGTTCCAACTTGCAAGCTTAAAGTTAAGAGTGGTGGATCACCTTTGAATATTCTTTAGTCTTGTATGTAAATAGTGTCCCAAGTCATCACAAGTCAGGATGGCCGAGTGGTCTAAGGCGCCAGACTCAAGTTCTGGTCTTCGAAAGAGGGCGTGGGTTCAAATCCCACTTCTGACAATTTCTCAAAATAGTTTTTATATTTTATTTCAAGAGTCGTGCTAAAAATGTTATAACAACATACAGTACTTTTTATTTTCTTGGTCTTCCAAAATCATCTTCACCTTCTTTTAAAATGAAATAATTTCATAATGGAAGGTTTCTCCTACAACAAATATCAATTACATAATTGCTCATCAATCAAAAGATGAGTTACAAAAAAATCAAAAGATGAGTTATGAGAATATGGGTCAGTTTGCAATCCCTTAACAAAAGTACTTTTAGCTTTTTTTTAAGCAAAAATCCTAAAATTGTGTTTGCAAATCCAACTTCCAGCTTAATTAAAAGCACTTCACATCTAGAAGTTCAAAGCTAGGTTGTAAAAGTTGCCTTGGTTTTTTTTGTAAATAACATCAACTTTGAGGATAATGTTAATTTAATTTATTATCCTTATTCCATATCTACCCCTCTATCAGCTAAAATATCTGGCGTACTTCAGCCCCACATTTCTCCTCCGTTCCCTTCGCATTTCTCTCAAACCTAAGTAGAGCGGGAAGTGCCATCTCTGGAACCTCAGAACCGCCGATACGACTATCAACCCTTCTAGGTAAGGTTGAGTGATTGTTCGGATCTAACCTGGTTTGGCCGTCCGTGATTTCGCCGCCCTTGGTTGCGTCAACCCTAGCTCCCTGGCTCCTGGACTCGACATTTGAGAAGGTGTGTGCGTGGAAGATGAAAAAAGGGAGTCGACATTTAAGTTTTTTTTTTTATTAGAGGAGGGGTAGTTATGTACTTTACACAAAAACAACATCAAAAATCATTTTTTTATCAAACACTTCAACTTTTACATTTTAATCAAAATCACTTCTACTTCAAAACACTACCTACTTTTACTACCGATCACTTTTACTACCATCTATTAAAAAAAGACACTTTTAAAAAGCAGAAGCATTTGTAAACAGAGCCATCTTTCAAAAGATGAACTATAGAACTAGAACTTATTTATGGATAGCGAGCAAGACCCAAACGAAGACAAACTCAGGAGGGAATGGATGTCAAGCTCGGCCAGAGAATGTTTTGGCTATAAAATGGCGGAATGTCCTACTTCATCTTCTTCGAATTTAAGTGACGCCAAAAGTGGGGCAATAACAACCATCATCTTTCTCTCCTTTTCTTTGGGCCAACACAACGACAAAAGATGTATGTTATGTCTGTGAATGAGATTCACAGACAATATTTCTGTCGCAAGGTTGCTATTCGAACTTACTCCTTATACCCACCTTTGTGAGTAGGGGTGGGAAAAACCGAACCGAAACCCGAAAATCGACCCGGGCTCGGACCGAAAATTTTTACCGGGCCGTTTTTTTTAATTTTGGCGGGCCGGGTAAAAAAACCCGGACCGAACCCGAAATTTCGGGCCCAAATCTGGTCCGTAAAATTTACAAACCGACCCAGACCGGCCAAAACCCGACCCGAATATTTCATTATAATTTATTATAAAATATTAAGTATATGTAAATAATATATCGGAAAGCCAACCGTCCCAATAGTTTCGGCATCTCCATCAGCCGATTGGGAATTAGGGAGAGAACTTAGAAGTCTAAAGGACAAATATGGGATGCCATTTAGAATTCCGAAGAGGTAAATTTATGGATTTTTCATGTTTTCAAGGAGTAATCAATCCTACAAAAGCTAATTTTTCACACTCTAGAGTTCTCCTCGCTGCTTATAGCCTTTGAATTATTAATGTTTCAGTACTTTTTTGGGTTTGAAATTGAAACATCGTTGCTTATAGCCTTTGAATTATAGATTCAACACTTTTGCTTGGGCTAATGGCTATAATTAGGGCTGGGCACGGGCCGGGTCGGGGCGGGTAATACAAAATAAAATGGAACCGCCGGTTCCATTGTACGGTTCGGTCCGGTCCGGGTATTACAATTTTCAAAATAGGAACCGGAAATTACCCGGCCCGTTTGAAACGGGTCGGTCCGGTCCGGGTTTTACGGTTTCTATTCTAATGTCTTGAAATTAGTAAAAAATCACGAAGTTCCAAAAATCAATAATCAATAATATAGGACATTAGCAAATTTCAAAATAACAACATAGTGGTGCATATATAACACAAGTGAAAAGTCCAATACTCCATATTTTCTTGTATATAAGTTTCAAACAATTAAAGAAATTCCAAAAATATGCAACATAGCCAAAATACATATTTTCTAACATTTGTATTTAAACATGTTGTCTAACATCACATATTTAAGTGATTGCTTTTTTTTATATATTAAATTTTCAGTATTAGCCAAAGTTGACACATACATGGTGGGTGGTAAACACAATTTATATGTTTTAATAACAATATAACAAAAAAAATATAACAAAATCGTCTTTAACAAATAATTAAATTCGATAGAAAGGAATAATTCAATAACAATAAAAAGTAAAAAGATATTTATGAAACATTTAATCAATAATTTGAAAACAAAAGGATGTTACTGCAACTCAATTTAAAATCCTACTTCTAGCACAGGAAACAAAACTATTTCAAAACCGATTATCAAAAAACTATTAATAAATTAATATATAATATATATAACGGGCCGGGCCGGGTACCCGTTATTTTTTAATTTTGGAACTGGTCCGGTTCCTTAAAAAAAAATACCCGACCCTACCCGGACCGTTTTATGGAAACAAAAAATGGAACTGGCCCGTTTTGTACCCGAACCGCCATTACCCGGACCGGACCGCGGTTCCAAGACCCGTTTGCCCACACCTAGCTATAATAGAAAGTGTGAAGGTTGAATTAAGGGAAAAGAGGCAAATAAGCTCTCGAACTAATCAAAAAAGTGCAAATAAGCTCTTTTGTAGGAGGTTCTGTCCGATCATCGTCATTTGGGGAGGTTCTCGGTGGAATTTTTTGATGAATTTTTTTGAGCATCTTCTTCATTAAGTGTAGTTTAGCCATACCGAATTTCAGCTAAAAATTCAACCGGGAAGGCACTCAAATGATTTTCGGAAATATACTGCGTTGTTTAACTGCGCAGTTATCTTCAAAAATTCATTTGACTGTCTTCCCGGGTGAATTTTTAGCTGAAATTCAATAGGACTAAACTAGACTTAATGAATAAGATGCTCAAAACATTTCATCAAAAAATTCCACCGTGAACCTCCCCAAATGACGATGACCGGACGGAACGTCCTACAAAAGGGCTTATTAATTTGCACTTTTTTGATTAGTTCGAGGGCTTATTTGCCCCTTTTCCCTTGAATTAATTTGATTCATTGTGGATTTTTTTTACTCTAATAATTGTTTTCAATAAAAACAATGATAGATTTTTATTGGGCTTTAACCGACCCTACCCGAACCCGGACCGAACCCGAGCTTCAAAAAACCTGGCTCAGACCGAATATGTCGGGCTTTTTTTCGGTCCTAGTTTTTCATAACCCGAGAAGTTTCGGGTAATTTCCGGGTAGAACAAAAACCCGACCCAGTCTGGACCGATCCCACTCCTATTTGTGAGAGACTATTTTTTTTGTCGTTGTCTTGACTGAAAAAAGGAGAAATATGGGGAATTAATGCCACATGAGCTCCACGCCAACTTTTACCGGTAAAAGATGAAATTAGGCATTTTTTAGTTTAGGGATTTGATTAGATGCTTTTATATTAAGAGGATTTAATTATAGTTTTTGTGAAGGAAAACTATCAATTTGGCCATCATAAGATATTTTCTTTTGGACTATTTTCAGTTTCAAGCTAGACTAGACCAGACTAGATCAGACCAGACTCAATCACGTCAGATTAGACCAGACTAGATCAGACATTCATAGTTAAAAAATACACATTGACCAAAAATTTATCAGACTAGATCAGACCAGTCCAAATCAGATCAATCAGATCAGATTAGACCAACAAATTTTGATCTAAAAGAAAACATCCAATTTGTTAGTTTTCCTTTACAAAAACTACTCCGGAGAATATTTAGGGGGTTTTTGGATCTGATTCTTAAAACTGCTTCTGTCCCTTCAGAGAGCAGAATCAGAAGTTGGACTGTTTCGGCGAAAGTGCAAAATTGATTCTGATGCTCTAATTTAGTCCTAGAATCAGTTTTTGAAAAATTGGTGAAGCAGAAGAATCAATTCCAAAAAGCCTAGTCTTAGATGTAATTCATGTATACGTACATGTCTCATGTATGTACCCTAATCTTCGTACCTGAATCGAGAAAAGCGTCCAGGTTCACCCCCCTATCAATTCTGACCCCGTTTTGTAGTCTTTGCCCACAAACTCCCGTTTCCTCTTAGGTCGGTCTCAGACCCTCCGTATCGTCATTGTCCTCTTTTGATCATTCGATTATCGATGCTATCTTACTGCTTCTCGGTGAGATTCACAAGCCAATTCTGCTCCGGCGTAGTCTACTGTTGTTGCAGCCGCTGATAGTGTTAAAACATATTGGAGCTTGAGGGTTTGAACATAATCGAGTGAGTTTTCTACTTTGGTGTTGTTATTGATTTGATTCGAATGGATTTACCTCAATCGCAGCCAAGTAATTTGTCGTTAGGGTTTTCATCCCTCTCTTCGACTCCTGTTCCACCCAATCGCTATCGGATCCAATCGGCTGATGATTCGATCTCTTTCCAGATCGATTCAAACTTTGGCGACCATCCCAATCCTCTACCGTCTGTACCACTTCAGTTGATGGAGAAACAGGCGACGGAAGTTAAGGATAAGGACGCCGGAGGGAGTATGGATGACTGTGAGATTCGGATTTTGGGACATTCTATGTGTTTGAAGCGGAAGAGGGACGCTGATTCAACCTCATCACATTCTGCTTCATCTAACGGTGGCCCTAGGGTCTCGATCTCTAATTATAACCAACAAAGTCATGAAGCACTTAGAAGCTCTGTCATTGCTTGGGGGAATCAAAGCCTTCGATCAGCAGATCCTGATTTATTTCAGATAATGGAGAATGAAAAGGAGAGGCAATACAAAGGGATTGAACTGATTGCTTCAGAGAATTTCGTGTGTAAGGCAGTAATGGAAGCATTGGGAAGCCATTTAACGAATAAGTATTCAGAAGGAATGCCAGGAGCAAGGTATTATGGAGGCAATCAGTTCATTGATGAGATCGAGACACTGTGTTGTGAGCGTGCTTTGGTTGCTTTTGGACTTAATTCTGAGAATTGGGGTGTGAATGTTCAACCCTATTCATGTACATCTGCAAACTTTGCTGTATATACGGGTTTGTTGTTGCCTGGTGATCGTATTATGGGTTTGGATACACCTTCTGGTGGGAACACAAGTCATGGGTACTATCTCCCGAACGGGAGGAAAGTTTCAGGGGCTTCAATTTTCTTTGAGAGTTTCCCTTATAAGGTCAATCCTCAAACTGGATATGTGGATTATAATCAGCTTGAGGAGAGGGCTGTTGATTTCCGTCCTAAGATACTTATATGTGGGGGAAGTTCTTATCCTCGGGAGTGGGATTATGCACGGTTTAGACAGATCGCTGATAAGTGTGGAGCAGTTTTGTTGTGTGATATGGCCCAAATCAGTGGTCTGGTCGCTGCAAAGGTTTGTGATAGCCCTTTTGATTATTGTGATATAGTTACTGCCACAACCCACAAGAGTCTTCGAGGCCCAAGAGGAGGCATTATCTTTTATAGGAGGGGTACAAAATCAAGGAAGAAAGGTATGGTTTTGAATCAAGGTGATGTGTGTGATAAGTATGATTTTGAGGAGAAGATAAATTTTGCGGTTTTCCCGGCATTGCAAGGTGGGCCACACAACAACCACATTGCTGCCCTTGCCGTAGCATTGAAACAAGTAGCAACTCCCGAATACAACATTTACATGCAACAAGTTAAGAAGAACGCGCAAGCCTTGGGAAATGCATTGTTGAAAAAGAATTGTAAGTTGGTCACTGGTGGAACAGATAATCACCTGATAATTTGGGATATAAGGAATCTTGGCTTAAAAGTCCAGAATTTTGAGAAGATTTGTGAGTTGTGTCATATTACTCTCAACAAAGTCATGGTCTTTGATGACAATGGAACTATTACACCTGGGGGCGTGAGGATAGGGACATCAGCAATGACGACAAGGGGCTGTTTAGAGTCTGATTTTGAAGCAATAGCCGATATCCTATTAAAAGCTGCCCATATAGCAAGCAGTGTCCAGAGAGAACACGGGAAGCTGTCCAAGGCATTCTCAAAGGGGACAGAGTGCAACAAAGACATTATGGAACTTCGGGCACATGTAGAATGTTTTGCATCTCAGTTTGCAATGCCTGGGTTTGAAATTTGATTGATTGCTTTCTGGGGAAATGCTTCCATGGGCATAGCTGGTTAAGGGGTATATAACTATATACTGTAAGTAGATGCAGTTAATTGTTACGCAATTAATTAGTTGACTAGGAAGGAAGGGGGCTTCCTTTTCTGTCTGGACAGACATGCTTTGTGGAGCAATTTTTGTTTCCTCGCTTATTACTATGTGCATTGTTTCCAATATTTATGTTATTGTTGTTATTATTGGTATTAATTAAAACATACATTGGTATTCTATGGCAATTCATGTGAGATTATGTGTTCGAGTATACAATTAAAGGATAAGATCCTTAAAATCAAGGGAACTATTGGAGTAAGAACTTATTTATAATCTTGAAACACACGTGCTCTTGTTACCAAGGTCGTGGTTCTCACTTGCACGGGTAACTCAGTTGGTCGAGTGACACGGGAAAGTTGGAAAATGATCAAAGATCTAAACTCGTAGCGGCCGTGTGGAGGTCGCAACTCTTATATGTTGTATGTATCTCTTTTGCGCACGGGTACAAGATTTATCATTATTGGATTGACTGAGCTTCCGTGATTTACAAGCTCCCATATGCTTTCTTGGGTTGAGGTGTGGGGTACTTGGATGGGGATTCAACCTCTTGGAGGAAGTAAGGACCAATTATGACTAGCCTTTTCAACTTCGTATGGAATATATCTTTAGTCAAACATGACTATTACTACGTACTAAACAAGAAAAGTTGGAGGTGTTCTCGCGGAAAGTATAAAGATATACTCCCTAGTTGAATAAGATAGCCGCTTCTATGGTGATAAAAAGCTTTATAGTTTTTTCCATAGAAAAAATATGGGATGTTATACCCAAATAATATAGTATTAGCTGTCACTTTCCCTTGCCCTGGACTCCAAGTAATTAAAAGTCCGTTCGTATCTACGCTCTGGGATTGCTTCTCAAGTGCCATTTCTCATTGCATATCTTAGCTCATCTTTTCTAAGTTTTGAATTATACGGAGTAGATAAAAAGTGTAATTAAAAGAATAACTCCAACCATTGCCGCTGATACCTTACTTGCCTAGTTATCACCTCGTAAACCATTCTTCAGAATTATTGCTATTTAATTATCAGCAACAAGAAATGCTCCAAAAATTGCAGTTCTGTTTAAGAGTAATTGGTGGGAAGTGGGGATGGAGGTGGAGCGAGGAATGTCGGAAAATCCTGCAACCATGGCAGATGAGGTATGGGCAGCGCGAAGCAACAGCTTCTTCAAGGCCTTGCAGGTAATATATCAATCTATATTTTACGGAGTATTCTATACCCATTGAGTAATTAGTATCACCTCCATATCTTAGATAAAAGCTTTCGTATATCCTTTATTTAGGTGTTACTGCTTGAAGACCCATCATAATAAGTTAATCTGATACTCCGTATTACATAATAAAAGTTGATTTCTAGTCTAGTATATATAGGTATGCTCATCTTAATGACTATTAAATATCATTAATGGACCAATTCTAAGAAACTCATATCTTACACGAGAAACCCGATGAAGAAGAACTCCACACGAAAAGAGACGATTAGCGCAATAGGAACCCAGCGAATTGAATAAACATACCAGCGGGATGGTTTAGGAACGCAACTCTAACATATATGAGCGGCTAAATAGGAACATTAGCGGGAAATGGAGCCCAGACATTGAGCCGGTACAAAAAATATTTTAGGAAAAATATTTACATGAAATTTGGGGTCGACAGGGGCCTAAGTCCCCCCCCCTAGATACATTAGCTCCGCCCCTAAATATTAGGCACCGTAAGGTTTCAGTTCACCTATGTTTTCCAACTTCAGTTTGATTTAGGCTTTTATTCAAACATGACTACTTAATGTTGCACATTGGATTGAATTTATAAAATTTCAATACATTATGAGTTGGGAGGAGTGCCAAACAGGCAAACATAGGGGACTTTGTGCAGCTTTCAAAATGTACATTTAGTTGCAAAATGTACATTTATAAAAGCATCTTCCGAGTTTATTAGTTTATGGACGTATTTGGCATTTAACAGTTAGCGGATGACGTGTTGTCAATATCAGATTCAGTTAGCGGATTTGACTATCGGAACAAGTTGGCAAGTTGCAAGAAAATGTTTAGTAATTTAACTGTTCGGTCATAAAAATTAGTTGAAAACTCTCTTATTTGCAATGTTTTCATTTCATCCATTTGATCCAAACATGCTAGGGCTGAACAATTATTTACCAAACAACATTTTCATTTATTGAAAACGCTAAAAGTAGTCAAACCGCTCTTTTTTTTTATCAGAAGTCATTTTCCAATTACCCCTGCGTGAATCTCAAACTCTATATAGATGGTGCGTATGTACTTATGCGATAGAATTTGCGTATTTAATTAGGGGTTTTAAGACCTTCATATTTTCAGGAGGTTTGTTGGCAGATGACATTCGAGAAATTAGCTCAGGGTTTAATAATTTTTTTCTTTTGTTAGACGTTTTGCGAACATGGTTGCTCATGCATTAGCTAAGGAAGCATGTTCTTTGTCTGATGGTCTATTTGGGTGAACTTACCCCAAGTTGTATTGTGAAAGTTCCGTCCTTTGATTTGATTAATGCCAATTAATAATTCTTTTTCCTTAAAAAAAGACCTTAATATTTTTTTCCATTTGAAATAGCTTATCTCGTTCCGTATATTCTTCAACCCCTTCTGGGTTTACGCTTTTTTTCCCATTTTATTTCCCATTCTAGAAAAGTGAGCTTAACATTATATGTGGCTCCTATGCAAAGGCATTGTCTACGATCCTATTTGTAGGTTCTATCTTTTTATCGTAATAAAGTCCAAACTTATGTTCTCATAGGAAAGACATAATGAAAGGTGTAAACCGGGTAGACATGTGACTATGTGAGAGTATATATTCTCATAAGTTTTTCTCTGCAATGTCAACCACAATCTAAATATTTAGACGGTCTTCTTGACGTTGTGGAAAAAACTTACCAAAATTGTATAAAACCATTCAAATAAGGAGATAAATAATTTATTTGCTAATATTTATGTGGCTATCTCTGATACTACTTGTGCACCATGCACATGATAGCATTGAAGATGCTCTCACTTTTCTACTACCTTGTTTTGATCCTATAAACAGAGAAGCTTGTAAAGCTTTCTATCATCAGATATTAGATCATCATAGGACAACCAAGAAAAGTCATATATATCCATAAGAAATATGTGATGTGTTTTTTAAGAATTTTTAGTTCTATCTTGTAAATTTCTTCTTTATATTGTTGATAGTAATAGACATATGTTTTCCTCATATTAGCTCGGTCCTTTTATTCCCAACAATAATGAGTATCATTTTTTAGACTTATATAGATATAGGGCGTGTTTGGCATTCAGCGGATAGCGGGTTATGCTAGCGGGTTATCAATAGCGAATTCGGTCAGCGAGTTTGACTAGCGGAATAAATTGGCGGGTTGTCAAAAGATGTTTGGTAATTTAGCTGTTTGGCCATAAAATAAGTAGACAACACCATGTTTCAAAACGCCAGCCCAAAACTCTCCTATTCAAAGCGTGTTCATTTTGGCGTTACGTTTTCGTCCAAAAATGCTAGCGTCGAACAACTATTTACCGAACAACGTTTTCACATATTGAAAAGGCTGGTAGGCCTTTTTTCGGGTGAAACGCGGTTTACCAAACACCCCCATAGTCTCCAATATAATCCTAGTAGGTCTTTATGGCCGGGTTATAACATTCCTTCCATTGCATTAAGGTGTCTCATCTTTTCTTTTTATCTGTCCTATTAAGTTTGTCACTTATCAAATTTATAAAGTTTGTGTGATTATAAATGATTCTTACTATGTCTATTAAATATCAAGCACATAACACACGTTTTTAGTAATCGCACCGCATTTTCATGTTCTAATGTTAGTGGGATGGACGTAGAACTTGTGTTTAATAGTAAGGTGTTTAATAGTAAGGTGTTTAATAGTATCAATCTAATGAGTTATCTTCACCGTTAGATTTGATCAGAATAGAGCATATCAAATTTGAGCAATGGTAAAATACACATATATCTAATGGTGCATCCCAAAAAAATATTAGGGATGTCGAGCTTATACTATAATTTTGTCACACATTTCACAAATTGTAGACCACATTATGGATATTGTGTAATTAGATTCAGTTCAATTTGTAAATGTATAGATATATTTATATTTTTTGGTAAACAGAAGATCTATAGAAGATCTATATATATACTGTGTGTGCAAAAATATAGTGGGACGAACCGAAAAAGTAAAATGTAATCTTCAACGCGATTTTCACAAACTTTCAAATCTGATATGAGACAATCTTAGTGGGAAAAACCAAAAAGTAAAATGCAATCTTATCGGAAGATGGAGTATAAATTTATATTTAGATTTGGCTTATTGGCTAGCATGAGATATTTAGTAGTACCTCAGCTCAAAGGCTACATTATTCTTCATGCATGAAAACTTACATGTTACTCATGGTTTAGGAACTCAAGAACTTGAGGCCACAACTTGACTCTGCTGCAGAATGTTCCGAGAAATCTTACCACTACAGCAACCAGAAAGAGATGTATGTATAGTATGCCACTGTAAAAAAACTTAGAACCTGTTTCTTTGACATATACAGAAAGTATTAACATTATTATGCCTTGTTTGGACGGCCGGCATGTGGTCTCTTCTATATTAACTTTAGGGCTATGGACAACCTAAAAGAATATGCTGAACGAGCTGTTGTGAGTGCAATTGACCACATAGGAACAGTTGCTTACAAGCTGAACGAAATGCTGGAGGAAGAAACCTCGGATATCTCAACCATGGAGTTGATGGTCACACGTTTCCATCAGCAAATTTTCACCTGCCAAACATATATTGATAAAGAAGGTCTCAGGCAGCAGAAGCTGTTAGCAACAAATCCAAGGCTCCACAAACATTATACTCTACCTGGTATATATATCTCCCATTAATAAAAGAAGATGAAGAAAGACTTTTTAGATACTACCTCCGTTCTCATTGCAACATTGGACTTTTTGTACTATTCACATATTCTACTTTGACTACATTTTATTTATTGATGCATTATAAATTAAAATTTTAAAAAATATTTTTAAGTTTATCTTATTTTAAATTTTCTCTGAATTTTTTTACTAATAAGGAATGAAAGATATTAATGGTCAAACTTGTGCGTTGGCAAGCGTGAAAAGTGGACGGTTGCAATTAAAAAAGAACGGAGAAAGTATATATTATTGAAATGAAATATATATACAAATATATGTCTAATTGTTACCATAGTATAGTCTCATAGTCACTTAAGTGCAAAAATTTGAATATAATTTACATGACTAAAGTTACTACACTTAGAGCATGTTTTATATGCATAAGTTTCCGGCTTCTAGCTTTTGTATTGTGTAAAATCTCTAAAATCTTCTAGTTGTATGTTTGATATGACTATTTTTAAGAGTCTTTTTAAAAATAAAGATCTTTTTTGAGAAGTGACAGAAAGTAGCATATGAGAAAAGTCTGCAACTTTTAGCATTAATTAGGCTATGTTTGGCACGCATAAGTTCCTTTCTTCTTGCTTTTGTATTGTTCAAAAAGTCTCTAAAAGCTTCTAGTTGTATGTTTGACATGACAATTTTTAAGAGCTTTTCAAAAATTAAAATATCTTTTTTGAGATGCTACGGGGAGTAGCATCTGAGAAAAGCCCATGACTTTTAGTACTAATTAATCCTAACAGCTTGTATACCAAACCGAACTAAATCAAATAGTCAGATTTTTACCAAACAGCTACCACCTTTTCTTTTTAAGATCTTTTCAGTCACTAAAAGCTAACAGTTATTAAAAAGGTTACAAAAGTATCTTTTCAGCTAGTTGTGCCAAACACACACTTAGTCTCAACAAGTTGTATTCCAAACAAAACTAAATCAAACAGTCAACTGCTTATCAAACATCTATCAGTCACTGAAAGCTACTTCGTACTACATAATAGTTACTAAAAGCTCATAAAAGTATCTATTCAGCTAGTTGTGCCAAATATACCCTTAAAATTTTGGTCCAATTGCAAACAAAAAACCCTATTTAAGCCATTTTATTCTAGTAGCTAGGTAGACGGTAGTCCTATTTTGGAAAAAAGACATGTTTTGGTCCTGGTAAATCTCCCTGTTTAAAATTTCTTCATTTAGCACTTTCTGTATATGTATTTAACTTCTTCAACTCTTTGACGACAGCTTCAGCAGTCAGGAAGAAGGTCGACTCTAGCCAAGAACATATTCAAAAGAGTCAGACGCAACATAAAGATACCAGGCCCCAAATCTGTCTATTAGGTAAAAGTTTTTTTTTACCTATGCTATGATTTATAAGATGTTATAGTAATTCAACTTTAAGTCTTAGTACTTGAGAGTAATATGAATGGTTACTTCATGCATGCACTAATTAATGTCAGGTGCCCCTGCTCCTAAAACACTGTCATGGCATCTAGCATTAGAAGCCAAATCAAAACTCAGAAGGCCTTCACAGTTCTTAACAAGGTTGGAACCTTTTACTTAATTATTCTGTCATAAGATCGTGGTGGATTCTTGAGAGCCTAAAGTTAG
This sequence comes from Cuscuta epithymum, assembly GCA_945859915.1. Lineage (NCBI taxonomy): Eukaryota > Viridiplantae > Streptophyta > Magnoliopsida > Solanales > Convolvulaceae > Cuscuta > Cuscuta epithymum. The sequence goes on along the minus strand of CAMAPF010000075.1, from coordinate 1,368,557 downwards.
TGTCTCAAAATTGAGATCACCCTGATGTTCACAAGAAATATTTGTTGGGATCACTTGAAGCACTAATAAAACTTGCTAAAGAGTAATTAAAGAAGGCTAATACTAGGTCTATAAAACAATCCAAAAACAAATTTCAACCTTTTTAAGTGGGTAATACATGAGACTGAAACGATTTTATGCATCACAATCTGATCTATGTAGGGATGAGGATGCAATGATGTCCGGAAGAACATCTGGTGTAGGCAGGACATCTTCGGGTATGAGAAAAGTTTAATTAATGATCCTGACTATATATACTCCGTATGTATTATCCTAAGTATATATGCAGGGGCGGAACAAGGGTACACCTTCAAGGCCAGATCGGGATGATACTTAGAATTTTTTTGAAAAAAATTAAACGAATTTTTTTTACCTTAAAAATAAAGCGTTTTTTTTTTTAATTTGAGATGGGCCAGGGCCTAGGTTGGCCCTCTCCAAGATCCGCCCATGTGTGTGTGCGCTTTACCTGAGTATATATATATATATATATATACTCCCTCCGTCCCAATTTGTTTTGCAAAGTCAACATTTTTTGGTCAACCAATAATAAAAGTCATCCCTGTTTACGGATAATTAACTCAATTTTTAATAATTAAAATTTACATATTCATAAACTACATTAAAATCTCTTCAAAGTTGTAAACACCAAATTAGAATATAATTAAAAATTGACATCGTAATTAAGCGAACAAAATAAAACTGTTTGACAAAAAAAGTCAAATTTGCAAATCAATTTGAGACGGAGGTAGTATGTATTATGTAGTACATAGTAATTAATTAGAAAATAATGCTATTGATTTTAATAATAATTAATATTAAATTGCCAGAAAATATCATTTGCAGATGTGGGGGAAGAGATGAGGACAAAGAAAATACCCTCATCGTCAACACGACCTCGGTCACTTGGGGCAGGTCCCGCATCTAGGGTAGCCATGCAAACCTTGGGAATTGTACGTACCATGACTGATCAATATATAATCAAAATCAATTACTCCGTAATTAATATCATGCCATTAGATATTAAGATGTTTTGAATTGAAACGATTTCATTTCAAACCATATCATATCAAATAATTAGACAAAATTAGACAATTATAAAGTACACCGCACAAGCTAAGATCATTTTGGATTAGATTAGATTAAAAACGAGAAATTTGCGACTTGTTTTTGGATTAAATTAGGCTTTTGGCACCCTACTTTTAGAATATACTATCGGAGTATTTCCATTATTCCATCAACCCATAAGTAGTTAAAGAATGAGTTACAAAGTCAAATGATTTTAGACTACGGGATGTACACATTAATGATTCTAAAAATGAGGTGCAAAGTGAAATATTAAAATATTCGATCCAGTTAAGAACTTGCTTAAAGCACCCAAACATATGTAATCTTAAGCTAATTATGATTGAAAGAATTTAATAATTTCTTTTGTCGTACGTAGGATGCTTCGGAGGGCTATAAATTACGTACGACGAGACCAAATCCTCCACCATTTGGTAACCGCACGCATGAAGAGAAGGCGGCCAAGGTTGCATCAACTCGCGGCAAGGCTACGGCGGCGGCGCTATCAACTACTTTCTCTGCAGTCAAAGAGAAAACGAGAAAGCTGATTAAAAGCATCCAGACTTCAGAATATTAGTGTATATGGCGTTTAGTTTATTACGATTACTAATAAAGGCCCGGCAGGTTTTCAGGTAGTATTAATTTTAGTATATACTCCATCCGTCCCAGAAAATTCTTCCAAGTTTGATTTGGATCGGAGTTTAAGAAAGTGAGAATAAAGTAGAAATGTGTGGTTGTAGTTGTGTAAGAAAAAGGTGAAATGAATGTGAGCCACACAAATAATAAAAAAGGTGAAGTTGGAAGAATTTTCTGGGACGTCCCAAAAAGGAAAGTTGGAAGAATTTTCTGGGACGGAGGGAGTATCAACAAGGTTAAAATTTTAATAGGGCCCTAATTTTTATTACTCAAGATAAATTAAAAATGTTAAGACAGATTATTTTGTTGAAGTAAAGCCTTATTTAAATTTGTTCAAGGTATATATTGTGTAAGAGCTTATTACATCTAATCTTACTAGTAGTAGTATTACTATATATTGATGCAGAATACTAGTTATATTCCTAATTCATATTACATGCATATGTCAACACAATTACACAATAATCATCTAGGTGTCATGGAGATTAATGTTTATCCCACCTATATATGAATTATTCTTTGATCGACCCTCTTACATTATACTCTCTCCGTTTCTATTTGGTTGACACACTTTCCTTTTTTGGACGTTTCAAAATGAATGCCACACTTCTTTATTTCCTTATTTGGTAAACAAATCTTTACCTAAACAGTGCAAAACAGTGTCAAACAGTGTTCAAACAGTGCCAAACAGTGTTCAAACAGTGCCAAACAGTGTTCAAACAGTGTCAAACAGTGTACTCTACAGTAAAATTTATCCCTCAATAACTTTTTTCCCTTAAATCTTGACAAGTCAAACCGTGTCAACCAAATAGAAACGGAGGGAGTATTATATTTCTGACTTTGTCACTAATTAGTGAGTTCAAACAATGGTGGCTTGATTGTTGAGAAGGGGACGTACTCTAGTTTGAACTTCTGAACTGTATACCTCAATGGTTGATGATCGAAGTTGGTTAACTGAATTTTTCATATGGTTGGCCTCACGATAATTGCTCTATGTAACTAAAAATATACGGAGTACTAAATTTTCCAGCTAAAAGAAGTATTTAATCAACTCATTAACAATTTAGGCAAGGTTAATATTTGATTGCTAATTCAACATTAGATTTTTTTTTTCAAATAACTTATTCAGTCTTGAATGTCTAGCTACCATCAATGATCAACTTTCTCGTATGGAGGCTTTCATAATAATGTCATTGTGCTTAATCACTTCATTCACCGAACACTTGGGAGTGTTTGCAATAGATTAAAAAAAACGCTTCTCGCCTTTTGATTTAAAAAGTTTTTGATCGTAAAAGAGACAGCTTTATATTAAAATCGAGAAAGCATACAAAACAATCTTTAGAAAGATTTTACAAATCCAATTGGAACCCGAGGAGTAGACATAGAATCAGTCACCTCATACAAAGCAACCTAATTCGCTAAACCTGAAACGGACAAATTTCAGCCTAAAACGAACAGATCTGAAACCCTGCCTATCAAAAGAACTCCAAAGACCCAAACATTCAAACCAAATCTACTCGGACTAAAATAAAAACAAGTACTATTAAAGAGAAAATAATGTTGAAATAAAATCTTTCCACAAAACTCTTGCAATATGGGTGAATACCAACTCCACCACCGCCGGAGCGGCCGACCCAGGCTTCACGATCCAGCATCGAGACAAACTCTCACCCGCAATCCGTTTATCTGCCAACGTTATCTCCTTCAACGTAGTTGCAATCTCAAGCATTAGAACACTTGTAATCAGAATAATCTGCCGCTCCAGCCCCATATTGATAGGACGGCGGAAAATCTCAACCCCTACAAAGAGGGGAGACGGCCGCTAGGTTTTTAGGGAGAAACAAGAGCTCTCTAGGGTTTTCGGTTTAAAAAAGTTAAAATTAGTGTTTTCAAGTGACTAACTTTAAAAAAAAGTAAAAATGCTTCTCGACTTTTGGGTGAAAATTGTTTTTTACTTTTTCTATTACACCAAAGACACTTATTTTACCAAACACCACCAACTTTTATATTTCAAAATCACTTTCTTCAGAAACACTATCAACTTTTACTACTAATCACTTTTTCCAAAATCACTTAAAAAGTGATTTTTTAAGTAAAAACATTTGCAAACACCCTAAATTTCTCATTGTTTGATCGATCCGGTTCCTCCTTCGATCACAACGTAACTTTCATGCCCACTACCACGTCCTTCATTGCACAACTCCAAGACTGCATTTGATCCTTCAGCCTATTCAACATACTATGTATATCAGCTTCAACTTATTCTCTTATTTCCAATTTTCGATCTGAAGTCATCCAAATTTAAAAAAAAGGTCTCTTATTTTTATGTACTCTCCTTTCTATAAAATTTTCTTACTTACCATTTAATGATGACCCGAAAAAACATTTCTATTTTCTTTTTCAGAAGGTTTTGTGTGATTAACATTTATTTAGCCAACCATAACTATGTATTTTCATTTTATTTCCAAATTTTTATGCTCCGATCGATCGAAAGCAAATTAGGAAGAATTTTATTAGAAGGAGGAGTATTTCCCTAACATTTTTGAGTATCCAAATACTTTTACATAAACATCTCACTTTCATTTTCGATTCAACCCTTAAAAGTCTTAATTTCTTATTTGATAAATAAAATAGTGTCAAACATTGTTGCTTTATTAATTTGTGTGTAAAACAAAGTGCACTTTTAAATTTGGGAAGCACGTTCTACTTAGGCCTTGCCGACATTTGTAGGCTGTTGGGCCTGTGTCTACCAGACCCATAATCCTGTAAAATTTTCCAGATCGACGTCGTCTTCCTCCAAAGCTCACTGATCTACATTTCCCAGACAGAAATTCCCTCTCCCAATTCTTTACAGATCTGAGTTTTTCAAATTGATAAGCTCGCAAGATTTTATAAATCAATGCATATACATGCATACTGATACTGAGAAGATATTGAGAAAAAAACACAATGTCCTCAATCTTACACCAGAGGGCAATCCAGAACTCTCTTAGGAACCAATACGGTATATCTCTTCGGTCATCGCAGGATTACCAAAAACACACAGCTTTCCTTTTCAACAGAGCATCTCTAATAATCCTCCTCCTCGTTCTGGTGGTCCTCGGAGTTCTCTTCCCATGGGCTCAAATTCCGGGTATCTGGGGTTTCCAGACCCGAAGTAGCTCCAGGATCTCCCAATCCAAGTGGCGGGAGTACACGTTGGCACAGGCGGCGTCCAGCGTGTCGAAAAATGGAACTTTGATAGTGTGCGCTGTGAGTGAGCCTTACTTGCCCTTCTTGAGCAATTGGCTGATCAGCATTGCCAGGCAGAAGCAGCATGAGAAAGTTTTGGTGATTGCTGAGGACTATGCGACTTTGTATAAGGTTAATGAAAGGTGGCCTGGCCATGCTGTGTTGATCCCTCCTGCTGTGGAGTCTCAAAGTGCTCACAAGTTTGGATCTCAGGTACTCTTTCCCTTCGGAAAATGCTCATTTTTTTCAAGTACTTACCGATCTGGAAGGTGCTTACATTTGAAATCTACTTATTTAGTTGAGTATTTGTTTTGTTAAAGGTTTCTATCATGATTATGTATGATGCTTCTATTATAGTTGCTGGAATTGTAATTTTTTCTTTATGTTTACTAATTTAGGTTAATACAGAGCTATATATGTGTCCTAACTATCCATTATGGGTGATTACTGATTGTGGAGGACTGGAGGTGTTAATGCTTTGTCTGCATTATTGCTCTTTATAACGGATGAAATGGTGTGCCTATTTACAAAATTTAATTAATTCCAGCTTGAAGCAAGGATTTTTTTTTTGGTTATACAGGGATTCTTTAATTTTACTTCCCGAAGGCCTCGCCATCTTCTGCAAATTTTGGAGCTTGGTTATAATGTCATGTATAATGATGTGGATATGGTATGGCTAGCAGATCCATTTCCTTACTTGCAGGGGAAGCATGATGTGTACTTTACAGATGACATGGCTGCGGTATGTATACTTCCTTCTGCAGTGCCTAATTATTTTTCCAAGTAGATCTATAAGGAGATTTCACATGCAAACTCAGGCTTCATTTGGTAGCCATAATAGTGTCATTATGCTTCAGAATGAGAAGCTTTTGACTTGCTTATTTGACTGAACTTGGTTTTTAACAAACACTTTTGCTATAAGAAAATCCGGCTATTTCAGGTGAATAACCCTTACCAAGCAGTCCTTTTAAATATCAAAGTTGGAGGGTTTAGTGGAAAGACCACGAGTTAGATTCAACACTGAAATAATATTAGGATTGTCTATATGCCGCTTTAATTTTACTGGTGGTGGTGGAAGGAGGCTATAAAAGTAGGTCGATAAAGTTGCTTTCTATTTATGTTTTCTTTTATAACTGCTTACTCATTTGCTATTTCCCTTTTTTCTTGAACGATTACTAGGTGAAACCTCTAAATCACTCTCACGATCTGCCACCGCCAGGGAAAAAAGGCCGAACTTACATATGTAGCTGCATGATTTATATGCGTCCCACAAAAGGAGCAAAGTTAGTTATGAAGAAGTGGATTGAAGAACTACAAGCTCAACCATGGTCCAAAGCTAAGAAATCTAATGACCAGCCTGCTTTTAACTGGTCTCTAAATAAAACTTCAGGACAGGTGCCTACTTTTCTAATTTCCCATTAAGCTGTTATCTTCAGTTTAGTTTAAAAATCGCTGCAACCATATGATTCTTTATGTTAATAACACCAATGCAAATAAACCTGTGTATTCGTTTCTTGGTTTGAATGAAAGAATGTTGGTGAACTCTGAGCTTCAATGCATATCAAATGATTGTAGGTGGACTTGTATCTGCTGCCTCAAGCGGCATTCCCAACCGGTGGTCTATACTTCAAGAACCCAGCATGGGTACAAGAGACCAAGGGAATGACTGTTATTATTCACAATAACTACATTACCGGATTTGAGAAGAAGATTAAACGTTTCAGAGAATTTGGTCTGTGGTTAGTGGATGATCATGCATCTGAGTCCCCTCTTGGCAGATTAGACTAAGCCCCCTTTAATTCAAGATGATAAATTTTGCGACAGAAAAGAAGAAATCAAGAAGCAACTTGTTCTGAATTTTATAGGCAACATATAGTGTATTTCTATCATCTCATCTCAAAATATAGTTTTGACAAGGTTTTTAATAATTTACTTTGTATTATCTTTTTGTATCACATAGTTTTTTTAAAAAAGATTCATGTAAATGTACAACCTTCTTGATTGAATATTTTTAGAGGTTCTGAGATTAATGCTTACAACCTTGCAGGCATATATCTATGATTTGTGAACGATTGACATTTTCGTTTTGTGCTTTTCATTTAGAAATTTTCGTCAAAATTACTGTTACTCCAGCTGTATTTATTGTACACAGGTTGTTCTTGGGTCTACTTTGCCCTTGGGTCGTGTTAATTAATTACATGCACTTTTAGCAGACAATGACAATGTTGCACATTTTGATGTTCTTGAAACAGTTCTTCAATCCTCAACTCTGATTTTTTTTAAGAAACTCCAAATGGGTACTGACCACCGATGCAAAATTGATTTGTAAAGTGTTGTAGTGAAAAGGTAAAGCTCACTCCACCTTCATCTTTAACAATACCTAAGAAACAGCTTTCACACATTCCTTGGAGAAGCTCGGATATATCATATATCTATCGTTCTATAGGGGGTATTTTTATTAACACTGATCCTAACTTTGTCACACAATTCTAGGGCTCCCAAAAGTCCATTCTAATCTCTTGAAAAAAAAGTTAAGTTCGAATCGCTCTAACAATATTAGAGGTTTTCAAACAAGAAGTTAGCTAGGTCTTATATTATAATGCTTGAGGCGAGATGACCTTTCATTACTCAACTAGTCCAGCAAATGTGGCTAGAGAAACTTGCTTGGTAACTTGAACACAAAACATTTTACATGGGAGGATCTTAAGTGTGGGATATGATTAACTGGAATTAGGGGTGGATTGGAGAAACCGAAAACCGAATTGAAAAAATCCGAACCGCAAGAAAACTGAAACCGGACTCAAAATACCGAACCGAACCGTAGTTGTTTGGTTTCGGTTTTGGTTTTCACATTTCAAAACAGAAACGAACCGAATAAACCGAACTTTTTAGAACTTTTTATTTTATTGATTAATCATAGAAATATTTATTCTAGAAAATTAATGTTTGATACTAGATTGATTTATCATGATTTGCAAGATATTGACATTTAATATTTATGATTTAATTAAGTGAAACACTTGTACATACACTTAAATATATTGCTATAATACTAATATATTGATATTTTAAATCATAATTTACAGTTTGCTTGTTGTTGCATGACAATGATATTTTGGTTATATATGAGTATATGTTGTGTATGATTGTTATCACAAAAAAAATTATATTGAAAAAATATGTATTAATATAAACTATACTTTAAACAACATAGCAGAAAACATGAATTTCTTTGTATAAAAAGAAAGTAGAATAAGTTATTTACTAATAAAATTTTAACTTGCGAATATATTTATATAATTCAAAAATAAACTCTTGCGTTTAATTAATTTAGAAAATGTTTAAATTGGTATACACATGCTCTCTAATTCATTGTTTGGAAATGCACTTGTTTTTTTTTAAATTGTGTATGTTGTATTGTACTACGTACTATTAATGATAGTTTAATGTAGTTTATTTTTTTGTTTTTCAATTACTAATTTTCTAATGAACAAAAATACTTCGATAAAAACCGAAAAAACCGAAATCGAACCGAAATAAATCGAACCGAACAAACCACAGTTCCAATTTTTTGAACATAAAACCGAACCGAACCAAACTTTTTACTTTGGTTCGGCATTTGATTTTAGGTGGACACCGAACCGTTTGAACCGAACTCACCTCTAACTGGAATCACTTCCACTTCTCGCTTCAATTCGCACCGAAACCTTATCTAACGTACTAGATTCATTCTAATTTCTCTAAATATATGGCATTCTAATTTCATTCAAATTATATATATGAAGAACTAATTTCATTTGTTCAGATTGATGAGGAGTGCCCAGGGACGGAGCCAGGATGTAATGTCAGTGGTGTCAAAATAATATTCCAACGAAAATTCCCTAAGGAGCGTGCGCAGATCTTATTAGGCCGGCCTGACGGGAACCTCCGTCAAGCCGAGGTCATTTGGGGCCCCTCCCGATGGTACTTTTTGATCAGATATTTGGAGCATATTCTTCATTAAGTCTAGTTTATACCCACCAAATTTCAGCTAAAATTTCAACCAGGGAATTAGTTAAATAAAGTTTTTTTTACAAGTTGCGCTTTATATATGTAAACAACAGAGTTTTGGTAATGAATTTGGTTAACTGCCTTCCCGATTGAACTTTAAGCTGCAATTTGATTTATGAAAATAGACTTGATGAAGAATATGCTCATAAAAAATTATCCAAAAAATCCACCAGAAAGAGCCCCGAATGGCCTTAGACCGGTCTAACAGGATCGCTACTCTTATCCTAAGTGAGAGTAAAATTAATGTGAATTTTAAATTAGGAGTATTATATTATTGTTTCAGTTTCTTATTATATATTATCAACATTATTCTTTCAATCATACATAAAAAAAACATGTGAGATAGGAGAGTAGGTTTCGGTTCAAATAATAACATGATCTTAGGAGAGAAATGAGAACGAATCTGGACCGTTAGATTTGCTTTAAGTGAAATTCAATGTGCATTATTTGAAACTGCAATGTGCCCTTAGGTGAAATTAAAATGTGCAGCACAAAGGGTACGATTTAGTGACATTATGTGAAGCTGAATTATGCATTAGATGAAATTAAAATGAGCACTAGGTGAAACTGAAATGTGCAGAATAAAGGTACGATGTGTTGTTATTTTTGTACCTTTTATTCCACACATTTCAGTTTCACCTAATGCACATTTGAGTTTAAAATTTATTCTGCACATTCCAATATCATCTAATGCGCATTTCAGTTTCACCGAATGCACAATTCAGTTCCACATATATACATTCTCATTTCTCTTCTCTGGGAGTCCGTTCTTATAGCAAACGCTCCCTAGGGGAGTATATTATATATATTGACACTTTATAAAAAATTAGTGGTGTCATTTTTAACACTTTTAATCTATATATATATATATACATATATACACAATAAATATATAATTTGAGTTGTGTCATTTTTAACACTTTCAATTTATATATGCATACATATACAATAAATACGTAATTTGAGTGGTGTCATTTGACACCATAAGGCAGCCATAAGCTAACATTTGGCTCCGTCCCCGGGAGTTCCCTATGGTTAAACTCGTTTGAGGTTTTTTATGTGGATTTTTTTGATAAAATTTTCTGGAGCAGGTTCTTCATCAAATGTAGATTATATTCACAAAAATTTAGCTTAAAATTCAATATGGAAGTCAATTAAATAAATTATTTTAAAACACTATCTTTTTATATCCTACTACATCCCTCCCTTTGTATTTAGTCATCTTTGAACTTTTCAGTTAAATATGATAAATTTTGACCAATTATTTTACCTAATATAATGAAGAAAAATTTAATAATTGGCTAAAGGGTCAAATAGGTACATGAACTAACTTAAAGTGTTCAATTAACCCCTTATATAGGAGGTTCTGCACGGCCGTCGCCAATTGGGGCGGTTTCCGGTATCATTTTTTGATGAAATTTTTGGAGCATCTTCTTCATTAAGTCTAATTTACCCATACCAAATTTCAGCTAAAAATTCAACCGGGAAGGCAGTCAAATGATTTTTTGAAGATAACTGCGCAGTTAAACAACGCAGTACATTTCGGAAAATCATTTGACTGCCTTCCCGATTTAATATTTAGCTGAAATTTGATATGGGTAAACTAGACTTAATGAAGAAGATGCTCAAAAAATTTCAGCAAAAAAATAAACCGGGACCCACCCCAATTGGCGACGGCCGGGCAGAACCTCCTATATAAGGGGCTAATTGAACACTTTAAGTTAGTTCATGTACCTATTTGACCCTTTAGCCTTAATAACTTTATACTTTTATCAGGCCCGGCCCAAAGCAAGGGCAAACACCCCAGCCACACATGGCCCATAAAAATTGAAGGCCCAAAATTAACTAATACTCTACAGTACTATTATTAGCCAGATGCACGTCTCATTATATAGTAGCCCACCCTTCTATTGACTATTGGTATCCTCGATGAAATGCTTGGCTTATCCGATTTTTTCTTGTAAACTTATTTTGGTATTTGGTTATGTTAATGTCAACTTCCTCGATTTAGATGAGACTTGAATAAGATTAAAAAGTACTTGATCAATTCATAAATCTATTGTTCAATATAGTAAAATTGAGTTATGAATAACTTATTTGTCATTCGCTCATTGGCTAACAAAAAATTAAATAACTTCACTTTCACCGAGACTACAATTAATAGGTACCATTAAATGACTTCAATTTTCAAGGCTAATTAACAGGTAACACTGTCTGCTGACTCTAATTTGATTATACAAAAAAATGTCACCACTCATATAAGTCCTCTTATCACTTTACATCATGTACGGTTGATTCATAATAAGTATCATTAAACAACTCCATTAAACAACTCTACAAATATAGATCTCATAAGCGTTAACAACTCATAAAAAATCACTTCAAAATGTGAAATTAAAAATAAATCTAAAGTTAAGCCTAAATGCATTAATAGGCAAAATACGAAGTTGTTCTAAAAGACGCATCTGCCGGTGAATAGAGAGTGCCTCAGCTTACGAGTTCAAACCTCAACTGCGATCAAAGCTTACTGAATAAAAATGCATAGGGTTAGGAGCCTATAGGCTCATTATATGTCAGCTTATGATTAAAATCCAATTTACATCCTCTCACTTAACGAATAATCTGGCCACTGTTAGAGTCTCTCATGGATGGAATTTCATCTTTTTTGTCTTGGCGGATCTAACTTACAACAGTAATATATTTCGTATATAATACGGAGTAATACGAATACAATAATACCATCATTATTATTGGAGAAAATCAATAGTGCCACCTCTTTTAAGTATTGAGAATAATAATTAAAAAATCAAAATGGAAATTGCACGAATGGAAAAAATAAGTTTTAAGAGTTCAGAAATGTTTTACATTAAAGTATTTATTCAAAATTATCTATTTATAGTTTTGTATTACGCATTAGTTTTTTTAGCAAATACATGACAAAAGATAGTACTCCTTGATATCTATACATTTAAGAAAGATTTATATGAAAAATAGTTAAAGTGGTCATTCCCAACAGTTTTAACCAATTCAACCATAAAAAATAACTCTAATTTTATCAATTTTGATCATTACACATTCCACCGTGGAAAATAAAAAAATTACATACATACGGAGTATTTGACAAAAATATGACTAATAACACTTAAAACTGAAAAATAGGAGCTACAAAATCGGTTTTATATATATTACACAATACCATGAACTATTTTCCATTTAAGGTCGATCATTTTTGCATCTTAAGTTTAATTTGCCTACAAAGTATGAAGTAGAATTATATTCAACTAATTTAATGTAACAAAGTAACATAGTACAAAATGTATAGTAACGAGTCATATTTCGGAAAGAAAAACATAACAGTCATATTTTGAAATTCCATAACGTTGCACTCCTATTAAGGACAATTTCCCAATACGTATCATTGTTTGGATTGCCTGATGAAAGTTATTCAAATTATTTCATTAACTTTAGAAATATATATAGCTTAGAAGTCATACATATAAATTTAAAACCGTGGTACAAAAAGGTTGAAATCGGCCTAAGTAACAGCACCACCAACAACAAGAAAACTAATACTTCGTAATAATTATAATAATACTCCCACCGTATTTTTTTTGCTACAATAGGGGTAATGAATTGTAGGGGTAATGAATTGTGTAGAAATAGTAGGAGAGATGTTGGAAAAATATGAAAGAAAAGATAAAAAGTAGAAAAAGTAAGGGTAGTTGAGTATTTTTAAAGGAAAAACTTACCATAAAGGGAAAGTGTAGCAAATTTTTGAATACATTAAAAAAAGGAAAGTGTACCAAACAAAAAAATACGGAGGGAGAAATAAATATAATAATAAATACGTAGTATAATAATGGTTATGATAATGGTAATGGTGATGGTATTGGTCATGGTGATGGTAATGGTCATGGTGATGGTGATAGAGATGGTGATGGTGATGGTAATGGTGATGGTAGTGGTGATGGTAATGGTAATGGTAGTGGTAATGATAATGATAATGGTAATAGTCATGGTAATGGTAATGATAATGGTAATGATAATAGTAACCGTAATCGTCACATAGCAATAGCAATAACAATATCAATAACAATAGCAATAACACTAGCTATAAAAATAGCAATAGCAATAATAATAGCAAGAGGAATAGCAATAGCAATAGCAATAACCATAACAATAACAATAGTAATAGCAATAATAATAATAATAATTGTTGGGATATATTATCCCGGCCTATTACTGTTCAGGAGCCCAGGACATTACTCACTACGGAGCCCGAGCAGCTAGGCCCATTTCGGCCCATCCGGCCCACTCTAGCCATTTCGGCCCGCTTCGGCCCACGCGGCCCGTTAGGGTGGAGAGCATCCCCTCCCCCTATTCTCTATAAATATGGGAGCTTCCCTCCATATTGAGGAGGCTCTTTTTTAGCTTCCTTCTTCCTTCTTCCTCTAGAATAGCTCAAATACTCCATTAATGGGAGCTTCAAGCTGGTATAATGTAATGGTGAGGAGAGCCTAATGAGAATTGAGAGGGCTTGGACATTAGCCTAAAAAGTCCCGTGGTTTTCTCCCTTTCGGGTTTCCACGTAAAAATGGCTTGTTCATACACATTTATACATATATTTACTATATCGTGTTGGATTAAACTCAACACTGGCGCCGTCTGTGGGAATCTGTCCAAAAAGATTCGTGTGTTCTACTGTTCTTGAGTTTCTGCGAAAAATTCATATGGAGTGGATTGATTCCAGCGAAAAAGAAGGAAAAATGACTGATTTGAACGGGAGGAAGAGGAAAAACGAGGATTTTGGAAGATCTGGGTTGTCCGGATCTTGCTCTGTTTTGCTGCCGCCGCCGGAGCATCGTCGCCGCCAAAGCATCACCACACCACCGTCGCCATCACCGACCTACTGCTGGTTACTCCCCCCACCCGGTCGCCGTTCGAGCTTCCACGACTCGGCCGACGCGACATGTGGGGTATGCCGGTCGAGAGCTTCATGATTCTGCCATTAATGGTGTTTTTCGAGCTCAGAATAAGGACGTTCAGTAGTTCGGTCGAGCTTCCGCCGGATAAAAGCTGTTCGGGCCGCCTTGCTCGGCTGCGACCGCCGTCTCCACTCGCGAGAAGTGACCGACACGAACGGCCTGCACCTGGTTTGGTAGGATGGTGCTCCACCTGCCTTTTCCTAAAAGATGTACTCCGCACACGATGCCTTGGTCTGAGGCAAGCCACGTCCGTGGAGTGAGGCCAAATAATGAAGAGCAAACTTTTAAAATAATGTTGACCGGGTCAAAATTGATGGAAGAATTGACCAAGCTTTATCTCCAAACCCAGCTGGCCGAAGCTTGATCTCCAAAAGCTAAGTGCCACTAACCCAATTTACTAGTTATTGAAGTATTAGAATAATACAGCATGATTAAATATTGCCAGTATTTTTATCACCATTATTTATTAGGGATTAAAACTCCCGAAATTAAATAATGAGAGTGATGCTCTAAGTGATAATTAGTTTTTACCGTCATTTAAATTTAATGACTGGTTGTTGTGGGCCCGTCGGCCCGCTCCTGATCAGCTTTAATTAGCGAACGGAGCGCATCTGAATGACCAATGATAGGATAATATCGGTATTATTGCCTGTTACATCACTATTATTTGTTAGGGATAAAAATGTCCCGAAATAAATAATGCAGAGCGAAGCTCTAGTGATAGTTAGTTCGGCCAATATTTTATCGAATATTTAATTTTTTGTGGGGCCCGATGGCCCACTCTCAATCAGCTTGATTAAGCGATCCGAGCGTCTCCAGAAGGGCGATGCCCCGACGACGCATTTTAATTGGGGGGTTACGCATTGGTCCGCACGGCACCAAGTGCCCGAGCGACGATCGTACCCTAGTACCATCTGCGCCACTAGGCGAAGTGACTGTGCCAAACGCGGCCTGTGGGGCCCGAGGGCACCGAAGTGCTCAACCTCATTTTTCGAGGGTAGTGCGACCAACTTGGGTCTGAGTTTGAAAACTCACGGACCGGTGAATATTTCTATGTGACGTTCGGCGGGCTGCTAATTGGCCCCGCCGCGAGCTGCTACGTCCATTAACCCCGCACGATGAGCCGGGCCGAGGGTCACGATGACCCATAGGCCGGTAATCGTGGGTGTTAGAGGGAAGCCACGATGACCCATGCAGATGGTTATGTGTGCATATTTATTATCGGGCCGCGCGGCCCGTTACCATGCTTATTGCGCAGCCGAAGCCGCTCGACGCGCTTGAGCGAAATGATTAGAAGACGCTCGGCCCGAATCTTGAAGACGTGCAGGGCCGGCTAAAGAGGAGACCATCACGGCTGAGGACCGTGAGACGAGCATCTCCACCTAGAGGCCGAGGGCCTAGAGGAGACCACCACGGTTGAGAACCGTGGGACGGGCATCTCCACCCCAGAGACCGATGGCCTAGGGAGAACACCTAGAGGCCGAGGGTCTAGAGTGGACTACCACGACGGAGGACCGTGAGACGATCATCCATCATTCAGAGGCCGAGGGCCTAGAGGAGACCATCACGGTCGAGGGCCGTGAGACCATCCTGATTTTCAGGTCGGCCTCTCATTGCCGACAACACCATATCACGACCGGCCTCTCGGCACGGCGTGATTTCCATATTTGAAGACCGGCCTCGTCCCCGCACTGCGCGGATGAGAGCCGTTGCTGGATTGCAGGTCGGCCCCTCATTGCCGACACTGCCACATCATGTTCGGCATCTCATCGCCGACATCATCATACCACGACCGGCCTCTCGGCACGGCGTGTTTATCTTTTGAAGACCGGCCTCGTCCCCGCCCTTCGTGGATGAGGGCCGTTGCTTGATTCTGTCAGATCGGCCTCTCATTGCCGACACCATTATATCGCGACCGGCCTCCCGGCTCGGCGTGCTTTCCATATTTGAAGATCGGCCTCATCCCCGCTCCCCGTGGGTGAGGACCGTTGTGTGCTCACTCTCAGATCGGCCTCTCATTGTCGATATCATTATATCACGACCGGCCCCTCGGCATGGCGTGATTATCATCTTTTGAAGACCGGCCTCGTCCCCGCGCTGCGCGGACGAAGACCGTTGCTGGATTTCTTTCAGGTCGGCCTCTCATCGCTGACATCATTATATCACGACCGGCCTCTCGGACCGGCGTGATTATCATATTTGAAGACCGGCCTCGTCCCCGCTCTTCGCGGATGAGGACCGTTGCTTGATTCTTTCATATCGGCCTCTCATTGCCGACATCATTATACCACGACCGGCCTCTCGGCTCGGCGTGCTTATCTTTTGAAGACCGGCCTCATCCCCGCCACCTCGTGGACGAGGACCGTTGTTGATTCTTTCAGGTCGGCCTCTCACTGCCGACACTATCATGTTATGTTCGGCCTCTCGGCACGACATATTTATCTTTTGAAGACCGGTTTCATCCCCGCGCTGCGTTGGATGAGAGCCGTTGCTCGGATATATCGGCCTGACTAGACACTATTGCCATCTCCATTATCAGGACCGACTGCTCAGCGACATTATGATCATTGTGTATCGGCTCCCAATGTCGACCTTCTTGAGTTAGCGATTGGGCTCACCCCTCCCTTCAGGAGGGTGACCATCGCCTTCGCATGACGACCAGCATTTCCATCGCCTCGTCATTCTATTCATTTTGATATCCCACCACCATTATGTGTGACATCACTTGTGGTTATTCTTGGAACCGACGAACGTATTTTCCTCCCTCAAAAAAAAAAAAAAAAAAAAAAAAAAAAAGAAGGAAAAAAAAAAAAAAAAAAAAAAAAAAAAAAAAAAAGATGGGGAGAAGGGGAGACGAGATCCTATGAGAGAGGGAGTCTTGACGAGGTATGCCTGATCTTCCTTCACCACGTGACGAACGTCTCCCGACGCGGAGGTTAGTAGGAACGTGGGGGAGGCTGGACGTACCAAAGGGAACCTCGGCAAGATAAACCAGTTCCTCCCATTTCCCGTGGATCGATGAACACCTTCTGCAAAAGCAGAAGGCTAGTAGGGCCACGAGCATGGGACGACGAAGCAGGGAATCCCGACGTGGATACACCTGTTCCTCCTTGCGATCGTTGGTTGACCGAACGTCTTCTTCGAAGTAAGAAGATTAGTAGGACCGCGACAAGGACGAACGAAGAATAGGGAATCCCGACGTGGATACACCTGTTCCTCCTTGCGATCGTTGGTTGACCGAACGTCTTCTTCGAAGTAAGAAGATTAGTAGGACCGCGACAAGGACGAACGAAGAATAGGGAATCCCGACGTGGATACACCTGTTCCTCCTTGCGATCGTTGGTTGACCGAACGTCTTCTTCGAAGTAAGAAGATTAGTAGGACCGCGACAAGGACGAACGAAGAATAGGGAATCCCGACGTGGATAAACCTGTTCCTTCTCATAGTTGGGATGACGAACGTCTCCTGCGAAACCAGGAGACCAGTACTCACGAGACTTGGGAAGAACGAAGAACCAGTTCTCTACCGGAGTCTGTGCGTGCCGAGTGTACACTGCTTAGCGGTCCGTACATAGGACCACGGATACGGTAGACGAACGAAGACCAGCTCCATGGATCAGACACGATGGACCAGCTCTTTACCGGAGTCTGTGCGTGCCGAGTGTACACTGCTTAGCGGTCCGTACATAGGACCACGGATACGGTAGACGAACGAAGACCAGCTCCATGGATCAGACACGAAGAACCAGTTCTTTATCGGAGTCTGTGCGTGCCGAGTGTACACCGCTTAGCGGTCCGTACATAGAACCACGGATACGGTAGACGAACGACGATTAGCTCCCCAGCTCAGACAAGAGAGACATTGCCCAGATTTATTTTCAGGCTCACCATTCCTTCCCGGATGGAGTCCGGCAGACGATCGGTTTCTCACAGCCAATCAGGAGAGAGACTTGACACATCACCAGCACGGCCGAGGGCCGCGAGAGGCCGAGGGCCATGAGATGATCATCACTATTTTTATGCATCACGATCGGCCCCTCAGCGCCATCGTGTCCTGATTCACGGTTCGGATCGCCCATTTCCCTCCAGGATGGCGACGACCGTCTTATGCAGTACGATCGGCCCCTCAGCGCCATCGTACCCAGCTCACGTTCGGCTCGTCCATCCCTTCCAGGGTGGCGACGAACGTCTTATGCATCACGATCGGCCCCTCAGCGCCATCGTGTCCTGATTCACGGTTCGGATCGCCCATTTCCCTCCAGGATGGCGACGACCGTCTTATGCAGTACGATCGGCCCCTCAGCGCCATCGTACCCAGCTCACGTTCGGCTCGTCCATCCCTTCCAGGGTGGCGACGAACGTCTTATGCATCACGATCGGCCCCTCAGCGCCATCGTGTCCTGATTCACGGTTCGGATCGCCCATTTCCCTCCAGGATGGCGACGACCGTCTTATGCAGTACGATCGGCCCCTCAGCGCCATCGTACCCAGCTCACGTTCGGCTCGTCCATCCCTTCCAGGGTGGCGACGAACGTCTTATGCATCACGATCGGCCCCTCAGCGCCATCGTGTCCTGATTCACGGTTCGGATCGCGCATCTCTTCCAGGATGGCGACGAACGTCTTATGCAGTGCGATCGGCCCCTCAGCGCCATCGTACCTGGCTTCACGGTTCGGCTCGCACATTCCCTCCGGGATGGCGACGACCGTCTTATGCAGCACGATCGGCCCCTCAGCGCCATCGTGTCTCTTTCACGTTCGGATCGCGCATCTCTTCCAGGATGGCGACGAACGTCTTATGCAGTGCGATCGGCCCATCAGCGCCATCGTACCTGGCTTCACGGTTCGGCTCGCACATTCCCTTCAGGATGGCGACGACCGTCTTATGCAGCACGATCGGCCCCTCAGCGCCATCATGTCTCTTTCACGTTCGGATCATGCATCCCCTCCAGGATGGCGACGAACGTCTCATATGCAGCACGATCAGCGCCCCAGCACCATCGTGTCTGGCTCGTGTTCGGCTCGCCCATCCCTTCCAGGATGGCGACGAACATCTCTTATACAGCTCGATTGGCCCCTCGGCGGCATCATGCCTAGTTCACCTCCGGCTCCGCCCATGCCATCTCGGATGGGGGACTCGTCGTATGCAGCATGATTGGCCCCTCGGCGGCATCATGTCTAGTCCACCTTCGGCTCCGCCCATGCCATCTCGGATGGGGGACCCGTCTTACGCAGCGCGTCTGCTTCTCGGCGCTGACATGCCCGGGTTATCGATGAGAGCTACTGCTTCTATCACATCTTGCATTCCCTCTCTCATACATTACATACATACATTACATGCATACATACATTCATGCATCATACCTCATACATCCATACATACACACGTGCATCATGTTTTGACAGTACCGCGACGTCGGTTTATAGATGATGGACCTCTAAGCTTCTCCGATTGGAAAGCTCGAGTCAGAGTTCTTTACTCCCGCCTGATGCATTCAGGGGGAGTGTGCCCGTGGAGGGGCACCCTTCGCCCGACCCTGTCAAGAAGGGGGGTGCCTCACTGGTAGATTACATTCAGGAGTGCAGACACTCACTCATATATGATGATTATGTGAAGACACAGTTTCCAGCAAGACAGAGGAAGAGCGCAGGCAGAATATATTTTCTCGAGCAGATTCGCGAGCTCACTACTCAAGAAACTGGGGGACTTGTGTTGGGATATATTATCCCGGCCTATTACTGTTCAGGAGCCCAGGACATTACTCACTACGGAGCCCGAGCAGCTAGGCCCATTTCGGCCCATCCGGCCCACTCTAGCCATTTCGGCCCGCTTCGGCCCACGCGGCCCGTTAGGGTGGAGAGCATCCCCTCCCCCTATTCTCTATAAATATGGGAGCTTCCCTCCATATTGAGGAGGCTCTTTTTTAGCTTCCTTCTTCCTTCTTCCTCTAGAATAGCTCAAATACTCCATTAATGGGAGCTTCAAGCTGGTATAATGTAATGGTGAGGAGAGCCTAATGAGAATTGAGAGGGCTTGGACATTAGCCTAAAAAGTCCCGTGGTTTTCTCCCTTTCGGGTTTCCACGTAAAAATGGCTTGTTCATACACATTTATACATATATTTACTATATCGTGTTGGATTAAACTCAACAATAATAATAATAATAAGAGAATTATAATAGTAATGATAGTAATAATAATAACAGTAATAATAATAGTAATAGTAAACTATATGCACGACAGTTCCTTAAAATCATCTTTTTCAAAATATCAGTAAACATATCATATTTTAACATAAAATATATTATTAATTAACAAATTCTATAAATAATTTGCATCTCAATTGATATTTACTATTTTTATTTATATCAACGTTACACTATCGGGGCATATATGCCCTGGGCGTTACACTAGTTCAAATCTAACTAGTTATTCATTCATAAACTTTTAGTTTCTAGTGCGAACAATATGCTAATAAAGTAATTACATTATGATGTTTTGTAATTGAGCTTAGCAAATTGCCAAATTATAGTATTGGGTTATTATGTTTTTAAGGAATACTCTTATTTCAACTATTTTGTTAATTAATAACTTGTATTTTATTTTTGACATAAACCATTACTGGATCAATTTATTATCAATACAATATTCATTTATATTATACAATAGATGAAGTACCCGTGCAATGCACGGGGTATATCTAGAGTATATACCGTATATCTAGAGTGGATATACCGTATATCTAGAGTGGAGTAATTACGCGTTTGAAATACATTCAATTATGGAGTATATAATGGTACCTAATGAGCAATTTTTTTTTTTAAATAGAAAAGGGGAAAAGGTCAAATAGTTTATTCTACTACTTCCAATTCATCAATTAAGTCTCTTATACCAAAAAAAGTGGTAACATATAGGTACATTTACTTTAAAAAATCGATCAATAGGGTCTTTTAATCGGTTTTTGCCATGTAATTACATGTTTTTATATTAAAAATTTAAATTTTGTTAAAAGTCGACGAGACACAATCAAACATATTGACATTGTAATGAAGAGATACAATAATAGGTTTAAGTAAACTCTTCGTCACTTCAATTAATCTATCGGTAACCTATAGTTTCACTTGTATGAACAAAATCTAGTAGCATAATATGTAGTAATATGTGGAAAATATGCACTTTTCTTTCAATTCAGAAGAGGTCTGAACTATTGTTTCATATGAAATTATAGAATATGGAATTAAAAAATGATGTATTTGAAACTATGGTCCAGTGTTCGCAAACTGAACTACAGTTTAAAACACTATAGTTCCCACTTGGCCACTTCTCATTTAATAAACTGAACACATATATTCTGTCAAAAAAAATTGAACATATATACTACGTATATAAGTTTGTGCATATTATATGACTATTCAGTTTGTGAATAAATTAACACAAACTAACCTAACACAAAATTATTAAACTGAACATTCATACATTTAATAAAAATGAAGGTATTCAAATTCATTAAAGAGATATTGTTCTATAGGACTAAACTTTTTTTTTGCTCCAGGGGGTCTGGGTAGGGGGGGCTGGGGGCCTGTAGTAATCAGAGCTGAAATTCATTCCATTCAGTTTCTAACCCTTGTGTACCTAGCGGGATTCGAACTTGAGACCTCCCACTAGGGACAATAACCTCACAACAAAATGGGTTGGAATACTTGGTTAAACCTAAACATAAATTCAAATAGGACTAAACCTAAACATAAATTCACAAATAGGATTCTTATTCCCTAAATAAGATTAAGCATTACCTTTCTACGTACCCATAATATAATTAATTAATACGGATCGGACTATGTAGTGCTCCGTATAGTTAATCGCCCCTTGTTAATTTGCATAATCAAGGTTAGTCAGTTGGTGGCAATTTGGTTGTGGCTGAATTTCGGGGACCAACACTAGTGGAAAATTGCATATTTGCGGCGGTTTTTAACCCCTATTTGTGGCGGTTTTAACCGCCACCAACGGCTCTGTCGCAAAAAAAATACGCGCGGCGGTTATTTTAGATAAAAACCGCCGCATTTTTATTTTTTTTAAAAAAATCGAAAATAAAATAACATGCGGCGGTTATTACTAAAAGAACTGCCGCGTATTCTATAAATCTGGAGTAAAATGGGAGGCGCGTATTAGCATAAGAACCGCCGCAAATTAGATATGAAAAAAAAAATTGAAAGCACGACGGTCATTAACAAAAGAACCGCCACATTTTCATTTTTTTAATATTTGATTTGAAAAATGTTATAATTACCAAATTTGTTTAATTAACATAAATAAGTAAAAACTCATACAAACCACATCAAACATACATACATAAAAAACTATTTACGTTTGAATGTAAAAACTAATGGTTACATATCTAAATAAGTAGTAATATAATAAAAAAGTTAATCTCAAGTTCACAAGTGAGGAGATCTCCCCATTGGATACCGATATTTCGTCACTTTCCATGGATATTTCGTCACTTTCCATGGATCTCGTTCTTCATCTTCCAACAAAGCACGGCCGCCTCTTCTCCCTTTTCTCCAGCTGCCGCCATCATCTTTCATCACGATTCACGAATAATAGGCAATTACTGGGAACATATGCCATATACTTCGTATGAATTTTGATAACAAGATACACACACGGATTTACACACACACGTACCCTTTAAAAAATAATATACACACACGAAAAAATGAAAAACAAAAATTGAAAATCAAGGAAGCATATATATAAACCATGTACGTTTAACAAAAATAAAAAACAAGGATGCCTTACCTTGCCTCGAGATCTACACCGGAGCTTTGACGATCCATTCGATCTAAAGTCCTTCTGCAACGCACCGGCGACCTAGCTACTTGCCCGGAAGAACAGGCATGATGTCAAGATTTTCCATAGCTGGAGGCGGAAGAGATTTACCATCCTATAGCTAGGGTTCTTCATTCTTGTTTGCCGGTCACGAACGGAATTGAGAAACCCAGATGTCGCTTTAAAGTGTTTTAATCATTTGCATCGGTTCTTAGTGTTGAAACCGCCACGCGTGCGAATGCTTTTTACATAAATCAATATTATTTGCGGCGGTTGTTACGCTAATAAGCGCCACACGTGTAGAAAAGTTTATTTCAATATATATATGCGGCGGTTTCTAAACTAATAACCGCCGCATATATTTCGTTTCAATTAAAAATTAAAAGAAAATTAAAATGTTTACGGCGGTTTTTACTTGAAAACCGCCACGCGTGACACAAATGTTTTATTATTATTAATCTGTAGCGGTTATTTCAAAACCGCCGCATATCCAATGCCGCAAATCAATGATTTTCCACTAGTGCGACAGCGGCAGAGTTCTGGAAACCGGCAGCGGCAGGAGGTGGCAACAAAGCTCCAGCAGTAGTGGCCTAGTGTCAGTCCAAACTATTTTTGTCTAGACACACATAATAAACTTTGAACTAATTTTGAAATAAACTTGAAATTACCTTTTGATGTAGTAAAATCATCTCGAACATAGTGACGTTTTATAAATTTTTTTAGTATTCATGGATTTGGGTACATCAATCCGATCGAATGTACACAAACTCTCTTCTCAGTGTACCCATATTGAATTTCACTAATTAATATGATTAATTTTTATACATAGCTTTTCAAAATGGTTTGAATGTATGTTGGTCGGTTATTATGTTATTTATATTTGGCGAAATTGATATAAATAATCCCTACTTTTATGCATTTTACAAAAATAATCCCTACCAGAAAAGTTTACAACAATAATCCGAACTACCTAACTCTTTCACAGAAATAAACCAGAGTTAACGGTGTTAAGTTTCTCGTTAGTTTTTTGTTTTGCGTTTTTAAATATAACGAAGTGAAAATATGTAGAAAAATCAAGAATATTATATACTTCGTATATTTGTCCTTATATTTAATTTTATTATGAGTTAAATTTAATAGTCATTATTTTTCATAAAATGTAATAGAAATATTTAAAAACGTACTCATCAAATTCTCATTTTTCTTTTAGGTCTAATCAATATTTTTTATATTCATTTTTTATTTCATTGTAATAGATATTTAAAAGTAATTTTAGTAATTATATATTAAACCTAACTGCATACTAAAATGAATTCAAGTTTGTGTTCAAATGTTTTTATTGTATTATACAAAAAACGTTATTATTAAATTTAATTTACAGTAGAAATAAGACTAAACAAAAACATAATATTATTAATGTTTATATACATATATTCTTCATTTTATTTTAAATTTCAAAAAATAAAAATTAACGGAAAAGTTAAAACCATTAACTTCCGGTTTATTTTTGTGAAACAATTATCCAGTTGAGATTATTGTTGTGAACTTTTTCAGTAGATATTATTTTTGTAAAATGCTTGAAAGTAGAGATTATTGATGTCAACTTCGCCATTATATTTAGGCAGGGCCGGCCATAAGGGCAGTTAGCCTAGGCCACACTGCCTAGGGCCTCCGATATTTGGGGGCCTCATTTTAGCTCATGTTTAAATATATACAGTACTCCAGTTGCCTAATTATACTGCTGTCCTGATGTCCTGATTTTATTTCTTCACGATCATATGCCCTTTTTTAATTAACAACTTCATAATGCTTTTGTATGTAATGATTGTTTTTACTAATTATTGTTAATCGTTTTGCACTTATAGTTATATTTGTAATCCTATTAATCATTATATATAGTTAGTTGGTGACTAATATTTTATAATTATAACTGTAATAGTTAGTTTTTACTACATATTTGTTAATGATAATTTTTCTATTAATTATATGTATAAATATGCTAAATATATGGATTATTGAGAAAAAAGTACTTCTTCCGTTCCTAAACAAATGCAACGATCAACTTTTCACATTTTCCGATGTACAATGAAAATCTAACAATTTTTTTATTAGTCAAAAATCTAATATATATAATTCTCTATTAGTCAAAAAAGAAAAAAAAATCAGATTTTGAAAATTTACAATGAGACAAATCTAACAATATTTTTTTGTAAAAAATATTAATACATTAATAAATAAAACGTAGTCAAAGTCAAATATGTGAATAATGTAAAATTCAACATTCTGCACTTATTTAAGAGCGTAGGTAGTATAAGTTAGTTTTGAGTGTAGACTGTAGTGACGATTCTACTAGTTTTGCACTTCAAAATGTAAGGAGAACTGCCTATTTTGAAGTAAACGTTTTAGAGCATTTTATATGCTACGTATGTTACATATAAAATTTTATTGTTTTAAAGTGCACAATGGATGCTATGTTTGTATTTATCTTACTTTCTTATGATTGCTTGTTATAGAAATTACCTTTAATATGATATGTGAACCTTAAAATTTTTCCGCCTAGGGCCTCCAAAACGCTAGAGCCGGCCCTGTATTTAGGAACTTGTTGATTAAGTAGTTAATTTAGTTTCATACAAAAGTTTTGCAAATTATGCCCTCGGTGTTACACTAGTTCAAATCTAACTAGTTATTCATTCATAAAATTTTAGTTTCTAATGCGAACAATATGCTAATAATTAAAGTAAATACATTATGATATTTTGTAATTGAGCTTAGCAAATTACCAAATTTGAGTATTGGGTTATTAATTATGTTGTTAAGGAATATTCTTATTTCAACTATTTTGTTAATTAATAACTTGTATTTAATTTTGCACAAAAACTATTACTAGAGCAATGTATTACCAATACAATATTCATTTATATTATACATTCTCAACTATGTTAGAAACAGGCCACATGTTTCTAGGGCCATGTGAACGGTGGTGCACATGTGGTATGAGAGATCCACGTAAATATTACTAGTAACAAATAAATTAAATTATATCCTTCCTTATTTGAATGATTTTATACAATTTTGGTAAATTTTTCTCTTCATTATCAATCACAATGTCAACATCTAGATGATCTTCTTGATATTATGGAGAAAACATTTTCAAAACTGTATAAAACCATTCAAATAAAAAAAGATGCTATATGTGTTAATATTTAAGTGGTTATCTCCCATACTATATTGCACCATGCACATTGTAGGATTAGAAATGCTCTTAATCACCGTGTAATTGGAAGTATACACAAAGCAAAAATTGTTACTCCGTATTAATTGGTCAGTGAAAAGATAAAATAAGGTGTGGATCGGATGGCATACAAGTGGTGAAGACTTCGGTCTTCGGCCTAGGTGGATAGGACATCAAACTCGTTTTATTGTAGGGTTGACTAGGTATGTAGACTCGAGTCAAGTCAGTCAACCACATTGAACAAGTCGAACATCACAATATTTCAAGAAAGTTCGCTAGACTTTGGGAGTGTTTGCAATTGTTTCAACTTTTAAAAAGTGAATTTTTAAAGTGATTTGAGAAAAGTGATTAATAGTAAACGTTGGTAGTGTTTGAGAAAAAAGTGATTCTGAAAAAGTAAAAGTTGGTAGTGTTTGATAAAATAAGTACTTTTTGTGTAATAGAAAAAGTGAGAAGCAGTTTAAAGCACCTTTCTACCTGCTTCCAGCTTTTAGCTTTTAAGTGATTAATTTAAGCAGAATTTGTCATTTGGAAACACTATTTTCAACTTTTTTTAACCCAAAAGCTGAAAAACGCTTTTTTTAAGCAAACCCAAACACTCCTTTTATCTTTGGGGTAATTTGAGTTTGCACCCCATTTTATTGTCCAAATTGGACTTTGCACCCCGTTTTTTAAAAACTTTGTTTTTGCACCCCCAACCCCATATGAAAAAACAAAATTGCCCTCGATCAAGGATATGTTGAAAGCCAACAAAATTGTTAATGGAGGGGCATTTTTGTCTTTTCATATGGGGTTGGGGGTGCAAAAACAAAGATTTTAAAAAATGGGGTGCAAACTCCAATTTTCACAATAAAATGGGTGCAAACTCAAATTACCCCTTTATCTTTTGTAATGTACCGTGTTTCCTTTTCACTATACGCACAATTCTATAAAAACAATCATAATATTATCATAAGAAGAACACGTGGGCTACTTTATGAAGAGTAACGTCCCTTAAAACTTTGCCAAATTTGACCGGCACGGAAAATAATAAAGTAAAAACTGTGTGATTGAAGTTTGTGTAGAGGAGAGAGAAAATGAGAAATAACAAGAACCACTAAATATTGATTAAAAGGGAAAGTGACAAAGTTTTTTGGGACGTCCCAAAAAGGAAAGATGACAAAGGTTTAAGGGATGGAGGAAGTACTCACTATTATACTCATCTTATATCCATCATGTTTTTGAAGAGTTTTTTTATGTCTGTGAACCCGATTCATAGACAATATTTTGTCTGTGAACCCGGTTCACAGACAATATTTTGTCTGTGCAAAATATTGTCTGTGAACCGGGGTTCACAGAAAAAAATATTCACAAATATAGGTAAGTAAAAAAGTGGGTATAAGAGTGAGTACAAAGATCATTTTTGTTTGAATACTTTAGGAATGTTTTTGGAAAGACCCCATTTTAATGATGTTTTTAGTTGGCCTTATTTGATATGCACATAAATTAGGTCAGACTAGTTCAGATCAAATCAAAGTACATTAAAATAGTCCTAAATCTTACAAATTTTGTGTAGAAATTCTACTACATCAAATTTAGTGTATCAACACTCTCTAAACATTCAATGTGTGTAAATAAATACAACCATCATTATCATGAATTTTGAGCTAATTGAAAATAATGGAACTTATATAAGATGAGAATAAGCCTTGGAGATCGACGTGATTATAATGAAGTTTTCCCCCTAATTAAATATTGCTCCTTACTTACATAGAACTAATGAATCTAATGTACGTGATCTTAACGAATATGAGTATACTATCACAGCCACTACCGTTTAAAATAGAATATAATCATGGTTACTAAAACTATTATTATAAATTTATAATAATTACTAAATTATATAAAAAAATGTTTCTACTATCTTCATTTAAGTCATACATTTATCATTATTTTGTTTATTAATTTTATTATTATCAACATAATACATTGTACTTGGTAAGATATACTTTTTCATTTTGTCTCGTATAAAAAGAATTAATTTTCTAGCTATAACGCCACGATATTGTTATTACTTTCTTAACATTTTGGGTATCCTATATTTCTCGATCATTTTAATTTTGTAAAGTCATACTAAACATTATTTGTTTTAGAGGTTATAAATTTAAAAATATAATTTCCATTTATTCTTATAAAATCCATGACCAACTCAAATTTCTCTCACAATTTGTATAAGGGAAAATTTCCAAAATAAGAGTAAAAAAGTTTGAAAATTTCAAAATAGTACTGTCATGTTTTTATTTGCAAAATAGGAGTAACGTAGGGGTGAACAAAAAAACCGAAAAAACCGAAACCGACCGCCAAACCGACCGAAACCGACCGACCAAAACCGAAACCGACCAAAACCGAAACCGACCAAAACCGAACCGATAAAACCGAAACCGACCGAAAGTGACTAATTCATCGGTTATTCGGTTTACGGTTCATACTTTTGACTTAAAAACCGGTCAAATGAAAATAAACCGGCAAAAATGGGTAAAAATCGACAGAAAACGATACAAATTGACCAAAATTGACTCAATTTTTGCGGTCCGATTCTCGCTAAAACCGCCCGACTAAAAACCGAAACCGATCAAAACCGACCGACTAAAAACCGAAACCGACTAAAACCGAACCGATAAAACCGAAACCGCCAAAACCGAACCGACGAACACCCCTAGTAATTACTACCAAGTTTGAAAATTTTTATCATGTTTAAAGTCTGATATTGCCAGAATATGGTAGTAATTAGTTTCATTTGGGGAATAAAAATATGATAATTTTGTTTTAAAATTTACAAACATTTTCAGTCCTATTTGAAGTAATTTTCCTTTGGGGAATATAAAGACTGACTATTGATGCATATCAAGTACGGAGTATAAAGTTATATAGGTGAGAAGAGTTATGAGTGAACTCAAATTTGAACAGGAAAATGAAATAACAATGTTTTGTAATAATAGCTTAGCAATCGGGAATGGATATAGGACAGGAGCGACTCGCCGACTCCTGGATCAGAGCTTAAAATAATACTACATACGTAGTATTCATTACACACATAATATACATTAGTGATTAGTCCCATACTCTAGGGCTGAGCAAAACCCGATCCGACCCGAAAAACCCGATATTTTTTCCGGATATTATCCGAACCGAAGTGGATATCCGACCCGAAAAACCCGAAACCGAAAATCCGATTAGTATTGGGCTTAGACCGGGTGGCGGGTAGGGTTTGTGAAATCCCAACCCGACCCGCCCGAATATCTGAAATATAGGTTAATGTGTACTTTGAATATTTAAATTAATACTTGTGTTCAATTATTTGTGTAATTATTTGTGCAATTTGTATTAAATTATTTGTGTAAATTGAATGTGTAGTGCACTAATGTGTACAATTTTTGTCAAAGTGGCATTCCAACATTTTAATGATCCAACTATAATGTGTTTTAATATAACCAAAATATCCGAAATATATTAAATTATGTAGTGTGTACTTTGAATATGTTAAATTAATACTTTTGTTCAATTATTTGTGTAATTATTTGTGCAATTTGTGTTAAATTATTTGTGTAATTTGGAAGTTTAGTGCACTAGTGTGTACAATTTTTGTCAAAGTGGCATTTAAACACTTTAATTATCCAATTATAATTTTTCTTAATATAACCAAAATATCTGAAACCCGACCCGATATCCGATAATATCCGACTTAAAAATATCCGAAATACCCGATTTGAAATATCAAAGGGTCGGGCCTAGTATTTAAATTAAAAAACCCGAACGGGTTTAGGGTTCGCAAACCCGACCCGCCCGAACCCGACCCGTGCACAGCCCTACATAGGTCCCATGTTCTTTTTGGATTTAGGGGTGTATCGAAAATGAGTTTGAAAAAAAAAACGGTGATTTGACCCGGACGTTTTCAATAAGTAATGACGATGTTTGGTAAATATGAGTTCAGCTCTATCATTTTTTAGCGTAACTGTTGAAATGGAAATGCTACAAATATGTGAGTTTTGGGTTAACGTTTTGAAATATGGTGTTCTCTAATAATTTTTATGACTAAATAGTTAATTTATCAAACATCTTCTAACAACCCGCCAATTTATTTTGCTAGTCAAACTCACTGTCTGAATCTACTATTAACAACCTACAAACATAATCTATTATCTGCTAATCGCTAATCGCCAAATGCCAAACACGCCCTAAGTTGGAAACAAGACATATTCAATCCGTTTTTATTAGACACACATCCTTCGAAAAAGGGATATAAATATTACTCATAGCCTTGTGAAATACAACAAAAAAAGTGACTAATTTTTATTTTTCAAAATATATGAATAACATTTTGTTTAATTAATCAATTTCATCTCATTGTAATATATCCAATCTCTGTCGTAGCCCCACACCTGATCAGTCACCGTCGGGAACTGCTCTATCAGCAAATGATGTCGAAAACCGTCACCTAAAAAGCCGTTAGAAATTTTTAATGTTTTTTCCGTTTTTAGTTGTTTAAAAAAAAGGAATACCGGTGACATGTTTAGTGGAGGTGGTGACATTCTTTAGTGACATGAAAATCTGATAGTGACATTCATTAGTGACATGAAAATTTGATTGTGACATGAAAATATGATAGTTAATTACGTCATGATTTTTAAATATATATGACCTTATTAGTCATATTTTATCTATATATAGAAATAGTCACTTTTTTAGAAATAGACTTCAATTTAGTCATAGGTAAACCTCTCCTTTTTTGTTTTTTTCTTCACATTTTTATATTTGAAAACTATTATCTTATGTTTTTGGATTTGAAGTATCAAGTCAGTTTCTTCCAAAAAAAAGTGTCAAACCCACTCTAAATACGTAGTACGGAGTATATAATTTCACGAATTAAACTCTTGTGATTCGAAAAAGGGTCAAATGTTCTATTGTACTCCCTTTGTCCCTTATAATTTTGACAACTTTCTTTTTTTGAATGTCTCATTAACTTTGTTATTTTCCCATTTAAGTAAAGAATTTGTTGTTCTAGTTAATTCTCTCTCCTCTGCACAAACCTCAACCACACAGTTTTTACTTTATTAATCCCCGTGTCGGTCAAACTTGGCAAAGTTATTAAGGACGGAGGGAGTATAATTAATCATTTGCAAATTGGAACACCCCAGGAAGAACAAATGTAATTGTCAATAAAATTGATTAGCATTTTGTATAATTCAAATATTTTGATAAAATTACTTCTGCGTTCAATCTAATTGTTACTCCCTCCGTATCAAATTAATTGACCCGCTTTCCTTTTCCGGACGTATCAAAATAAAAGTCTCATTTCCCTTTTTGGAAATAAATCCACCCAAAAAGCAGCTACAGTACCGCTATAGTACTGCTACAGTGTCGTTACAGTACCAAAACCTCCTACTTTACATATATTTGCCTTAAACTACGTGAAAAGGCATATGAGTCAATTAATTTGATACGGAGGGAGTACATTTCAAGCATGTGATGTTTTTTTATGGCAAATTACAAACATGTGATTTTTTTGAAAGGACAAACATGTGATTTAGAAACTGGTAAATTGATAAATTTACTTTTCAATCAGATTGTTAGTTTGCGGGATTGTGTAAGGTTGAAGTTACTTTTTTGATGTATTGGCTGAAGTTAAGTTTTAGCTATTTTTCATATAATTTTTTTATTAATACAATATATTTTAAATATAATATTTTCATAAATTTGCAGACTCAGACAATCCAGTCACTTAAGCTAAAACTTCATAAATTTCAGCAAAATCAGTCGATTGAATCAATTTCAGATTAGGGCTCTTAATCTCAAGTATAAAAAGTTAATACATCAAAGTTATAAGGAGTATATGAGAAAAAGATGGTAGATTTACTCAAACATACGATAAAATCTTGTGTAACAAAGGTCTTATTACACAAGATTTACATATCAAAGATAGTAGATTTACTCAAACATACGATAAAGTTAATACATGAAAGTTATAAGGAATTAAGGAGTATATGAGAAAAAATGGTAGATTTACACAACTTTTTATTGATTTACGTGTCACTCTTTTTTGTCCCATTGTTAAGGGATGGAAGAAGTAAAAGGGAAAGTTCCCGAAATAAGACTAAAAAAGTTTGAAAATTCCAAAATAGCACTGTGATGTTTTCATTCCCAAAATAAGAGTAATTACTGTCAAGTTTGAAAAATACTGCCATGTTTGAAGTCTAATACTGCCAAAACATGGCAATAATAAGTCCTATTTTGGGAATAAAAACATGTTAGTCCTATTTTGGAATTTTCAAACTCTTTTAGTCCTATTTTGAGTAATATCTCAATTTAAAAGTGATACAATTATTCAATTATACAAGCTGAGAACATTACAAAGAGAGTACATAAAATTTTAATTGATCAAACAGCAGACTTTATACTTGAGCTGTAGCCGTTGTCATTGAATTTAGACCAGAGCATCACGCCTCCGTATTTGGCAGAACCTTTGATGGCCGGAAGGATCTGAGATGTAACCACATCCGCCGGGATGAAACCGCTCCCGGCAGCCGCCTGAGCGGCCGGCAATCCAAGAAAGACTTTCCCGGCGGGAATATTTGCCCAATTATTGTTCCAAGAGTTGAGGAGATTGGAGGCGTCCCCCGAAGAATACTGACAGGGAGGGTTGTTGTAGAACTGAACCCAAACGGAGTCGAAAACTCCGGTGGTTATGGCCGGTTGCAGCATTGCATCGGGGAATGGACATTGCGGCGCCGCCGATAAGTACACGTTCTGTCCGAATGTCTTTAAGGCCGTCGCAAGTTCACCGTAGAACTGACTTCCGCCTGATTCTATATCGAAGTCAACTCCGTCAAGAGGTTCGTCTCCTAGCGGCCTTGACCCTGACTGTCCGCCAAGGTAGCTGTCCCACAAATATTGAGCCACACTCCTATGCATAGATTGATCTCCAAAAACTTTAGGCCAATGAAGAATGTATGTATCTCTAATTCGGGATTTTTTGTGTACAAGCCATTGTTATTTTAGTTTGGCGTTGGGCAAATGCTATGAAAGCTAAAGAGAAAAGCCTCTGAGTGTTTAGATTAATCTCGTATTTGTGTGATAGAAAAAGCAAAAAACATTTTTCAGTTTTTAGTTTTTAAGTGTTTAATTTAAACACAAGCAGTCACTTAAAACACTCATTTCAATTTTGTTCAAGTCAAAAGTTGAAAATCACTTTTTCATACTCCGTTTGGCCCGTTTCAGAAGTATTTGTTAGTAAACATAACAGTTCCAAAATAATTTGTTTTAAAAAAAACTTCTCTCCTCACAATTTTATGTCACACAATTCTTATTTTCTAAGAGTCTGTTTAATTAGTAACACATGAATTGAGTGAACCAGTTAATTCTGTCGAAATTTATAAAGTCTTGGCTGAAATTGTTGAAATGATCCTCTATAATAACGTAACCTTACTTTTGTTATTATTACCTAAGTCAACACGCAAAATAAAAGGTAATGTATTTATGAAAACAGGGTCGTCGAGCTCTTAATCTCCGAACCGTCTTTAAGAGGTTATTTGTTATTACCTACGGATGTTTTCTTTTGGACTGAAATTTGCTGGTTTGGTCTGGTCTGGTCTGTTTAAGTCTGGTCTGATCTGGTCTGGTCTGGTCTGTTTAAGTCTGGTCTGGTCTGAACTGGTCTGGTATGGTCTGGTAAACGTCTGGTCTCTGTGTATTTTATAACTACGGAAGTCTGGTCTGGTATGGTCTGTTTAAGTCTGGTCTGGTCAGGTATGTTTAAGTCTGGTCTAATCTGGTCTGGTCTGTTTAAGTCTAGTCTGGTTGGGACTGAAAACCGTCCAAAAGAAAACATCTGTAGTACTCCGTATTATGATTATTTCCTCTTCTACTTAAATTCAACCACACGATTATACTACATCAACATTATTTACTGGATGGATGGAGCAAAACTTACTTGGCATCATCAGCCGAAGAAAGGGAATAGGTGCCAACCCCACCTCCCAGGGAGAGCAGAACTTTGATGCCCTGACTCTTGCAGGCTTTGATGTCGGCGCTCAGGCCGGTGCACCCATTGCTGCCAGGATCACAGTGGCCGGCGAGGTTCAGGACCGGAGTCCGACCACTTCCGAACACGGTCAAGAAAGCGACGTTGACGATGTTGTAGTTGCCGGAGGCGCAGGTATCTCCCAGGCTGCCCTCGTTCCCATTTTGTCCCCAGTATATCGCTATTTCTCCCCCCAAACAGACTTTCATCACCGAAAGGATCAAAAGGATTGAGAAAGGGGCTGTTTTCTTATTATGTTTCATCTTACTTAGTAATTACTGTAGTATATACGAAGTATATGGACTCAGATCTCTTTCTTAATTTGGAGTAAATACGTGAGGGGTAAGGAAAGTATGGCTTCTGCGGGCTATTATATAGAAGCTCAATAATGGGATGGGTGATCCGTGTTGACTTCTAGGCTCCACGTTTTAGTAAGAAAAGTTCCACGCTTTGGGCATCAGTGCATCACTTGCTGTTGTTTTTCCAGGAAAATTCAAAATTAGTGTAATTTCTGTATGTATGTCTCCAAATAGAGCTGTCAAACGGGACAACCCGGCCCGACCCGACCCGACCTGCGGCGGGTTATGAGTTTCACGGGTCGGAGCGAGCCAACCCGCTTACTATCGGGCCAGAATTTTTATGACTCTAACCCGACCCACCTAACCCACGGGTTATGCGGGCCAGCCTGCGGGCCATAAATGTCAAAACAAAACAAAAACAATAAATATCTAAATTAAAATCCAAACACAATTGAAATAGCAATTAAATATCTAAATTAAAATCCAAACACAATTAAAAAGGAAAAAATTAGTGCTTGAAAATCCTTTGGTTGTATGTTTGAATGTACCATCGTGGGTAACCGGTATACTTAAAAAGTTAAATGATGAAATACTTAAAAGCTTTAATGTATTATCGTTGGTATACGTAAGTTGAAATACCGCAAATACCTAATTTCTCATTTATTTAGTCTGATTTGGATATCATGAATAAAACATCATAGAAGTCCTTATGTTATAAAACAGTATAGCAATGAATACATTAAAAATACATTTTGTTGGGATATATTATCCCGGCCTATTACTGTTCAGGAGCCCAGGACATTACTCACTACGGAGCCCGAGCAGCTAGGCCCATTTCGGCCCATCCGGCCCACTCTAGCCATTTCGGCCCGCTTCGGCCCACGCGGCCCGTTAGGGTGGAGAGCATCCCCTCCCCCTATTCTCTATAAATATGGGAGCTTCCCTCCATATTGAGGAGGCTCTTTTTTAGCTTCCTTCTTCCTTCTTCCTCTAGAATAGCTCAAATACTCCATTAATGGGAGCTTCAAGCTTGTATAATGTAATGGTGAGGAGAGCCTAATGAGAATTGAGAGGGCTTGGACATTAGCCTAAAAAGTCCCGTGGTTTTCTCCCTTTCGGGTTTCCACGTAAAAATGGCTTGTTCATACACATTTATACATATATTTACTATATCGTGTTGGATTAAACTCAACACTGGCGCCGTCTGTGGGAATCTGTCCAAAAAGATTCGTGTGTTCTACTGTTCTTGAGTTTCTGCGAAAAATTCATATGGAGTGGATTGATTCCAGCGAAAAAGAAGGAAAAATGACTGATTTGAACGGGAGGAAGAGGAAAAACGAGGATTTTGGAAGATCTGGGTTGTCCGGATCTTGCTCTGTTTTGCTGCCGCCGCCGGAGCATCGTCGCCGCCAAAGCATCACCACACCACCGTCGCCATCACCGACCTACTGCTGGTTACTCCCCCCACCCGGTCGCCGTTCGAGCTTCCACGACTCGGCCGACGCGACATGTGGGGTATGCCGGTCGAGAGCTTCATGATTCTGCCATTAATGGTGTTTTTCGAGCTCAGAATAAGGACGTTCAGTAGTTCGGTCGAGCTTCCGCCGGATAAAAGCTGTTCGGGCCGCCTTGCTCGGCTGCGACCGCCGTCTCCACTCGCGAGAAGTGACCGACACGAACGGCCTGCACCTGGTTTGGTAGGATGGTGCTCCACCTGCCTTTTCCTAAAAGATGTACTCCGCACACGATGCCTTGGTCTGAGGCAAGCCACGTCCGTGGAGTGAGGCCAAATAATGAAGAGCAAACTTTTAAAATAATGTTGACCGGGTCAAAATTGATGGAAGAATTGACCAAGCTTTATCTCCAAACCCAGCTGGCCGAAGCTTGATCTCCAAAAGCTAAGTGCCACTAACCCAATTTACTAGTTATTGAAGTATTAGAATAATACAGCATGATTAAATATTGCCAGTATTTTTATCACCATTATTTATTAGGGATTAAAACTCCCGAAATTAAATAATGAGAGTGATGCTCTAAGTGATAATTAGTTTTTACCGTCATTTAAATTTAATGACTGGTTGTTGTGGGCCCGTCGGCCCGCTCCTGATCAGCTTTAATTAGCGAACGGAGCGCATCTGAATGACCAATGATAGGATAATATCGGTATTATTGCCTGTTACATCACTATTATTTGTTAGGGATAAAAATGTCCCGAAATAAATAATGCAGAGCGAAGCTCTAGTGATAGTTAGTTCGGCCAATATTTTATCGAATATTTAATTTTTTGTGGGGCCCGATGGCCCACTCTCAATCAGCTTGATTAAGCGATCCGAGCGTCTCCAGAAGGGCGATGCCCCGACGACGCATTTTAATTGGGGGGTTACGCATTGGTCCGCACGGCACCAAGTGCCCGAGCGACGATCGTACCCTAGTACCATCTGCGCCACTAGGCGAAGTGACTGTGCCAAACGCGGCCTGTGGGGCCCGAGGGCACCGAAGTGCTCAACCTCATTTTTCGAGGGTAGTGCGACCAACTTGGGTCTGAGTTTGAAAACTCACGGACCGGTGAATATTTCTATGTGACGTTCGGCGGGCTGCTAATTGGCCCCGCCGCGAGCTGCTACGTCCATTAACCCCGCACGATGAGCCGGGCCGAGGGTCACGATGACCCATAGGCCGGTAATCGTGGGTGTTAGAGGGAAGCCACGATGACCCATGCAGATGGTTATGTGTGCATATTTATTATCGGGCCGCGCGGCCCGTTACCATGCTTATTGCGCAGCCGAAGCCGCTCGACGCGCTTGAGCGAAATGATTAGAAGACGCTCGGCCCGAATCTTGAAGACGTGCAGGGCCGGCTAAAGAGGAGACCATCACGGCTGAGGACCGTGAGACGAGCATCTCCACCTAGAGGCCGAGGGCCTAGAGGAGACCACCACGGTTGAGAACCGTGGGACGGGCATCTCCACCCCAGAGACCGATGGCCTAGGGAGAACACCTAGAGGCCGAGGGTCTAGAGTGGACTACCACGACGGAGGACCGTGAGACGATCATCCATCATTCAGAGGCCGAGGGCCTAGAGGAGACCATCACGGTCGAGGGCCGTGAGACCATCCTGATTTTCAGGTCGGCCTCTCATTGCCGACAACACCATATCACGACCGGCCTCTCGGCACGGCGTGATTTCCATATTTGAAGACCGGCCTCGTCCCCGCACTGCGCGGATGAGAGCCGTTGCTGGATTGCAGGTCGGCCCCTCATTGCCGACACTGCCACATCATGTTCGGCATCTCATCGCCGACATCATCATACCACGACCGGCCTCTCGGCACGGCGTGTTTATCTTTTGAAGACCGGCCTCGTCCCCGCCCTTCGTGGATGAGGGCCGTTGCTTGATTCTGTCAGATCGGCCTCTCATTGCCGACACCATTATATCGCGACCGGCCTCCCGGCTCGGCGTGCTTTCCATATTTGAAGATCGGCCTCATCCCCGCTCCCCGTGGGTGAGGACCGTTGTGTGCTCACTCTCAGATCGGCCTCTCATTGTCGATATCATTATATCACGACCGGCCCCTCGGCATGGCGTGATTATCATCTTTTGAAGACCGGCCTCGTCCCCGCGCTGCGCGGACGAAGACCGTTGCTGGATTTCTTTCAGGTCGGCCTCTCATCGCTGACATCATTATATCACGACCGGCCTCTCGGACCGGCGTGATTATCATATTTGAAGACCGGCCTCGTCCCCGCTCTTCGCGGATGAGGACCGTTGCTTGATTCTTTCATATCGGCCTCTCATTGCCGACATCATTATACCACGACCGGCCTCTCGGCTCGGCGTGCTTATCTTTTGAAGACCGGCCTCATCCCCGCCACCTCGTGGACGAGGACCATTGTTGATTCTTTCAGGTCGGCCTCTCACTGCCGACACTATCATGTTATGTTCGGCCTCTCGGCACGACATATTTATCTTTTGAAGACCGGTTTCATCCCCGCGCTGCGTTGGATGAGAGCCGTTGCTCGGATATATCGGCCTGACTAGACACTATTGCCATCTCCATTATCAGGACCGACTGCTCAGCGACATTATGATCATTGTGTATCGGCTCCCAATGTCGACCTTCTTGAGTTAGCGATTGGGCTCACCCCTCCCTTCAGGAGGGTGACCATCGCCTTCGCATGACGACCAGCATTTCCATCGCCTCGTCATTCTATTCATTTTGATATCCCACCACCATTATGTGTGACATCACTTGTGGTTATTCTTGGAACCGACGAACGTATTTTCCTCCCTCAAAAAAAAAAAAAAAAAAAAAAAAAAAAAAAAAAAGAAGGAAAAAAAAAAAAAAAAAAAAAAAAAAAAGATGGGGAGAAGGGGAGACGAGATCCTATGAGAGAGGGAGTCTTGACGAGGTATGCCTGATCTTCCTTCACCACGTGACGAACGTCTCCCGACGCGGAGGTTAGTAGGAACGTGGGGGAGGCTGGACGTACCAAAGGGAACCTCGGCAAGATAAACCAGTTCCTCCCATTTCCCGTGGATCGATGAACACCTTCTGCAAAAGCAGAAGGCTAGTAGGGCCACGAGCATGGGACGACGAAGCAGGGAATCCCGACGTGGATACACCTGTTCCTCCTTGCGATCGTTGGTTGACCGAACGTCTTCTTCGAAGTAAGAAGATTAGTAGGACCGCGACAAGGACGAACGAAGAATAGGGAATCCCGACGTGGATACACCTGTTCCTCCTTGCGATCGTTGGTTGACCGAACGTCTTCTTCGAAGTAAGAAGATTAGTAGGACCGCGACAAGGACGAACGAAGAATAGGGAATCCCGACGTGGATACACCTGTTCCTCCTTGCGATCGTTGGTTGACCGAACGTCTTCTTCGAAGTAAGAAGATTAGTAGGACCGCGACAAGGACGAACGAAGAATAGGGAATCCCGACGTGGATACACCTGTTCCTCCTTGCGATCGTTGGTTGACCGAACGTCTTCTTCGAAGTAAGAAGATTAGTAGGACCGCGACAAGGACGAACGAAGAATAGGGAATCCCGACGTGGATAAACCTGTTCCTTCTCATAGTTGGGATGACGAACGTCTCCTGCGAAACCAGGAGACCAGTACTCACGAGACTTGGGAAGAACGAAGAACCAGTTCTCTACCGGAGTCTGTGCGTGCCGAGTGTACACTGCTTAGCGGTCCGTACATAGGACCACGGATACGGTAGACGAACGAAGACCAGCTCCATGGATCAGACACGATGGACCAGCTCTTTACCGGAGTCTGTGCGTGCCGAGTGTACACTGCTTAGCGGTCCGTACATAGGACCACGGATACGGTAGACGAACGAAGACCAGCTCCATGGATCAGACACGAAGAACCAGTTCTTTATCGGAGTCTGTGCGTGCCGAGTGTACACCGCTTAGCGGTCCGTACATAGAACCACGGATACGGTAGACGAACGACGATTAGCTCCCCAGCTCAGACAAGAGAGACATTGCCCAGATTTATTTTCAGGCTCACCATTCCTTCCCGGATGGAGTCCGGCAGACGATCGGTTTCTCACAGCCAATCAGGAGAGAGACTTGACACATCACCAGCACGGCCGAGGGCCGCGAGAGGCCGAGGGCCATGAGATGATCATCACTATTTTTATGCATCACGATCGGCCCCTCAGCGCCATCGTGTCCTGATTCACGGTTCGGATCGCCCATTTCCCTCCAGGATGGCGACGACCGTCTTATGCAGTACGATCGGCCCCTCAGCGCCATCGTACCCAGCTCACGTTCGGCTCGTCCATCCCTTCCAGGGTGGCGACGAACGTCTTATGCATCACGATCGGCCCCTCAGCGCCATCGTGTCCTGATTCACGGTTCGGATCGCCCATTTCCCTCCAGGATGGCGACGACCGTCTTATGCAGTACGATCGGCCCCTCAGCGCCATCGTACCCAGCTCACGTTCGGCTCGTCCATCCCTTCCAGGGTGGCGACGAACGTCTTATGCATCACGATCGGCCCCTCAGCGCCATCGTGTCCTGATTCACGGTTCGGATCGCCCATTTCCCTCCAGGATGGCGACGACCGTCTTATGCAGTACGATCGGCCCCTCAGCGCCATCGTACCCAGCTCACGTTCGGCTCGTCCATCCCTTCCAGGGTGGCGACGAACGTCTTATGCATCACGATCGGCCCCTCAGCGCCATCGTGTCCTGATTCACGGTTCGGATCGCCCATTTCCCTCCAGGATGGCGACGACCGTCTTATGCAGTACGATCGGCCCCTCAGCGCCATCGTACCCAGCTCACGTTCGGCTCGTCCATCCCTTCCAGGGTGGCGACGAACGTCTTATGCATCACGATCGGCCCCTCAGCGCCATCGTGTCCTGATTCACGGTTCGGATCGCGCATCTCTTCCAGGATGGCGACGAACGTCTTATGCAGTGCGATCGGCCCCTCAGCGCCATCGTACCTGGCTTCACGGTTCGGCTCGCACATTCCCTCCGGGATGGCGACGACCGTCTTATGCAGCACGATCGGCCCCTCAGCGCCATCGTGTCTCTTTCACGTTCGGATCGCGCATCTCTTCCAGGATGGCGACGAACGTCTTTGCAGTGCGATCGGCCCATCAGCGCCATCGTACCTGGCTTCACGGTTCGGCTCGCACATTCCCTTCAGGATGGCGACGACCGTCTTATGCAGCACGATCGGCCCCTCAGCGCCATCATGTCTCTTTCACGTTCGGATCATGCATCCCCTCCAGGATGGCGACGAACGTCTCATATGCAGCACGATCAGCGCCCCAGCACCATCGTGTCTGGCTCGTGTTCGGCTCGCCCATCCCTTCCAGGATGGCGACGAACATCTCTTATACAGCTCGATTGGCCCCTCGGCGGCATCATGCCTAGTTCACCTCCGGCTCCGCCCATGCCATCTCGGATGGGGGACTCGTCGTATGCAGCATGATTGGCCCCTCAGCGGCATCATGTCTAGTCCACCTTCGGCTCCGCCCATGCCATCTCGGATGGGGGACCCGTCTTACGCAGCGCGTCTGCTTCTCGGCGCTGACATGCCCGGGTTATCGATGAGAGCTACTGCTTCTATCACATCTTGCATTCCCTCTCTCATACATTACATACATACATTACATGCATACATACATTCATGCATCATACCTCATACATCCATACATACACACGTGCATCATGTTTTGACAGTACCGCGACGTCGGTTTATAGATGATGGACCTCTAAGCTTCTCCGATTGGAAAGCTCGAGTCAGAGTTCTTTACTCCCGCCTGATGCATTCAGGGGGAGTGTGCCCGTGGAGGAGCACCCTTCGCCCGACCCTGTCAAGAAGGGGGGTGCCTCACTGGTAGATTACATTCAGGAGTGCAGACACTCACTCATATATGATGATTATGTGAAGACACAGTTTCCAGCAAGACAGAGGAAGAGCGCAGGCAGAATATATTTTCTCGAGCAGATTCGCGAGCTCACTACTCAAGAAACTGGGGGACTTGTGTTGGGATATATTATCCCGGCCTATTACTGTTCAGGAGCCCAGGACATTACTCACTACGGAGCCCGAGCAGCTAGGCCCATTTCGGCCCATCCGGCCCACTCTAGCCATTTCGGCCCGCTTCGGCCCACGCGGCCCGTTAGGGTGGAGAGCATCCCCTCCCCCTATTCTCTATAAATATGGGAGCTTCCCTCCATATTGAGGAGGCTCTTTTTTAGCTTCCTTCTTCCTTCTTCCTCTAGAATAGCTCAAATACTCCATTAATGGGAGCTTCAAGCTTGTATAATGTAATGGTGAGGAGAGCCTAATGAGAATTGAGAGGGCTTGGACATTAGCCTAAAAAGTCCCGTGGTTTTCTCCCTTTCGGGTTTCCACGTAAAAATGGCTTGTTCATACACATTTATACATATATTTACTATATCGTGTTGGATTAAACTCAACACATTTATTTAGTCTAATTTGGATATCATGAACAAAATACATTAGAATTAGAAGTGAGGAAAAAGGGAAAGTTCCCGAAATAGGACTAAAACAGTTTGATAATTCTAAAATAGGACTCACATGTTTTTTATTCCCAAAATAGGAGTAATTACTGCCATGTTTGGAAAATACTGTCATGTTTGAAGTCTAATACTGCCAAAAATGACAGTAATTAGTCCTATTTGGGGAATAAAAATATGACAGTCCTATTTTGGGATTTTCAAACTTTTTTAGTCCTATTTCGGGTAATATCTCGAGGAAAAAACTAGAAGTAAAGAGAGAGTATAATAGAAGATATAATTGTCCAATATAGAAATAATAGAATTAAAAATACATAGAATAAATGATATTTGTCCTCAGCCCGCGGGTTGGCCCGCAACCCGTACGGGTTGGCCCGCTAAACCCGCAACCCGTTAAGGTTGACCCACTGAGCCTGCAAAACAATCGGGCCTGAAAATGATAGCCCTAACCCACTTATAAGTGGGTTGAAACGGGCCAACCCGCGGGTTTCGGCCCGTTTTGACGGCTCTATCTCCAAATATACTTTTGGTTTGACTTTGACTATCTGCGGTTTGAAAGTGAAGAATTTTACCAATGGTCAACCGATTTGATCAGTGGATTGAGTTAATATTTCCTCTGTTCTTAAATAAATGCAACGGTCAACATTTCACACTTGTCGAGACACAACTTTGACCATTAATATATACTCCCCCGTCCCCTTTTTAATGTCCCGTTTTACCATATTGGGATGTCCCTATTTAATTGTCACATACCTTATTTGGTAAAGTTTGTATGACTCAAAATCATTCTTACTTTATTCTTACTTTATCAATTAATATCAACCACACAAATCTACTTTTCTTTAAATTCGTGTCACCCTCTTCCGTCCCAATAAAAAAGGGACGGAGGTAGTATGATTTTGTATTAGTAAAAAATTAAAAAAAAAATAGATTATGAAAATTTACAATGAGACAAGTTTAACAATATTTTTTTCATAAAAAATTTTTATTATATTAATAAATAAAACGTAGTCAAAGTAGAATATGTGAATAGTGTAAAAGTCAAAATGTTGCATTTATTTAAGAACAGAGGTAGTATGTAATGTCATGTTTCAAATGAAAAATGACATGTATATCTTAAAGGTCTGTTTGGTAACGGCCGAATATACTTAAATGACTGAATTTGTTGAAGTGAAAGTGTTTGATAATATGTTTGCTGAAATGGCTGATTGAATGTAAAATTACCGTAAAGAGTATTATTGTTTGGGTTAAATAAATGGGGTGAGTTTTGCTAATAAATTATTTTTGTTGGTTAGAACTCTTAAGAACAGGCTCGGTAAATCTACCCTGCTATCATAGAAACACGTCAATATAGATAATCACAGGGGAGGATCTATGTTAGGGCTATGGTGGACTGAAGCCCAGGGTCAAGTCAAAAAAGAAAATTTGTTTAAGGTATTATTTTTAAAATTTTCCATCTAGCCCACTCCAAATTTTTCTATAGCCTAGTCCAATTTTTCAGCCCAGTCCATAAAACAAAATCATACCATTTAAAATTCAAAAAAATATACTCTGTAACCTAAATGTTATACGCATCACGGCAAGACCGACCCAGTGGAAAGGCAACTAGTGCAATGACACAGGGTCTCAAGAAATAGAAGGCACAAATACATTTGTAGTATTAATTAGGTAGCCCACTAGCCCAAATTCAATAAAAATAGGCTAATAGCCATGTGATGAAGCGGCCAAGTCTTCGCCATTTTACCCTTCGTCGTCGATATCGCGATTTCCGCAAGGCAACTATCTGCATCAGCCAAATTTGACAAAGCCATTCAATCATTGTCGAGTCGCCGACCACTCCAAGACCCAAGCGTCAACATCCGTTCGTGACTCCGTGTAGGTCCTCCAGTCAAACAACAGTTGAGCACTGATAGAGTATATGGGTCTGGACCCCATGGCCCACATACTCAACGGCCCAAAAGACACCAGCGGGACACCCGCATCGGCCAGAGGCACGTAGCGTCCAAGAAAGAAGATATCGCCTGATTTATTTGGATGGCATCGTCCATGGACCGCATCGTCCATGGACCGCATCGTCCATGGACCGCATCGTCCGTGGACCGCATCGTCCATGGACCGCATCGTCCGTGGACCGCATCGTCCGAACTTCGCCCGGACAGAATGTATTTTCCTATTTTATGTACTAAGTATTGTACACAGCCCATTAGTGGCTTCATTTCGCCCAAAGAAGGCATAATTATTGTAATGGGCCTCCTAAGCCCAAGGCTAGGGGCCCAAATCCACATTTTTACCTATAAATAGACCCCAAGGGGCTAGTTATAGGGGGGTTCCAAGTTGAGAAATATAATTACTCACTTTCTCTCTCTAGCTCTCACTTCTCTCTAGAACTAATACTCTATCATTTGGTGCTTTCATTGAGAGCCTAGAACAGATCAAGTGAGTACCCTTCGTCGCTACCAGACACTACCGCTAGCTATGACTAGAACTAGGTCAAAGAACACC
Organism: Cuscuta epithymum; assembly: GCA_945859915.1. Lineage (NCBI taxonomy): Eukaryota > Viridiplantae > Streptophyta > Magnoliopsida > Solanales > Convolvulaceae > Cuscuta > Cuscuta epithymum. Next base: position 1,323,625 of record CAMAPF010000075.1, on the reverse strand, counting down.
GGTAGGAACGCCCCTCTGAACCAGGAAGGGCAGGGAAACGTTGCTGACAACGTCCCCAATGATCTCATCATTCAGGATGAGAACGCTCAGGAGGTCGAGCTCGCAGCGGCCGACCTTCGCACCCAGCTCAACAAGACTGCCCCAGACGCCCGCATCGGGCTCGAGGACAGGCGCAATGCTGATCGTGCTTCGGGCCAGCAGGCTTCTCACCCTGCTGCCCCCCAGATCAACCCGGCCGCACTATCGGCCATCGTCGCAAGCATCCTCCAGGACCCCAACGTGGTCAGCGCTCTTGTCGCAAAGACAGGGGAGAACAACACCCCCGTGACTGGGGAAGTCGCGACGGTGCCACCACCGCCGCCTCGGCCACAGGGCGTCACCTTCTTCGGCAACGACGAAGGCATCCTCGCCGTGGACACCCTTTCCCATACTGCCTCTCCTACCCGGGATACACCGGCCCAACCTCGCGGTAAAATCTCGGCCTTCAACAGGCTGGGTGACATCGCGAGCCGTCGGGTACCTACGGGAAGGGTGGCGGATCGGTTGGGTAACCACGAGCCGGGGTCGCCAAAGGAAAGCTTCGGGCCGTCTCCCGGACAACGGATCGGCCCCGACCAGATAAAGGCAAAGGAAAACTGAATGATGATGATGCGCGTCACCAGATCAACCTGGCCCACGCGGCCCGGATCCAGACCCCTCTAGGTGGCGCTTTGGCAAACACGGACCCAAGGGACGAGATCATTGCTCGCCTAGAAAAGCGCCTCGCTGACATGGAGGCCCGGGAGGCCGCAGGGCGCGCAGCGGCTCATACATCCCAGCATCCCAATTACGATGCACTCCTTCACAAAGTCAGTGCCTTGGAGAGGGAGCTGGCCGACCGACGCGACGAGCCCGTCATCCAAATACGGACCCGGACCCCCTTCTCTGCGAGGGTGCTTTCCGCTCCCATCCCAGAGAAGTACAAGGGGAATCCGATCAAGCCATATGACGGCCGCACTGATCCCCAGGAGCACTTCACCCGTTATCAGAACAATATGATGATGACCAATGCTTCGGAGGAGTACATGTGTCGCTGGTTCCTATCCACCTTGGAGGGACCAGCGTACGATTGGTTCAACAACCTTCCGGAGGGAAGCATCGACTCATGGCAGGACCTTGCTCAACGTTTTCTCACCCACTTTGCCGGAAGAAAACGTGCGAAGAAGCATTTCGCTCATCTCCTGACCATCAAACAACAGCCAGAGGAGACGCTACGAGCCTTCCTCGACCGCTGGACGAGGGAGGCGGATGATTGCCCGCCCCATCGTCCTGCCGTGCACTTGCTCACTGTCGCCGCCCGATCGCACGCGTGTCCCGCTACCGTCCCTAGACATGTGAGCCACCGTACCACTGTCCCAATCTATGGGTGCCGCCGCCATCCCTAGACATGGGAGCCACCGTCCCAATCCATCCGTGCCGCCCAACCATCTCCTCAATTCTCATTCGTCATCATCTTCTTCTTTTCTATTTTTGAAATTATGTTTTGTTGAAATTAGGTTTGTGGGCATTAAACATGGGCAATAAATATAGGCAGTGAGGATAGATCTAGTTGAATATGAGAAGTGAATATGACAATATGTAATTTTGTACATGGCAATGAAGGAATGCATTGATAGTGTGTTGTGCACTGAATTGGATGCAATAGATGGTGTTATAACATTGGCGGAAAGTGCAATGATTAATTATGACAAGCAATGCAGTAATGTAGAGCAGTATCACCCGCATGAAATGCAATAGAATTAATTAGACGTAAAATACTTAAATTATTAAATCTAAAAAAAATTAAAAAAATAACTATAAATAAATTCCTAAAGTGAATGAGAAGAGAACTAATGTTGGTGGAAGTGCAGTGATATGTTATCGAAAGTGTAGTAATGTCATGCAGTAACGGCAGTATAAAGTATTTTTAATTGTATAAAAATAATTTAAATAAAAGTATTTTAGTCATAACTAGTCATGTTTTAGTGTTTGCATTAGAAATATGCATTTTATAATTTTACTTCTGCCGTTAAGTAACTCCTCTGTCAAATTCCTTCATTTAATGTAGCCATTCAACTCTGCTTGTAAGGGAATAACATGCAGCCAATTCATTACGTATGGTACATGGGTTGACATTAAAAAAAAATCATAAATCATATCACATTAATAAAACCCATTATACTAAATGCATAATAGGTCACACCCTACACTTCCGCGTTGCTAATTACGGAGTACTAGTACTACTTTCCCTCCTGCAGCAATGATCGGCCTTGCCTTTTTTGCTGCTGGCTTTCACCAATACCGCAAGGAAGCACATTTATTTAGGAGGGTATTTTTGTCCATCAATGCAATCATATTCAACCGGTTAATAATTCTTAATTTCTTTTTAGTCATACGCCTGACCAAAAACAACTTTGGTCATATTGTGAGAAACGTGTTTACTTTTGGTCATATCACGGTATTTATCCCAATCCTGAATTTGACAAAGCATGAAATAAAATAGTACTCCATCAAAAATACGGCAGGGAGTATCTAACCGTTCGGACAACACTTTTCCTATATTTGATGAAATTTTGCGAAAGTATTCTTATGAACAGCAGATTATATTCATAAAATTTCAGGTTAAGTTCAAGTATGAAGTTAGCTAAATAAATTATTGAAAAATAATGTGTTTTATATTCATATTTTTGCTGAAATTTTAGGAACATCCATTTTTATGAAGGTCCTCACAAAATTTTACTAAAACTTTCCCCAAAAGTCACCACAAATGGTATCGGCCAGCCAGAGGTTCGTGTCAGCACGTCTGCACTAGATCATTCGTTCATCCTCACCTCTATTAATTCATCTTCTATATATATACTACGGAGTAATTCATCCGTCTTCTAAAATTCTATACAGAGTATTTTTAATTTTCTTTCCCTATTTAATGGTAAAACTCACACATATATGTTTCATGAATGTGCGCATTTCGATTAGAAACATTTTAATATTTTATGGAGTACATGGTTTTGTGCACAAATCACGAATGGAGGCAGAATATCTGGCTTTGGGGCAAGGAAGAGGCCTCAATCCAAGAGTAATACTTGTTCTCCTATCCAAGAGTAGATTCTATGATACTCATTATAGCTATTCATATACTCCGTATATTGAATAAATTAAAATAAAAAATAACAAACTCACTTCAAATTAAAGAGTCGTCGATAATATATATGAGAAGTTTCAATCAAACATATGATAGTAAGACATAGAAGTACAAGAAATTGTTTTGTTACAATGCTCTTACAAGGGATACGAGCTAAGAACTAGCGAGCCGCATTCTGCACATACAAATAAATGTTACTCCCTATAAAGATCAAAGCGTGCACATAAAATTTTGATTGATCAAACGGCCGACTTTATGCTTGCGCTGTAGCCGTTGTCGGTGAATTTAGACCAGAGCATCACGCCTCCGTATTTAGCAGAACGTTTGATGGCCGGAAGAATCTGAGAAGTAACCACACTTGCCGGGATGAAACCGGCAGCCGCCTGGGCGGCCGGCAAACCAAGAAACACTTTTCCGGCGGGAATGTTTGACCAACTATTGTTCCAAGAGTTGAGGAGCTTGGAGGCGTCCCCTGAAGAATACTGACAGGGAGGGTTGTTGTAGAACTGAACCCAAACGGAGTCGAAAACTCCGGCGGTTATGGCCGGTTGCAGCATTGCATCGGGGAATGGACATTGCGGCGCCGCCGATAAGTACACGTTCTGTCCGAATGCCTTTAAGGCCTTCCCCAGTTCGCCGTAGAACTGACTCCCGCCTGATTCTATGTCAAAGTCAACTCCGTCAAGGGTTTCGTTTCCTAGCGGCCTTGACCCTGATTGTCCGCCAAGGTAGTTGTCCCACAGATACTGAGCCACATTCCTGGGCATAAATGGATGGGCAAAAACTTTAGGCCAATGAAGAATGTATCCCGAATCCGGGGGTTTTGTGCATTGAAAAAGAATTGTTAAATCTTGTTATTTTGAAAATCCAGTCAATAAATAAATATAAATGTGATACATTTTGGATAGAGCCATAGAGGGCTGAATCCTATCCTATATCCTATATCCTATCCTATATATATATATATATATATATATATATATATATATATATATATATATAGATAAAGGGAGAATCCCATCTCCCAAAAGTTTTCCCGCTTCTCTCTCATATAATTTAATAATTATTAAATTAAATTAAATGCTCTTGCTTTTGCTAACAGCCATTTTCTTTTTTTCCCGTGATTTTCTTCTTCTTGGTTAAATCATCCGTTTCTTCAGTTTCAGTTTCTATGAAGTATCCGTTTCTTTCTTCTTGCTTTCTCGAGCGTTCATTCTCTCCCCCGCTCTTCTTTTACCGCCTTCGTCTCCTCTCCTCTTCCTCTTTTCACGCAGATGCCAGCTCCAATTCAACCTGCACCAGAAACACCTCTTGCAATTTCCGTGGAAGATTGCTTCGTCTTCCGAAGACCCGTTCAAATCCAAGTCCTGCTTAGGGAACTGGATCGTCTTAGATTCTCTGCCTTCTCTTCTCTTCATCATCCATATGCCTGCTCTAATTCAACCGCCAAGAAGAAATTTGTCCAGAAAATTTTCAAATCCATATCCACCATTAAGATGCTCTGAACTCTTAAGAATGATTTCCTCTTCTCTTTTAACTTGAAGATCTAACAGTAAGTCAGCCATTTATTTAGTTTTAAGGAGATTCAAATGTACATGATTTTTAACGCTTGACTTTGAGATATACGTTTTTCCTCAACACTCACTGTACTATGGTTTGGCCAAAAATCCTTGGCAAAATTCATAGCTTATTAGTGGCTAATAATATATATTTGAAAATTAACTTTTTCTTGAATCAGCTGAATCAGCCAATGCAGCCACTTCAGCCAGAACTTCATAAATTTCAGCAGAATCAGCCAAATCAGCCAATTTTCGTGCTACCAAACGGGCTCTAAATCTTTCACACAAATGCTAAAACCTGACAAAGAACTATCGTTGAATCAAATTATGTTTTTCTTTTGATAAAAATTCCTTCCTTTTAGCTTGTGTACAATTCTAAAAAACAACTTTCCATATTTCAACTTTCATAAAGCAGCAGATTTATAGTCAAAAACTCTGTCTCAAGTCAATTCATATTGCTAAGATTTTCTATTCATTTTTTTGTTCATATAGTTTCATTTTTTGTAACAAGGATTTTAGTTATAACCCAGGCATATATCATTACTTTAGTCTGTGAGCAATCCAGGAACACAAAGCTGGAAAAACAGAATCATTTTTATTGCTATATGAGATACCGGTCATTGCTAAAGATCCAACTTTGAATCATTGCAAAAGAAATGCTACCAATGCAACTGCGGTTTTTAGGTTTCAAAGAACCATTTTCACCATCTATGTGAAACTTCATCATTATTGTGGTTTTGATTATATTTAGTTTCTTTTGCTTTCACCATCTCTATGGAGTTGAACTTATCAAACTTAGCTATTATCGGAAAGGTATGGCCGTATGATTATGCTATTTATTGCAGCTTTATGATGGTATGAACAAATCCTGTTTGTTAGCTTGCAACAGGATTATGACCTATGTAGAGTAATCAAGCACTTTAAGTTTGTATTCTTATATTTTATATATCTCATGTGAGATGAAATGCAAAGCTGAAATTTCTCTGTGTTTTAAAATAGCATTATGATGATAAGAACAAATATTAGTTATTAGCTTGCAGTTGATTATGACATATTTATTCTTAATAGTTGGTTTGTTGTTTTCCTTCTCACTTTATTTTTTGTTTGTTTTTTATTGCAGCTTTATGATTGTATGAACAAATACAGTTTGTTAGCTTTCAATAGGATTATGACCTATCCTAAAGTAATCAAGCACTTTTAGTTTTTGTTCTTCTATTTTATATATCACATGTTTGATCGAATGCAAAGCTGAAATTTCTACGCGTTTTAAAATAGCATTATGATGATTTAGCTTGCAGATGATTTATTAGCTTGCAGATGATTTATTTCTTAATAGTTGGTTTGTTGTTTTCCTTCTCACGTAATTTTTTCTTTGTTTTTTATTGCAGCTGTATGATGGTATGAACAAATCCAGTTTGTTAGCTTGCAATAGGATTATGACCTATCCAAAAGTAATCAAAGCCTTTTGCTCTTTAAACTAAGCTTTATGATTCGTTTCAGTAGGCCTTTTTTGTTTCATTTTGAAAGCATTTCCATTAAAGTTTTATTTCAAGTTTTGGAGTCATTTCTAATCCATCTGTGTTTGACCTCACTCAGATATTAATGAAATCCATAATATGATGATTTGAACTAAAAGATTATGTGATTAATAAAAAAACTGCATATATCAAATTAGGGAAAAAGGTCCTCAATATATAAGCTGAATTTCTTTCTCTACTAAATACTATGTCCATTGATTTGTCCACTTTTTTCTTTCTACTTTTATAATAAGAAGACTCAAGATGAAACTTTAGCATGTATGAACTTGAAGTTTTGATGATCTTTTTGCTATTATGACATTTTTTCTTGGGAATTCAGCATAGTTTGTTTTTACGAATACATATCGCCATAGAAGGTACATTCCATCTTTTCAGGTTACTTTTTTTCTTTCATTTTTTGAATGTATAATCTGTTTATACTATTAGCAGTGTTTAAACTAATGTGGGCAGCACACTCTTAATTGTTAGGTAGGGATTGAAGTGTGTGAAGCTTCTTGATGGAGTCTCACTCAAGGGTCAGACTATGGAAATGGAAAACTGGGAATTTTATTTGGACTGACTTCTTTCGGCCTCAAAGAAAAACTTGCAGGCTCACTGGTTTCTTATTTTTGTTATCTTCTTGTGATGCCATCTACTGGGAGGCAACTGAGGATGGAAATTTCTCCTATAGATCTACTTTTGAAGAGATAAGGAATGGTCTGCCTGCAAATTTTTCTTTTGCTCATAGTTGACATCCTTAACAAAAAATGAAAATAAAAATGTTACAATGGAAGATCTTGAATGGTATCCTTCCTATAACTGATAACCTGGGTAGGTTTCAATAGATGCGACATCCTTCTATGTGCCTTTTGTCAAAGAGTCAAAGTGACTTTATGAAACATCTTTTCTATTGCTGTGAACATGAGCAACCAACTAGGAGTTACTTCATGGGCATATTTGGTATCACTGCTCCCCCTAATTGCTCTATCAAACAAGTTTTGAGGTTATGGTGGCACAAATTTGGAAGCAACACACTGGTGGATTTATTTACAAAAAAAATCTCTCTGGTATTATTTGTTGGCATATTTGGAAAGCTTACTTTAAAGGAACATTTCCCTTTTTGGCAAACAAAACAGTGCCAAACAGTGTTCCTCCTAAATATGTTTGAAAACACAAATGTGCTCTTTATATTGGGGCAGAGGGAGTAATATCTAAATTTCTCATCCCGTGCAACGCACGGGTGGAATACTAGTTGAGGTGAAGTCAGAAAACATAACTTATTCGAAAGTCGAAACGTTAACAATTGAAACGTTTGTGGTCAATGGTCAGCCGATAAATTCCTCCGTTCCATACCCAAATTATCCCCATAGCCGACCAAACGCTTCTTTTTCGCCGGACGAATTTTAATAGAGTGGGGTGCTCTTCTTTCTTTAACAACTCTGACTATAAATTAAAATTGCCAAAGTAATTAACAATTATGAATCAAAGTCAGGATATGAGAAACCATCTCAAATTGTCGTCCTCTGGTCCATCCTTAGTGCTTCAAAATTTTCTCTATATTGATTATAATTGTTCCTTTCCTATCTTTCCCAACCAGACAGTGTCAACTGTCAAGTTCATCGCTGATTGCCCTGCTTTTCATCTTATATTCATTTGTCAACTTTGTTTTGCATTGCCTTTCATCTCAAACAATAAGAAATTGGAACCTCTCGTACTTAATTCGTTGTAAAAATTATACTCCGTAAGCATTATAAATATCAATACTAAAATCGTAATAATTGTTAAAATATATCATTATTATAATTAATTTGTTGCATTGATAATTATATGCCCTTTCTGGTAATTTCATATTATCCGGACACTTTTTCAGCTCTTTTTGCCGAACGGGCCTAATTCATTCATCTACTACTTCAGATCCTGCCAACATGTCATAGTTAGCTCCAGACATGCAATAGTCTATGATTCAGACAATAGCTCTTAATCCAGACATTAGTCTTCAGTTCCAGCTCATCGTGTCAAACATAGTCCAAATTATCAAACTTTCGTTATTTTTAGGTAGTGTTTAATGCACTAAACCCTTAGCTTGTGATATACGTAGTATACATTTGGTACGTTAGCTCCTATGATTTTAAATATATATCAAATCTGCCTGTTTTATAGATATTCATGTGTGAGACCCCTCTCTCCTAACAAATTTAATTGCCAAAATGGAAAATAATTAGTAATTTTTACATAATTTATACAAGTATTTATTTGCTTATTCAATCATAACTATTTCTAAACAAGATTTACGCATTGGTAATTATGGAGTATAAGACATGGGGGGTCTGACACAGTTTATCAATCACCGAAGGCTAGTGCACATCATTTATACGAGTATATCACAATGACGTTTCGTGAACTCTTTTTATACGTAGTATAATATACTCCCTCCGTCCCTTATAACTTTGCCAACTTTCCTTTTTTGGTTGTCCCAAAAACTTTGCCACTTTCCCTTTTAATTAATCAATTTGTGGCTCCTGTGATTTCTCTCTCCTCTGCACAAATATCTACCACACAGTTTTTACTTTATTATTTTACGTGCCGGTCAAACTTGGCAAACCTTTAAGGGACGGAGGGAGTAGGACTCATTTCCTTGTAAAAGAGGAAATTTTAAGTGTATTTGTTTTTTTTGGACAAAAGTGTACTAGGGTTGTTTATCAATGGGTCAAAGATCCCTTTTTATTACGGAACATTTGGTAAACTTTTACGTATTTTATTTGGGACATGTGTGGTGATATTGAAATTAGTTCATCAATTGAATTTGAAATTTAGAAAGTTTTAGTTAAAGTGACTGAATTTAATTATGTGATCATCTACTAAATGTAAAACGTAAAACCCATCAAACAATGTCTTAAACAATGTCTTAACATGTTGCGATGAGCTTGATTAAATCATTGTAGTCATGTTGTTATAAATAATGTAAAATAATGGGACCCCAACCGATGACCAACTTATTATTACGTAGTACATAAATCGAAATTGACACATGTCATAAAAATCCAAACTTGTAAAAACAAATACGTGGATGACTTGGAACCATATATATCATCCCAATCTGAAATTGCACGACCCAAAAGGCCAATGCAAAATAGCAAAACACACCATTTTATTCATAGTAACTTTGTTTTAAAATAAATTTTATTCTTTTTTTCATTCACTCAATATAAACTTTTCTTTCTTCTTTGATAAAGAATTTATCCTTTATAACATTTGTCTCTCATTCTTTCTCTTCTACATAATTTTATGTTGCACAATTTTCATTTTTTCAATCTCTTTGCAAAGTTTATTGGAGGGAATATAGTACTTCATTGGTCATTTATAATCTTTAATCTCCTTTTTCTATTTAATGATAGTGAGCTTCACAATATAGTTTTTATTAATACATTTTATGAAATTTATAAATTTTATATGAATGTATTTTGAAAAAGAACATTGTCATTAATACGGATTATAGAGTACATAATACATTCAAAAGAATTGTTAAATCTTGTTATTTAGCTTCCTTTGTATTTAAAAGTTTGCTACACTTTCATATTTAGGATATATTTCAAAATTTCATACATTTTTCTTTTTAATAAGTTTTTCCTTAAAAAATACTCAATTAGTTCTTATTTTTTCTATCGTTTATCTTCTATTTCCCACATTTTCATCTTCCCTCCTACCTTTTCTATCCTTTTCATTACTTCTATATTTCTTTCTTAAATATTGTGTCAAGACCTAATGTAATGACATTTTAAATACTGTGGGAGTATTAATTATTTTTTTCTTTTCCATTTAAATTTTATCAACCAATTATTACTTTATTACTACCTCTCTTAAAACTTTTATCACTTATCTTTTGGGGATGTCCCAAAAAAATACTTATTTCTTTTTTGAAAGTTTTGTATTGCTACTGGCTGGTATCTATATATTTTTTTCTTACTGAACTACAATCATATCTTTTCATTTCATTCTCATTTACGTGCACTTTAATCAATTTTAAATCGGGAAGAATTTTACGATGACAGAGCACCATAAGTCAAACTTCATCCCGGTGGAAGGAGTAAAACTTACTTGGCATCTTCAGCGGAAGAAAGGGAATAGTTGCCAATCCCACCTCCCAGGGAGAGCAGTACTTTGATGCCCTGGCTCTTGCAGGCTTTGATGTCGGCACTCAGGCCGGTGCACGTATTGCTGCGAGGATTACAATGGCCGGCGAGGTTCAGGACCGGTTTCCGACCACTCCCAAACACAGTCAGGAAAGCAACGTTGACGATTTTGTAGTTACCGGAGGCGCAGGTATCTCGCAGGCTGCCCTCGTTCCCATTTTGTCCCCAGTATATCGCTATTTCTCCCCCCAAACAGGCTTTCATCACTGAAAGGATCAAAAGGATTGAGAAGGGGACTGTTTTCTTATTATGTTTCATCTTACTTGGTAATTAAGTATATGGATTCAGATAATCAGATCCCTATCTTCTGCGAAGGGGACTGTTTTCTTAAGTAAGCTTAATTTGGAGTAAAATATGGCTTTTTTATTATTCACAGAGTACTCTGTATTATTTATTTATATATAGAAGCTCAATTCTGGGATGGGTCATCTGTGTTGACTTCTAAGCTGCACGTATAGTGCGCGTATCGATCGTTTTTCTTAACGTTATCCATTTATTTATTGAGTAAGAAAAGGTCCACGCTTTGCATCACTTGCATGATGTTTTTCAAACAAAATTAGTGCAATTTGTTTATGTCTCGAAATATAATTCTGGTTTGACTTTGACGCTTATTATATAAAAAACTAATGTGTTTAACAAGCTATTAGCGTGTAAAGGTTTTTATCAATGGTCAACGGATTTGATTAGTGGATTTAGTTGCTCAATTGCAATGGATAAATTTCCTGTTAAGCAATGACCGAGGAGAAATTTATCTCCAATTAGTTCTTTTAATCTAATCTAGCTTAGCTCCTCGCAGTACAAGAGTCCAGCATAATAACATACGGACTACGGAGTAATAATAGCAGTGGATCAGTGGATGCAATGGGTAGTTGAGGTGGGCTCTAGACTTGTCCTACCTCTGAATAATTATATTATGATATACGACAATTTAAGTGAACTTCCCAAAAAGGTAAAACGGGACCATATAAACGAGACGGAGGGAGTAATTAATATCCAGCCCACCTTAAATTTTCCCAAAAATATGACCCAGCTGTCCAGCCATAGTACACAATTCTATGTACTTGACCAATTAATTAATAAGAACATATTTTATATAAGAATGTCCATAGTGTATACGCACCATGAGAGTGATAGAAAATAAATCAATTACGGAGTACATTTTATCTACCGTTTTATATACGAAGTTCTCCCTCCGGCCTTTAAAACTTTGCCAAGTGTGACCGACACAGGGATTAATAAAATAAAAAATGTATGGTTAAGATTTGTGCAGAGGAGAGAATAATCTGAAACCACAAATTCTTTACTTAAGATAGAGAGTGACAAAGTTAATGAGACATACAAAAAAGAAAAGTTAGGAAAATTTAAGGGGCATTGTGATAAGGAGTAATTTTTGCATAATAATGTCAATCACAATTTCTACATCTAGACATTCGTCTTAACATTATGAAATTTGTTTAACAAAAACACATAGGACCTTTAAAATAACAAGAGAAATTTCGTTTACTACATAATATTCTATAATATTTATGTGCTTATCTCTCATACCACATATATAATATATTGTACACATTGTGACACTTGAGATTACGTAATATAATAAATATAAAATGACAATCTGCATTCAAAATTTAAACACCTTTTTTTGGAAATCAATCGAGCAGCCAAACAAGACGCTGCCTAAACAAGACGATTCTTCAATTTGCAAGCGGCAAGTCGCCCAAAGAGCCAATTAGTGTATTGGAACAAATGAACAAATTGTAGAATTCGTCTTTCAAATTAATTTACACAAGCTCAGTGGCAGTCGGTTAACAATTTATATATGTTTGTTTAATTATATTCTTTTCATATAGCATTTTCATTTACTTATTTTTATGTACTACGTATTACTCCGTAATTTAGAAGTTTTCTAAGGATTCACTTTATGGTATTCAAATTTTTACAATAAAGGATTTCCAACCATTCTTGGTGTACACGTTTTTGTACCCATCAGTACACGCATGTGTCTGTGAGAGTTTTTTTTTGTCTGTGAAGTGCGGTCCACAGACATAAGTTCGCTTGTTTTGTCTGTGGAAAATTTCACAGACAAAACAAACCAGCTTTTGTCTGTGGACCGCACTTCACAGACAAAAAAAACTCTCACAAACACATGCGTGTACTGATGGATACAAAAACGTGTACAAAAGGAATTTTTGAAGGATTTCTAAGGACTTATAGCATTTTTACTTTCAAAGTTTGACCAAAGTCACCATGTTGCACACACGTTTTTGAACTTTATGGTATTCATATAGTTCATCTGAGAGCAAGTTTTTTGTATTGAACTCGGCCACATGTAATAGCCTTATTTGTTAGTAATAGAAAAATAGGAAAAATTGTTAGGGTACAAAGTCTGATAAAAAAAATGTAAATTTGATATATAAATTAAAAGATTAAAAATGATTTAAGTTGATCATGTGAATAGTGGACGAGAATCTTCTAATGGGAAGGAGGTAGTAATAACCAATTACAACTAATTGTGAAACTATTTTTTAGCAAAAATGTTAAGCAAAATGTAGGTCGCGACGACCGAAGAGGAGGGCTTTGGTGTTGGCACTGGCGAAGTGGCACGGCTGCCGTGCCGACGTCTGCCGGAAGGGAAGCTACGAGCCTAGGAAGGGAGTCGGCTATTTTGCAGGGCATTACGTTCGAGAAGACATATGCTGGATGCCAATATGTTGACCCCGAGATATCTGGTTGTCTTCCTCAAGTTTGGGTAGTTTGTTAACCTTGGGCCTTTTGTTAATCTTGGGAGGGCCTTTTGTTAATATTTGGTCTTTTATGTTTGGGCCTGATAAAACTATACATTAGGGCTAACAAACCAACCTATGAGTCTATAACAAAAGCAGAGTAATGGACTTTTTTTTTTTTTTGCTTCTGTTGCCCCTATAATAATGGATTGAGTTATTTAATGCTTTATCTACTTTAGAGTTTGGAGAGTTTGGAACAGAAGACAACACAAAATGTGTTGTCTGTAACAGACAAAATTTCTGTGAAGGACAGACATGTGTACACATTTTGTGTACACATTTTGTGTACATTAAGCATTTTTCTAAAAAGATAATACATGAGTGCTTTTCTCTCTCTTTTAGATTAAAAATGAGTAATACGGAGTAGCTTATTTTAGATGTTCTACTGCAGTTGAAATAAAATAAGGTTTTAAATTATTGATTTACTATCAAGGTTTAATATTGTAAAAATGGATGCAAGACGTTTTTGGTTTTAAAATCTTTTTTATACCTTAAATTTTATAGAAAGTTTTAATATACCTCTTACTTATACTCCCTCTGTCCCTTATAATTTTGTCAACTTTCCATTTTTGGATGTCCCATTAACTTTGTCACTCTCCCTTTTAAGTAAAGAATTTGTGGTTCCATTTAATTCTTTCTCTTCTGCACAAACCTCAACTACACAATTTTTACTTTATTAGTTCTCATGCCGGTCAAACTTGAAAAAATTATTAGGGGTGGAGGGAGTAAAATTTAAAAAATTGGTTTGACATAAAATGTATTTGAATGAATAATACGAGAGTTGTAATAAGGATAGTTATAATTCTAGAAGAATAATTAAATAAAAAAATTCTCATTAGATAATTTTGCCACTTTCGTAGACTGATTTTGGTCTTAGTATTGGATCTCATAATATCAAATCAAACAAGATCACACACAATTAGATCAGATTGGGTTTGAGAAGACGTAGACAATAGTAAAAACACATAGAACAAGTATCTATCATACATGAAAATTTTAGTCTATTTAAAAACATTTTTAATCAAATTTTAATAAAGAGAACATGATTTAATCACACATTTTTTTACACAAGTAAATAAAATAAGAGATTTTTTATGAATTCCTTATAAAATGTTTCACTCAATCCCATCTTACAATCTCAAATCACACAAGTTAAATGATTTGATTTTGTGGAAAGAAAATTAATATGTGGAATGTATCAACTTCACAAAAAAAAATCTCCAAATATGGACCACGTACAGTCATATACTTTTCCCGTCTCTGAAATCTTCTCTGATGCTGATACTTGTCGTCTTTTTTCTCGTCTATGAAAATCCTGGTGTTGTTGAATGCTAATACGTACTCGTCTCTCATCCTTGGTTTTAGGTTTGTATTTCCATCCCTTCTTAAAGAAACTCTCTAATATGTTCTGCAATTTCACTTTCTCCATTTTGGCTTTCTGCATTTTGGCTTTCGGCATTCTTCTTGGTTTCAAGCTTTCCGCAAGTGCTCTGCTTTTGAGTTCTATTTTTTGTTTTTTTTTTAAATCTGTTCTTGTTTTACATTCTTCATGTTTCTAAAATTGTTGCTTATGCATCATTCTTTATGGTTTCATTTGCATTTTTTCCTTCTTCATTTGGCATTGTCCTATGTTGACATGTTCAGTTTTTACATACGTTGTATGTTTCTACACTAACAAGGTTTGTTTGTGGTGGGGATGTGGATGGGGGAAGAGATTATTTTTTGCTATCGCAGATGCCCTATAAAAGCATATTAGGATGTAGCTTTATTATCAGAGAACTATGTTTTTCTAGTCTATTTTTTTATGTGTTGCAACAACAAAAAAACTAGAAGAGTTTTGTTCAGAATCATGTACCAAGGAGTATTCTCATGTGTTTGTAGAACTATTTGGCCAGTATTAATGCCTTTATTTAGCACATCAATTTTAAGAAATGCAAGCTTTCATATTTACGTTTCCATTCAAACATAAATGTTGGACTCTATTTGGCGAAGGTTTGACATGTTTCATTACATTGTGCAATTAGTGTTATCTTATTTGATTTATGGACACATTTTTGAATATATTGCAAAGCGAATTCTCAATTTCTTGAAAACAAACAATCCGTAATGCCTTGTGTCCTCTATTTAATCAACAGCCAAGTCATATACTATCCGCAGCAACGTAAACTTCCAGATAATTAATTCACAACAACCACATTTATCAAGGTACAAACGCTATATCATCATTCATTCTTATGAATAAATTTAATTCATTTTTTATGGAAATGTTGTGTGAAGGAATGCGTATGACATTGTCAATTGTAAAGTGCTCGGCGAATTATTCCTAGTACTACTCATTTTCTTATTGAGCATTGGATGATTGGATCTTCCTCTGTTGTATCTAAATAGTCCACTGCGTAATAAACTTCAATGTGTATGAAAATGATCAATTCTTTGGTATAAATTCTCAATCGTGTGGACTGTATTGTTAGAAAAATATGATTGTTTCTTCTCCTTTTTTTGGTAGCAACTCATTGGATATACAAAGCCAACATCTTAAATATAATAGTGTGATATATGTATCTTAATTGTTTTCAATTTAGTTTATGCAAGTCTATTTGTGAGCTTATATGAAAGTTGTAAGGTCTCACGTACTAGTAATCTAATTGGTTGGTGCAAAGGTTTACAAACACCCCAACATTATGAAACCTATTGATTTTTTGTCATTTTTCTGATTTTATACCACTTCAATTTGTTTTTTTGTAGGTAAGCAAGGCATTTCATTGTTGTGCACATGTTGAGGTATGTATTTTTAAGTAAATATATGTTAGCTTATACACCTGTCATAAATTGATTTGCAAAATTAACTTTTATTGGTCAAACAGTTTCATTTTTTCACTTAATTAGGATGTCAATTTTTAAGTATATTCTAATTTGGAATTTGTAACTTTGATAAAAGTTTAATGTAATTTTTGAATATGTAAATTTTATTTATTAAAAATTGAATTAATTACCAAGGAGAATTTAACTTTAACATTTATTGACAAAAAGTGCTGATTTTGTAAATCAATGTGGAACGGAGAGAGTAAGTTTTATCGTGCATGGATATGTATTACAGTACACTTTCTCTTCTGAAACTAGACCGGACCAAAACTAATATATTTTTCCCATACCAGAACAACAAACGGCCCTTACTAGCAGTCCAAACCATTTCTATGTATGTGGATAAGAATCGGCTAATTTTGATTCCTTATATGTATGTATCATACCATGTGTAAATGTTAAGCTAATGGCAATAGGGAATTATATATTTCTATTTCTGATTGTTCTGCTTCCATCCATCTGTTTTCAATGTGTTTTTTCACTTGTTACCATTTGCACTTTGAAATTCGATTCATTAAACATATTGCAATCTTTTGAAAACACAAACTCTTTTATTTTCTTTGTTTTTTGTAGTAAAAACTAAAGCTACTTTAAGATTACTGGCAATCTGTTAAATGTCCTACACCGGAAAATTGAGAAGCACTAGAGTGCTATATTAAGCTTCGGGCTACTCCTCCTAACAGGTTGACCTTTTAGGATGGAACCCTGTGTCTTAACATGGTATCAGAGCCAAATCGATCCATGATGTGGGGCCCCTTATGAAAAATGACGACACGATAAAAAAAAAATTGACGAACCGATGAAAAAATGAATGACAACACGATCCAGACGAAGTGTCTGGTCGTGAGCAGGGGTGTTAAATGTCCTACACCGGAAAATTGAGAAGCACTAGAGTGCTATATTAAGCTTCGGGCTACTCCTCCTAACAGGTTGACCTTTTAGGATGGAACCCTGTGTCTTAACACAATCAATTCAATGATAGGACCTTAATTCTGTTTTTTTAGTTTCGTGGTAAAATCTAATATGATTCATTAAAAAATATCGGTATAATAATACACTCATTATAATTTAGTATAATGTCTGTTGTTTGAGTGAATGATCTAAAACTGAAAAAGTATGAAGTTCCTTAGTCCATTCACTATGTAGTTATTGTCAGTTCATTTGACTTGTCCAAATTATTTGGTTCTAAATGCAATAGTTGAGTAAGACTGCTAATTTTAATATATGATAAATAAAGTAAGCATTCCTTGTCAACAAATAGGCCGGAAAAATCGAAAACTTTAAGAGAAACGTTGTATAATGTAGTACGGTAGTACCGATTAAAAAGGAATTTCAAGACATTTTTTAAAGTAAAGAGAATTTTCATGTTTACAAACAACCAGTTGTGCGATTTTTCATGGAACAATGTATGAACAACTGCAGAATGAGCATGTAAGTGAAGTAGAGGTTATTTGACAATATATAATCATAGGTTGAATATGAGGCATAAGGAGGTGTGAACGAAAAAGAACCATGGAAACGTTAATTTTCTAGAAGATTTATGTCGCTATTATCATTTGTACACAAGTTGCATTGGTGGGTCTTTTAACTTATGCAAACCCTAAGAAGAAAGTTTTTGCAAAGTCGAAAAAGAAGAAATTTTGCAACATTTTCAACACATGCAAATATGCATGACATAAATGCCCTCACTTGTTTCTTCTTCCAACAACTAGTATAGTATCATGCGATGCACGTGATGTTGTTACCAAATATTTAAAATTTGAACTCCTTCATATTCAAATTACTCAAGTAATTAGTTGTGTTAGGATGTTTTTACTTGGACTGTAATTTGTCCCAAACCAGACCAGACCAGACCAGACCAGACTTGGATAATTATAAAAATACAAAGAAACCAGACCTTACCAGACCAGACCAGTTCAGACCAGACCAGACCAGATCAGACCAGGCCAGACCAGACCAGACTAACAAATTACAGTCCAAGTAAAAACATCCTTACTTTAGTTCAAGAATCAAGTAACTGTTAGTAATTTATTAATTATACGTAGTATTGTTTAATGAGTATAACTATTGAGATTGAGATTGTTTTTAGTTTTTATATATTAATTTGGGTCTCAATTTTGAATTTAAAAATGAGTCTTCAAAATTCATTAGTGCCCTACCCTCATTCAATAATTTCTCATAAAAATGAACTCAATTAAAATACTGATAATAGAGGATCAAGGAGAACAAAAAAAAGTGGTAGAACATAATACTTCTATTGTCCCTTAAAAATACGGAGTCACAATAAACTCAAGCCTTGTCTATATCATAAATATAAGGGAAAACTGTCAAATAGGTCCTCGAACTTTCATTAAAAAGTCAAATAAGTTCTTATATAGGAGGCTCTGTCCGGCCGTCGCGATTTGGGGCGGTTCCCGGTGGAATTTTTTGATGAATTTTTTTAGCATCGTATTCTTTAAGTCTAGTTTACTCATACCAAATTTCAGCTAAAACTTCAATCGGGAGGGCATTCAAATGAATTCTTGAAGATGACTGTGCAGTTAAATGCGCAGTTATCTTTAAGAATTAATTTGAATGCATTCTCGATTGAAGTTTTAGCTGAAATTTGATATGAGTAAACTTGATGAATAAGATTCTTAAAAAGTTTAGCCGTTCATGGATCCAAGTTCAATAGTCTCCAACCCATTTCCATTTACTTGTAGTTACAAAGTACTCCATATAAGTTGTTTTTGTTTTTTTTTTTATTAAAATACCAATTGATATAATCATCCACTTTAATTGAAAAGAAATAATGGGACGTGGTTATGCATAAAGGCGATCACTTCATGTTTTCGAAAGTGACTAACTGATTGAACTCTCCATAATGTGAAAATGTACATATTTTAGTTTGTTTAAAGAAATACATTGAAAAATTTTAAGTGTGAAAATATGAAATGAGAAAGTTGAATGATATGAGAAGTATACATTCGATTGAGAGGAGTGCAAATCTCACTCCCACATTTACATGGCTAAAGTTTTGCCAATCCTGAATCCTCCCTTTTGTTCATCAAAATATGAAGAGAATAGTGCATAAAAGAAAACATAATACCCTGATATTCATTTTTCCGATCTACACACTTGTTTAACCTGGAAGCTTGCTTCAAACAGTTATATGAGGCATAATGTTTTGGGAAACCTAACATCAATGGTTTTTAAATGTAGCAACTTCTATGAAATTCCAAATAGCAACACATCTTCTAGCCGATGATATTAAACATGTTGTCTCGTTTTATACTACGTAGTTTGCTGATGGACCCTTCTAATAAAAGTTGGTTGTGCTCTGAGAAGTGAAAAGACAGGGAGAGAAAGTTGTATTGAATGATGTATATTCTTCTTCTTCTTTTCACAATTGAATGTTATATCGCTCTTTGTTTCATCATGCGCATTTTTGGTTTATTTTTTGAATTTTTCCGACCGCATCATATTTACTGAGTTGAATCACTTTCTTTAATATATGTTTAATTGATTTTGCCACAAATTGGTTCCACTTTCCCACGAAATGATGTGTCATTCAATGTTGTTTTAAATGCATGCTCATTGATATTGTTAAATAGACTTCCAGAATAATTAGAATAAGTATCTGATTAATTCGTTTTGCCATAAAATGTTGTCTAAAAGCGGTGCCAATTAATTCATGAACATTGCCTAACCGTTTAAGTGTCAAGTGCTAGCTTGGCGTCCAACTAATGCCTAGCATATTTTACTCTTTCAGAACATTGGTAGGTATTAATAGTGTTTGGAAATACATATGAAATTATATATCATATTTTCCTATAAAAGTTAAATCGATTATGTATAGAAATCTAGAATATCTTATAATAAAATCTTATAATGATGAATGAGGGTTAGGGCTTTTTAGGTATTAAAAATGTGTTGATGTAACATCTATATAATATAATAAAGCAAACCCCTAAAGAACTCTTTAGAGGAATTGTTGACATGTGGCAACATCCTTTGTATAAAAAATGACATGTGGCAAAACAATAAATTAAAGAAAAAACTATTCAACTTCCATAACTCTACTCTTATGTATTCCAATATTATAGATATGTTTTATATTAATATATGTGTATATATTTGTTATAATGTTCAATATAAAATTAGATAAAATTTTGCACTCACCGGTATTACAAGATCCAAATACTCAAAAATAAAAATAATTAACAATTTTTCGCCACTCTTAAAATAAAAATATTACTTCTATTTCTTTTCTCATCAACTATTGGAGATTCTCCCTTATTCGGGGGTTTTATAAATTGTTTCTTATTTGTTTTCAAAATATGATAATTATTACATCCCCGTCTCATTAATTTTCCCGGACATATCCTTTTTCTTCCATTCACTAAGTTTGTGTAGCTTCGAATAGTATAATGCATATGTAGTTCTAAATCATTCTTACATTCAGTCCATACTTTTCATTTCAACATTAGCTAGATAAACTCTTTTTTTTAATAGCTGCACATGTCTCGATCTTAATGAGACAAATTTGATGTTACATATCTATTTAATAATTCACAAGGTCTATCAGATCAATCTCTAAAGGAAGATTCATTTTTTTGTCTCATATTTATTTATACTTCACAATTTATGTTCAAGTTGTTAAATGGGTTAGCACTCCCCAATTTCATAGCTTGGATCATTTAACTGCCTAATGATCTCAAAATGCACATTATTTTTAATGGGGGTGCACAATACACTTATAGCTAAAATAAGTCAGACTTTGAAAGGATAGGAAAGGTAGATTTTTTACAAAAATATCACAGCATTTTTAATTTTTTATAGCACAAATTTCTATTTCAAATGATGCACAATTTTCAAATCTAACATTTTTGTTCATTCTAATTCACTTTTTACACGTTAAGGTGTCTTCTCATTTGAACTCAACCTTTTATATATACTCCGTAATATATAATTTTCAAATCTAACGTTCTGGTACATATATAGAAACTAGTTATTTACACGCGCGTTGCGCGATTAGCTAAATATATGCCCAATGTATTTTTATCAAAATATGTATCCCGTCCTTGATTAAACTTCCAGCATTCCTTTTTGGGCACTCAAAATAAAATTTGATTTTTCATTTTTGATAAAGAATTTGTAGTTCATAGCAATTCTTACACATTCTTTCACATTTCTCTCTCATCTGCATAACTCTTTACTACACATTATATTAATATATGTGCCAAACGTACTTTGAAAGTAAATTTAGGAAAAGAGGGAGTATATTTTATATTTTGAATTGAAAATGATTTCGTCACATTTTAGTGAATGACTACGTTACATAACCAGAACCTCCTTGAAGGCTTGAATGGATACTTGAAGACTTTGAGCTTTCTTAAGTAGGTGTTGCATACATGTAGTAATTGTTGTATCCTGGTTAACATTATATTATAATTAACATTACATATAGTAAAATAAGCATTGTTGAATTATTATAACATAAAGTTGTCACACATTCAAGTAACATTTAGCACACTTTGTGGTTATTTTTCCACCTCATTTTTAACAAAGAGAATAAGACACTGATCCAATTGTATTCACATGACACATACATAAACTCCAAGAGCAATAAGAAATCCACCTCATTTTTTAACAAAGAGAATAAGACATTGATCCAATTGTATTCACATGACACAGACATAAACTCCAAGAGCAATAAGAAAAGTACTAAACAAAGCCAGCCCTATCCAGATCTCTTCCCCAAGCATCACCCCGAAAATGACGGTGGTTACAAACATCGTGGTGACTGGAACAGCTAGAGAATTGGTGCATCGCTGAGGATTGCGAAGAAAGCTGCCAAAGGAAAATCCAGATCCAACCAATTCTTAAGGGTTTTGAGTGAGGGGTGTTAGAATGGACGGACGATCCAAGATTCTTGTCACATTTGAGTACGCCTTTTCTCATGAAGGCGTTTGTGGCTCCCCAAACAAGGCCTACTGCCACCATGTTCTCCATTTCCCCTTTGAACTTTTAGAAGCAAGATCGTGATAACTGGCTACTCAGGGCCGAGGCCATGACTTAGGAGGGTGACGAATTAGCCGAGTGTAGACGTTGGCACAAGTCTCATTTTAACATAAGACTTGTGCAAAGACTTGTTTCTTTGCACTCAAAGTCTTATACGCAGTAGTATTTAAATGGAAAATAGATTCAAAAGCAAATCTATTGTGCGTCGGAAGTGGGGGAAAATAGATGATGGCATAAGGTTGTGAAAATAAGCATGGGGTCAAATGAGCACATATGAGAACCCTTAGATTTTAAAAACGGAAAAAATAGTCCAAAATATAGAAAAGAAAAATAATGTTCCCCATATATAAATACGAACAACTGTGATTAGTGTGCTTGGTACTAAACTAAAGTAGTTTAATTTAAAAAGAATAGAAATAATGGGCGATGAAAATCATTCCATTAGAAGGTACACATAAATATGTCTAGTGTACATTTTTAAGCATTGAAAAGTTAGAAAAAAGAAAGACGTGTGATAAATGATGTCTGCAACTTTCAAAATGTTAAAGATTTTAGGTACTCTTTGAATTAGACAAATAGTAAATGATGACAGTTAAGTTAAAAACTTGGACATGCATATGTATTTGTACAAAGAAAATAAATCTCTACTATACGATGTTTATTTACTTTTTCCAAGTTAATAATATAATGCCAAACAAAAGAATTGTGAGGGTAATATCTATTCTGCGATTGCCTCACACAACCAGTAGGTATTTTATTTAAATTATGAGTTTGAAGAAATATGTGGAGTAAATTTATTAAAACGCATTTTAAGTTAATTATATCATTCTACTCAAAACATCAATGATTACTACCTCCATCTGGAAAAAATTCTCCACACATTATTTTTATGGAAGTCACAAAAAAATCTTCCCGTTATCTTTTATGAATGATTTGTGTGGCTAATATTCACACAATATAAAAGTTGAAACATATAGAACACCTAATAATAATAAAAAACGAAAAGTTTACAAGCGATAAAACATTCTTATTATATTCAACAAAAAACAAAGAAACTTCATTCAAAATGTCACACATGCCAGAATGATAGCTTCATATAGCATCGTTAAACATGAATTGTTAAACTAAAGATCTGAATTTGAAAAGCATAGTAAAAAATCTAAGAAACTGATTATATGAATGTAACAAAAGTTGAAACAAATTCCTTAAAATATCACTACCAGCGGATGAAAAAAGCGGAGAAAGGGAGTAAGAAGCTGTTCCGTTCGTCTTAATCTTATTACTTATTCCTTAATCTTATTTTATTCAGATCAGATCAGATCAGAAAGATTCAGATCAGATCAGATCAGATCAAATCAGATAAGAAAGATTCAGATCAGATCAGATCAGAAACATTCAGATTAGATCAGAAAGATTCAGATCAGATCAGATCAGAAAGATTCAGACGAGATCAGACCAGATCAGAAACATTCAGATCAGATCAGAAACATTCAGATCAGATCAGATCAGATCAAAAAATTCAAACATGATTTATCACTTTTATTAATATATTAATTATGATTATTATATTATAGTTATTGTTAATAATATTAATATATTAATATAATAATAATATTAATAATAATATAATAATAATGTTAATAATATAAAATTATTATGATATTAATATGATATGATATGATATGATATGACATGACATGACATGACATGACATGACATGACATGACATGACATGACATGACATGACATGACATGACATAACATAACATAATATAATATAATATAATATAATTATAATTATAATTATAATTATAATTATGATTTACAATGTAATTATAATTATAATCATCATTATTATTAATATGATTGTTGTTCTTGTTGTTATTTTTGTAATTATTATTACTTCGGAGTAATTATATATTTAAATTAGTAATTATAGATATAATTATGATTATAGAGATAAATATTATAATTATAATTACAAAAAATAATAATTCTAAAATTAATCATAATTAAAAATATAATTACATTTATAATTGTATATGTATTTATAATTAGTGTAATTGGTATTTAAATTTAATTTTAATTTTTTTTTTAATTATGATTATAATTGTAATTTTATTTAAGTTATATTTTTAATTACAATTATAAATCTAATAATTATAATTATAGTTACAATTATAGAAATATTCAAATCAGATCAGAAAGATTCAGATCAGATCAGAAACATTCAGATCAGATCAGAAACATTCAGATCAGATCAGATCAGCAACATTCAGATCAGTTCAGCAACGTTCAGATCAGATCAGAAAGATTCAGATCAGATCAGAAAGATTCAGATCAGATCAGATCAAAAAAATTCAGATCAGATCAGAAAAATTCAGATCAGATCAGATCAGAACTTAAAAAATTCAGATCAGAAACATTCAGATCAGGTGAACGGAACAGCTTCTAACTCTATTTTTAAAAGCATTCCAAATTTACTCTTTCTTCACAAAATGCATCGCTACTCTTTCTCACATGTGTTCAGGACACTTTTTAAACTATTCTTTCAAGTACTTTTTTTTTTAAAAAAAGAGCTTTAAAAGTTTTCTTTTGTGTTGCAGCTAACACATATTAGAAAGCAGTTATCTTGTTCCATGTCCTCTTTTCAAATGCATGTTATGATTTAGTGTATATTTTATTATTTACCGTGTCCAAGGTTTCTGACATTGGAACTAATGTCTCTTGTCAAATCCTAGAATGTAAACAACCACACAATTGTAAGCTAATTGTGAGTAGAAGAGTTATAGTTTTTCCTATGATGTTGAATGACAGCTCTTTGCCGCAAAATATGAAAATTTTTAAAAAGTGGACAATGCTCGTGGTGGGGGGCAGTAAGAAAAAATTGTAGGAAAGAAAGCTTGGAGGAAGATAAAAGGTTGACTCGAAGCCTCGAACTCGACATCATCGTTTTTGATATTTTGGTCAAACTGATTTTAGTTATTCATTTCAATAACAAAAAATCTAAGAAAACAAAACACATGGTATATAGAGTACAGTTTTATTTGGCAATGTTTTCCCTTTGACCAGCAATTTTCATGATCCAGACATAGCCAAAAAGGAAAAACTACAATTGTGTGTACCTCATATGCTTTCAGAGAGAGATCGGCAACTTCTTTATGATCATTGCCGGTTTTAAACTCCGCAAGGTACCAATACTAATCCCCTATCCTACGATTAAAAAGTAAAATTGAGCTAATAATCACACAAAAAGTGACAAATAAGTAAAGGACAAAAAAATGGTCACATATCAACTTCTCACATATTGTAAAAAGTATGTATATTCTCTCCAGTAGAGGAAACAAGGATAAGATGTTGATCGATCACAATCATGATGTCACTGCAAATGTTGGAGAGCTTCATCTCTACCTTCTGCCTATACTCCTTGATCCTCTTCACGTCCTGTTGAAGATTTTAAAAGAAAATTAAGATTAATAGGCAAAAAGCTCTTATAGGATGAACATTTGCAGTTCAGAACATTTCTAGAACCACCAAACTATACATTTCTTTTCAGATGCTTTTTTAAATGCTTTTAAATCTTTTTAGTGTTGGAGACAACACACGTTGAAAAGAAGAGTTTTCACTTTTAAGATGGGGATTTCCCAGACATTTTAAATATAGCTAATGTAGCTTTGATAAATGAACTGGAACTAAAAAGTCATTTTTATACTACTCTGGTAAGTTGAAACTGATTGAAAATATAGTGTCATTAAATTTGAGAAATTCTTGTTGTTCTCATATTATAGGAAGTCACACGGATGCATAATAAAGTAGGCTGTGAAATAAGGGGAGGCAGACACATAGGATTGGAGAGTAACATTGTAATTTAAACAGACTAATCTTTTATTATATTATACTCCGTAATAGATAATAGTCATGTTATATTTGATTAATATCTATATAAACTTGACTTAGACAAAGACATAAACATCAACTAATTTCTCTAATAAACAAATGCCTTAAGTGTTATGACTTGGCTAATATAATACTATCGTATTATTCCTAGTTTTGACTTTTGATAAAAAAAAAAAAAAAAAAAAAAGAATCTCATATTTCATTACATGACTTTGTTCTAATTCGATTATCTTAGTATCTTCCTACTCCTTAACCAGTTATGCATACCTAATTCTTATAAAAGATTTATAACAGTCTAAAACAACTCATTTAAGTATATTTACAAGCATCTAGCATGCTTGAATTGTGATTTTTCTACCTCTCTAAAAAGGTCATATAGGCATATTTACAAGCAACTATTGTTCTTCAAAGTATTGCGTGTTCTATCAAATTAAGTTCATACCGGCATGCACTAAAATCTAAGCATAAACAAGTAGCACGCCTAAAAAAATCTTGCTTCAGTCTTAACTATGCATATTATAGTTCACCTTTGAAATGTATTTCACAACTGCAAATTGATAGCGTGTAAACTAAAAAAGGGAATACAAATTCTGTTAGCAATATTTTTGTGCATTAACACATGAATACTTGTTTGAAGAATGATTAAAAGTCAAAATTTGAACGCTTAAGTTAGGTAAATTCTCTTCAGGTGGATAAAACTTAACATAAGAAGACTTGGGTTGACAAACCATTAAGACAAATAATCAGATAGTCACTAAATACATCCGAAGAAACATAGGCAGCAAACACGAGGTAAGGGGTAGAAAGGCGTACCAGGAGAAGAGTGGAGGAGAACCTCTTCCCCACGGATAAAACATGGTTATGAAGGAATAGGGGGGACCAATGAAGTTGAGAGTGCCCCTCTTCGGTTGTGATAAGTTGTGCTTCAGTGGAGATGGATAGAAATTCATTACTTCATGATGGGGAGAAGATGATGACACACACGCATTTGAGGAACGCAGACGTCCAGCGGCTACCCGGCCTTTGTGCCTCTTCTCGCAGCTCTTCCGGCCTCGCCCAATTGCCTAGCTCTCATAGCCCTAGTGCTCTTAGCCGTCTCTCGTCCGTCGTTCTACTTCAGTGTAGCGATTCACCGGCGCCAACAGTCGCGTTTGAGGCATGCGTGGTTACGATTTTAGGGATTTAAACATCCCAATTTAAAACCTTTCAAGAGGCCGGTTAACGGAACCAGAGAAATCGGATGGTGTCAGAACCTTGAGAGCGAGTTATTTAACGGAACACGCGGGTAGAAAGCAGTGAAAAATAAGAACGGTACTCTGCCTTTATACTGATGTACAACTATACACAGCCTTGGATTTACACGAACAAAATTTTCATTCCCAAAAGGGTATTAACCTTCATTGAGCATTATAAGATTTTAGATAATGTTAGAGTAATTTATTTGAATAATTATTATATATAGAAATAATAGTTCAACAAGGGTTGTAAATTAATAACTACGGAGTATATTTGAAATTATTTGGGTAGAATTGTAGAAAAGCATCGTATTGAAGATAATAAAAGTAAAAACTAGATGTTTACATTTTGGTTGACTCGCAACCTACATGGGTCAACTCACTTAACCTGCTACCCGTGCAAGTTGCACCACGAATTGAAATCGGTGAGTTCACAGGATTGAAGAATGACAACTCTAACCCACCGTGAAATGAGATGAAAGGGGCTAGCCCTATGGACTTCAACTAATTTTGACAGCTCTATCCATAGTCGATTGAATTTTCTTTTAAACACTAATTGATGAATTCATGTACAATTCATTTTCCCGACAATTTTAATAAAAACTTTACGAACATATTTTCCCGCGCAGTGCACGGGTACACATACTAGTATTGCTATATTCACTTGTACACTATGATTTCCACCTTGCACTCTTACTCACGGCTCTTACTAATGGCTTTTTGATTACCGTCTGCTTGGTTCAACTCCGTCTATCATCCAAGTTTGGCCACTTAAGCGAGACTTTTGAAGTTTGGGTTGCGTGTGATCGACGGGTATGTACGAATCTTGTAAGTTCCCATTTTCAATCGTGAATTCATCAATTACATTTATTTTAACAATTGGCCTTGATTTTCAAATTGCAATTCCTCCGTAAATTAGCTTTACGGTTCAAATTCAGACTATTTCGGTCATGAGAGACGTGAAATCAGCCACTACTTGCATTTCTAGGTTTGGAGTTTACAATTTGTTAATACGGCCACATAATCTCCCGCCACTAGATTACAATTGATGAGATGTGGATTTTAGTTCCACCAAATAGTAAAATAATGATCTTAGACCACATCATCTCCCCTATACATTTTTACTGTAGAGGGCTTTGAGGAAATTAAACCAACCAACTCAACTTTGATGACATAGAGAAATCACAATTTGTGCAGACCTACAATTTATTGGTTCATAATTTCATACAGTGTTAAGAGTTAATTTTCCCATTCGCTATAGCAATATAATCCTACTTGATCATTACATCCTATACGGCTATACCTTGGTTTTCTATGGAACTAATCCACCAATTTACGAACAATACCTATGATATTAATGTTGTACCTATCTTCACCAAAATCACCTTGAAGTGGTGTACTTGGAGACGGATACGTTGCTGGTGTTATTTTGCTAAAAATACCTTACCTTAAAAGTAGGGGTGAGCATATCTGTTTAGTTTAACCAAATTGTACCATGTTTTATTGATTCGTTAATTGATTATTGATCAAGAGCCCGTTTAGTAACACTGTTATTCGACTTATCGGGCTTATCAGACAAATTTTTCATCAAACGCGTAATTTTTGATTTCACACGGTGAAATGTGTGATAATAAGAAAAAAAATAAGGTTGGAGTTACTTTTTTGGCTGTTTCGGCTGAAATCACTGTGGAGGATCATTTTAGCTATTTTAGCATATAACTTTATCTTTATTTTATTAATAAAATATATGTATATATATATGTATATATTCATAAATTGGCCAATACAGCCACTTAAGTCATAACTTCATAAATTTCAGCAGGATCAGCTGATTCAGCCGATTTCAGTGTTACCAAACGGGCTACGAAATAGCTTTTTTCTATTATTTATTTTTGTCATTTGCTTAGTAACAGGTTGGTTACACCTACAACCTAAGTGGAAACCAAGTATTTCATGGTTCAAATGGAATAATCTATTAGATGTATTACCGCACCTTCAAGGATTAGGCCCCCTTTTGACAGGTCAGTGGAATATTTATGCTCAAAAATCCCTATTCAAGTATTCATTTATTTGGTGCCTCCTAGGGAGCAGATGTGTGTCTTCTATAGGTAAGGCAATCATAGTGCCCTCCCCTAAGTTAGAACATAATTTAGCGGCTCTTTCCAAAAGACATGAGTGCAAATAAAAGACATCTCTTGGGTAAGCTTCGCGACCGGGTGGACCTTTTATGGATGACACATGTATGACAAGATTCTTAACTCCTGACAGTTTATTTGATAACTTTCCCCTTTCAGCATTGGATATCAACTTCTCTCAGCTTGTACAAAAAATTGGTAAAAATTTTCTAGAAACAGGTGGATATCACGACATTATTTCTCTCATAAAATCGGTCTATGCCACATGCCCACATATTCATGATTATAGAAAGTGTTAGTTTTTTTATTTCTTTTATTTCTTTTATTTCGTGTAGAAGTTATTTGCTTCTAGCAAATCCATATTTGGTATAGCCAATATATAATCTATATAATCGTGAAATGTGCTTTTTTCTGCTGCTAAAAACTCATAGAGCAAACAAAACTTTTCGAACAACTATCCACGAGTTGAGTTTATACGTTTTGTGTAAAAATTAGCAATAAGATGGTACATTTTCTCATTGCATTGTTAGTTCTTTATGTTTTATTTCGAATCTCCAATGGCAATGAAACAAGTGGCTCCACAAATAGAGGCTATTCAGGAACGGTATTCTGGTAATTAGGGTAGTGGAATTTGGCCATAACGCATCTATTGATACAAGAAAACAGAGAAGTGTTGTTATATTTGTTACTCAAAGACAATAATGCTATGTGAAAATTATGGCCTTGTGTTCTAGCTTAGAGCTTGTTTAAGTTTGAGAATCATATAATTGTTTATTTATGAGACTATGTGAAGGTTTTATGAAAAAATTAGTTTACATGCCATTATTTGTGAAAACTTGAACACCCTTTTTGTGTATTTCCATGTTTTGGAAAAAGGTACAACAATCTACCTTTATACATACTTTTTATGTTTATAAGAAACAGATATTTGTGCAAATTATTTGTTGGGCATTTGTCCGTAGAAAAACTAGTGTATAAATATTGATGAATTCATTTGTATATTTCCTCTTTTATCCCCGGACTCAGTCCCTCCATATACTAGCCTTGAACTCTCGATTGAACTTTGCGAACCTATATGAAACTCAGAATGTGGACTTACAATCCCGACTCAGGTCTACTGGTGCATGCCAAGCTCTATGGGGAGGAAGAATGCTGGATGAACTCGTGCATGAGCAGTAAAATGAAACAATAATGTTTTGTAACAACTGTACATTAGTACAGCAATTGAATTAGGGGTATTTGGAACTGATTCTGCTTCTACTTCTTTTTTAAAGCAAAAGCAGAATCAGAATCAGTTTTCAGAAGCTGGTCACCCCCAACTTCTAAAAAAACTGATTCTGAGAATAAATTAGAGCAACAGAATCACTTCTGCACTTTCACCTAAACACTCCTTATTCTAACATCGAGTTTTGACGGGAGAAACAAACATATTGTTCAATTTCTTGCGAGTGCTAGTGGAAGATGGTGAACTAAAGTTGATAAGTTGCCACTCGGAACACCAAGTAGTGTACATATTCACAGAATTTTTCAGAACCGCGTCATTCTTCAAGCTAAGGAGTGCGACTGGAGTCCCAGAGCAGAAAGGTCTCTAAACTGAGGTTGTGTAGTTCAAGGGAGGGAATGTTGGGAAAATTGGTTTCATTTGAAAAAATCAATTTACTTGATCATGTCCATTACTGGGTTTTCTTATTCTTACAGTATGTGTTTTTTTTCCTGCATTCGGTGATGTAAATTCCATTTTCTGTGTCATACGCTCTGTAATGCGCGATGAATAAAAATTGTTATTTTTCCCCTTCAGTTTGTATCTTCTTTCCGGTTCTAAGTGTTTTATGTTATGTTGATTCATGAGGCTTCCTTCTACATTATTCTTTCCTGCCAACTGTTTGACAATATTCTTGTGAGAGTTTTTCAAAAACGATTTTTCTAAATAGTTTTTGTAGATCTTGAAGATTTTTTGTCGCATGGTGCTTAAAGATGTTAGGAGTTAGTGTCTTGTTGACTGAGTATGAGTGAATATAAAATCTCTAATTTTCATCCTGGAATTCATAGCGGATAGAGGCTCTTAAAAGTCCGTTTTAGTGCAGGAAAGGCGAGTTTTTTTTAATTTGTATTTCACTACGCTTTTAATCATCATCTTTTTAGTTTAGAGAGAGAGAGCGTGCCTGTGATGCTATTTGTTGTGCCCTTATTTCACCCAAATTTACTTGCTTGTGTAGGCGTGTAGCTAGTTGAGTTTAATCAAGTATGACTGCAATATCATTATGTTCAAGAAGAAGCATATCTACTTTTTGTTATCTCTGGGACAGAAGAAAGCAAACAGGTAGGTTTCATTTTCTTTTCTTCTCTCAGTCTATTTGAAATTCCCATTTTAATGCAAAGTTTTGTTGGATTTGCTTTGGTATTACAACAGACAGCGAAATTGTTAAAATGTTTCAACTTGCAAGTACTAAAGCGAACAGAACAAGCTATCCATTAGACCAAACATCTTCACTAAGAAATGGTGCTTCAAGAACATTGGATGAGAGATTTATAAGGATCCTGAAGATTTTCAAGTGGGGTCCTGATGCAGAGAAGGCTTTAGAGGTCCTAAAGTTGAAAGTGGACCACCAATTGGTTCACGAGGTACTGAAAATAGACATGGAGGTGGGTAGCAAAATTGCATTTTTCAAGTGGGCCGGAAAAAGAAGGAACTTTGAGCACGACTCGACCACTTACCTGTCTTTAATCCATTGTCTTGAAGCAGAAGGTTTGACTGGCGAGTTATGGAGGACAGTCCAAAAAATGGCGAGTAGTCCTTGCGTTATTTCCCCCAGTGACCTCTCTGAGATTGTAAGAATTCTTGGGAGGGCAAAAATGGTAAATAAAGCCCTCATTGCATTTTACCAGATCAAAGCTCGAAAGTGCAAGCCTACAGCAACAACGTATAACTCGGTGATTCTTATGCTGATGCAAGAAGGTCAGCACAAGAAAGTTTACGAAATCTATAACGAAATGTGTGAAGAAGGTAACTGTTTCCCAGACACAGTGACCTATACCGCACTGATATCAGCATTTGTAAAACTGGGTCAAGATGATTACGCTCTCAGGTTATTTGATGAGATGAAGGAAAATGGTTTACACCCCACTGCAAAAATATACACAACTCTGTTAGGTGTTTATTTCAATAAACATGGGATTGAGAAGGCATTAGGGTTAGTCAATGAGATGAAGGAAATTGGTTGTGCTCCAACTGTTTATACTTACACTGAATTGATCAAAGGATTAGGAAAAGCTGGTCGGACCGAAGAAGCTTACTCTATATTCCTGAACATTCTAAAAGAAGATAGTGTTAAGCCTGATGTAGTACTCATAAATAATGTCATAAACATCCTAGGAAAGGCTGGACGTTTGGATGATGCTCTTAAACTGTTTGAGGAAATGGAGCCTTCCTTAAAATGCTTTCCCAATGTGGTGACATATAACACTATTATAAAATCACTATTCCAATCCAAATCTCATGTGCCTGAAGTTTTATCATGGTTTGGGAAGATGAAGGCAAGCGGTGTTGATCCGAGCTCTTTCACTTATTCAATATTTATCGACGGGTATTGCAAGACAAATAGGGTTGAAAAGGCTTTGATGTTACTTGAGGAGATGGACGAGAAAGGGTTTCCTCCCTGCCCGGCTGCTTATTGCAGCTTGATAAACACACTCGGAAAAGCAAAAAGGTATGAAGCTGCAAATGAGCTGTTCAAAGAGCTTAAGGAGAACTGTGGGTCTTCAAGTGCTAGGGTATATGCTGTGATGATAAAGCATTTTGGCAAATGTGGACGTTTGAATGAGGCCGTTGACCTTTTTGAAGAGATGAAAAAGATGGGATGTGATCCCGATGTGTATGCGTACAACGCTCTTATGTCGGGGCTGGTAAGGGTGGGTTTGGTAGACGAAGCTCATTCCTGGCTTCGGCGAATGGCGGAGAATGAGTGTGTTCATCCTGATATTAACTCATACAATATAATCCTGAATGGTTTGGCCAAGAATGGCTGTGGTTCTACAAAACCTGTAATTGACATGTTTATGAAAATGAAGGAATCAAGAGACATTAAACCGGATGCCGTCTCGTACAACACTGTTCTTGGATGTCTCAGCCGTGCTGGTATGTTTGAGGAGGCTGCAAGGTTGATGAAAGAGATGAATGTAAATGGTTTTGAATACGATGTTATTACATACAAATCCATTCTTGAAGCAGTCGGTCAGATTGATGAGGATCTCTCAAGAAGAGCTTTGTGAAAACTGTGAGTCCAAAAGCTCTGTATTTCAAAGTGCCTCAAAGGAATGCAGGACTCCCTTTAACCTCCCTATATACACCATTCTTCCTAAAAAGGGTTTGTCCTTTCCTGTCAGAGCGTTCCCTAGGTCCAATTTCAAGGAACGACATTTAGTGGCAATCATGTTAAGCATGAGGTCACTGCAAGTACCCTGGTGCAAATGTTACACCCTGCGAACTGTACTGTATTCCTTATCTGATTTAACTCCTAATTAACTGTTGGGTTGGTGGCAGAGAGCACAGGGACGGGGTTGAACCTATTAAGGAACAGCCTGCGTGCTCTTTCTTACTCCGTATTTGTTTTGTACTATGCCAAAGCCCAAAGGGGGGAACTGTCTGAAGAGTTGTTACTTACGATACATGAGCCTTGTGAGCAGATGGTTGATGCTTCTATGGTCTTTAAACACAACAATGACTTGCAAGAATTTGGTCCAGTGTATCTATTGCTGCCAAAACATCCTGACATTGGTTTCAGTGAATCCGTTGCTGCACTTTTACACACTTGGCCGGGTGTACTAGATTAATGGTAAACATTACCTATTAGGAAACATTACCTAGATATCGTGGTCTAATAGATATTTTTTCCAGAAAATAAAAAAAAGGATGGAAAGGAGAGGGACAAATTCCATTACTCTTTTTTACTTGCATCATCTCATTCATGTATTCATAGACATTGGGGGAAGTCATTCTGTTCTGAACTTAAAGATCACCGAGTCACTGTATATGTTAAATTAGTTTTTCATTTTATCATTCTTTTACAACTTTAATTAACTGAAGTATACTCCATCAGTATGTCATCACTCATTATCCTTTTAGTTTTAATTATAATGCGTGTTTCTAAATATAAACATGTGAAAAGGACTCTAGAATGAATGGAATTTATATTTATCTATCATAATAAGTACTCCCTTCGTCCCATAAAATTCTTTCCGGTTTGACGTGGATCAGAATTTAAGAAAGTGAGAATAAAATGGAAAAATATGGTTGTGATTGAGTAAAAAAAGATAAATAAATGTTAGTCACACAAAACTTTTCAAAAAGGAAAATGAAAAGATTTTTTTGGAACATCTCAAAATAGTAAATGGGAAGAATTTTATGGGACATAGGGAGCACTACCTATAAATAAAGATATGTTTTAAATGATAGATTGAAGAACATTGAATGTATGT
This sequence comes from Cuscuta epithymum, assembly GCA_945859915.1. Taxonomy (NCBI): domain Eukaryota; kingdom Viridiplantae; phylum Streptophyta; class Magnoliopsida; order Solanales; family Convolvulaceae; genus Cuscuta; species Cuscuta epithymum. The sequence continues at coordinate 1,288,809 of CAMAPF010000075.1, read as the reverse complement.
ATTCATCATCGCTGTGATATACTTCCTCTGTCCCCGAAACAAGATCCTAGATGAATTTCACCCATATTAAGGAAATAAATTTATCTGAGGGTAAATTTTATTGTTTTGACACTGTTTGAGTACTATTTTGATGTAGATAATTTATCAAATAAAGAAATGTAATGAAGTGGGAACTTAATTCAGGAACTGCCTAAAAAGAAAAGGTGGAATTTGTTTCACGGATAGAGGAAGTATCTCCAAAGATTTTTTTTTTTACTTTGCCAAGTTACCGCAACAGAATTGTTTTGATTAAGTATCACATCATTGATGATTTATAACCTAATAATTCACTGCAAATGGTAAATTGCAAATTGAATGACTATATGAGGTTTGCAAATTGCATGTGTCAATTTTTCTTATCAGACGTCTTAAAAAAATTATCAATTTCATTCCTAACAAATCTCAATTACACAATTTTTACTTTATGAAGTATAATGAAATTGGGGCACCCTCAATAACCAGTTAGGGCCCTGCTGAAAGCCACGTTTCAGTGGTTGCACACCTAAGCTGCCCTTTTTCTTGAGAATGTATACAACAAAACTTTCCAAAAAATAACAATTACTCGCATATGAGCATGTCACAGAGGCTCTGTTTCTCTGTTCAACAATGGGAAATCTACAGAAGACAGGACCAGAGAGAGACGGGAAAGGAGCATGAAATTTTTCCATTTTCGAGATAAAGTTAAAGCCTGAAGCGGTGGGTAATCATCACGGAGTTTGGAAGGATGCGAGAAAGACTATGAGACTATGAGTAATTTAAGCACCAAAGAATTTTGAAAATCGGAGAGAGAGATGGAAATAAAGGGAAAGAGTAAAGCGAGTAGGAACATAAAGAAGGAAGAAGAGTTGAAAAGAAGAGTTTTGGTGGGGAAAAGAGGGGGCAATTCTACTCCATCACAAAAATGGAGATATGGGTTGGCACATATTGATGGTACTCTTGTTCAAGATCCCACCTTTCTTTCCACCCCTCTCTCTGTTAGAAAACTTGGGTCTATATTGTGGGAAATTCAACAACCCCACCTCTTAGTCAAGATGAACAAAGCTGAACCCAGGTTTAACTATTCCAAAGACAAAGGCTTTCTCCTTCCTTCCCCACCAGATCAGGTTAGTTTTTTATACTTCCTTATGAAGGTGGCTTGAATTTCTGTTACATAATTTCCAAGTGTTCTGAAAATAGTATTGAATTGGATATTTGAATGGTTCATATCTATAAGTATTCAATAAAGGCAATGATTGACACGATTTCGGGACTTGGAAAATGGCATGGGATGGAATAAGAAGTTAGTAGGGTTTTTAGGTTTGGTTTATCTTGTAAAATATGAAGGAAAATAAAAGCCTTTTGTAATTTACATATACTTAGAATGAATTCGAACATAATCTTAAAGTTGATCTATTGTGTGTGGAGCAACTTTATCTACTCAAAATTTTCATTCCTTCCAAATTTTCTCTCTTAGCTCCTCCCTATTTCTAACCCTTATATTTTCTAAATTCCAAACGGACCCTAGAAGTTTTATTCCATGGGGTAAGGCTATGCTGATGGTTGTAAGAAGTTTGGTGTGAGTTGGTAGCAGACAAGATATTGTTTGCTTAATAGGTTTTATCACTTTTATGTCCTTTTAACCATAAGGCAGTGCTTAGTTTTACTTATTTATAACTATTCAATCTATTTTTTGTATTTATTGCACGAAGAGATCATTTGCCTTTGTCCATCTGGCAGGCAGCTGATGATTCAAGCAGGCATGTAGCTGTATTAAAGAAGCAGCATAATCAATCTATTGCAAAAAATGGTGATTCTATAATGTTTGATTCCCTTGAAGGTTGCAGTAGCTCAATGGAGGTAATATTTTATGGTTTGCCCTTCCACTATTCCACCTTTGCATATTCATATTCTCTTAAATGGAATAGCTAACGGATTAGATACAATCTCTTAGTGTGGTTTGACCCGTTTTCAATCAGAAATCGGCCTAAGAGCATATGTCCATTTTATATGAGCATGTGTTTGATACAATTAATATTTACCAACTGCCTTTTATGGTGTGCCAGATTTCACCTTGTAGACATGCGTTGCATCCTAAGGGTAGAAGCGGAAATGCAGCTTACCACTTCAAAACATCCACAGAGCTACTACGGGTACTAAACAGGATCTGGAGTCTTGAAGAGCAACACGCGTCACAAATATCGCTGGTTAAGTCACTTAAAAGGGAACTATTGCGCTCCAAAATCCAAATTAAAGAACTCCAAGAAGAGAAGAAGATCTACAAGAAAGAAAGAAATGGAATGGAGAAGTTACAAATTCCAGAGGATAGTCAATCTTTCTTTAATGCAAAGATAGAACTTGAAAGAGAAAGGAAGGCACGGACTATGCTGGAAGACTTATGTGATGAGTTTGCCAAAGAAATAAAAAAGTACGAAATAGAAGTACGGTCCTTGAAGTCCAAATCAAGAAAAGATCAGATGTTTGAGGATCCAAATGATAAATTGATTCTTCATATTTCAGAAGCTTGGCTAGATGAGCGTATGCAGATGAAGGCCGTCGAGGGTTCTGATAATTCAGATAATGAAACAATCTTGGGAAAGTTAGGCTCTGAAATAGAAGAGTTTCTCAAAGCCAAAAAGTCTGTCAATGGCAGAAGAAATCACGTGCGATTGTTGAATCAAGAAAAGAAAGGTGCTCCACGAAATGAGATTGTTGGAGAATGCTCTAATAGCGGACTGCATAAGCAAGAAGAGATAACAGAATCAAATCCTACGATGAAAAAATGTCAATCCGAACGACTGCCTGAATTGCCTGTTTTTTGTAGTCCAAATATGCAATCCAAGGATAAGATTTATGAGGTCAAAGAATCGAAGGGTCTTGAGGGAAGAAAGAGTAAGCACGTAAGTACCCGACGTTCTTTGTTCAATGGTTTGATCAGAAGCCATACATTGTCACGGGGATGTAAGCCAAATGAAAATGAGGATAAGCATACAGAACAAAGTTTTGACCGTTTTAACGGTCCAGAGAATCTAGTAGAGGAAAAGTGGGCATCAGAAGAAACAGGTCATGAACCACCTGCAGAAAAGCCTCATGCCTCTAAGGATCGTTTACTGAAGGCAAAACTGCCTCATGCAATGAAGCGCGGATAGAAAGGAAAGATAGACCACTTAAACATCTCTCAAGGTTTTAACAGGATCCCTAACCTCGCATTAACTCCTAATTGGTATGACGTACCAGTTTCTGTTGAGTGTGCACTGATTTGTTTTTAGACACCTCCCAAAAGGTCACATGCTAATGGAGTTAGATGGAATCTTACATTCTAGGCTTGGAAAGTCCTAAAATTACAGAGCTCTATAGAAATGTAATATTTTTGCCTTAAACCTTTTAGTTAGTGTTTGCCACTTGTACTTCATGTTGTGTGTGTATGAGAGAGAGAGTTGTAAAGTGCTATGTTAAAGCCATTCTGTATAGGAGAAGTATCAAAGTAAACATGAATACATGAATATATATACATTCTTTGAAAAGTCAGATTGAATTCTTTGTAGAAGAGGCAACAAGTGCTGTGAAATACCATTGGAATGAGCGTCAATTTTTTTTACTACTACACGGTTAGCGGGATCGTGAAAACATGTCAATGTACTCTTATGATTTCATGTAAGCAAAAGAGTAAATTAAAGAACAATTCAACCCGTAGGGTATATGGGTCTGGACAGAAATAAATTTGACAGATACAGATATGGAATCTTCAGTTCCGGCTGATATCCAAACCATTGCCACCCTACTCATATGTGTGAACTTTTCGAATCTGATTTTGGGTATATCTTGATTTGAGTTGAATTTGAGTACGAATCAATTCAAGCTTGTATTGATCGAGTCGGGTAGAACTAGACTCAAGTGGTTTCGACTAATTTGCAAGACAACTTGTTTGATTAATTGGTCACACCCCTAGTTCATCCAAACGTCCAAAAGACTTCAATCTAATGCGGAGTACACTTTTTATCATGTTTCACCTTCAAATCATTAACTTCAACCATTCATTGTGAGGATAAATTCCCAAAAGTTTTAGCATTTGCTAAACTTTACTTTTACATCCTTCCCGCAGATGAAAAGAGAGATCAGAGCAGAACTTATTGGAAAACTGAAATCATGATGAGCACTAATTAAATTGATAGAAGTGTTGAGAAGATTGTTCATAAGCATGAATCAAGAAAAAGTGCACCGCGTGTAGATTTTAGCACACGACAAATCACAAATACTAAATTGAAATACATCAAGAACGTTCATAACGTAACCAACCAAACGTGGATGAATCATGAATGGATTGTGCCTACTTCCCAAGGAAGACAGTGGTGAGAACTGACTCAGTTTGTAGAGAAGCCTTCAGCAATTTCAATCCCTGATAACAAATAATAATCAACAGTATATATAAGTCATTTGTATATGTTGCATACCACCTCAAAGTCTCAAACAATGCAGCAATTTATATTGAAAGTGTTTGATGAACACTAAACACCGAAGAGTTATCTATATACAAATACAAATAATTTATGTATTTCCATATGAAATTAATGTCTGTATAGACGGATAACGTACGTCAAAATGTACACAAAAAGCACATATATACAAAGCATTTCTTAAATAAATTTTATTTTAATACTATATCCGTCCCATTTTATGTATCTCTTTTGATTTTGGCACAATTTTTAATAAAGTGGTTGAATAGGTAAAAATTGTGGTTGAGATTTGAGTGTAGTAAAGTGAAATGTTGTCAACCACATATTTCTTTCCAAAAAGGGAAAGGTGACAATAATTTTGGGACAACCCAAAAAAGAAAGACATGTAAAATGGGACAGAGGGAATACATTTTTTATATAAAGCTCTAAAATATATTAGACTTGTCTTAGAAACATACTCCCTCTGTCCCATTTTATAAAATACATTTACTATTCACTTGATCAACACAAATCACCCTTAATTTCTTACTTTATATATCAAAATTTTATGAAATTTGAACTATTTTTTGCAGGTTTTGTAGCGGTTTTAATGTAGTTTCAGAATATGTAATTTTGTTTTCTACAAATAATTTGAGTTCAGATAGGGGTCTGTTTGCTTTATCGTCAGTCAAACATTGTAAACCGAAAAATGTCTTATAATTCGGGACGGAGGGAGTATTAATAAGCATGATGTACCGCCAACTCAAAACAAAATCAGGCAACAAAAGCAAGACGTACTTATCATTGAACAAGTTTGAATTGTTTTTTTTTTCTTTTTTCAAACAAATAAATTCAATTTTAAAATCATTACTCCAGTGCCACAAAGTCTATTTTAAGAATAATTATAATTAAATACTCGTATAATTATTCATGTTTGTACTTTGTATACTTGATAAAAGAAAAAAAAATCATAAGTAGGTTTAAAATATACTCCGTAAACACATGAAACAAAAAGTCTAATTAAAGGAGGGGTAAGAAAAGAAGGAAGAAATGAGTATGTTTCCAATAGGACCACTATGGTCCTATTTTGGAATAAAAACATAGGAAGTCCTATTTTGAGTTTTTGTCATAGTTTTAGTCCTATTTGAAGTAATTTCTATATAAGTTATGTATATATGTTTTGTATGTGAATAGAATGGATGATTCATAGACAAAAAAAAGTCTCTCAGTAGGTATAAAAGAGATAACTATAAGAGTGGATATAATCCTATTTTTCATATTGATTTAAGTCAACATATACTTCCACCGTTCTTTTTTAATAACAACAGTCCACTTTCATGTCTGTCAACGCACAAGTTTGATCATTCGTATCTTTCATTACTTATTTGTAAAAATTAAAATAAAATTTAGATTTTGAAAAAATAAAATGTGAGAAATTTAAGGATATTTTTTTAAAATTTAATTTATACTCCCTCCGTCCCATTTATATTGTCTCGTTTTACCTTTTTGGGAAAACTCACTTAAATTGTCGCATACCATATTTGGCAAAGTTTGTGTAGCTCTAAATCATTTTTACTTTATTCTTACTTTATCAATTAATATCAATCACACAAACTCACTTTTCTTAATAACTGTGTCACTCTATTCCGTCTTGATATAAATGGGACAGGGTAGTACTAGTAATACATAAATAAATACAGAACAATGCAAAAAGTTCAACCTTAGAACTAAAAGAGAACTCAGGTAGTATATTGTACGTACTTACCGCATCAACTCCCAAGTTGACAACTTTAACCTCAAGGGATCCAAAGTCTTTGATGTTTTGCTCATTCAGGGCGGTAATGGTAGAAATTGTTGACTGTGGCATCACCTTGAGGTCATCCATCACCATATACGTCGCCACACCCCTCACATACCCACCTCCTTCACCCTTACTGGAAGAGGCCTCCGCCGCCGCCGGCGCAGTCACAGCAGGAACGTAACTCATCAGTGCGTTCATGTAAGACTTACAGTCCGGACAACAAGCTGCCGCGTCATTGGAGTACCGTGCAGCGGTGCGGCATCGATAACCTGTATTATAATTGTGGGAGTCGTAGCGAGGACAAACATAAACCTGCTTGTTACCCACCGGATCAGCCGCCGCCGGCAAGGGGAGCGGTGGCATTTCTGAAGGAAATGGTGTCTGCACTTTCGGGCTCAAGAAGGTTTCCTTGTTCGTTCCTGGCTGCAAGTAAGTCTCGCTGAGGTCCACGATACTGCCGTAGAGTTTGCCAAGCGCACCCACCATGGATTTCTCGGTTACGAGGTTTATGACGGTCCCCAGCGGTAATGACATGAGGTAGAACAAAACGTCCACGAATGGCTTCTGGGCTTCCGCAAACACCACTTTTTGGGCCTTCTTGTCGATGAGGAGCTTCAAGCTCAACGCCGGTGCTGCGGCGGCCATTGTCGGACGGAAGGCCGGCGGAGAATATCGACGTCCGTGTGTACGTAGGGAAATGCCTTTGGTACTTCAATTCGTACGCGCTGAATATGGACAGTCAGGACAGCTAGAGGATTGCTCACGAATTGAAGTGATCCCAAATGACCTTTTTTTGTTAAACGCCCTAATTATATTCTAACTTGGAATTTGGTATTCTGAAGAGTTTTAAATGTATTGCATTTTCATTATTCCAAATTGAATTAGTTATTAATAGTGAGTATTTAACTTTAACACTAATCGATAAAAAATGTTGACCATGAAAAAATAAATACTCATTTTTAGTGATCGATAATGTGTCGAATGAGGGGGAGAATGTAGGAACCCACACAAGTCATTAGGTGTTGGCTCATGACATGCTCTATGTGGGGCGGGTCCACCCTATGCCATCATAACCTAATTAACTAAAGTGTCATTACATGGGTTTGTATTTTGCAACAAAATTGTGTTTGTATTTTGCAAGAAATCATTATAACTTGAATTTAATAAGTCAAAGTTATTATAAACTTTTTTGTGTACTTGGTCATGCTGATCACGATCAGATTCAAGGATGTCAGTTTGTACGTAAAGAAAATGTGGAATTTACTCGAGGTTATCCATAAAACTACTTCTCGTGTATAGTAAGACAATTCAATATTGACATCTTTTAGTGGAATTACAAATTCTTCATAATGAAGCTTAAATACTCAATTATGAATATGATTACATCTATCATATTTACTACTATCATACAGAGAATAAGATAATGTCTTGTTTTTATCATATTGTTAAATAATTTTAGGGTGTATAAAAAAATTTAAAAAGGTAGTAGCCTATATAGTAAATCTTGATCTGCATTTGTTGGGTATAATATGTGTACATTCTTTATATAAAATCTAACTACTTAGACCAGACTAAAATGCATTAGAACAGATCATATTAAATCAGACTTTGATAATTGTAAAATACAAATAAATCATAGGAATATCAAACAAGACAAACTCATATCAAACTTACTTAAATAGATTAAATCAAATCAAACGAGATCAAATCAGATAATTCAATCTAATTAAATACAATTTTAATTTTTAAGTATAGATACAACATCGAAATATACTAGAGAGTAGTATAATAATATCAAGATCCAACTAAGGTGAACTAATATAAGAGTATCTCTAATGGTTCGTTTGACTTGAGGACTTGCTTGCAGTTTTAAAGCTAATAGCTTGCCATTGGAGGATTACGTTTCCTTTTACTTGAGATAGCTAATTAGCCTAAATACACTACTAGCTTGAGGTAGTGGAATTATTAAATAAAGCATTACTAATAATAAATGAAAAATAAAATGTTATAGGTAAGTATTAGAGTACATTTCAATTTTGCTACAAATGCTTATGTGGTTAGTCAAGCTACGGAACAATTAGCTATCCGTTGGAGATGCCCTAAGAGCATCTCCATGATCATGATACTCAAGTTTACGTTTTTTATGACTTCTTATTGTCATGTCAATTCCACATAAGATTATCTCAAATAATTTCCAAACCTATCAATTTCTCTTCATTCATGATCTTAATTTACCTAGATTTTTTATGAAACATGCACGAACTACAAAGCTAGGCATCACCTTAATTATGATTATATGCTTAGAAAATGGAGAGAGGAGTCTAAAAGTTGAAAATAATCTCAAAATAATCTAGCTTTAGAACTTGATACCAAATTATTTTATCAAATAATCTCATAAAATAATCTCAACTCGTCATCTATGATCCTAAAAAATTATTCACATCATCAAAATGATCCCAAAAATAATCTAATGGATGAGGATGTCATATGTAGTTCTAGACTTGTAGCCTGTAGGTGCGTAATGCATGCGTATAATGCCCCCATACTCGACTCTGCGTCTTCCGAGTTCAATCCGGATCAAAAATTCCAAATTCCCACACAAGATATGATCCAACAGTTTGAGTTTCAAGAATCTTTAATGATGAAAAATCGAGAAAAGATAAAAAATGTGAGGGGCAGTCGGAAAGCCAACGATCAAATTTCTTCAAAAGCCAGTAATCTATGGAATAATAACATCTCACGTTTTTTCAAACGGCGTACGTGTAAGGGTTAATATGAAAAGCCATAGTCGGAAAGCAAACAGTCAGGGTTAATTGGAAAATGATAAATTTGGCACTTTTAAAAAATAAACTTTTTTATATTCCCAAAGTTTAGAATTCGTATTATATTATTATCATTTTTATGACATTGATATCATATAAAAATCAAACATTTGAGTATATAGAAAATTACTCATATTAACGGAGTATATTATATATGGTAATAAAGGTAATACTAGTACAATGTACGGAGTATTATGTACTTTCTAGAATATCTCCAATGCAAAAGCGTCGAAAGTATATATGTGTGACATGCGTAATGAAAGATACAACAAACACATCCAAGATTTAGCCCCAAAAGATTTTGGGGATGTGTAATTAAAAGATAAATACATAAAAATTAATTAGACTCCCTTAGATTTTAAAATTCGTGGTCTTTGAAAATCCATCAAAGTCAAAGTTTGAATTGTGCCTCAAGAATGTTTTTAATTGGACTTGTTTCATAGATCAGTTAGACTTAAATAAACAAGGGCACATCATATCAACTTCTACAATTGTGTAATGCACATAGATGAGATATGCATAAGACAAGATCAATTCAGGCTAGACTTAAATTGACCTGTTATAGTAAGTTATATCCTGTCACAACAATTATAATTATAAGTAGATAATCCATATTGTTGATATTATTATTTCCATGGTTCCTATTGTTTGAGGGAAATTTCCATGGTCAAATTATCTGTGTAGACAATTTGACCGTCACTTTAGAATAAAATGAATTTTCATTTGTTTGTGTAGAGATAATTGTTCACAGATAATTTAAATTGTTTGTGTAGAGACAAATTAAATTGCCTATGACACATAAAAATAATTATTCTATTTTGAAATTGTGTTTATTCATAAAATGCATCAAATTGTTCTTACAATTTGAGCACGGTGTAATTAAACAGGCATGTACGACTCGAAGCATTTATGGGAAGTTCATTTTAAACCAATTCACTTCACGAAGTTTCATTATATTAGTAGTAGTCGACCTGAACGTCTCTCACGGTTGTAATGGCTGCGGCGGCCCCGACAACGGTGAGCCTGAAGCTCCTCATAAACAAGAACGCTAAAAAGGTTGTTTTTGCTGAAGCAGAGAAACCTTTCGTTGATTTCCTGTTCTTCCTCATGTCACTGCCGCTGGGAACCGTCATAAAACTTGTGACCCAGAAATGCATGGTGGGTGCCCTCGGAAATCTCTACGGCAGCATCGCCGACCTCAGCGACACCTATTTACAACCGGGTACAAACAAAGACGCCTTCTTGAACCCAAAACCGCCTAATCTATCCGTGGAAGTGCCACTCCTCATGCCTGCCCCCGCCGCCGCCGCCCCGGTGGCGAAGAAGGTCTACTTTTGTAGTGGCAAGCGAAACGGCTATGGCTGCAACCAAACTCGGTCGTACTCCGATGACCCTAACACTATTTGTTCCAGCTGTAAACAATACATGAACGTTGAGGCGAGTGACATTACTCCGGTGAAAGCGGCGGAGGCGGCGACTTCTTTGAGTAAGGGTGAAGGGGGTGGGTTTGTGAGGGCTGTGGCGACCTATATGGTCATGGACGACTTGAAGGTGATGCCGCAGTCAACCATTTCCACCATCACCATCCTCAATGAATACAACATTAAGAACTTCGCGTCTCTTGAGGTCAAGGTTGTTCATCTGGATGTCGGTGCGGTACGTAATTTTCCCCCCTTTAATTTGAGGATTTCAATATTCATGAGCCTCTGTTTGGATTGAGTGTTGAGGAGTGTTAGTAATAGAAGTGTTAGTAAGTGTTGATGTTAACACTTGTTTGGGAGAAAAACCATAGGTGTTAAGAAGTGTTAGTAATGATTAGGAAGTGTTAATAATAACCTTCCCAACACCTCAATTGTCCATTTTTTAACACCCCGATTTGGACTGTTTTGAGGTGTGGACAATTATTACCCTTCTCATTTGCCCGAAAAACATAAAATGCTTTGACATTTCACTTCGAATGTCTTTCCCACGGGTCTGATGGTTTGTTTTTTCATCTCTTCTCTTTACTCTTTCTTTACTCTTTCTTTAACACTTCCATTATTAACACTTCATTCATTTGACTCTCCCAAACAAGGTAAAATTATGTCTAACACTTACACTTCTCTTCCCTTCCGAGCCCTTACTAACACTTACTAACACTTCCATTACTAGCACTTCCAAACACTCCATCCAAGCAGACCCTTAGTTTAATGGGGAGTTCTATGGTGCACCCCTTAATTTGATTGTACCATAGGGGGCAATAATATTGTATCACATGGAAAATAATTAAAATATATATGGATTTAATGTCCATGTGGCATTGTTTTATTTGCCTATATAAGAAAGTGTACCATACATGCAAAATTTATAGTTGCATCATAGAATTTCCCTATTTTAATTTGTCTTAGAGAAAAGCATCTTTCTTTCTAGTAAATCATCTTTCTAATCTAGTAAAACATATTTGTAATGTAGGACTTTTGGCATTATTCATGTATTCTACTTTGATTATTGTTTATTTATTAATGTACTACATATTATGAATTAAACTTTTAAAAAATATTTTTAAATTCCTCTCATTTTAAATTTTAAAATTTTGATTTTTTTAGTTTTTTTACTGATATGGAATGAAAGATATTAACTGTCAAACTTGTGCGTTGGCAAACTTAAAAAATGGGCCGTTTCAATTAAAAAGGAATGGAGGAAATACTTTGTACTGCAGTATTTTCTTTTGTATTCATATCTCCTTTTTTCCCTGTGTATATAAAAATCATATCTTATTATCTTTATGCAAGTTTGTTTATGAGTTAATTACCAATATAGGAGTAAAAGGAATACAAATTGCACATATAGGAGTGGACACGGAAATAAAGTTTAGTAGGAGTAAAATAGATATGGATGGACCAAAATAACCCTAAACTAATTATGGAAAAAACTTGTATAGTGGGTCGAAAGGCGGTTTGCACCAAATCTTAAATGGAACGGCAATTTGCACTGAATAGCTTCTCTCAGCCATCTCCTGCAGACTGCCGGAACATCCCCTCCAGCGCCGCCCCTCCCCCTCAGGTCGTAGGTGTTATCAACCATCACCGCCCACACCGGATTCACCAATGGTCGCCGTCACTCTAGTTATTATTGTAACGACTTTGTATCGAAACTGCCGCCACCGTGAATTCCTAGACCACCACTTCGCCTGCGAGTGCCGCCACCTCTGTCACAATTCCACCAGATTTAGCCTTGAAATTTAATTTCAAAATCTGTCATAAACAAGGATTTCAAATTCGGCATAATTTGGCAGATTTATTTTGGAATATTAACTCAAAATAGCCATAAATTTGGCAAATATCAAATCAACCGAAAAATCAATCTACACATTTCTTCCATGAACTTGGAAGAATGAAGTTATTATCCAAAATTTTGGAAAATAGTTTTTTTTTTACTAAGAACTCAAAAACCTGAAGTGCTAAATAGAAATACGAAAACTGAAAAATCAATTCAAAATCTAGGAAAACAAAGGAAGAGGAGGATAATTAGGAAAAATCTATGTACAATTCTGCCATAAACTTGACAAAACTTTATGCCATCCTCCGAAAATTGAGAGAATCCGGAAAACTTGAGAAATTAAAAAATGGAAATACGGAATAAAAGTCTAAAAATCCACAAATCGAATGCCAAAACTAAAAAAACAGAGAAATAGATGAAAAATCTGAAAAATAGAACAATAGGAGGAGTAGGAAGAAGGAGGAGAAGGAAGATGAGGTGCGGTGGACCGGTCTGATTTACGGAGAAGAAGAAGGCGACGGTGCGTAGGAAGCAGAAAGAAGGCGGTGAGTGGAAGAGTGGATCAACCGTGAATTAAATGTAATAGGGGTAAGAATGGAATTGAAAAGTCCGTATGTTTTAAATAGGAGTAATATGGTCCTATTTGGGGAAGAAAACATACATACTCCTATTTAAGAATTTCTCTTAAATTTTACTCCTATATGAGGCAATTTCTCTTTATATATGTATTTCTAACTTTTAAAATTTATTTGCAATTTACTACTCCGTATTTTTAACATTAGAGGTATTTACCTAAATAGGAGTAAATCAGTCTTTAATTGCCAAAATAGGACCAAAGTTCACAAATTCCCCAAATAAGAGTTATTGTTTGCAATTAGACAAAAAATACCCCCAAGCTTGGAAGCCATACTCCCGCAGACCACAACACGGGACCATAGCCACTCGCCGGTCGCCGCCATTCGCCGCCGGTCGCCGCCAGTCTCCGCCGGTCGCCGAACATCGCCGACAACTTCAAAAATTGGCCGCCGTTGCAGATCTGCCCACCGCCGTTGCAGATCTGGCGGGCGCCGCCGGAGATCTGGCCAGATTGAGCCTCCGTCGGCCGTCGGCCGCTGTCCCTTCAGATCCAGCCACCTTCGCAACTACTCTGGCATCCACTGCTACAAATCTGACCTTCACAGTTGCGGATCTACCCGTTTCCGGCGTAAATGCCAAGATTTTTATCAGAATGCCATCTTAAAGGCATTTTCAAATGAAAACACAAAATTTTTTAAGACTAAAAATGCCATTTTGATGGCATTTTGAGATTTAACTTGGCATTTTGCAATCAAAGAAGAAATGGAGCAGAACAATCAGAGAAGAGAAGCAGATCTACGTCGGAGAAGAAAAGTTTATCTCCGGCGACAGAAGTGGTGGTGGCCTTCGTGACGGCAGCAGCAGAGGAGGTGGCCATTGCGACTGCGGCAGCAGCGGCGGTGGCCTTCACGGCGGTGGCAGAGATGCCTATGAGTGAGCTTGTAAGTTTATTGATCCTATGCGCAGGTGGAAGGAGAAGAAGATAGGTAAGGGAGGGAGAAGAAATGCGCAGGAGGAAGAGAAGAAAATAGGCAGGGAAGAATTGCAGAAGAGAGAGAAGAAATAGGCAGGGAAGAAGAAGATTAATGCACTGGGCCGCTGGGGGATGGGATCGATGTGTGCGCAGGTAAAATAAAGGGAAGAAAATAAGGTTAAAAGAGTAATTTGGTCCCATTTGGGGAATAAAAATATACATAGTCCTATTTAGGAATTTCAGGAACAATTTAGTCCTATTTGGGGCAATATTTCTTAACATTAGGGACAAGTGGACAACAACAAAACTAAATCTTCACTGCAAATAATTATGCATGGAAATTTGTAGTAGTAATATTAAAAGAGTCGGTGATTCAATTTCTAAAAGAGTACGTTGAACCAATCGGCTCAGGAACCACGGACTAGGCTGGGTACAGCTTATTGGAAAAATGTTTATGATCGGGTTTTAATTAATTTTTGAAAATTCAAACAGGATGAGACTAATTAACTTTGAAAACTTAGGAATTGAAGTGACCTTAAAATTTAAAAAAATGATTACTCCAACTGATCCTTTTAAATATGTACTACGTAGTATATTATACATGCACATTATTAACAAATTTGATCTATTAAATTTAATATTCTCAATTATATCAACAAGAGCGAGTTCAATCTTTATCCCCATTATATGGTTCATTCCAAGTGCATCAACTTTCGTTTGTTCAATAATTATCTTCTTGATAGAAAATAAATTTGGCTTAGCTCAATAATTGGGTCCATTAAAATTTAACTTATTGGGCCGCTAGTAATTGTATGAGAAATAATAAATTAGTTGGCCCATAAGTTAGACTTAGTAAAGAAATGTCTAGAGTACTCTTTAGTTAATTACTCTGTTCTAAAAATCTTTCTAGTTGTCCGACTAGTCCCCGCCTAGGCGCTAGGCGGTGGTCGGGCGCCCCGATTATTGTCTAGGCGCTCCGACTAATTGGTTTACCGTCTAAGAGGTTGGACGCCCAGACTATAGTGACTTCTTTATTTTTCACGTACGAAGATGTGCAATTCCTTAGTTTAAGCGCAGACATGGTAATCATTTGTGTTAATTCATATACGTCTACGTATAAAGCAGAAGCAGAATCAGAATCAGTTTTCAGAAGCTTGTACCTCCCAGCTTCTATAAAAATTGATTCTGAGAATAAATTAGAGCTCCAAAAGCAAGGGCGGAGCCAGATTTTAGTATGAGGGGGGCGGAGTATAATCCATGTTTAAACAACCGGACCAGGAGGCGACCCAAACAAATGATCGGGTCAATCGTCAACCCAGACCCAGAGGGTTAACCCGGTCAACACAATATTTAATTTGTATATATATACATGATTAAATTTTTAAAGTAAAAAATATTTTACTTACTCATTAATAAAATATTATTATCTAGTATACAATTTTTAAGTAAACCATGAATGTATTTGAAATTAGAGAAACAAAAAAATAAACATAAAATTAATCATACATATTAAAAATCTTGCACAAGTACAGCATGTTTTCCACTTGTATTTGTAGTATTATACTTATCAAGTATTCCCTCCGTCCCATAAAACTTTGTCAAGTTTTATCAGCACCAGGATTAATAAAGTAAAAGTTGTGTGGTTGAGGTTTGTGCAGAGGAGAGAGTATTAACTGGAATCACAAATTCCTTACTTAAAGGGGAAAGTGACAAAGTTAATGGGATATCTAAAAAGAAAAGTTGGTAAAGTTTTAAGGGACGGAAGGAGTATTACGTAGCATATAATATGTATTACGGAGTATTATATATAATTTAATAGGACATCTAATAATATGTATTATTAGTTTTCATATAATGATAATAGGCCAAGGATAAGTATTCTTAAAAGCCATATAATTTGGTAGTACTAGAGTCTTCCTTAATTTTATGGGGGGGGATTTTTTGTAATAGTAATGTTTTTATTTAAAAAATAAAAAATTGGGAGGGGCAATGGCCCCCTCACCCAATACGTAGTTCCGTCCCTGTCCAGAAGTGCTTCTGAAATTTCACTCAAACACTTCTGCTTCTGCTCCCTGAAAGAGCATAATCAATTTGGAGAATCAGATCCAAACACCCCCTTTATTGATTTGCATTTTAAATTTCAACATTGTTTTTCGGTTTATTTCGATAATGTTTGTTTGCTTCATCAAAAGTAACTAATCCCTTGTGTTACTCCGTATTATTTGTACGTTGTCAGGGACTGAAGCTGTTGAAGGCTGCTTTACAAACTGATTCTGTTCTCACCAATGTTTTCCTTGGGAACTAGCTTAGGCGCAGTTTGGCTTGCTTAAGATCAGTAACTGTCTAATTGCTTCTATATCCATAGAATTAATTTTTGAGTTTCAATTTCAACTTTAACCAGATGTGTGCATTTCCTAGCCAATGTGTACGATATCTGGTGCTGCAATTCACTCTACTAGTTTTTTCACCCGTGCGTTGCACGGGATGTAATATACATATACTATCGTATTATAATCGCCGTTGTATAAACTCAATCTCAAATCATACTCCGTATTATTTTTGTCACATAAAATGGGAGAAATCGCAAATAAATACTTACTCCCTTCGTTCCGAAAAGTTTAGCCAAAGTTGACTTTCACGTGGATTAATAAAGTAAAAATTGTGTGGTTGAAATTTGTGGAGAGAAAAGAGAATTAATTTTAGCCACATATTCCTTACTTTAAATGGAAATGACAAATCTTTTTGGGACATCCAAAAAAGGAAATTTGGCCAACCTTCTTGCCGTTATTATAATCAACAATGCTTGATGTACCCACTCTTATACCTACCTTATACGCACCATGTTTGTGAAGTGTTTTTGTTTGTCTGTGAACCCGATTCACAGACAATATTTTGTTTGTGCAAAATATTGTCTGTGAACCGGGATTCACAGACAAAAATAAAACACTTCACAAACATAGATGAGTACAAAAGTTGGTATAAGAGTGAGCACAAACATCATTTTTCTATTACACTGGCCGTTATGTAAACTCAATCTCAAATCATATTATTTTTATCACATAAAATGAGAGAAATCGCAAATAAATACGGAGCAATACATACATAGTAACATTAGAATCTTGCTAAGCACACAAATTACATTATAGAAGACTTTGTACGCACATCCTGTAGCTTCTCATCAATATTAGTACCTAATGTCAAGGCTTAGGTTCCTTGTTAGTTGTTACTTGAGCATTGTGTTGAGTCATTTTCATAAACACTTTTTGGCCGTTCTTTTCTCCTTGTTACAATTACTTGTGAATATATCAGATAAACTACTCTGTAATGTCTTAATAAAGTTCTTAAAGTAGTTGAAGCATGTACGATTATGAGGCCGTTTGGCAACATTGTTTTTCGGCTTATCAGGCTTATCAGCCAACTTTTTCACCAAACACGTAATTTTTGCTTTCGCGCGCTAGATTGTGTAATAAGCAGAAAAAGTAAGGTTGAAGTTACTTTTCTGGCTGTATCGGCTGAAGTTACTGTAGATGACCATTTCAACTATTTTTACATATAATTTTTTCTGTATTTTATTAATTAAATATATTTTAAAAACATTTTTTTCTCAAATCATCAGAATCAGCCAATGCAGCCACTTCAGCCAGAACTTCATAAATTTCAGCAAAATAAGCCAATGCAGCCACTTCAGCCAGAACTTCATAAATTTCAGCAGAATCAGCCAAATCAGCCGATTTTCGTGGTACCAAACGGACTCTAAAACTGACTTTGTTATGTCACCAGTGCAATTAGATATTTATGCTAAAGCTAATTTGAATTTATTTGGTTATATTAAGAAAAGAAGAGATATTGGATATTCTTTTATCTTAATATGAACATTGATCATAGAAATGACGCTAAGTACATTTAACAAAAGGAATAGTTTCACATTTGAATATTGGGTAGAGCTTTAGACCTTATATCAAGAGAGTCCTTCCTCATTCAATACTGAAATAATCGAACTTAAATTATATACTCCCAAGATTCCTCAAAAATATCCTTGAAAACATCAATTTTTTCAATATCAAATCAGAATATAAAATAAAGGAAAAAGGTGCAAAAAGGCCCATGTACTAACAAAAAAAGGTCAAATAAGCCTTTATTTAGGAGGCTCTGTCCGGCCATCACCATTTGGGGTGGTTTCCGGTGGAATTTTTTGATGAAATGTTTTGAGCATCTTATTCATCAAGTCTAGTTTACTCATACCAAATTTCAGCTAAAACTTCATTCGGGAAGGCATTCAAATGAATTCTTGAAAATAACTGCGCAGTTAGAAGCGCAGTTATCTTCAAGAATTCATTTGAATGCCTTCCCGATTGAAGTTTTAGCTGAAATTTGGTATGAGTAAACTACACTTGATGAATAAGATGATCAAAAAATTTCATCAAAAAATTCCACCGGGAACCACCCCAAATGACGACAGCCGGACAGAACCTCCTAAATAAGGGCTTATTTGACCTTTTTTGGTTAGTACATGGGCCTATTTGCACCTTTTCCCTAAAATAAAAGAGCCCGATTGAGATTGTTACACCTTAGTGACCTTACCATGGAATTGGGTGTTGATTGAAAGGAGTACCATTATGTGCACAAACCTCTAAAATAAAACATATATAAAGAAAGATTTCTAGGACAAACTTTTCACCAAATAATTTGAATTATTTATAAAATTTTGAAAAAATCAAAATTTATATAGAAATCATTCCATATGAGCAAAATCTAATGATTGTTTTTATGTTGGAATGTCAATATAGCAATTATTTGTGTTTCTCATCATATAATTTTCATCATTAAGTAAACATTACAGGGTATTTTGCGATATTGTAATTTTACAAAAATGAAAATATATGAGCAACAATCTACCGTACACATCCCAAATTGTGTTTTCATACACCAAGAGCCCATTTGGTGACCCCCTTTTTGGCTTATCAAGCTTATCAGCCAGCTTTTTCACCAAACATGTAACTTTTGATTTCGCGCGCTGAATTGTGTAATAAGCTGAAAAAGTAAGATTGTAGTTACTTTTCTGACTGGATTGGCTGAAGTTACTGCAGAGGATTATTTTAGCTATTTTTTCATATAATTTTTTATTTTATCTATTAATAAAAAATATTTTAAATATAATTTTTAATGACTCGGTAGAATCCGCCAATACAGCCACTCCGGCCAAAACTTCATAAATTTCAGCAAAATCAGCAAATTCAGCCAATTTTAGTATTATCAAACGGGCTCTAAATTTGGCGGACACATCCAAGATATTATATTAAGTTATATAGAAAAATACTTGTAGTAACATAAAACCGAAATAAAAACATTTACTTAAAGAATCATATAATCAAAATGTGGATTTGAAACATTAATTACACTAATAACGATGAAAAATTTAAACAAAAGTATAACATGGTCCAGTGAAGGCAGGTTAGTATGTAGATAAAATGTAGATAAATTTCAATAATCAGTATTAATATTAAGTTCAACCTCAAGTATCAGAATCAAGGATTGGAAAAGAAACAACCCAGAATGCAAAGATTGGCATAAGGCCATGTAAAAAATGCTCTGTGTTCCACTTAACATATAAAAACATATTTATATTGAGAACATTTAAAATCATTCATGTTTGTAAATCAATCAGATTTTTAATTGAAGTCCAAAATGATAGCCATCTTCATAAAGAACTTAGCCCCTTGGTTTTGACAGCTTCTGTAATTGGAAAACCTTCCACTTTTATCAATTCTTTAAAAGGAAGCTGCTTTCTGTGTCTTATAAGCTGCAACGTGAGGCAGTAAACAAATTAGAATGGTCTTTCCAATGCTATTCAAAAAATTATAAGGGAACATGGCATAAATCCTGAAATAATTACACCGAAAGTTTGCTTAATATGTTCGAAATGCACAGAACACAGAATGTTATTAATAAAAATGAACATATGTATCCTGGAATAAGGAAACTATAGTGAGAAACTCAACTGAAGCAAGCGAACAATCAGCTCAAGACTCGAGAGAAAATCAAGAGTCATATTGGACAAAACTTTCTTCACCAGTTCAAAGAGATAAAATTTTACTAATTCTAGGATCAGTTAAATAAAAGCTTAAGAAAAATGGGCCATTTACTCATTAATACCACTACATCAACAAAGCTCTGTTATTTCTGACTCACCCCCCCTAAACAAAAGAGATATAGTTTGTTTATTTAATCGATTTATTAACGGAACCCATACTCGTCTTCTTCTCACATCGTATTCAAATAATAAAATAATCACTAAATCACTCACATTTCGTTAATACTAACAACACTATATTATGCATATACATCTTTTTTCAATTACTTTCACATATCCCAAATTTAAATAAAAACTGAGTTTCTCATACCTTATATTTGTTCACATCCACGCATACACACAAACATGTTAAGGACTCTTAACACTCATTCAGTGAGGACTCTTAATTATTAATATACAAATATAGTCACAGTAATTAATAGGTACTTTGATATTTTTATAGACGTCAATCTATTAAAGCAAAAACTGAAAATTTGGCAACATTAAATGGTTTACACACAGCATCATAGTCTAGGAAGTGAACAATTGAAATCACTAACGTTCTAAAAAATCTACTCCGTATCTTGTAAGTGGTAGAGCTAAACTCCATGTTTTGGAATAGTGCATTTGAAATCTAAAAACCTTTAAATAAGTGCAAGTGATCTTAAAAACTGCCTCTAAAGCTTTTGTAGTTCTAAACTGTGTAAACAGTCTCCTAGGCTTCAGAATTTGTTTAATATGTTTCCGGACCTAACAAAACAGGTTTTGCATTTAGTGTGCAACTTGTTTGAACTAAACATAGAGACAGTTCTTAATGTTTAACTTGTTTTAACTATGTATAAGCAATCATATCCTGAAGTAATTGAATCCCTAGAAAAGAGTAAATCTAAACCTGACGATGAACTTCAGCTGCTTCTGGAATCGAACAATGAATCGGTCTTCCCTGGCATTCCAATTCCATTTTTTTCTTCAGAAGTAGTATGCCACAGGTTACTGCAGGGATTGGAGGATGCAGGAGGGAAATGAAGGAGAATAAACGGCTCAGTCCTAATGGAGGAGGTGAAGAAAGGTGGCATCCATGTCTTGAGCATCGCCGGTCAGGGCTGGTGCCTTCTCATTGAAAATTGGACGCCATAGACAGAGACTGATTCCGTACAGGGCGAATGGAGGGGGGAAATCAAGAAAAAGAAGAAACGCCCTGACTGAATGGAGAAGGGATGAAGGCGGTGGCAAGTCAATGGAGAAAGCGGAAAAGGAGTTGCAGTAGGGATTCCAGTCTGAATAGAGAGATGGTGGATTCGGATGAAAAGTGGCAATGGATAGTGGAGATGCTTTTCATTCGACGATCAAGATACTTGAATGGTTTAGGCTGGAATAGTGTTGAGTGAATAGTAAAATATTGTTTTGCTTTTATGTATTAGATAGATTTGATTGGCAAAGTAATTCTTTAAGTGAGTAGACTAAGCAACCTAAATAAGATTTGTTATTCAATTTTATTAAATATATGTTATGTAACTGTAAGTGCTCACATATTAAGGCAAATCTGTTTATTCTAGGAAATGAAACAAAGACCCTCAATAATTAGAAAAAACTAAACACACAGTTAAGTAAAAATGAAATGGAACCTAAATTATCCTGATAAAGAGAAGATTTATTCCTTATTCGCCATTTTCGTATGTCATTCCATAGCAAAAGCTTACTACCTAAATTGATGGATTAGTCAAATTAGAACTTAAAAGTGTAAAGTAGGCTCTTATAGGTTATTGTAAGAAACAAAACAGCATGTTGAACTACCTAATTGATGGAGTAGTCAAATTAAAAGCTCAAATTGATATCTGAGCTAATAGATTACTGTAAACTTTGGATGTTTTACTGTAGGGTATTTTAAAAAAAATCCTGTAGGGTGAACATTGAAGGACTGAAGCACATTGCAGAAATGGAAAATCTAACTATTCGTATCGATTTTATTTCTGTTCGCTTGCAACCGTTGGATATGGATTTGAGAATGCTCTAGAGGTTTGATTTCACTTATAATGTATTTCCACCGGATGGTTTTGCTCTCTCTATCCGAGAATAAGAAGGGCTCGTACAATAGCAAGCGACACATTTCCATCGTGTTTCAATGATTACCTCATTTTAGCTCAATATTTTTAAACAAACACCAAGAATTGATAATACATTAACTGATAAGGATACTATTACCTTTCATATATTTATGTTTTGAGCTAAAACATCACACAACCAAGTGCAACCACCATAATGTTAAAGAACAAAAATGAGATACAACTCATAAAGTAAATATTAAAAGTCTACCTTTTCAAGAAGATCCGATTTCCTTCTTACAACAAATCAACCTGCACATAAGGCCAAAGAACAAAAACATCATTAATAGGCAATAATGGTGTCTTAATGATTTATTTAAAAAACATGTTCTATTTTGAAACACTATTAATAAATTACAGTTTTTACCGTCATGCAGTCTTGTAATATCAAAATCATACTATGTTATGTCTTCTAGGCTTCCATAGATTAAGTGTGAAGATCGAGTGGGGCAAATGATTAGTTTCCATTAGAGACACAGACATGTATTTTCATAAAGGTATAAGAAGTCGGAACATGCTACAGAGTATAAGAACAATGGCTTTCTCTGTCAAATTTATGAAAATATTTGAATTGAACTCAGTGTTTGGTGTTCCATTCCGACCTTTTGATGCTTTAATGAAAATTATAAATCCAGATTTGTTGCCATAGCATTCACCGAGTATTTGGGTCCATCATTGTTATTCTGTTTCATCATAAACAGCCTAGAGAAAATTTGTTTTCTGTTATTCAATTCTTAAAGTAACTGTTATAGAAGTATCCCAAGTAAGTATACTGAACAGATTGACATCGTAAAATCTGAACTCAATTGACCATAGCCATCTCCATATAAACCTAGCAAATTGGATATCACTATTGATGAAGAATATTCGAAAATCAAATATGGATGATATGATTTAGAAGAATAATTTACCTCCAATTCAGTTTGAATCTGCTGGATTTCGACCAAAATGATTTCCCAAACTGAAATAAATGACTCTTTTTTTCAGCCAAGATGATTTTTCTTTTCGGATGATTACGGGGAAGATGACTCGAGGTGGATGATTTGCGGGCAGAATTACTCCAGGTAGATGATTTCTCAACAATTTGAGCAGCTTCTTGTGATTTGCGAAGAAGAAAGAAAGAAATTAGACAAAGTGATAAAGCCACACAGGGGTGAATAGAAGCCACTAAGCCAGCCGTAGATTCTTTTTATTAGAATCCGACGGATGATACGAAGAGTTTGAGGTGAGCGGGAATTTGATTTCAGGGATCGTAGTGCTATTAAGGAGAAGATTTTCGGGACACTTAAACATGTGTGATCTACTCATTTAAATGTTCAGTTCTTATGTGTTTAATTTTTCACTATTCCCGGTTGTAAGTGGAATCACTGTCATTGTGCGCAAAAAATACCAAGTAGGTTGTTAGGAAAAAATGATCATACAAAACTGTATACAAATTATTTTAAACAATAATGAATGGTTTTTTCTGAAATTCTAGATGACAAGTTTAGAGGCCATAACTTTAATTGTTAATTTCATAATTTTAAAAATGTTCTTAATGTGGATACACAAAGAGATAGTTTTCTTCTTCAATATTAATGTTGAAGTTTGTGTATGAATGATATCTATAACCTAAAAATGTTCCTAACTAATTATTTTTCTTCTTCAATATTAGCTCAATCTCTTCTAATAAATTACATGTCCTATTGTATCCATTAGTCTCCTTGCAATTAACTTGATGGTAAGAGTCATAAGATTATGGCCTGGTGCAACTTCGTACATTTACTACATTTAGTTGTGCTCCCTTACCAGATTTGAGAAGTTGGAATAGAAAAAGTAGTGCTGAGTAATTAGATAATTCTCACATCTAATTGACTACATATGATGATATCATTACATCATGTGCATGTTGTATCTAGGGGTGGGAAAAACCGAACCGAAACCCGGAAACCGACCTTGGACCAACCCGAATTATGATTCTGGTCTGGGTTTTTTCTTTTTAACCGGCCCGAATTAAAAAAAAACCCGGACCGAATCGAAAATTCCGGGCTCATTAATGGGCCTTAAAATCTATAACCCGGCCCAGACCGAAAAAACCCGAAACTATTAGTTTTAATATAAAATTAATATAGTACTACGTATATGAATATAAATAAAAAAAGATTAATATATGATTATAATCACGGTGGATAAAAAAAGATTTAGTAACTTTTAGTGACTACATACAAATATGTTGAATTTGTTTAGCGTAATGATGACCATGAGAATATATTTATAGTAACTCTAGTAACTTTTTGATTTATAAAATTTATTTCATAATATTTTTAAGAAACATATATTATTTATATATATGTATCTTACATAAAATATTAAGATAATTATCTTCTTTAAATTTGAATTGTTGGTGATTTTGGAGACTAATATTTGTGTTATTATTTGCGGTTTGTATTTTTGATTAATTTTATTTGAAAATAAGTGTTAAAATATAAGAGAACAATGACATATTTCACGTCCGGGCTTTAACCGGTCCAACCCGAACCCGGACCGAACCCAGGCTACCAAAAACCCGACTCGGACCGAATATAATGGGCTTTGTTCCGGTCCCTAATTTTCATAACCCGAGACCTTCCGGATAATTTCAGGGTTTAGCAAAAACCCGACCCAGACCGGACTGATCCCACCCCTAGTTGTATCAATCCTTAAATTGTTTAATCTATTACTTTATTTATTAAAAAAAAATAAGATATGAGGTAAACGCACATCGCTACGGATGGAAGAACTTGGGAGAGCGCAATTATAAGTCACATGGCGATGAATAGCTACTACCGATCCTATGTCGTGGAGGGATGAGAGGCAGAGTTGGATCCACAATCGAGGAGTGCGATGAACTAACGATTAAAAACTCAATGGAGAAAGAATGAAGACGTCACAAAGGCTGCCATCGACGTCCTCTGGTGAAGTTTTGCTTAAGGATAATCCTGAATCCATTTTCAATGAAGTAATTTGAGGTATGCGGATGAGGGTACACATTAAAAGATTATGATCCAAGTTTTCACTTTTGTGTTCCTCTAGTGAAGTTTGTGTATTGAAATATTAATAATAAAATAAAAGGTTCAGTTTTTATTTATTTTGGATAACTTACTTATAGACTTGCTTCAAATTACATATGCATAAGCGCTCAAAATATTACGAGATGGTTACCTAATGAAAAACGTTATATTACATAAATCGATTAACACGATTTAATTTTTTCTTCTTTTTTCAAGCTAGTTACATTTTAAATACACTCGTGTTACATTTCAATTTGACTAAGTCAAATTTTACATTTGTAACACGCACCTTACATTAATATATGAAAGATGTGACGATCTCATGTGAAGGAGTCACTCAAGTTACATGGACACGAGTTACATTTTTCTTCTAACTGAGATTACATTTTCTAGTAACACGAGTTACATTTCATTACAAAAGATTTTCATCACGGAAAATATTTAGAAAAAATCATAATTACTATTCATCTGTGTTTTTAATTAGCACTTAAATCATGTGATATCATTTCAGGTTGGGAACATGATCATCATGGACTACAAAGTTGATAATTTGTTTCCCAAGCATATGTGAAACAATATTGAACTCGTCACGAGATTGTTGCCTAATATCATCGTGACACATGCTACTTTGGGCAATAAACTCAACTATGTTGCCTAATACATCGTTTGTGGAACACCTCAATTCATGGTAAATGGGAGCTCATTTTGCAAGGAAACAAAGTTGATAATTTGTGCAACGTTTGTAACATGCACCTTACATTATACGAAGTATATATGAAAGATGGGAGGATCATGTGAACGAGTCATGTAAGGTACACACAAAAGTTACATTTGCCCTCTAACTGAGATTACATTTTCTAGAAATATGAATTACATTTCATTACAAAGGATTTACATCACGAAAAACATTGAAATTAAATCATCATAGTTACTATTCATCTGCGTTTATTTTTAATTAGCACTCACTTAGATCAAGTGGCGTCGTTTTAGCTTGGAATGTGATCATCTCTATGGACCGATCCCACACTATATCAAATGCATACTCCTTAGTTAACATTTAGAATTATTAGAAGACAGTTTTGGTATAGTAAAGATGCAACATTAGACGTTCCACCGATTTTAGGAGTGAAAGAAGTAGAAAGATATGAGAATGATTAAAGGAGTATTGTGATTTTCACATTATAAAGAACTCCGTAAAACTTTTGTCAATTTAAAATTTTGATCAACTATATAGTTTTATTTGTATATGAAATGATTGTTGTCCTCAATAGTCAAATAAAGATTTCTTTCGTATAAATAAGATAAAAATGAAATAATATGAGGGTAATGTTGACACAAGCTTACGGTAAATTAAAAAGATAACTCAAGTGTAGGTTATAATTAATAACGTTGTCAACCAGTTCTTTTCAAAAAACGTTGTCAATCAGTTTATTAACTTCAGATCTAGTTTTAATTAAGGTTAAATGAATTCGTTTTGGAGACCATTTGGTAACACAAACTTAATCTTATCAAACTTAATTATTAGCCCTTTTTTATCAAACATATAATTTTTAGAAGGAATTTGACTACACCCCACGTTTTGACTTTGCACCCCATTTCACATAAAAAATACTTCAACTTTGCACCTCTTAACAAAATACTCCCTCCGTCCCGGGGAGAAGTTCCCGGGTTGACTTTCACACATTTTTAGGAAATAAAGTTACTGAGGGTACTGTTTTGCACTGTTTCGACACTGTTTGGCACTGTTTCGACACTGTTTGGCACTGTTTTAATGTATGATAACTTTCCATTTAGGGAAATGGGAAGTTTCTTTTGGGACATCCAAATAAGGAAATTGGGAACTTCTCCCCGGGACGGAGGGAGTATTATATAATGATGTGGAAAGTCAAAGTTTAAAAAAAAACTTTGATTAGTAGTAAAAGTTAATAGTATTTGGTAAAATAAGTGTTTTTTGTGTAATAGAAAAAGTAAAAAAAAAAAAGATTCTAGTCATTCTACACGAAAGCCGGAAAAAGTAAAAAATGGTCGTGTTTGATAAAAGAAGTGCTTTTCTAAAGTAAAAGTTGAGTTATATGTTTTTTAAGGCCTAAATTATGCTTTGATCACTCTGATGTAAAAGGAATAGGATCTCGTTCCAAATCATTGTTCGAAATTAGAACCATGAACCTCTTCATAGTTCATACTAGTTGAGCTATAACTACGCCCCCAGTCTATGTTTGACGACCCGGATTTTCTTTTACCAGTGACTTCCTCACTGGCTATTTTTTTGTTCAGCTGCTTTTTTCTTTGACCTGGTTTGGCCACTAGCCCGCTGTCCGCGCTGCTACCTAGCTTTTTTCTCGTCAAATCACCCCTAACTTGAATAATTGAGAGCATTGCCTCTTATGTCTGACTGTGTGGGCATAATTACCAATTTGGTAAAAAAAATAGATAATTCTCTAAATAATGATTTCTTTTGGACTCAAATTTGCTGGTCTGGTTTGGTCTGTTTAGGCATGACAATGGGTCGGGGCGGTGCGGGTATTGCAAGACCCAGACCCGCCCCGTGACCTACACGGGTCCAAACTTGTTGACCCATGACTCGCCCCATGCGGGGCGGGGCGGGTCCGCCCGCCCGCCACAACCTAATTAGCTAGTATGTATTTTTATTTGTGGGAAGTTGTTACCAATTGAATCTACATAAAGTTTATCTCTAAATAATAATTAAAAATCAGTATATTAAATCAAATTCATGATACGTTAAATTTTTCAAAAATTAAGGAAAAATTACTCAGACTTGAATAGTTAATCTAATTAGTTATATTAATAATTGAATATATGTA
Source organism: Cuscuta epithymum (assembly GCA_945859915.1). Lineage (NCBI taxonomy): Eukaryota > Viridiplantae > Streptophyta > Magnoliopsida > Solanales > Convolvulaceae > Cuscuta > Cuscuta epithymum. The sequence continues at coordinate 1,260,908 of CAMAPF010000075.1, read as the reverse complement.
TTAAAATTCTATATATAAAGAAGAAATTGATAATACACCGTTCATTTCATTCTAATATATATTCATATATTATAAGATCAAAGAATTTATGATTTATTGTATATACACATATGTATGTTGAAGTATATTTGCAGTATAATTTAAGAAAAAGTATGTATACTTATATATTGAACGGGTCAGGGCAGGGCAGGTCGGGGCAGCACGGGTCAATTCTAATACCCGGACCCGCCCCATTGTATAGGCGGGGCGGGGCGGGGCGGGGCGGACCCGCCCCATTTGCAAGACGGGGCGGGGCGGACCCGCCCCAAATGTCTTGGGCCAGGGCGGGTCATTGCGGGTCGGTTTTTTTTAACATCCCTAGGTTTGTTTAAGTCTGGTCTGGTCTGGTCTGGTCTGGTCTGAACTGGTCTGATCTGGTCTGGTAAACGTCTGGTCTCTGTGTATTTTATAACTATTCAAGTCTGGTCTGGTCTGGTTTGTTTAAGTCTGGTCTGGTCTGTTTAAGTCTGGTCTGGTCTAATCTGGTCTGGTCTGGGACTGAGAACAGTCCAAAAGAAAACATCCTAAAAATGTTTTGAAATTTTAAAATATGATCATTATTTTTTATTTCCTAAATAAGAGTAAATTTTTGCCAAGTTTGGAATTACTAAGCTTTAAATATGACATTGTTTTCCAAACTTGACAGATTACTCTTATTCAAGGGATAAAAATCATGATAGTCCTCTTTCAGAATGTCAAAACTTTTTTACTCCTATTTAGAGTAATTTTTCTATAAAAAAAGTGGGTCATTTGATAGATAGGTAAAAAAACACTTGATACATATTGGTAAAAAAGGAGCATTAATGATAAATTGATCAATTTTTTGTGGGTGAAACTTTTGATCATCGACTTTTGAATTCCCGACATTTCATATTCTATGTATTGTGAAATTTACATTTTCAGTCCTTTTACTTTGATTTTGTCATCAAAAGTAGAAGTTTAAAAATGTCAACGATCGTGTTTGATAATATCATTTGTCTGCGAGATAATAGCCGGTTGAATTATCATATTGATAAAAGCAGATTCCGTTAGCTTTTATAAATAAACACTTTCATTAGTGTTTGAAATAAAATGTTACTACGTAGTAACTTAACTGTTTGCGATTAAATGTTAAGACATACAATGACCATTAAAGTTATGTATTTAAAAGTACTACGTATATACTACCTCCATCCCTAAGAGCATCTTCATTCATGATCACTATTCACTAATAATCAATTTTTTCTATGATGCTTACCATTTAAATTCGGTTATGTAATTAATTTTAAAATAATCTCAAAATTGGTTTACATCTCTCAATCATCATCCTCAAATAATCTCCCTTTTCTCTATCCTGCATTAATCTCTATTACACATACTTTTCAAATAATCCGGAAATAATCTGGATTCATATTTTGATCATAGATTATTATAGCAAATAATCTCATTAAATAATCTATGTCACTCAATGATAAATCTCTAAAAAGCTGTCATGTCATCAATTTAATCTCATAATAATCCTACCAATGAGGATTAGTGGTGACATGTCAAAATCAAAGTAAAATTACGAAAAATGTCAATTTCACAATACTTAGAATATGAAATGTCAAGAATTCTAAAGTTGAGAATCAAAAGTTTATCATTTGAGCTTACAAAAAATTGATCAATTTGTCATTGGAGCTTCTTCTTTTTTACCAATATGTCTCAAATGTTTTTCTTTTACAAATCTGTCAAAAAACCCTGGTGTGAGACTAAAGGGTGATTGATTTCCTCAGTGTGAGGCCTCTCTCTGTGTGTGAGCGTGAGTGAGAGGGGGAGTGACCCAGTTTCCTAGACGGTATATGTGAGATACCCTTTGTGAGCATGGACAGATTTAGGGGGAGGGGGAGCGAGGGCGACCGTCCTCCTCGTAGTTTCAAAATTTTCTATTATATATATAATTGGTAAAATTTTCACAAAATTTTCATACTTTAATTATGTGTGTATATTCCCCGTAACTTTTAGTTTAAAAATAATTACATATGTGAAGTATATGTGTTCGCCCCCTCAAAAAATGATTTAATCATATAATTGTTGTAGAATCTATCTATATAGTAATTAACTCAGTTAAGTCTCTAATGAGATTTCCCGCTCATTGTGTAAGGGTATTTACGTCACACACAAACTCTGCTCTCACCCTACTATTCTACCGCATCTGGTATTTCGAAAGTCTTCTTATGAGAAACCTCGCACGTACGTACGTTTGGGCGGCTTCCCACGGATTTTTATACTCCATCCGGAGCTCTTAATCAGAAACCTGGTATTCTTTATGCCATTTCACACGGATTTTGACTTCTTCAGGGGTCACGACTCTCTTCTATCATCTGAAAATTTTATTGCCCTGCTCGGAGACCTCATCTCAACCTGCCTACTCAGGTTACTATTATCTCCAAAATCTAATATTTATATTTGAGAAAACTCTCAAATAAGCCCCCGTACTATGGCGAAATCCTCAATTAAGCCCTCGTACTTCCGAATCACCCAATTGAACCCTCGTACTCAGCAAAAACACCCAATCAGCTTTTTTAGCCGGTGGCCACCCGGTTTGCCTGTTAATGGCTGACATGTCCTCCAGCGTGTCCCTCCCCTTACCCGACACAGTGATGCTTACGTGGATATTCCCATCCCCAAATAATAACCAAACACTCCTGAAGACCTAATCGACCCGTTACCTGACCCTAACGAACGACACTCATTAGAACGCCTTAGTAGAACGCAAAGTGCTGCGAAGGGAAGGTTCGTTGTTACCTGCGAAGGGCATAGGAGAACGCCTGAGTTGAAGGTCAGTGCTGGTTTGACCTGGAAGGACCTGCAAAGGACCGTTGCTGAAGCCAGCGTACCAAATCCCTAAAGGGTATGTTGTTGTCGTCATGTAGTCATGTTGATGATAGAACCATATACCTTTGGTTTGAGGTCATAAAAGTAGTGTCTTTATACTTACATGTAGTAATGCTAAATTAGAATGAACAAAGGGTGAGTAATGTTGTACTCTAGCATCTCATTACTTTAAATTAGGTGTGCTTATAGTTAGACATTACTGTTATGGTGAAGTACAATGAAGTAGCGGTGAAGAAGACAACTTGTACAGTGCAATACAGTATCATGACAATATGAATGATTTGTTACTTATTGACTAATGTTCTTCACTGTCATCATATACATCTTAAGTTTGAAGTTAATTAGGGGTCATTATAGTCAGACATTAATCTTATTGACTAATGTTCTACACTGTCATCATATGCAGAATGTTTGAGACAGTAGAACTAGTTATACACCATGGTGGCAGATTCAACTGTGATTCAAAGAAGATGTATGTAGGAGGGGTAGTTGAGATGGTACGTGCAGATCCAGATGTTATAAGCTATCCCCACTTGAAGAAATTTTTAGAAGGTCAAAGCAATGGGTCCATCAGAGGTATTTTCTTCAAGAAGCCAAATGGCAATATGGAGTCCTTGCATGAGTTATCTGATGATCAGACTGCACTGAAGCTAATAGAATTAGCTACAACCTGTGGACAGTGTGAGATATTTGTAGACCATGCAGAAGATGACCTACACATCCAAACAGATGTTGTCGAAGCTGAAAGTGAATTTCATGATGCAACTGTTGAAGAGGGTTACCTGAATCATGACACAGATGTTGGTAGTGATGCTCCAGGTGATGAAACTGATGTTGACGAAGAACATCATAGTTGTGGTTCTGAGGAAGACTCTGAGGATGATGAAGAAGAGGTGCTACAAGATGTTGAAGTTCTGACCAATACTAGCATACCAATCAGACATGATGTTCCTGAAATGGGTAATATACCAAGTCCTGAGCATGGGGTTGAGAATGAGAGTGAAGATGATACTGCTGAATATGACTCATCTAACCCTCCTAGCTTGCATTCTGAGGGAGAAGATGAAGCTGAGTCAAAGAGGCCAGGTCATGGGAATGGATCCTATAACCCAGAATCTGATCCTCCCCACTTCAAGGTGGGCATGTTGTTTGAGGATGGTAAGCAGTTTAAAAGTGCTATGATAAGATATGTTGTATATCACAAAAGAGATATAGTGTTTGTCAAGAATGAACCCCTAAGAGTCAGACTGAAATGTGCCCCCAATTGCCCTTTTGCCTCTACTGGTAGTTGGGAAGATCACTACAAGTGCTTTCAACTTAAAGTTTGGAATTCTGAGCATCTGTGTAACTTGAAGTTCAAGCTTAGAATAGTAAGTCAGAATTGGATTGCTGAGACCTATGAGGAGAAGTTGACTGAAAATCCCTCCATGGGTGCTGCTGAGCTAAAAAAAATGCTGAAGGATGATAAAAAGTTGAATGTTTCAATAAGTATGGCAACCAGAGCTCTGAAAATAATGCAAGATAAAACCCAGACAGCTTTTAAGGACCAATTCAAGAAAGTTAGAAACTACGCTGAAGAAATTCTAAAGGCAATTCCTGGTAGTACTGTCAAAATTAAGACTGATAGAGTGGTACCTGATGCTCCTATGGTGTTCCAAAGGATGTACATGTGTTTGGGACCTGTGAAAAGGGCATTCTTGGAAGGGTGTAGGAAGGTGATTGGTTTAGATGGTTGCTTCCTTAAAGGGCATTTGAAGGGAGAAATTTTAAGTGCTGTAGGAAGAGATGGCAATAATCAGATGTATCCAATTGCTTGGGCAGTAGTAGAGATAGAAAATACATCTTCATGGACTTGGTTTTTAGAGCTTTTGAGGGATGATCTAGAGATAACTTACCCTGCTGAATGGACAATTATTAGTGACCAACAGAAAGTAAGTGTTTTGACATTCAAAATACTATATGCTATCATAATTTGCATTGCATTTTTTCTGATTTTAATTTGTTGATTCATTTAGGGTCTGTGCAATGTCATTAGTAGAGTTCTACCTGAGGCTGAGCACAGGAACTGTGCGAGGCATATACATGCCAATTGGGCAAAAAAGCATAGTGGAATGGTGCTTAAGAAGTTGTTCTGGCAGTGTGCCAAGTCCACTTCAGAAGGACAATTGCAGTCAGCTTTGGATGAGTTAGATAAGCTTGACACACAAGCTGGTGCTGATTTACGCAGGCATCCATTCAAGCTTTGGTGCAAGGCTTATTTTAGGACTGAGGTCAAATGTGATGCAGTAGATAACAACTTATCTGAAGCATTCAATAGTACTCTGGTTCATCTTAGAGTCAAACCACTTATACCAATGCTTGAGGGAATTAGAGTGGCAATGATGAAAAGAATAGCTAAGAAAAGGAAGTATGTGAGGAGGTGGCCTGGTAAGGATGGAGAAAAGGCTTTATACCACTCTTCTGACCATCATTTTATGTGCATTTTATCTTCATTGGAACTGCTACATCAACTTTATATTACTTTGTTTTTGTTTATCACACGTAATATAAATAACTGTTATTCATGTGTTATATTTGAGAAAAAATGAAGTTAAGTATGTTTGCCAGACCAGTATGACTTTAACACTAACTTCTTCTTGTTTCTTATTTAGGTGCATTTGGTCCACTCATTATGAAGAAACTGAACAAAAATATTATAGCTGGTCAGGGATGGCATGTTGATTACAATGGTGATGATGGCTATGAGATTAAAAAGGGGAGGTTCCAATACAAGGTCAGCCTGAACACAAGATCTTGTGCATGCAGAAGATGGGATCTTTGTGGTATTCCCTATGCACATGCCATATGTGCAATCCTGGATAAAGGGGATGAACCTGAAAGCTATGTACACTCATGCTACAGTAAGGATCTCTATGAAAAGACATATTCCTACACGCTGCCACCAATTAATGGGGAGTTACTGTGGCCTAGAACCCAACATGAAGAAATGCATCCTCCCATTCCCAAGAAAATGACTGGCCGTCCCAAGAAGAAAAGAGTGAGAGAAGAAACTGAAGGCCATCCACCATCAATGACTCAACTCACAAGGAAAGGAAGAATCATGAAGTGTTCAAACTGTCAAGGGGAAGGTCACAATAGGAAATCTTGTAAAATATCTTCTGATAGTGGCACAGAACCAAATGAAGGCCATACAATGCCGAGTGAAAGTGGAATAGGTCAAAGGGGTAGACCTAAGAGGGGTGGAAGAGGGGGTTTAAAAAGGAAGAGAGGAGAGACTCACACACAGGAGAGGGGTAGTCTTGAAACTGGGACAGTTCAGGAGGGCAGTGTACAAAGTGGAAGTGCTCAGAGGGTGGGAGTTGAAAAGGGCAAAGGGCAGAGGGGGAGAGGGAAGAGGGGAGGAGGTAATAGGGGTAAAGGAGAAAGGGGCTTTGGGGTTTTTTTTTATGAAAGTACAGGGATGGCTATATTGGAAGTGAGTAACTTAATTTTGTATTTTTTATATGCAGCATTTGATGTTCTTGTAATATAGACTGAAGAAGTTTTTTTAATGCGTGATTGCAGCCTGGACAAAGAGGAGAAACATTGCTTAGTGGAGGTGGAGGAGAGGAAGCTGCATGACTTGGAATAGGGTCTTGGAAGATTCAGCTATTAACAGTCGTTTTTGGATAAACATTTCCTATGATGTAATGTTGGTCATCATTTAGTAGTAGTGTAGTTAGTTAAAAACTTATCTTATCATGTAATGGTGTTTATTACTGCAAAAACTTGGGCTATCTGCAGTCTTTTGGTGCCTTCAATGGTATTTATGATGTACGAAGTACTTAGTTTATATTCACCAACATGCTTATGAAGTACTGTTTTTCTGGGTGTATGAACTACTGATTCAGGTGCTTATGAAGTATTGAGTTTGTTGAGTGTTATATATGGTGAGTGTTATATATGGTTTATATGGTGTTTGAAAAACTAAGTTTTGGTGTATGAACTACTGTGTTATGCTCTTACATTTGGTTAATGTATAATGACCAACATGGAGATGAAGTACTAGTTGTTTAGGTCCTAGGGTAATGAGATAAGGGGCACAGAGTTATTGATAGTCATAAACTTACCGAAATGGATATTTTTTGAAAATCAGATGTCATTCCAAACTATCAAAAGAGTACTTGTGTAGTGCAGCCCAGGTTATTGACCAAAATAAAACAAGCTCAGTACTCAAATGCTTGTGCACATTGGAAGAAAAGAGTACAACAACTTGTGCATACTAATTCATCTAATCTGTACAAGAATATGAGTACTCAAATGCGTGTGCATAAGAAACTCAATTCGGGCACTATAATTACCTCAGTACTTCAGCAAAGTTATTGTGCAATTCATGATCATATAGTATACAATGTAAAATGTGTGAAGAAATTAATCATAAATAAGTTTCATTCAACAATATTATGACATTGGAAATCAATAACATGAAGCAACATTCTGCCATTATTAAAGCAGTAGCATACTAAGGCATTACATAAGAAAGAAACTAACAGACATTACACATGACCTTGACATTAGACAATCCTAGCAGTACAATCACAGTTCAGCAAACCATCACAGTTGACTAACACTCCATGGCCATTACTTCCTCAAATACAAACTAAAAACTAAACCTAGAAGTACAATCATAGCAAATCCATACAGCTTTCTACTCTTTTTGTTCACCAAAGCCTCATTGTCAACCGCAGTCTGCACACAATCAACAGCAGTGTGCAAATGAGAAATCTGTTCCCCAATTCCCTCAAGCAACTTTTTCAAATCATCTGAACTTTCGCTCTTAGCTTCAGCCATGACCACTGGTTTCTTCTCTTCAACCTTACCAATGTCTTTCATTTCTACGTCTTCCTTCCATAAGAAAAAACCGCAACTACCAACCTGTTCACATACACATGATCATGCTATTGTTAACAATCACGAAGTACATATGGAAACAATTAAGGCCAGCCACTATAATTCAAAACCACATTGCCACATCACACACTAACCTTCCATTTTTGACACCCAAAAAAGCTTCTCTCACTCTCTCGCCCAACACATAGTGGTGCTTTCAATCCACACCAACAGTGCACCGCAGGCTCGTAGTCAAAGGTACGACTCCGCTCTTTGACTAACGCTGATGATGATGAAGACGACATTCTCGCGATGGCTAACACTCGCAGCGATGGAGAATGAAGAAGGAGAAAGATTTGTTTGCTAGGGATTAAATTAGGTCTTCAGGAGTGTTTGGTTATTATTTGGGGATGGGAATATCCACGTAAGCATCACTGTGTCGGGTAAGGGGAGGGACACGCTGGAGGACATGTCAGCCATTAACAGGCAAACCGGGTGGCCACCGGCTAAAAAAGCTGATTGGGTGTTTTTGCTGAGTACGAGGGTTCAATTGGGTGATTCGGAAGTACGAGGGCTTAATTGAGGATTTCGCCATAGTGCGGGGGCTTATTTGAGAGTTTTCTCTTTATATTTTTTTGTGACATTCTTTATCTATCATCTGAAAATTTCATTTGAAGTTTCTTCTAAAACCCTAGATTTAAATTCTATCTTATATTATATCGGAATCCATCATATCTCTGATGGATGCAAATACTTCCGTGAGCTTTAGTAAAACCAGCTATATATGGTCCCTTTAAAAAACCTATGCGATCGTGCTGTTTTTTGTGTTGCTTTTGGAGTAGATTATAAGGGTTAGATTGTTGCTCTCTATATTTTCTTGAAATCGAGGTGAAGTGTCTTTTTTCTCACCAACTTGCAATGGTTTTTGGTAATAGATGCTCATATATATAATTGTTTCAACAATAGTTGATTTGTGTTTGATAACTAAATGAGTGTTTGCAATTACTTATGCTTTAAAAAAGTGTTTTTTAAAGTGATTTTGGAAAAAATGTTTTTAAAGTGATTTTGGAAAAAATGCTTCATACTAAAAGTTGGTAATGTTTAAGAAAAATTGATTTTGAAAAGTAAAAGTTGTTAGTGTTTGGTAAAATATGTGTTTTTTGTGTAATAGTAAAAGTAAAAGCACTTATCAGCTTTTAGCTTCTAAGTATTTAATTTAAGTAGAAGTTGCCACATAAAAACACTAATTTTAGCTTTTTAAACCAAAAGCCGAAAAAACGCTTTTAAGCGTTTGCAAACAGACCCTACGATTGGTTGAACTTAAACTTAAGAAGTTTGAAGAGAGAATAAATCACCAAAAAGGTTCAATTGCACCAACTCGATTGTGAATTTGTAAGATCGTAATATGCGTTTGAATTCGTTTAGATACAATGAGTTCTCTCTCAAAGATAATACGTTTAGCATCCTAGAAAATCTCAACAATTCAGTGCTTTTTTCTGGAAATTTTGATTTGAGTGCTTTCCTTTTCCCTTTAACTTAAATGAGATTTTATGTTTCGGTTCCCTCACCTGATCATGTTTTACTTCATTGTCCATTTTCTTCTAATAACTGGAAGCATTTGAGTTACCTACTACTTAATGAATGGAGAAGGGCTAATATTTTTAGACATATCTGCAAGCAAAATGTTTTCCCTTTCAGGTTTCATAAATTAAAAACTCTATTTTTGAATCAAAAGCAATGTATGGGATATACATACCAAGGAATTCACGTTAGTTGTGTTTACCACAAAGGCTTAATTATCATAGTTGGAAGCATTTCATAGTTACGATACATAATATTGCTATCTTAGTTTACTGCCTCCCACTAGAATCAAATGCAAGTAAATGTTTCTATTTGTTATATCAGTGGCCCACAAGATCTTAAATTAAAGCTTATGTGTTCTATCAACTCATATCGCTTTGGTCTCATTACAGAGTCCCACGTTGTGGAAACGTGGATCCCAGAACTTACGGGACATACTGGCAGTTTTCATGTACTCCCTCCGTCCCTAATAAAACTTTCAAATAGGTTTGGCACACAGTTTAAGATAGTGGGTATTGTGTGGTGGAAAGTTGTGCAAAGGAGAGAGAAATGTGTAAGAATTGTTGTGAACCACAAATTCTGACCAAAAAGGGAAAGTGGAAGTTTTAATTGGGACGGACGAAAAAGGAAAGTTGGAAGTTTATTTAGGGACGGAAGGAGTATAAGACTTACTAATTTATTTATTGGACTACAAGTAAATTATTTAAAGTTCTTAAGTTAAATCGTGAGCCATATATAAGGTGTATAAACATTATGTTACAACAGCTTTTGATAATAAAAAAAACATTCTCAGGATTAACTCCAATTTATGATAAATTCCAGTTTTCTTTCTTAAAGAACACATTGGTGTTCGTTGTTTTCTTGGTCTATTTACCAAACAACATAGTGATAACAATAAGAGATAAAACACCCAGTTTAGGTTATCTTACAAAACTTTAGGTTATCCTAAAAAATGATTTTATCATAGGTTCCTAATAATGAAAGTTGCTAATTTGCCATGCATAGTTGTAGACTCCTGATACTGAGATATTAGTTCGGTTTTAGGTTATCTTGAAAATTGATTTATTTTAGCAGCTTTAGCAATACAGATTATTCCCAGTCATGTCATTTAAATGCAGCTTTAGATTTCATTTTTTGTTTCTCTGGCAAAGATTTCTTAACACATAAATGAAAGAGAATAGAACTTTACTTTACACGGGTCATGTTCAAGCAGTTTTATTTTTAAGAAAATCTAACTGTCTATAATCATGATGATGGGCATTTACATTTCTTGAAAAAATTAAATTTAGTTCCAGCTATAAACTGCATTTTTAACCTATGTTTAGTGCCTAACTAATTTTGAAAATTTGATATTACATGCTAATTGTTTGATATCTTTGTTCGTGTAGATATGTTTTAAAGAACTCATTAAGCACAATCTTTCTTAGTCAAGTACTACCTCAGCCCCGCTAATATTGGGGCAGAAAGGAGTGACACGATTATTAAGAAAAATGAGTTTATGTGATTGATATTAATTGATAAAGTAAGAATGATTTAGAGTCACATAAACATCACCAAAATTGGTATGAGACAATTTTAGTGCGATTTCCCAAAAAGTCAAAATGAGACAATATTAGCGGGACCGAGAGAGTAACTATTAAAATTCATGCAATAAAAATGAAATGTTAAAATTTCATGTATCCCATATTAATAAGGGGGTGTTTGGAACTGATTCTGCTTCTGCTTCTTTTTTAAAGCAGAAGCAGAATCATAATCAGTTCTCAGAAGCTGGTACCCCTCATCTTCTAAAAAAACTGATTCTGGGAGTAAATTAGAGCACCAGAAGTGCTTCTGGAATTTCACCCAAACACTCCAGCTTCTGCTTCTGCTCTCTGAAGGAGCAAAATCAGTTTTGAGAATCAGATCCAAACACCCCTAAGTCATGTAACTCTCCAAAGTGTGTTTTATTGTTGGTGGTACCCTCGTGAATTAACTTGGGTTACATGTGTAATTTTAGCTGTATTGACAACATCTTTTGACGGTACTCTTCTACGCCTAAGTAATTTAGAATTACTATGATTAAATATGAAAAAAGGTTTGATTTGTAAGAATGAACTTATATTTAGTAACATCAAATCACTCTATAATTAGTCTATTATCCAGTGTAACGCACGAGTCAAAGACTAGTAATGTGGAATTCTCGAATTCTAGGATTTCAGACTCCATTTTTTTGTCCACTTTCTTTGTGAAGAATATACCGCACTAGCCAATTCATATGGACTGCGTAATTCATAAATGCTCTGCCTAAAAACAAATACAAATACCGAATCATTACAGTTGATAAAAAGCTCCAATTATTTGTGCATAAAGATAGAAATACACCCGGTTGAGTTGTCTCACTTAAGTGTTCTCCAACCTTATACGGTTATACCCACCATCTGTGTTTAACTATATGTGCGTATGCAAATTTCCAGCCCAAAAGAACCATATTCTATCATGGATTGAGATGTTGTGATAACAAAAAGATGAGCCGTTGATGAAATGGAAGAAATCAGAAGGATTGCAATTGTTGACGCAATTCGCGCAATCTTGACCTGTTGCTAATTGATTTTGACTAGTTCTATCGAAATCAGAAGCAAATTGGGCATCGTTTCAAAAATGTTGTTAAAATCACTATATGTGGAGCAATTCGTCATAAATTAATACCCACTCCTCATAATGAGATTTGGCTTGAAAGTGGAAGGAATGTTACCATTGTGCTACGAAGACTTTTTTAATCATGGATTTGAGATGCAAGGGGTGACAAAAAGACTTTCCTTGGATTTGGACAATCCCAATTAAGGTCCATAAATATATTAAGGGTTGGTTTGCAACTAATTTTAAAAAAACACTTCTCAACTTTTGACTTTAAAAAAGCACTTATTTTCCCAAACACTACAACTTTTATTTTTCTCGGCTTCCGCGTCAAAAGTGCTTTTACTTTTTCTATTACACAAAAAACACTTATTTTACCAAACAATACCCACTTTTACTTTTCAAAATCACTTTTTTCTCAAACACTATTAACTTTTATTTATTCATTTCACCTCATTTCATTAAAAAAAAGCACTTTTTTAAAAGCAGAAGCTGTTGCAAACAGACCCTAAAATAATAAAATCATTCCAAATTCATTGAAATAAAATTGATGGAATGTTGGAGGATACTCAGATTTTAAAAGAATCCTTAGAAATCTAAAATGAGAACACCCTGATTTGTATGGAGTTCTAAACTCCGATCCATCAGAATCCTAGTTGTGGACAGTACACCCTTTATTTAATCAAATTAATTGTAATGATAATGGTTTTGAATCATCACCAATGTGGCTAGATAAGAAAAACTCGGTGGTTTTTTTCTGACTTTTAGTTTGATAAATGATATATGCTCATATTTTTTTAATATAATATCACTCATCATAATAATTTTGAAAATAAATTAAGGGTCCGTAACTAATATACTCATTAATCTGATCTCTATCATGTGTGTTAATTTTTGAGTTATATAAATGAAAGTTGTAGTGAAGTACAAGATTAATACGCATGATCCGACCTCAATAATGTGCTAAAGAGCCTCTGTACGTAATTATAGCTTTTAGTAGCAGGAAGATAGGATATGTTTTTTACAGTATGAGATAGGATATGTTTTTTTTACAGTAGGAGATAGGATACGTTGGAGTGTTATAAAATTTGTAATTGTAAGGAATTCGGATATTTGAGCATCATAATTTTTATCAAATTAATTTAAACAAATTATGAAATGGTTTGGTAACTGTTTTGCACGCTGAATTGTGTAAAAATAAAAAGAAAAAAGTTGGAGTTACTTTTTTAACTATATTACCCGAAATTATTGTAGATTATCAGTTTAACTATTTTTACATACTCGTGTAATTTTTTCTTTACTTTATTAATATATATATATATATATATATATAGGGGAAAGATCAAGTACAAAGTGTGCTTATTGTGCAAATATTTGTACGATGCACCTTGACGTTATTTGCATTGCATATTGAGGTTCAAAGTATTGCACATTATGAAGTCATAAAAATAGCAGTTGCACATTAAGGTGTAACGAGTTGCACCCTAAAAAGTTGAGTTTTATTACAAAAATGTCACCTTGCCTTTATGTCCTTTGGATCAACTCATCGGACGGTCAAGATGAGTTTGTACTTTGTAAATTAAGAAGACTTTGTATTTGATCTCTATTATATATATATATATATATATATATATATATATATATAAGAGTTCAAATAAAAAGTATTCTTCCCGTGCAAAGTGCAAAAATTGCACTTTTACACGTTTAGCTTGCACTTTTCCGTGTTTTCGTAGCACTTTTTCGCCTTTTCGATTTTGGGTAAATTCGGCCAAAATCACGGTGTCAGTTTTGCAAATAAACCATTTTTTTACAAGCAAAAGTGCAAGCGAAAACGTGTAAAAATGCAATTTTTGCACTTTGAACGGGAAGAATACTTTTTATTTGAACTATCCTCTATATATGCGGAGACGCGGAGTAATGGAGTATATATTTAGTAAATCAGTATAATCAACCACTTTAATCACTCCAATCATAATAATTTCATAAATTTCAGTTGATTCACCTAATTTTTGTATTAGGGAAAGAGGTTCTACATGTTTATGTTACCCAAATAAAGACTACAGAATTCCGTTTTTGAACCGCATATGATACTAGAAATTGTTTTATTGATTGAGTCAATGTCTTAAGATTCTCAAAATCATATCCAATCGAGCTCTTTTGCCATTTTAGATCATTGTGTTCAAATTTGAAAGTTGTTTATCAGTACTCTCATCTATTTAAAGATTGTCATTCTAAAATGACACAATTTTTTAAATAATGCTTTAATAAAGTATGTAATTCAAATATATTTTGAAAAATAGCTTTGATGAATAGTGTATGTTTGACATAATTAGGTCAAAAGACACTTTTAGGAATTTTTAAGTAAGTGTTAACTATTAGTGATTTAACTATTAGTGATTAAAAAGATCTTAAAAAGAAAAGTGATAGTTGTTTGATAGAAAATTGACTTTTTTATTTAGTTTGTTTTTGTATAGCTTGTGATTAATTAATGCTAAAATTACAAACATTTTTTAGATGCTACTCATTGTATCATCTAAGGGGGTGTTTGGAACTGGTTCTGCTTCTGCTTCTTTTTTAAAAGCAGAAGCAGAATCAGAATCAGTTTTCAGAAGCTGGTACCCCCCAGCTTCTAAAAAAACTGATTCTGGGAGTAAATTAGAGCACCAGAAGTGCTTCTGGAATTTCACTCAAACACTCCAGCTTCTACTTCTGCTCCCTGAAGGAGCAGAATCAGTTTTGAGAATCAGATCCAAACACCCCTTAATAAAAGATTTTTTTTACAGTCGTCTGATGGAGTATATGGCCCAGGAACCCCCGGCCCACAGACTCCTACTACTCTAGCACAGGCCCAACAGGCCCAAAAAGCGCGTGAGACCCAGAGCACCGCAGCCCAAGCCCATGGGAGCCCACGGTGCGCCTGGCGATGCCTTCGGCCCTATGGCCAAAGGCTCCAAACTTCAAGAAACAGCTGATTTTCTACATACAAAGCTACTGGGATAAAATGACAGAATTTGGGAGCCTTCGGCTACACCAAGCCTTCGGCTGCAGAGAGCCCCCGGCTACGGGGGAGCCTTCGACTGACAGCTCGATCATCAAAGATTCCCTTTTTAGACAAGCAACCACCGCATTTAATGCGGCGTCACGTCCAACCACCGCATTTAATGTGGTGTACATGCGAGTGCCGGTGCCACCCCGATTGAGGTGACCCCTCGGCCGTTAGATTGTTGACACGTGTACTCTCATTGCATTTATGGTTGCTATAAATAGCAACCCTTATTCCTCTTGTAAAGGATCCCGGAACAAGTTCATTTAATATACTTGACTCTCTCTCTCTCTTACTTGCTTGCTCTGACTTCTCTCTAGGTTATTCCCCGCAATAACCCCTCGGATAAACTACCCCCGGGTACACTATCTATCACCGTCTTTTTAAATGTTATGAAATCTAGAAGGTAGAAACTTATCTCTGCCAAACTCGCACATAAAAAGGCCATTGATGTGGGATATTAATGTTATTGTTGTTAATATTATGAAATCTAGAGACTTATAGATGTATTTTTTTTTGAAGAAGATAGACTTAATTAATATCAAGCAGATCATTGTTCAAAATGCAATTGAGAAAATCAGGAGGAACATCAAACCAAATATGCAAATCAGCTAAAGAACAGACCACTCTTGCAAGCGCATGGGCAGCCTTGTTCGCTGATCGCCTCACGTGAGTAAAAGAAATGCAAGAAAAATTCTTTGACAAATGTTTGATATCTTCTAACACCACTCCGGTAGAGGAGCTGCTTGTAACTCTGAGTATTTCTGCAATGGCACAAGCTGAATCCGATTCAACCTCCACCGCCTTCCAGTCAAAATCCAGTATCCAACTCAAAGCCTCTCTGATGCCAACTAGTTCCGCGATCAAAGGGGGCAAGTTCCCCTTCCACGGTCGAGCCCCTCCAGCCACAAAGCTCCCTGCCTCATCACGTAAACACCAGCCCAGTCCGCACCCTGAAACACGAACCGCAGCATCCACGTTCAATTTCAACCGCCCCGAAGTCGGTCTGCTCCAAGCCTTCACCCGTTCCTGCTGAATTTGGTGATCCCCTCTTCTGGAAGCTTGCACCTGAGTCCACCCCAGAACCATAGCCTCTGCCTTTCTCATAAATTGAGCCGCCGGTATAGATGACCCATTCCAAACCTGCTGGTTGCGCTCACACCAGATTGCCCAACACCCCCAAACTAACGTTTGCAGATAATCCTTACTTCTTGAACCAAATTCCCACTCCAGCTGATCCATGAAGTTCGTAGCCCCTCAGTCCATCCATTGCCACGCATTGACCTGCCAAGCTTCCCTCGCTACCTCACAGGAGACAAAGATGTGGAGTAATGATTCCTCTTCCCCTGCGCACAGACCACAAACCACCGGACAATCCACCCTTCTGGCTCTCAAGTTCGTCTTGGCCGGAAGACAGCCCCTGCACACTTGCCAAAAAAAGTTTTTTAGTTTCGGGGGTAAAGGCCAAGTCCACATGGATGTCCAGCCCGACCAACAAGACGAAATAGCATCCCCAACCAATCTTCTATAGCAACTTTTAACAGTAAAGAGACCATTTCTTTCCCATCTCCAACAAATTTTATCTGGTATTTGCCTTAAACTAATCGGGATACTTCTGATTAATGAAACATCCCTCTCGATAAATAAATCCTTAAGAATATCCTCATCCCACTCCCGCCTCGTGTTAGCCAAGAGATTAGTCACCGAAGCCTCATGCAAACCAATTGCAACCTCACTTAAAATTCTGGGATTATCACGATCGGGCAGCCAGGGGTCTCTCCAGATGTTGATAGATTTACCGTCTCCAACTCGCCAGTAGAACCCATCCCGAATAAGATTTTGAGTCTGCAAAAGACTCCGCCAAATGAATGAAGGATTACTTCCAAGATTAGCTGATAAAAGGTCACCTCTTGGAAAGTATCGAGCCTTAAAAACCCTCCCAACTAAAGAATCCGGGTGAGTAAAAAGGCGTCAGGCTTGTTTAGCTAGCATGGCTAAGTTAAATTCCCGCAATCTCTTGAAACCCAGTCCCCATTCTTTTTTCGGTCTACATATAGTAGCCCAATCTTTCCATCTTATACCTTTCCCCGATTTCCCCTTCCACCAGAAGCCATTCATCAGGACTTCAATCTCCTGACAAAGATCATTAGGCAATAAAAACACATTCATGGCATAAACCGGCATGGCCTGAATAACTGATTTCAAAAGAATCTCCCGTCCAGCTTTAGATAAAAAATTATTATTCCAACTAGTAATTCTTTTCACCACTCTCTGTCTAATGTAGCCCAAGATTGCACGTTTACTCCTCCCAACTAACGCCGGGAGACCCAAATAAGTCTCCTCACTACCCGCCAATCCCACTCCCAACAAATCAATCAATCCCTCCCTGAGCTCAGCTGAGACATTTGAACTAAAGAAAACTTTTGATTTGTTAAAATTTATTACCTGACCCGACGCTTCTTCATAATCAGCCAGTGTCTCCTTAATTAAAGATGCTTCCGAGTGAGTAGCTCGAAAAAATAGCAGACTATCAACTACAAAAAATAAATGAGAAATACTTGGAGCCCCTCTGGACACAGAAACCCCGTGAAGCCGGCCGGCCCATAGATTCATGTTTGCGGAATAAGGCACTAAGTCCCTCTGCCACGAGTAAAAATAGATAAGGGGACAGAGGATCCCCTGGCGCAAACCTCTCCCAGGAAGTGGCAAACCAATCTCTGAATCATCAAAAGGAATAGAATAAGAAACCGAAGTAACCATTCCATGACCAAATGCACCCACCTATCGCCAAAGCCCATGTGCCTCATCATGCCTTCCAGAAAGGACCATTCCACCCGATCGTAGGCTTTGCTCATATCCAGTTTCAGTGCAACAAATCCCATCTTACCATTCCGCTTTCGTTTCAAAAAATGCTGAGACTCAAAAGCCAACATAATATTATCCACAATATGCCTACCGGGAATGAATGCGCTCTGCTGCTCTGACACACAAAGATGTAATAGATTTTTCAATCTATTAGTTAATGTCTGATAATTAAATTCTCATTTAAGGATATTAATTGTTTTCAAAAATAGAAATGAGAGTCTTTAAGTCTAGTTTGATTTTGTATGGACTGATCCGGTTTGCTATGTGATCCATGTGCATCTTACAACTATCAAAGCTTTGTGTGGTCTGGTGTGAGACTGAACATGTTTTCACTTAGATTCATTTCAGTCCCAATAATTAGATCAGATTAGATTAGACTATCAAAGCATACCAGACCACACATAAATAAGCTTCAACAGATCAGTCCATACATTGAGAATTACTTTGTATAAAATACACATAGACTGGACATGTACCAAAGTCGACCAGATCATTTCAGATGTCATCAAAACATACTGGACTTAAACAAACAAGATCAGATCATATCAAACCAGCAAAATTGCAATTCAATTAAAACCATTCTCACACAAGTCCAAATAAAACATCCTTAGTCCGAAATCAATTGCAATCGGAATAGCAATAAATCAAAGCAACTGTATAACACATGACAATATAATATCACAATAAAAACTTTGTAAAAGCTAATTAAATTGTTTAACACACGACCAAATTTAATGCAACACGACAATGGGGCATATTTTGTTTATCATGTGCCCATGATCTCCAAGACTCCAATCGCAAATGTGGTTAATTAAAGCCTCACAATAAAATTCGAAAATCTATCTAATTTACTTTTTTTGGATGATCTATCTAATTTAGGGGTGGGCACGGTCCGGACGGTCCGGGATTTGACTTATCCCGATCCCGTCCCGGTTTTATAAAAGCGGTCCGGTACGGTACGGGATAAGTCTGTATCCCAATGTTGTCCCATTTAAAACGGGACCGGAACAACCCGAGAAAAACCGGGACGGTTCGGGATGTCCCATAAAATATGCATTTGTGAAATGTGATATAAAAAGAAGCATAACAAACAAATAAAGATGTAACTATATTTGCAAATTTAGCTACCCTAAAAAGTTAAGTTAAACCCTTAATTAACTATTTTTATTTTTGTCTTGTAATTTTTTTTGTTCCCCCTAATCTTGTGTTTCCTCTAGTAGAATAGTAGCGCAAAATATTTGTATACTTTGTAGTACACTTGTAATTTTTCAATACCACATTAAATTAAATATCATATCTATAAAGACACTATATATATTTTCTAGTAGTTATTTTAGAAAATATTAAATCTATAACAACATTATAATTTGGAGTAGTAGTTATTCAATCATAAATAGTATTCCGCACGTAATAATATATTATGGATTAGTATGGGAATGAGAACTAAACAAATTTTAATCAAAAGAAACAAAATAAATGAGACTAAGAGAGACATGAAATAAGATAAAATTACACTAGGGAAACTAAGGACTAGAAAGTTTTAATTGGGTTTGACTATTACATAGCATTAGAAATTTAAAATAACATACTCCGTATTAATTTCAAACGGGACACCGGGACAGGACATGATATTTTAAAGCTATCCCGGTCCCGTCCCGATTAATATCGGTGTGGGACCGGTTCGGGATTAAAACATTGCGTCCTAAATGGATCGGGATAGTTTCGGAACGGTATCGGGATTTTTCGGTTTGGGACACCGGGACCGGGATTTTTGCCCACCCCTAATCTAATTTACTTGAAAACAAAAAGAAAGCAAATTTTTTTTTTTTATTTTTTTTTGTGTTTATTCTTTCTTTTGTCCCATAGGTAAGAAAGTAATGTAACTGGATGCCAATTGCGCTGCTCTCTCTCTCTCTTTCTCTCTCTCATAATGAATTAGGGGGATGAAGACGGGAGTTGACAACCGGAATCCTGCGTGCTTGTGTTGAATCTCTTATCTCTCCATCCGTACTTCTATCTCCTCATCTTTTCCGTTTCATTTAACGGCAGCTCAGAAGAATTACTTTTGGGCTCATCTGAATCAGTGAAACCTAGATTTTGGAGGTAAGAGTACTATGAAGGATAGGAATTTGGACCTGTTTGACCCGAGAACGGCTCTAATGGACCCTGATTGCTCCCCTACCTCTGGCCGCCAGCCCGATTTCGCCTTCGCTTTCAACGACAGCAACTTCTCCGACCGCCTCTTGCGGATCGAGATTGTTCCGGACCCGACCGATCAGCCCTCTGACGCCGAGGGTTATCAGAGCATCGCCGATTGGGCTCGCAATCGCAAGCGCAGGAAAGAAGAAGACCCCACGAATGGAAACGGTTTGTCTCATATCGCTCAATATCTTTCACATTTGCGAAGCGTTTATATACGTGTATAGAAATCCCGTTTGTTTTTTGTGCGAGTGGAATTGGAAAGTCTGTTCTTTTTTGGGGAGAAATTTGTACGAATGGCCAAATCTGTTAGATGCTGAAAAAAGGCATAAAAAATCTAATGGAAGTCTAAAAATGAAAACAAGCCATGAAGAAGTGCAAGGTAAAGTGGTAAACGATGCTTAAAATGGGATTTTTAGCATTTCCCCTATACATCAATTTTAAAAATCTATTTTATTTTTGTATGAAAATTTTGAAAGCAGCAATTTTTGTTTTGTTTTTATATGCTCCGGTATTAAGGTTGAGTCCAAGAAATCCATTAACAACTTGCAAGCTCTGGGTAGAAACTGGTCACTGGATTGGTTTCTTTTATTGAATTAGATTAAAATCTCGGATTATGTTTATCATTCAATCAAAAGCCATTATCAAGGCAGGCTTGTATTTAACCATCCTCATCATTCTCCTGGATTCCATATTGGGATTTCTTCAGTATGGCTTGATTACCATCCAAGTAATATTTGTTTAATAACATTACACGTTTGTTGAATTAAATAATTGCAAAGTATTCTTATGGATTTGCATATTTCTGCTTTAGTCTTTATCTCATTGAGATTGAGATGTCAACATTCATTGTCCACACTCCATTCCGCAATTTGTTTTAGCTGTAAGTTGGAAACTTATTTTCTTTCTTGTGTTAATATCATCCATTAGCTGTAAATATGGTTCGAACTGGTTAGACCTTCTCTTTCTTATGCCAGCATGTTTTTCTATGATGATAATCAGACATATGCCACTCGTTTGCAGCTTTGGATATTACCATATGTCCAGAGGAGCAGATTCAAGATTGTCACCAGATTGATCCAGAAGAAGATGTCGATGCTGACACTGACATTCAAGAGGAAGAAGTTATTGCAATGGTTGAAGAAACACATTCAGGTATTTATAGATCTCTTACGCTCTCATTGTTCATAACAACTTTGATTTGTTTTTACTTTGGTGCTTTGTAATATGGGGTGGATAACACGAAACATCTCCCAAAAATAATTTGCTGAACGTGTAAAAAAATTGTTTAACTAGGAGATGAAGCTCCTAGCAGTGAAGATTCAGACTGGAACATGGATTCAAGGGTTACAACAGTCAAAACATTACACATCAGCTCTCCTATTCTGGCAGCAAAAAGTCCATTCTTTTACAAGGTATTTATAATAAAACAATACCATGCATATTTGTATTCTACTAAAAAACCTGCAAGCAATTCATATAGCTTTTTTTTAAAGAACTAGTGCATCAGCTTCTTCCTTTTGTTACTTTTGCAGCTTTTCTCTAATGGGATGAAGGAATCAGAGCAGAGACAAGTCACCCTTCAAATATATGCTTCTGGTAATTTACTTTAGATCAACTATATTCAACTTCCATGGCACTTTCACTAAATGCTTTTTGTATTCCTAAAGGGTAGTACCCTTTTATGTTGACTTTGCAGATTTGCAGTTTTATTAGGGATGAAGAAAATTAATGATAAGCATCGAATTCAATAAATTTATTTTTGGTGTTTTCTTATACTCGTTAGCCTTTAAGTAGGCATACATGTTATAAAGAAAGCACTCCCTACTTCAATTTGTTTTACCTCCAAGATAGATATAACAAAACTCAAGAAAATAACTTTCCCTGTGTTTTTTCTTTTCTCAGCATTTCTAGGATCCAAACATGCCATTCATGATTTTTTTCTACCCCTTTATCCTTGTTGCAGTGGTATGACTATTTTCTACTTTATTTTGTCACACAGAGGAAACTGCACTTATGGAGCTCCTGAACTTCATGTATAGCAATACTCTAACTACAAATTCTGCAAGTGGCTTGTTGGATGTACTTTTGGCTGCTGACAAATTTGAGGTCGCTTCGTGCATGAGATATTGCAGCCGCCAACTACGGAATTTACCAATGACCCCGGAAGCAGCATTGCTGTATCTGGAGCTACCTTCAAGCATCCTTATGGCTGATGCTGTTCAGCCATTAACTGATGCAGCAAAGCAATATCTAGCTGTTCGCTACAAAGATGTCTCCAAGTAAAGTTTCTTATTACTATCTATATTTCCTTAGTTTTTCACTAAGGGTGTGTTTGCATGGAGGGGGGTGTTTGAGGAGTTTAGTGCATGTCTTCATATCTATTTGAGACTTCATAAAAATCGAAAGATCAAGCCTTTGCCTGATTTAGGGAAGAAATAAAGAGAGAGAGGTAGGGTATTTTTGTGTGTTGTTTGGTCTGAAAGAAATGAAGAAGAAATTGGTAGAATTAGGAGGTCCGTTGCTTTCCTATCTTGACAACGGAGACAACGGAACAACAAGGAGAGATGACCCACCATTTTCATTTCACTCCACTTTCATATTCTCCTCTCTGTTTCTCATCTCACCAAACAAAGGAAATTCCCCTATCTGTCACATTCTTTTGTGTTCTATTTAGCCAAACAATGGCCAACGTAATATATGTTCGACCAACATTTTAATCACCTTTGTATTGAACCCCTCTCCAATATCACAACAGACGTTTGTTTATTAAAACCATTTCAATGCTTTTATAGTGTTCATAGTTATAATGGGTTGATTGAACTTTGGGGCAGGTTCCAAGATGAGGTAATGAGCTTGCCCCTGGCTGGCATCGAAGCAATATTGGCCAGTGATGACCTCCAAGTGGCATCTGAGGATGCAGTATATGACTTTGTGGTGAAGTGGGCAAGGGCTCATTACACAAGGTTGGAGGACCGACACAAGATTCTCGGGTCCCACCTCGGTCGCTACATACGCTTCCCCTACATGAGTTGCCGGAAGCTCCGGAAGATTCTTGTTGGTAACGACTTTGATCATGAGTTTGCATCCAAACATGTCCTTGACGCCCTATTTTTCAAGGCGGAGGCCCCGCACCGGCAGCGGACCCAAACCGCGGAAGGTTCATCCTCGTCTAGCCGTCGTTTCATCGAGCGTGCTTACAAGTACCGACCCATCAAGGTGGTCGAATTTGAGACTCCTCGTCATCAGTGCATAGTTTACCTAGATCTCAAACGGGAAGAGTGTGCTAATTTGTATCCATCCGGGAGGGTATATTCCCAAGCTTTTCACTTGGGAGGGCAAGGGTTTTTCCTGTCGGCCCATTGCAACATCGATCAACAAAGCTCTTCACACTGTTTCGGTCTCTTTCTTGGGATGCAAGAGAAGGGGTCAGTGTCATTTGCAGTTGACTATGAGTTTGCCGCTAGGTCAAAGCCAACGGAGGAGTATGCGAGCAAATACAAGGGGAATTACACTTTTATCGGTGGGAAGGCAGTGGGATATCGAAACTTGTTTGGCATGTCTTGGGGTAATTTCATGGCTGATGATAGTCCATACTTCATCAATGGAATACTCCATCTTAGGGCTGAGCTCACGATTCGCAACTGACATTTTCTCTTCCTATTATTATTATTTTTATTTCACGGAAAAGGTGTGGATAGTTCCAGACTTTTGATTCCTCGCTTTGATAAAAAAAAATGTTCAAGTGGAAGGCAATTGGGCTCCTTAACAGCTTTAGTTTAAATCTTTAAACATTTTGGGAATGATGCATGTAAATCGAGTGTGTGTTGATGGAAAATTTTGGTCTCCGGCCAGGCCTCAATCTTCATATGCATTTTTTTTAACTCTGGAATTTATAAATCCGTTTTTCTTCCGGAAAACAGGGTTCAGACTTCACAATTCAACTTTACGTCCCGTATTAAATTGAAATGGGTTAAAACTCAAAAGTCCATGTGATATTGTGATTATTGGTCTTTTCTTTCCACTTTACTTTATCTCAGGGTTAATATCGAAAGGATCAAAATCCTAATCATGCCAGACTACAAAGCTCAAACCGGATACATTTGGATTTGATACAATTTTTTTTTTTAAATGGATGTTTGCTTATACTCCGTATTATATCAAAATGGATGTTTGCTACTCTTATTGTAAGGTGCATTTGGATTTGATACATTTTTTTTAAATGGAGTGTTGATGTTTTGTCATACAGTTCACACCTTAAAGAAAGTAAGAAATAGTATGATGAGTTTACAATTAAGGATTGACCATTGACGGGCTTGACCCGGGCCCGGGCCCGGCGGGCTCTTTTCTACAAAAATTTGGCCCGATACCGGCCCGGTTTGTGCCGGTACCGGTCCGGGAACCCGGCTGGTCTTTTGGTACTTTTTTTCTTAATTAATTGAACAATATTTATTTCTGGTACTTTTTGGTACTTTTTTTCTTAAAAATTAATGAAAAATATTTATTTCAAATATGAAGTACAATTGAGAATTGGGAATAATTTAAAGAAATAATGACGGAAGTAATACTGTGGACTTTCGAGTAGACAAATATAGGGCCACGTTTCAAATTAGTCAAAAAAGAGACCTAAAGTAAATGAAGGCCCAAAATTATCCCTGCCCCATTTTCACCAGTTGGTCCGTCTTCGTCTCACATCTCCCAGGCCTTCCATGGCTTCTAGACCGCCTCCCACCTTCTCCCATGCCCTACACGCTGCAGCATCCTCCCCCAAGCCTCCTCCACGCTAGCGACGCCACCACACCTCAGGTCGACATCAGCAATGGCGAAGACGACATCAGATCGGCATCGTCATCTCTCTACTTCTCTGATACGCCGCCAGATCTACATCGTAAATCTCCACCTCGTATGCATCGCACGCTGTCACCGCTGTTCTGGCGTCCCCCTTTCTTTTTCAACTCTTTCTCAATCGCCGCGCTGGCAGCCTGGCACTAACTGGAGGCGATTTCAGATCGCGATTGGATGTGTTGATTGTTAGTCACTATTTCGCCGCTGCCAGGGTTTGTGGCGATGCCGGGGCTTGAAGGGTGTTGGCAACGATTTTGTTAAAGATGGGGGTGGTGGCGAGTTTGATGGGCTGACGGAGCTGGGTGGAGGGTTGGGGTGGGCTGGAGAGGCAGATGTGGGGGCTCGTTGGGGCTGAGGGGCCTGGGGAGCTGTTCCTGCCGGCGGTCACCGCCATGAGGCAGCGGTTACCGTCACTGCCGCTGGCAGTTGGTGCAGGGGCGGTGAGTTTAAGTGATGTAATTGTAACAGGGACAATTATGTAATTGTAACTGGGACATTGGTGTAACTGTCACTGGGATGGTGGTGTAACTATCACTAGCCGGCTGGTCATTGGCGACGGTGGCTGTCCAGCGGTAGTTTTGGTCATTGGCGGCGTCTTGGTCACTAGCACCGTCTGGTCACTGGCGGTGTCTTGGTCACTGGCATCGTCTGGTCACTAGTGGTATTGGTGGTCATTGTAACTGGACAATGTATTATGTCACTATCACTAGGGAGGGCATAAATGTCAAATAAATCTCATTTTCGGAAATTCTTAAATCTAGTTCTATTTTTGTCTAAGACTTCTGTTTTAGTAATATTGGTGGCAAACCCCCTAATTTAAAACATTAAAAACATTTGCTAAAAATCAGTCGGAATCTCCGAGAGTGTCGATTGTTGTTTCCTCTATGAAGTGACGTTTGGGGGTGATGCAAACTTCTTGAGTTCCACGTCGGGTCTTCAACCAATTATTGAAGCAAATGAGCGTCTCAAGTGTGCTCTCAATCTCGTTCTATAATCTGATAGGATGTTGCGTCTAGAGTTGTAAACGAATCAAATAATTTATGCTCGATTCGCGATTCGAATTCGAAAAATTCAAATACAAATACAAATAAGAATACTAAATGTGATTCGAATTGTTATCAAATACAAATAAGAACATCATTGTATTCAATTCGAATGTTAATCAAATATATTCGATAAATAATGGTGATAAAATTAATAATAATAGTGATAACATTATACGAGTAATAATTATTACAAGATAGCTATACCCGCAAAGTGTAACTCACATATACAAATTCCCAACCTATTTGTAATAAATCAGAAGTATCATACGGAGTAAGGTTATAAATGAAGCAACTCACTTTAATTTGATTAGTGATTTGGATTCAAAAATTGTGATTTAAATTTGATAATATATAATATAAACACAAATGCAAATCAACTTTTTTGTTTCAAATATCTTTCACATACGAATACAAATAATTATGTATTCAATTCAGAGAATAATCAAATATATTCGTTTATACATATATATACAAAATCAACTACCTAATATGCATGTTACCATTGTTCTAAAAATCGGCCTAGGCGGACTGATTAATCGGCCTAGGCGGCCTAGTCGGTCTTAACTGTAGAGGCCTAGTCGGCCTAGTCGGCCTAGTCGGTCAAAAAATCGGCGTAGTCGGCCAAAAAATCGGCCTAGTCGGCCGCCTAGCCGCTAGGCGCCCCTCAACCGTCCGACTAGCGCCTAACGAGTTTTAGAACAATGCATGTTACAAATCAAATTCTAAAAACACATATTAAGGACATGTTTACTTCACCGGTTATTAAACGGTGCTTATTAAGACCCGTGTTAATAAGCGGCACATAAAATAAACAATGTTGTAAGACTGTGTTTACTTCAAACGGTTTAAAACACCGCTTAACATTAAAATGTCCAAAATAACCCTATACATATATATACACACAAACATTCATGAACACAAGTATATAATATAATATGTGTACCCATACCCCTAACCCCTTACCCACCCTACCTTACCCCGACCCCACCCACTGCCTACCCCTACCCCCTACCCTACCTACCCGACCCTACCTCTACCCGACCCCACCCTAACCTGTCCCCACCCTACCACAACCCTACCCCCGACCCCATAGGCCCCTACCCCCATAGGCCCTTACCACATCGACCCCACCCCGACCCCACCTTACCCCAACCCTGCCCCTACCCCTACCCTACCCAACCCGGGTAGTGGTAGGGTGAGTTCGGGTAGGTAGGGTGGGGGTGGGGTAGGGTAGGGGTAGGGTCGGATAGGGTAGGGTGGGGTCCGGTATGTGGGTAAGGGGTGGGGTAGGTAGGGTAAGGGTAGGTGTGTGGTTGGGTAAGTAGGGTAGGGGTGGGATTGGGTAGGTAGGGTAGTGGTAGGGTGGGGTCGGGTAGGGGTAGGACGGGGTAGGGTTGGGTTGGGTCAGGGTAGGGGTAGGGGTAAGGTGGGGTCGGGTAGGGGTAGGGGTAGGGTAGGTGGGGTAAGGGTATGGGTGGGGTCGGGGTAAGGGTAGGGTGGGGGTCAGTTAGGTAGGGTAGGGGTAAGGTGGGGGGTACGTGTAGGGTGGGGTCGGACAGGTAAGGTAGGGGTAGGGTGGGGTCGGACAGGTAAGGTAGGGGTAGGGTGGGATCGGGGTAGTGGTAGGGGGGGTTGGGTAGGTAGGGGTAGGGTCGGGGTAGGTAAGGGTATGGTGGGGGTCGGTTAGGTAGGGTAGGGGTGGGGTCGGGGTGGGGTAGGGTAGGTGGGGTCGGGGTGGGGTCGGGGTGGGGTGGGGTCGGGGGTAGGGTCAGGGTAGGTGGGGTAAGGGTAGGGTGTGGTCGGGGTGGGGTTGGGGTCGAGGTGGGGCAGGGATAACAATAGGTCAAGGGCAAGGGGTAAATTCGGAAACTGAAAAAGCTTAAAGTGCCGCTTAATTAATACATGGGGGTGGTATGCTTAATAAGCGGCACTTTAAGCACCTCTTTCGGTTAGTAAGCGGCTTTTTAAGCAGTGTGCGTGTTTACTTCACCTGTCTTACTAACCTAACTGTGACTTTAGCAGTGAAGTAAACACCTCCTAAGTCATAACATGCATTTATAACATAAAAATATAGGAAAAGTTATTTTAAAGTAATATTTGACTAATATTTAACTTATGCTCAAATCGATTCAATATTCGTATATGATTCGTTAATTATTCGTATTGTTAAACAAATACAAATACAAATCGAAATTAATATTCGTTTCATATTCGGATTCGGATTCGGAAAAACTAAACAAATACAAATACAAAATCCCGATGTTCGACTCGATTCGGTTCGTTTACAAGTTACAACCCTACTAGTTGCGCCAAATTTTTATTTTTATTTTTTGAAATTTTGATTGTTATTCCCGGCCCGGACCGGTCCACCAAAACAGGAGCCCGCCTCCCATGTCCACCGGACCGGAGACCGGCTCAGTATCGATCCCGGGTAACCGGGCTTGGGCCGGTAAATAGTACCGATCCCGGGTCAGGCCGGGTCGGTCGGCCTGCCCGGCCCAGTCCATCCTTATTTACAATAAGTAAAAAGTTGAACCGATTGTGTAGCATGCACTTTAAGGATATATATTTTCCCCTCTTTGACTATATGAAATGTCATTTTACTAAGGGTGAAATATTGCATTGTTGAGATTGTTTTGCGCCGTTTGACGATGTACGATCATTATTACGTAAGGGCACTAGATCAAATTGATAACGATTTGTTCACTTTCAAAAAGAAACAATTTGGTTACCACATAAGGAAAATTTAGGGACATAAGGTTCAAAGTTTTTTCTAAAAGACAAAAAGAAACTATTTGATTTAACGGAAACATGTTATCTTTTGATAACACTACAGCATGAGATTTCACTTCAATAATAACTAATCCTCAACAATAAGTAATCTTCTATATTGAGATGTTTGGTGAAATAGAAATAAAAAATGAGCGGGAGTGGCCCACTTGGAGGAGGGTGGATCACAGTTGAGTTTCCTTTTGTGGGAGTTCTTGGATTGAACTCATTGAAGTCACCCATAGAATTTAGGAGGTTTTTTACAAATGGTGATCATCTATATCCATTAGGCTAGCTCGAGTAGTTGTTCAATTGGTATTTTATCTCATGTCAAGCATCGATGTTGGAATTAGTTTTTTGCTAGAAATATGATGGTGTTGGACCAATAAGTCGTGATTCTCATGAAACATGTGCCCTTAGGCTAGTTCGAGTAGTTGTGCAATTAGTGTTTTATCTCACGTTATGCATCAGTGTTGAAATTAGATTTTAGCTAGAAATCTGATGGTGTTTGACCAATAAGTCGCATTTCTCACGAAAGTTGTGCCCCTTACTAGCTCAAGTACGTGCAATTAGTGTTTTATCTCACGTCTAGCATTGATGTTGGAATTAGATTTTTGCTAGAAATCTGATGGTTTTTGACCAATAAGTCGTGATTCTCACGAAAGTTGTCCCCCTTAGGCTAGCTCGAGTAATTGTGCAACTAGTGTTTTATCTCACGTTGAACATCGATGTTAGAATTAACTTTTTGCTAGGAATCTGATGGTATTTGATCAGGGGCGGTCCTGTCTATTTTCGGACCTATGGGCGGGATAAAATTTTGGGCTTATATTCAAGACAAAAAATAAATTATATTTATTTAAAAAGTAATTGCCCCACATAGGACTAAAAGAGAGGAGAAATTCTTAAATAGAACCATATATGTTTTATTCCCCAAATAGGATCATATTACTCCTATTCCAAAACCTACGTAATTTCTCATTCCATTTTTACCCCCTCTTTAGTCAATCGAGAATCTCTTCTGATCTACGCACAACCTTATCACTTTCTCCTGCGCACCATCCTCCATCTCCCATTCTTCTCAATCTTGCAGATCCATCCATCTCCCCATCTTCAATCTATTTCTTCTCCATAGCATAGCAGATCGATCGTCTGCTCCATCTTTGCACATCAGATCGATCAACTTCACCACATTGTATATACGCCGTCGTCAATTTCATCCTTTGCCATCACTGCCGCCGTCGACTCCACCGCGCGCACGCCGCCGGATCAGGTTTGTTCTTCTTCTTCTTCCTCCTCCTCCTCCTCCTCCTTCTCCTCCTCCTCTGACTCCTATTCCTCCTCCTATTATGATATTTTTGACTTTGAAACAGATTTTTCTGGATTTTCCTCCATTTCTATGTTGTTTTGTAGTTTTGACATTCAATTTGTTGGTTTTTTTACTTCTATTTCAAATTTCCGTTTCCTGATTTCTTGACTTTAAAAAAATCAATTTTCCGGATTTTTGGACTATGACATACAATTTTGCCAAGTTTATGGCATATATTTGGATGATGACATACGATTTTGCCAAATTTATGGCAGAAATGTACTCTGATAATCATATTATGGCACAACACTTTTTGTGTAAATCATTTTTTTATTTTTTTATTTTGTCATTAAATTCTTATTTATGTTAAAGTTTAGTTGTGGACTTCATATTTTGCCAAGACTATGGCAGTTTTGTGTAAATCTGTCAAGATAAATCTGCCAATTTTATGGCAGATCTGTTAATTTTTTGTCATTAGCTTCTTTTTCCAAATTCTGATTGTGAAAATGTCCTTATTCCATTTTTTTTCGAATATTCGGATTTTGAATTCATATTTTTTGCCAAACTTATGGCAATTTTGTGTTAATCTTCCAACATAAATCTGCCAACTTTATGACAGATCTAAAAATCTGCAAACGTAATGGTGATGATGGCGGAGGATGGCGGCGGTGCCCACAAGGTAGACAGCAGGCGATACCGGCGAGGGCGGTGGTGGCAAGCGGCGCCGGCGAGGATGGCGGCATGCGGTTGCAGAGAGGGTGGGTTAGGTCTTATGAAAGCTCGCGTATGCGTAAAAAGGCCAAAAGCATTTAATTAGAGTTCAAGCCTTCAAGAATAAAATTGGAAAAACAGACCCTTTTATGTCTTACGAAACATCAATTATGTTTCTAGTCCTATTTGTGCACATGAAACTAATTTTAGTTCTATATAGGTCATTAACTCTTATTTAAAATCATAATTATAATTAAATTATCTAATAAAGGTCATCAAATAAAAACGAAACTCATTTTATTATTATTATTATTATTTAAATTACATATTTGGTGAAAAGTAACAACACAAGTATCACATAAAAAGAAAAACAGTACTTAAAAACATTTCTCACGGAA
Organism: Cuscuta epithymum; assembly: GCA_945859915.1. Taxonomy (NCBI): domain Eukaryota; kingdom Viridiplantae; phylum Streptophyta; class Magnoliopsida; order Solanales; family Convolvulaceae; genus Cuscuta; species Cuscuta epithymum. The sequence continues at coordinate 1,229,768 of CAMAPF010000075.1, read as the reverse complement.
TTTTCAAGATTCAATTTCTTAACAAAAATAAAATTTTCCATTGATCCCTGCTAACTTAAACCTATCTTTTCTAGTCTTCTTCTCTTTCTCTCTTTATCCCAACCTGATTCACCAGATTTATCAACAATAATTTATTGATCACGGATGGATTGTGTTGGGTTAATGGCCCAAATTGAGGTTCGGCCCATTTACCCTTACTTCCGGACGTACGTCCAGCTAGATCACTAAGCTAGCCTGGCAAGCTCATGTTCCTCCAGGAGGAACGAACGTCTGCAGTTGGGGTTTAGGCTCAACGGCCCATCTCGACGAACGTCCATGCTGGGACAGGGAGCAGGACCACGGGTCACCAGAATGACGACGAACGTCGTCAGAGCAAGCCCATAGCCATCGGAGGCAGTCCAGTCCACATGGCGTGAATCCACAAAGGCCAGGGGACGAGCGGCCAATACCCCTTGGAGGCCACCTGGAGCAATCTAGCTCGCTCCCCGGGCGGACGAACGTCCCCACTAATTAGGCAGGAAACCTAGATTCTGGCGGGAAGTGCATTTAATGCTGAAGATTTGGTGGTTGGGACACCAGCGAACCGCAGGCTTCCACGTCAGTATAGCCACCTGCCCATTGGTGGGTATAAATAGAAGCATTTATTTCATTGTAAAGGGTTGGCAACTTTCTATTCTTAGCACTCTACCTATAGCATTCTTACTCGCAGCACTTCTACTGCCTTGTAAGACGATCGGCCGACGAGCCTTAGTGAGAAGTATTGTATTAGGGAGTTATTAAGAGATAATAATACCTAATCACGTTACTTGTTGCTTACTATTCTCCTTGATCCATATTACTTGCTAGTTGGGCTAGATATTCATACACACTCCACTCGAAATCCTTGGGCTTACGTGTTGGACCCGAGGGTTGAAGGAATAAACCTCAACACTGGCGCCGTCTGTGGGAAATCTACTCCTTGCCTGCAGGCAGGCATCGGCGTCGAGCGTCTCCACCCGGCGACAAGCTTTCGCGGAACGTCTGCGCATTCAAGTACGTACGGGGGCATGGCAAGGGGGCGCCTGTTGCCCTAAACAAAAATGGAGGACAGATATGAACGTCTCCGCGGACTCTAAACCTTATCTCAACTAGAGATTCCACACAACTGACGATAAAGCAAGAAAAATAATGAAGTAAAAGATCACGAACGTAGAGACAATTATGGGCAAAAAGTGTGTATATTCTTCAGCTCTAACGGCTGGGCATTACAAGTCCAAAACAAGGGAATTACAAACTATATTACGCAAAAAAAGGGGGGATTCAGGCCGGCTGTTGCCTGGATTCAGCTCCTCCTCTTCAGCTTCGGGCTCGGGCGTCGGGGGCTCTGGGGTCTCTCCTCTGGCTTTCGCTTCCTCCCGGTGCTGATCCCTCCCCAGCTTCCCTAAGGCTTGGATCAGCAGGTCATCGTCAGTATTCGCAGCTAAGTCAAAATCGGGCCCCAGCAGCTTGGCGAATATGGGTAGGGTGGCCCTGACCCCCTCATTGTAGCCGGCGGCGAAGGTGCTGTCGCCGACCTCATAAAGGAACTTGTGGGACAGGGGAGAGCTCTCTAGGATCCAGACGCTGCACGCCAGACGCTACCGGGGCGGTATCTTCGCCAAGGCTGCAGAAAACACGTCACCAAAGGCCCCGGCGCAGTAGTCTTTGGCGGAGTCCATAAACTCCCCAGTGTTACGATAGCCGGAGGTATCAACCAGCCACTCCGGAGTTGCATCCTTCCTAACGGGGAGCACCGGAACAAGCTTGAAGCCGGCTTCCTCAAGGCCGGCTAGCTGATTATGAGATTCAGCCCGCAGAGCCGCGAGCTCCCTATCCTTGGCCGCGGACTCTGCCTCGGCGCGACGAACAGCCTCCCGGGCTGTGGCAATGGCGGTATCAGCCTTCACCATGGCCTCCCTCAGGTCGGCCTTCCTGGCAGCCTCGACTTGCAGCACCACTAGCCCGGACTGGACGAAAGAAGGAAAAAGCAGAACATATGGTCAGAAGATGAACGTCGAGAAGAAGATGTACTCAGATCCAGTAATGAAGGAATACCTGAAGAGCAGCGGCCAGAGCAGCGCTGGTTGCCTCAGAAGACGAGCGGGGAGGCAGCTCAAGGCCGGCCTTGAGGGCCAGCTCCCTCCAGAGTTCTTCCGCCGGACGGCTCAGGGGTAGAGAGCCGGCATCTTCAAGCAGGGGCCCGGTGGAAGCAGCCTCGCGGCCCCTCTTGTGCTTCTTCTGAGGGACCTTTTCCTCCCCCTTCTGGGAAACCGCCTTCGTAGGGACGACCGGCGGCGGGAGAACGGCAGAAGCAACGGGGGCCCAGACCCTTGGCCCAGCACGGTAGCAATCAGGTGCTGCTCACCTTCGGCCGTGCGCCGAGCGGCATCAGAAGCCGAAGAAGTAGACTCCGAGGCCGGGGCATTTCTGGTCTTCTCTGCCGCGGCCTTGGCAGCAGCCGCCTTGGCCTTCCTAGTTTTCAGGCACTCGGCGTGATTCATCTGAGCTTCGTCCGGTGGAGAACCTGCATGAAACAATAAAGGGTTAAGAGACGAACGGAAATGGGACAAGACACTCACCTCGAAGGACAGGACCGCCCGAGACGAGCGTCGAAGTGTGGAAAATTCCAGGGACACGGGCGGTACCTATGCCTGCCCCGGAGAGTGCCTCGAGGGTCAGGTAGCCGGTAATAGGGCAGATGCCGCCTTGCAACACCTTCTCCACGTCCCCGCTCAGATCGTCGGTCAGCTCCGGAGACTCGATCTTTGGGGGATAACCGTTCCATCGGACCGGGAGAGGAGGGCCGTCGTATCGAAGGAAGAAGAAACGATTCTTCCAATCGTGGTTAGACGAAGGGTAGCTCTTGAACAGCCTCCTTCCTGGACGTGCGGCCACGCTCAGGTAACCATCGGAGTTCTGGGGAGTGATGCGGTAGAAGTAGTGGAACAGGTCCAAAGTGGCAGTGACCCCCGCAAGTTTGCAGCGCACCAGGAAGGCTGATATGAACCTATAAGAATTGGCATGAATTGCGTCGGGGCCACCTGGAAGCAGTGGAAGAACTCCACATAGAATGAATGGAGTGGAAACCGCAACCTGGCTTCAACGGAGTCCAAGTGGAGCATGATCATCCCCGGACGTCTCCTCATCACATGCTCAGCGCCTCTCACGCTCCAGACGAACGGCGGGGGGAAGAAAGTGCGGATTTTGTTGAGAGCCACACGGGAGAGGACTTGGTCATGATCAAGGGCGCTTCTGATCGGGCAGATGTGGCGCTCCATATCCATAGGGATGCCCAGATCATGCACATCCATGTCAGAGCCTGATTCAGCCTCTTCCCCAGAATCATAGTCAGCAGGACGCTCATTCAGGGGGACTGCATCAATAATGTCTACTGCCCCGTCAACATTCCCATCCCTGGCGTTGCTCCCGCTACCTTGGGAAGCGTCATCGGGCTCACCATCGGCCCGGATGGTCCCCACAGTCGTGGCCGAACTAGAAGTCCCAGAAACAGGGAGCAGAAATTGGGAACCCTAGTCCAGAGGGAAAACCCGGCATTTATAGGAGAAGCACCTATGAGGGAACCAACGAGGGGTTGACACGTAGCAAGGAGCGTATTCCGGCTCACGCGCTGTGCGTGGGGTGGAAGCGTAATGATGACATTTCCTCGGAAAATGCACCGTCGCAAAAAGCAGCCGTCACCTCGGTTCCTGAACCATCGACAGCTGTTAAGCATCATGACCACGAGCGTACGCCTTCACCGGATGCAACAAACACAAGTACCAGGACACGAACGTCTTACCTCGAGGGACATCATACTTCCTTATGTCATGTGCATGCTCAGAACATCAGAAGTGGGGGACTTGTGTTGGGTTAATGGCCCAAATTGAGGTTCGGCCCATTTACCCTTACTTCCGGACGTACGTCCAGCTAGATCACTAAGCTAGCCTGGCAAGCCCATGTTCCTCCAGGAGGGACGAACGTCTGCAGTTGGGGTTTAGGCTCAACGGTCCATCTCGACGAACGTCCATGCTGGGACAGGGAGCAGGACCACGGGTCACCAGAATGACGACGAACGTCGTCAGAGCAAGCCCATAGCCATCAGAGGCAGTCCAGTCCACATGGCGAGAATCCACAAAGGCCAGGGGACGAGCGGCCAATACCCCTTGGAGGCCACCTGGAGCAATCCAGCTCGCTCCCCGGGCGGACGAACGTCCCCACTAATTAGGCGGGAAGCCTAGATTCTGGCGGGAAGTGCATTTAATGCTGAAGTTTGGTGGTTGGGACACCAGCGAACCGCAGGCTTCCACGTCAGTATAGCCACCTGCCCATTGGTGGGTATAAATAGAAGCATTTATTTCATTGTAAAGGGTTGACAACTTTCTATTCTTAGCACTCTAGCTATAGCATTCTTACTCGCAGCACTTCTACTGCCTTGTAAGACGATCGGCCGACGAGCCTTAGTGAGAAGTATTGTATTAGGGAGTTATTAAGAGATAATAATACCTAATCACGTTACTTGCTGCTTACTGTTCTCCTTGATCCATATTACTTGCTAGTTGGGCTAGATATTCATACACACTCCACTCGAAATCCTTGGGCTTACGTGTTGGACCCGAGGGTTGAAGGAATAAACCTCAACAGATTGTTTGAAGCCTTGAAAAGGAAGTTTTTTGGTCACCAACCGCCGTTTGGGCTCCTCGATTGATTGGTTTCAATTCTTAACAAACCACTGAGGCACTCACCGCTTTGCAGCGTTCTTTACTCTTGTTGATATTGGAATTTGGAAACAACAAATCAATTTGGATGGGGTTTGTGAATTGGGAGTTTTGGATTTTTGAGGCCTAACATAACTTGGTAATTTTTTAATTAAAAGGATTATAAAATTTAGAGATCCTAAGAGAATTAAGAGAGGCGTGTCACTCTACATTTATTATAAAGATTAAACCTTAAACCAATTAATTGAGCTTAACAATTAAAAAAAAAAAGTCTACTCACATTACATATAAAGAAATATTTTTGGACCTATTTTCCCCTCCTGTTTTCTTGGGCCTAGGGCGATCGCCCCTATTGCACCCCTAGGGCCGCCCCTGTATTTGATTAATAAATCCCGATTCTCATGAGAGCTGGGCTGAGAACTTCAAAACACATGCAATTATTAATCATTTAATCAATTAATTGAGAACTTGAGAACATTTACTCGCTCATCATCCAACATGTTCCTTAATTAAGGAACAATGATCTTTGTATCCATTCTTATACCCACTTTTGCACACATTTACTCCCTCCGTAACTTTAAAATCTTCTCATTTGAAAAGTAGGTAGATTAAGAATAGTGAAAGAGGATATGAATTATTGAGGGTATGATAGGAAGATAGTGGAATAAGGTGATGGAATGTAGGATAAATCCAAAAAAAGTAGTTGTAATAGTGTATTATTTTCAGAATTATTGAGGGTATGATGGGAAGATTTAAAAATGGGAAGATTTTTTGTTACGGACGAAAAAGGAAAGTGGGAAGATTTTAAAGTTACGGAGGGAGTATGTTTTTTTCTGTGAACCCCGGTTCACAGACAATATTTTGCACAAACAAAATATTGTCTATGAACCAGGTTCACGGAAAAAAAAACCCTCCACAAACATGGTGGATATAAAGTGAGTATAAGAGTGAGTACTTCAAGCCATTGTTGATAAGCATATTGAGGTGATGATTTTATCCCCGCTGCCTACCCATTTCCACACCCACTGGTGACTAGACCACGACTGAACAAAAAGAGAAGTATCGAACGTTGCTTTATGCAATTTCTAGCAATTCAAGCATAGTAACTAAAGTTCAGTATTCAAATTCAAATTCAAACTTGTTTTTTACAACTTGAAGTTTTGTATACGTGAACTAAAAGTCTCAAGGTACTCACCATTAATTATAACATATTGCTGAAAGTATACCTCCATCTGCGAAATGACACAGTTTAAAGAAGTGTTTTGCTTTTTCAAAGACTCTATTAAAGTCACTCTCTAAAGAAGTTTCCGTTTCGATTTATGATGCCTGACTGACGATCAAACAGCTCGATCCTTGTTCAAACATACTGAGATTATTTTTAGTAAATAAAATTTACGTACTCAGAAACTACATTAAAAAATTTACAAAACTGATCAAGAAAATTTAAATTTGATAAAAAATTTGATATGTAAAACACAAGATTAAAAATAATTTAAGTTGACCAAGTGAATAGTTAAGAGAGAATTCCCTAAATAGGAGTAAAAATGTTTTAAAATTCCAAAATAGGAGTATCATGTTTTTTATTCCTAGAATAGGAGTAAATTTCTACCAAGTTTGGCATTACAAGGCTTTAAACATGACATTTTTTTTCCCAAACTTAGCAGATTACTCCTATTCAGGGAATAAAAAACATGATACTCTTATTTTGGAATTTCAAGACGTTTTTACTCCTATTTAGGACAATTTCTGAATAGTTAATAAAAACTTCATTTTGGGACGGAGGTGGTATTAAATAGCCCAAGAAGCATTTAGTGTTGTGCCAAACCATACGCACCATTCAAAAAAAAATGAAGGATTATTGTTACTCTGTTTTTTCTTTTTTCGAAATTATGTTTTACACAACCTCAAAACTCGTGTTTTACACTACGTATATGCCATATTGCCATGTGCGCCCTTATCTTTTTCATATAGACTTTGCACATACCCAAAAATAAAAACCAGGCCCGGTCCTGGGGCATGGGCAGGAGGGGCATGCGCCCAGGGCCCTTTGCTCCAGTAGGGCCCAAAAATTTCTCAAACATATGTGTACATAAATATTTTAATTATATATACATCCTAAATCCATAAAAAATAAAAAATAAAATCAAACTTAAATTTTTAGATACTTCTAATTTGTTATTTACTATCTACACGATACAAGTCTATAATTTAGAAACATTTACATTAAAATTCGTTGGGAACATATTTCACCATTTCTTTTGAATCATTACGGATTATTACATTAAATTTAATCTTTTAGTGACTTAGTGTACATGTCTTATGTATATCCAGAATTCATTGATGTATTTCACAAATTTCCTCCAATGCTCTCTTTAGTGAAAGATTGAACTTTAGTGTCCCTAATTTAGAAACTTAGAATTTGTTTTTGTCTAGTGAAAATGTGATTTAAAATATGAAATAGTTACTCCTTATACAAGATATAACTTTCACAACTTTCTTTAATTTTCAAAATTTTTATTGTGCCTAATATATAGTTGCAATACTTGTTTCACTCGGCTGTGAAGTACATTGTATCATTGAATGTCACTTATCAATAGATTCAATACCCTCTATATATATTTTCTAACCACATGCGTTGTTGGTTTTTTTATGTGTTATACTAGTATTTTGACGGTAATATTGTATAATTTTAAATTATACTAGTAGATTTTTATAGCAAAAAGAACATTATAAACATTCTCGTGCTATCCCTAAGGCCCAGCCTATTTGTATTGTCCCGGGCCCATAAAATGTCAGGACCGGGCCTGATAAAAACATGAAAAAATAGAGAATATTATCCAAAATAAGAATAAAAAGGTTTGAAAATTCCAAAATATGACTAATTATTGTCATGTTTTGGCAGTATCAGACTTCAAATATGGCAGTATTTTCCAAACTTGCCAGTAATTACTCCTATTTTGGGAATAAAAACATGACAGTCCTATTTTGGAATTTTGTAAAAAACACTAATGTCAGACGTCAGTTAGTCAGTATGTCACAAAGAAAATGTTGTAATGAAAACACCTCATTAAAAATCCACTGAGAAGACTTAGAAAAGAAACTAAATTTCCTTCAAAAATTCCATTGAAACTAACAACCCGAGATCAATGTTACTCAAGCGATTGTTAATTAAGAAAATGGGCTTCCAAATTCTTTTAATCACCAAAGCGGCCGATAGTGTAATTGAAGTCTTTCGAGTTATGTTATCGACGAAACCCGAGTTCCAGAGAGCTTCAGAGCTTCTTAGGTGGTGAGTTAATGAGTTTGAGAGCCCGTTTGGTATCACAAAAATCAACTAATTCTGTTGAAATTTATGAAATTCTGACTAAAGTGGTTGCATCAGTGCATTGGCTAATTCAGCTGATTTAAGAAAAAAAAAGTATTTTTAAAAATATATTTTATTACAAAAATAATGAAAAAATTATACGTAAAATAGCTAAAATGATCATCTATAGTAACTTCAACCAATACTACCAGAAAAGTAACTTCAACCTTACTTTTTCTTATATTACACAATTCAGCGCACGAAAACAAAAGTTACGTGTTTGATGAAAACGTTGACTGATAAGGCTAATAAGCCGAAAAACAGTGTTACCAAATGGATGTTTGGTAACCTACGTTTGGTAACACGGTCAGGGACCGGTCCAGGTAGGCCCGACCCAACGTGGTTCCAGTCCGGGCTCGGGCCCCTCAAAACATGAACCGGCCCGGACGGTTCGGCCCCGGTCCGGGCCATTTTTTTTTTGAATTTTTTTTAAAAATTTTGGATTGGACTGGGTATTTTGGGCCATTTGAGGTGGTTTGGGGTGGTTTGGGTGTGAGGAGGTGGGGTTGGGGGTTAATTAGGAAAAGGCAAAAAAAAACCGAGGCCCGGCCCGGCCCGGACCCCCAGGGGTTACACGGACCGGTTCCGGGCCCTCCAATCCAGGACCGGGGGCCCGACCGGGCCTAGGCCCGGCCCGAACCGAGTCCATCCATAACCAAACGCCCTCTGATTGTACTTGAGCGCATAAAATCAAACAAGGAGCCCCTGGTAATCTGTAAACTACACGGTATAGACTATGGACTTAATGGAGTATTTACAAAAGATGAAGTGCCAGGTAAAGTAGATTTCTTAAACACATATGGAGTATATTTAAATACAACTACAGAATCTTACAGCAAGATGAACGTTTAACACAAAGCTTTCTGCAAGGATACCCTTAAACAAGAATAAGCCTCTTACATAATCCAAGAAAATTAACAATGGTCAACTTGAAATGATTATGGGGTCCATTCACCCCATCATCTATTCAGTTCCTGATATCTTCTTCTTCAGTTGTTCAATCTCTTCTGCTAGTTCTTTCCTATTGGACTGCAAATAGGATAAAATATCCCCATTTAACCAGTTAGTTTGAAATGTTCTATATATACGGAGTAGCTTATATATAATCATGGAATGAGTTTAGCTCTGCCTGTAAGTCTGTACAAGTCTGTTAGATTATTTTAGGCTTACACAGACCTAAGCTTACTTGAGCTAAGGCAGCATTTTCCTCTTTCCAGTGACTAAAAAGCAATTTCGTGCCATTTAACTTAAAACAAGTAGTGTGGTATAAGTCTTATAGTGGCTAAACTGATGTGGTATGACTTCAGACTCCGAGAACAAGCCCTAGGCTCAGACTCGGCCTTGGCCCAAGATGCAGCTGAACAGTCAGACTGGTTGGACTGAGCCCATCAATAAGTAATGAGAATGAGTACAACATACCTTGAAGAGAAGGTAACGGTATACAAACCACCCGGAATATCCAAGCCCCACCAACTCCATAATTTTGGGCAGCTGAAGAAGAAATGAATTGTCATATGAAGCAATGGCCAAATAACGGATTCCAAAACAATTATAGTATCCCAGTACTGCTTTTACCACGCTGTGGAAAGAACTAATACATACTGCAAAGGAAAACAAAGACCGCCTACCAGAGGAACGGAGTTGATGGCACCCACAACTGCTGAAGAGAGCCAAACTGCAAAAATTGCTCCACTTCCATAAAGAAGAACAGTTGACTTGTTTTCTAGACCATCCCACTGCAGAAAGAAGAATGAGAAGGATGTAAATGAATTTTATACCAATTGAAAGAAACAAATCAGAAAAAAGAAACCACCAGTGTACCAGTGTAGTGTCTGATTCAAATTTTCATGGGAAAGAAAAGAAAAATCTCAACATAGAGAATCCATTTGGATGGAGGTTTTGGAAAGTTTTGGTAAAGGGTGTATCAGCCATTTTTTGCTGGTTTGGCCACTTTTAGGTGATTTGACTAGTCAAATTGCTAACCTTTGTGTTAAATAGTTTCCCTTTGAAAATAGTTAACACCTTTTAAATTGCTAAATTAACTGCCAAACTTTTCAGATTTGACCACTAAGCTTATTATCTTTTACAATAATTATCTTAAATATAAGAATATTTATATTCGATAAGTAATAGGCTTTACCAATGGCAAAACACGTAAAATACACTAATGTCCTTATGGGAAGTCCTGGTTTTGCTTCCCCCATCCCTTTAAAGGAAAATATTTTTAAAACTTTCAAACATATTGATACTTTGTATTTTATAAGTAATTTTAATTATAACAATATTATGTCACCAATTGTCCAGTTTACTATTAACAAAATAATCAATATAAATAGTGTTTAGATATGTCCTTTACACCACGATAACTATATAAATCAAACTAATTTACCAAGCAGTTACATCAAGCTGACATAACCAGATGATCATAGAGACAAACCATCGTCGTCAAACCGAAAACACAACTTGCTTATAATAGTAAGCACCTAATTACAGATTTCCAAACAAGGCCATAAGTCCACATCTTTATAACTAATATATATACTACGTACTACGTATTTGATATTTTATTAAAATTGAAATTTTGACATAAGATGTGACCATATAACATTTCAATCACCTATTAATCATACTACAAACATTATATTCATCCAAATAACCCTAAGACGGCAATGTTGCAGAAAACTCAATGTAAGAGAGAGGGCCAAGAAATTTAAGCTGGTTACATAACAGCCAAGGGTTACACCTTTTCTTTTAGATCAGCAAACAATTCTTCAGGATCAATAGCACTTGATGTATCCTTGGGTGAAGATGCTTTAACCTGCATACAAGAAGACCTCCTGTGTTCTGCTTTAAGAAAATTAGAGGAAATATGATAAGTATATTAACTTATGTAATCAAACACCGAATCCTTGATGATGCATAGTTTAGAAAAATAGAGAAAAATGTTCCTCTGTGCAGGTAAACTAAATCACAATATTTGGGAAACTGGTAATTTTATATACAATGTCTATTTATAATGAACCTCAAGATTTGATAAAAGTTTGCAAGTGGAAAAGTGTACTCTTACTATGCCCTTTCAGTAAGGAACCTCAATTATTCAAGCCTAAATCAAAGTTTCCAACTTTATGAATGTATATATCAATTGCAGCATCATACTAGCTGTAAAGATTCCGAATTTAAGAACAAATCTCAAGTAACTAGAAAACGGCAAGCCATTCAAATTGGACATACATTAGAAGCCCTCTTAACTTCTTAATTCATAACCCTTCAACTAGAAAATTCAGGGAGGAAAGAGGAGAATACCAGCTGGTTTGAGGGAAGCGTGGAAAGCAGTGACGGAGAATGGCGGTCGTCGAAGGCACGGAAAGGAACAGCCGCTGATGGGGGTGGAGTAGGCGGTGAGTCTTGGGCTGAAGACGGCCGTCACCGCCATGGAAGTGGAAGCTGCCGTAACCATCAGGCCGGGCTAGGGACCTCTGTCGACGTGACTGTGGATGGTAGAAAGAGAGCAGCTCTCCTTGAAATGAAAATGGGGGCGGAGTATTTCACTCTCCTTTTCCTGTTTTCTATCCATATATTTCAGCTACCTGATTGGTCCGTTCCCTATCTTCGAAATCCATTCTCATTCCATCGGGCGTACCTTTGCTTTTTGGACGTAAAATAAGAAAATAATAAAGAGAAAAGTGTCAACTCTAGTTTATTCATATCAAATTCCAGCTAAAACTTCAATTGGGAACCAATTCAAATTAATTCTTGAAGATAACTGAAAAATATGATGTCACTGTCATTTTTTTGTCACTATTGTATGTCACTACCAGTTTTTATGTCACTTTTGCAATGTCACTAACAATTTTCATGTTACTTTCAGATGTCACTGTACCGGAAAACGTGTCAACATGTCGTCAGAAAAAATTCCGGTGACTTTTCCCCATCAAAATTTTCGCCGGAAACTATTACCATGCCGCCTCAAAACCGCCGCCATCGTGTAAGACAACCTACGGGCTACGCCTCCTTACCCCAACCCTGTCATAGCTTCACAGCCCCATCCACTGTCAACCCCGCCACCTAGCCCCCCCCCCCCCACCCGCCACACTTGACCTGCCCTAGCACTGCCCCCCGCCACCGCGGTCGCCGCCCCTACGCCTACCCTAGCCCAGCCCCCCACACCTCCAACTGACGCCAGTGACCTTCTTTCCCACCCCTTCCAGTGACCAGCAACCCTAGCCCTAGCAGACTCCACCAGCCACCCACCAGACCCCAGTCATGACCCACCTAAGCTCCCACCGTCCCTGACCTACCCAGGCCAAACTCAAGCCGCCACACGACCTTCTAGATCTATATCAGCCCAGCTGACAAACACTTTGTCATGGTGTGCCTCAAAATAATACTCAATACAACGATTATACGCAGTATAACGAAGTAAGGTTCGTATCTGTAGGAAAAGAAATACTTCTCTTTTTATGTAAGTAGTAACAAGGGGAATTTAAAGTTGTTGTAGAACTTGAAGTATATTTAAACACTACGTTGAATGACTTATGTGGTTTAATTAATTAGAGATGAGGACTTGGTTTTGCTTATATCCACTTAACAAAATGTTCGTCGATCCCGGTTATATCTTTAACTATCTTTCTCTCGAATACTCAATCGAGGAGTATCTCCATTTCATCAAGGGTAGTTATTAATAACGAGACGCGTTCATTAATAAAACTTACTACTGAGTGAATATAGAACACACATCATATATTAATCCGATAGTAGCAATAAACCTAAGATGAAACTGATTGAGATTAATAACCCCAACACAAGCGATTTACTGTTTTAATCAATATAATTAATTCCCCTGAGATTATTAACCATGAGACACATGCATTAATAATCCAAGTTTACTACCGTGAAAGGACCGAACGATTAACAAGCGTATTTGTCGATTGATTCTAATAATAATTAATATATGAAACAAAACTAGTTGATCTTTTAAGTAATGCTCAAAATATTAATATAAAATATAAATAAGAATTAATTAATATTCAAGGAAGAAGATTAAAGAAAATAATTCACAATTTACAAATCATTTAGCTTCAACATAGCAAAATCAAGATGGAAGAGTTTAGATCCTCATTTGAAGACTAAATATGCTAAAATAGAAAGAAAACTTATCTAAGCTGATCTTAGAGGTGTATGTGAATTGGTGAATTTAATGTGAATTAAAAGAGGTGTATTTATATGAAAATGGTTGCGGCTGGGTCTTTTACTTGAACGGGGTTTTAGGGTACCCGATCGGGTATCCAACAGCTTCCGGGAAATTGGAAAAATCAACTCATACCTGATTGGGTGTGTCGGTCTACCCGATCGAGTATGAGACCAAATCTTCAAATATTTTTATGCCACGATCCTTTGTTTCCCGGATTCGATTTTGACACGCAAATCCGGTCAATACCTGATCGGGTATTGTATATACCCGATCGGGTATATGAAAATTTTTTCAAATCCTTGTTCTGATCTTGTTCCTTTGCACATCTTTTGATCTTTAAGATCCGTTCATTGATCCTTTGAGTGCATTTGACTTGCCCTATGCTCAGAATAGTCCTACTCTAAATAATTTACACAATTGTAAATAAACTAAAACATTACGTGTGTAATTTTCAAACCAATGAATCACAAAACTAATTAAAAATGTAAACATGCAATCGAAAAATACAAAGATATCACCAACCGTCACACGAGCTTCAGGATCCCGATCCCAAAACGAGGAATGAGTTCACCAATCGTCATCTCATCAATTTCTACATCTCGACGCTAGACAGAAAGAGATGAAAAAGAAAGTGAACAACGGAGTTGAGGTGCTGACTTGCAGTGGCGGTGTGGGACGAAGTTTTGGACATGGCTGTGACGGCTGCAGAATTGCCACGGACGCGACCCTGGCAGCTGGTGGAGGCGACGCGGAAGCAGCTGAAGGAGGTGACACGGTGGCAGCCAGTGGAGACAAGAGGCGGAGCGGACGTCCTCGCTGGCTGTGGAGGCGAGATAGAGGTATGCTGTGATGTGGGGAGATGAACAACTTGGGATATGGAGGGATTTGGACTGATAGTTTTGGACATGGAAATTTGGGAGGTCGAACAAGATATGCGAATATGCTACGCGTGCGTAGATCTCTGCGACTTCTCATTCTCACACGGGAGCGGGTCACTTTTTTGTAAAATCAGAAAGTGGACATATTTTTGGAATTAAAAACTTAGGGAGTAATATTAGCGCCATTGGATCATAAAAGTTTTTATCAACTCTTAGTAAAAGAAGTTCCCGCTTGTCGAGCATACCTTTATAAAATGAGAATTTATTTATAAAATGAGAATTTATTTATGAGACAAATGAAGTATTAACATAGTTGCCTATTAGATTCTTTGTTTTTTATGCTACTAGTATATGTACCCGTGCACTGCACGGCAAAATATGCACTTAAAGTTTTTATAAAAATTGAAAGTGAAATGTAAGTGAAATGAATTGTATGTGAATTCATCAATCACGGTTTAAAAGAAAATTCATTCAACTGTGGATAGAGCTGTCGAAAGGAGTCAAAGTCTCCAAGTGGGTAAGAGTTGTCATTTTTTATCCAATGAAGTGACCGGTTTCGTGGGTCAATTCGCACGGGTGAGTAACACAAATTATAAACATCTATTTTTTTTTTACTTTTTTTTGTCTTCAATATTGATGGTTTACTACCAAAATTATTTTGAAATATACTTGTTATTTTACAACCCTTGTTGAACTATTGTTTCTATATTATAATAATTATTCAAATGTTTACTCAAAAGATGTAAATTGCGTCATTTCTACACTGAGTGTTTTTTATAGATACTCCTTCCGTCCCGCTGAGATTCTCTTATCTTTTCTTTTCGATCCGTCCCTCTAACACTTTCTCATACGAAGTACAAAATTAGCTAAAGTTTGTGTGGTATTAAATCATTTTTTCTTAATTTTTATTTCAGCAATTCAACGTCAACCACATAAACTCATTTTTCTTAATAATCGTGTCATCACCTCATGTCCCAATCTTAGTGGGACGGAGGTAGTACAATATAATAGTTATAAAATTTCAGTATACCAATGATTTAAATACATATGTATATAGTATTGGAATACATAAAAGTAGAGTTTTGGAAGTTGAATCATTTTTTCTTGAATTTATTGTCTTGCCACATGTCACTTTTTCATACAAAGACTATTGCCACATGTCAATAATTCCTCTAAAGAGTTCATCAAGGGTTTGCTTTATTATATTATATATAGATTTCATAATTCAGCAATCAAATTTAAAGTATGGGATTTGACTTTTGGCAACTGCGATAAGAGATTACTATATAAATTACAAAATGCATATGACTTCTGCAAGAACTTGAGAAAGAGCCTCACCCAATCTTCATCGGTGATTAAAGTTTAATTTAGATTCTGCACATTAAGGATGTTTTTACTTGGATTGTAATTTGCTGGTCTAATCTGGTATGGTCTGGTCTGAACTAATTTTGTCTAGTCTGGTGATGTCTAGTCTCTGTGTATTTTTGTAACTATCCAAGCCTGACCTGATCTGGTCTGGACTAAAAATAGTCCCAGTAAAGATGTTTTTACTTGAATCGTAATTTGCTGATCTGGTATGGTCTAATCTGGTCTGATTTCTTTGTATTTTTTATAACTATCTAAGTGTGGTCTCATCTGATATATTCTGCTTCAAATAAAAACATTCTTATTGTTTACTTCAAAAACCACTGGTTCAAATTATGGATAAAAGTAAGAAAAATTCCTTTTGTACACGTTTTTGTACCCATCAGTACACGCATGTGTCTGTGAGAGTTTTTTTTTGTCTGTGAAGCGCGGTCCACAGACATAAGTTGGCTTGTTTTGTCTGTGGAAAATTTCACAGACAAAACAAACCAGCTTTTGTCTGTGGACCGCGCTTCACAGACAAAAAAAACTCTCACAGACACATGCGTGTACTGAAGGGTATAAAAACGTGTACACCAAGAATGGTTGTAAAAGTAAATTATTGACTAGGCAAATTCGGATTTGAAATGTCATATAGAATGTGGTTTAATATTTTTCCACCTTAAATAAATAGTCAATATGTGACCACGTCAGCCACATGATATGTGTAACCGGTGGGCCATGATACGCAGGAACCGGGACGCGTAGATCGACTTTCTCTCGGCCACATGTACGGCAGATTTGACGTGTGAATCCGCTGGCACGAATATCCAGGTTCCAGCTCACCATCCAACTATCCCTACACCGTACACTGTTTCCCCCCTACACGTGTTTCGTGACGTGGATGTCGCTCTGTCTTCCCTCTTTGAGAAGGCCATGATGAATAGACAGACTTCTATTTTCCTCCTCCGTTCTCTGGTTTTTGAGCTCTTCTTCCGAAAGAAATCTCTCTTGACGGAGAATTCCGACAGTTAGTTTCGACGATTCGGATATTCTATTCGATTTTGTGGTACGTGGTTTCGCGTGCGAATTTCATACAATTCTCTATTAAAATTCATTCTTATTTGCTTTTTATTTATATTTGTGCTTTTGTTAGCGTTTCAATTAAGGGGGAGCGGAATTATAAACTTACAGTCATCAATTTAGGTAATTAGATTAGACAATTATGTGAATTATAATTATAATCTAGAAATATTCAAAGCTATGAGGTTCATGTTTGTCCGATTATTATCCGGCTTGGGAGTTGTAGTTGGACAATTACGCCCCGAAAGAGCCATCTCGTTTTCCCGGTTATTTCTGATTTGCAATTTTAAAAAGTTTTGATTTTTTTTTTAATTTTCTAGGTCAGTACGGGATCTAATTACTTTCATGTAAAGGGAAAAAATTGCAGTCAAAATTAAAAAGTTTTCTGATTTTATAGTTTTGGTTCTCCGTACCCCAGTACTCGAATTACGAGAAAGTGACAAGTAATTGCGGAGTTTTTTTTCAGGGAAAAGCGGACTGTTGTTTGAATAGTGTCGTATTTGTCTGTTTTTTTAAACTACATATCGATCAAGCCTAGGACCCGAGGACTTCTGGCCATTTTCACACTTTCTGATTCATGGTGGGAGGATACGAGAAAAGCATATCTTTTATGTTTTTTTTTTTATATATACGAATTGAATTCTGATGTTGTACTTTCTGATTCTTTTTAGCTAACTGAGCAGGAACCTAAGGATTAGTTTATGGATAATGTGAGATATTGTTTGGAGCTGATTTTAGGGTTGTTGAAATTGAAACTTTAGTGGTATGAATAAATCTAGCTCCCTTTGATGAAATTGGCTGAAATGGTTGACAGGAAAATGTAAGAACTTTTTGGGTAATATGTTTAAATAGGCTGAATTGGCTGAAATTCTCTAAAATTGATGAATTTTTGGCGGAAGAAGCTGAGTTGTGAGGCAGAAGCAGCTGAGTTGTGAAAAAATTATATTTAAAATATATTTTAGTAATAAGAAGGAAAAAGATATGGAAGTATAACTAAAATAGTTGTCTTCAATCATTTTAGCTAATTCAGCTAAAAAAGTAACTTCAACCTTACTTATTTTTATTACTCTCTCCGTCCCCCTAACTTTGTTCTGTTTTACCTTTTTCGTCTGTCCCATTAAGTTTGTCTCATATAATATTTGGGTGGTTATCATTTATTCTTACTTTATTCAAACTTTATCAATTCAATATCAACGACACAACTCCACGTTTTCTTAAAATTTGTGTCACACTCCTTTGTCCCATATAGTGGGACGGAGTTAGTATTACATAATTCAGCCTATATAATCAAAAGGTACGTGTTTAGTCAAAAAGTCGGTTGTCAAACACTCTTTCCGTAAAAGAGTGAAGGAGATAGGGGAGATAGGCGTGAATCCACAAAAGAGTGTTTATTAGATCACTTGAGGGCACTTTGGTTGAAGAAGTCATAATTGGGCTGAATTGATATACTAGAAACATTAGGTTTTCAACTCCTCTATTTTTTCCTCGGTTCAACCAGCTTCAACCTTCATCTAAGCAGCTCTAAAGCTCATAAATTATTGAGTTTAGATTATTTCAATCTGAAATAAAATAAACCTTTTTTATGAAACATTCACTTTTTAACCGATAACTAAATCTATCAGACAATGTAATTTAGAGCTGTTCGGTCCAAAGTGGGGTGACCTTCCTGCTGAGCATATACGAATTAACCGATAGCTCTAGATTCTTCTGCACACTGGATAAGATTATAGTTTAATCCTTCATGCGTTTTTCTCATATTGTAGCCCATATTATATGTTCAACTTTAGTTCTTTGCTTTGAACATGAGTTTCATTTGATATATGCATCTTTTTCAGCTTGAAGTCTCCCAATGTGCTTCTAAACACACATTCTTTAGCTTAGTTCTCCCTGCGTAATTGGTGGGAAAAAGGAACTTTGCCATCCACTTGAATAACTGGACAGATCCATTAATTATGGGGAGCAGTGAGGATGTGAAATCTCCTAAGCCCGAAAAGTCTTTTCTGTCCCCACAGGTGAGCAAAAAAATACATATGGAAAAATCATATTTGTTGGAATTATGAAAGTTACATAGCACCACTTATGTATCTAACATTTTTCTCCTTCAACTCAATCACCCTTGCAAGAACCAAATTAACTTGACTACTAATGTCTATGTGAGAATGTCAATCATATGCATTTTCCGTGTATTTTGCTTTTTCTCTAATTTTGTTTAACTAATGACAGGACCACGGTAACGCTCCCATGTATCTTGATTGGGCAGCATTACAGGTATATGACCAGGCTAAACACATTGCATATTCTTACCACTTTGTTGTTTTAGTGATTGTAGCAAGTAACGTGATAGTTATCTGCAGGCTTATTATGGGCCTCAAGTTGCCTTACCTCCATATTTTAACCCAGCGGTCCCACCTGGTCACCCGCCTCACCCATACATGTGGGGCGCACCGCAGGTATTTAAGCAAATTTATCGAGTGCGGCAATTTTTCGGAGTAGGTGTCACACCCATACAAGATAAATGAATGAACCTCTTTATGCTTGTTGGACCATCGTTGTCCCTCAAGAGTTCTTTTAAGTTGGAATTATGACCGAACCATGAAAATATATTGTCTTGTGACAAAAAGAGTTTGTGTGCACGATGAATTTAATATTGATGTATAATTGCTGTAGACTATGATGTCACCGGCTTATGGGGCGCCATATGCAACAATTTATGCTCATGGTGGAGTTTATGCACACACTGGAGTTCCAATTGTAAGTATGCACTTCCCAATTGTGAGTATGCATTTCTGGTCTGAGTCCCACATATAAACATTTAAGAGAGACATATTACACATAGGTTTGTCATACCTTATGTTTCAATAATGAGTTTGAACATGTACATTTTGAATTTATCGCCCGATTGAGCATCCCCACCCATTTTTTTTCAATATGTAATCTTAATATTGATATGTTGGCCAATTGATTCTGTTATCCTTCATCTCTAGGGATCACATGCACCTGGTCATGACATTCCTACATCTGGAGCTGTTAATGAAGCAACTGTAAATATTATTTTCAAGTTTATTATTACATGGTGTAGTTTTTTTTAGAAACAGACTAGTGCTGTGCTTAGCGTTTACCTGACTGTAATTTTCATTTTGTGCGGTATCATTTAGGCTGCTACTTCTACTGATTTGGATAAATCTGGTAAGTCTTCTGGAAATGAAGACCGGGGTTTGATCAGTAAACTGAAAGGGTTTGATGGGCTTGCAATGTCTATTGGAAATAGCAATGCAGACAGTGGAAGGGGAGGAACTGACCATCCAAATTCCCAGAGGTTTGTGAATTAAATCCATTGGTGGCTCGGTATTTTTTCGTGTATTTTTCTCGGCCCATCAATTCGAACTAATGTTTGTAATTGTTTGCAATCAATAGCATGGAAACTGATGGGTCCAGCGATGGAAGTAATGCAGCTATGGTCAGTGGTTTTCCATGATTTTGGTGGAAATTAGTTACATGGCGGGAAGAAATCATAATTATTTATTTCATATCCCCTAACAACGTAGTACTGGTGAGAAAAAGTTAATTTTCAATCTTTTTCCGCAGGTATGTGAAAATTCAAAGAAAGGAAGTAGGGAGACAACTCCAACTAAAGGTATGAGTTAACAACTTGTTTAGCTGATTCTAGAACTTACTGCATTAGTAACTTTATGTAATTGATCCTCAAACTTCCTAACAGCTGATAAGACCATTAAGAGCTATCCAACTCTCGCTCGAGGACTCAATGGACCATCCAAGAAAGTAACAACTGTTGCTGTGACTCCTAGCGTAAATATTAATAATGTCAGCCCAACTAATGTTCCACAACTTGGCCCTGCCATGCCCAATGAAACTTGGACTCAGGTATGATACTTTTGTGAGCCAAATGGATCCTTTGTGTGTTGATCTTTACAAAATGGAAAATCGTTGCACTTTTTGTCCCATGGCTATTAGTCATTCTCACTTTGGGCTCCAACTTTTAACATTTCTAATTTTTGGTCATTCCGAGACATATCCAACCAACTTATTGCTTTTCGCCTCCTTAGGACAGGAAAAGACTAAACATGGAAATAGATTTGTTACCATGCGCACCAAAGTGGAATGAATGGAAGGCGGAGACCAGAAGAGGGAATGACCTAATAGTCTTGGGACCAAAGAGAGAAAATACTTTTTTTATAGTAACAGATATTTCAAATTGTTTTCCTTTTGGTTTCTGGTATAAGGTATACCGATATCATTTCTGATTTTTATTACTTATATATGTTATGCATCAGAATGAGCGTGACTTGAAGCGTGAGAAGAGGAAACAGTCTAACCGCGAATCTGCTAGGAGATCAAGATTGAGAAAACAGGTAATTTTTATTATTCTGGGGCAGTCCCCAAGTTACAACAATAATTCTCCAACTCACTTTACATGGATTAATTCAATTCAGGCAGAGACTGAAGAGTTAGCTAAGCGTGTCCAATTACTAACTGCTGAGAACGTAAACCTTAAATCCGAGATAAACAAATTAATGGAGAACTCAGAGAAGCTGAAGCTTGAAAATATGTCTCTCATGGTACATGTTTATTTTGTTATTTCAATGGTACTAATTTCTTTTGACCCTTATCCATATCTGGAGTAGGTGGCACGTTCTCTGTGAAAGTGACATTTTGTTCTTCCACTCATTGCGATACAGCAGATGAAGTCTCTTGGTTGTTGGCATACCTCATTTTAGTCCTTGAATTATCACCAAAGTGGTAGTTTGTATCCCTCATCCAATAAAATAAAAGAAATTATGGAAATGTACAACTCAGGCCGTGAGCCAAAAATGTTGTGTCATTGTTATGTCTTAAAAATTACTGAGTCATTTAGTTCTTAAAGTAGAATATAAGTAGTTAATAACTCTTCTTATAAGAGGTGGATTAGTTGGAAAAACAATGATAGCCCTATTTTAAGAAATGTGTACTTGCACATATTGTTAGTGCATAAAAATGAAAGAATGAAAGTTAGTGAATAATGTAGAATACACAAAGAGAAAGGGGCAGATAAAACAACATCATCATGCAAGTGTTAGTCCCAATAGAGTTTGGGGTTAGTAATAAAGAGATCAATCCTCCACACGTAAGGGTAGATATTAAATAACAAAAAATAGAAAAAATATGAAAAGTAGAAAAGAGAACATGAAAGTGAGATAGAAGTTGACAGACGGAAATGGATAGCATTAGAAATCTTAAAAAAAGTAGGAAGCAACTAAAAAGAAACACATGCGGAGTTTTAGATTTGCCCAATAATATCAGCAGTTAGGAAGTGATAGATGCCCTTTATTTAAAGAAGATACTAAAGCTACCATTTTAATAACAATTACGAGTAATAGATGCCACAGGAGGGACTTGCAATCACCCACTTATCGCTAATAGTTGAAGGACTAAAAGCGATCACACCAACAAATGAGGGCTAAGTTCACTGTATCACGACAACTGGAGTAAAACGCAATTTTCCCCAATATCTTTTTGCACCCATCACATTTAAGATCAAAAGGTTGTTTTCAAATTGCAGGAGAGACTGAAATGTGAGGAACTGGGGAAAATGGAAGAAGAGATAAGTTTAGGTAGGGTTGATGATAAGGGGGTGCAACCAGTGACTACAGCCAACTTACTTGCACGGGTGGATGACAACTCAGACTGTGCAGATAAAAATGGCGAGGAAGGCGAAACATATGAGAGAAGTGGGAGCAACTCAAGAACAAAGCTCCATCAGCTCCTTGATGCAAGTCCCATAACTGATGCTGTGGCAGCTAGGTGATTAATTACGCCGCCCGCATTTGTGTTGAGGATAATCATGTGGTTTTGGCATATTAATCAGTCCAAAATTACTGCTAACTGTTAGAAAAAAGTACACACACCACCTAATTGTGATCTGTAATATTAAAATTTGGCAGACTACGACTTGATACTTTTTTTTGGCTCTCCCTACTGTCTTACAGTTCCATTTCATACTACTCATGGCCGGTAGTGTCTGCATGGGCATGGGATTGGACTGGTTCAATCTCATGCTAAAGCAGGCGCTATGGGTAACATGAAATGAACCGGGCCATGATATGAGTATGTATTCGTATTGTCTTATATAAAATTGTATTGGAAGTTTTAAGTTTCAGCCATGTATGTGTGAGAGAAGGGTACAAATTGTGGAACTCTTAGTTGAAATACTAATGTTTCATATAGTAGTATTAGTTAAGAATTGTATATGGCTTCTTAATATTTTACTCTGATAGTTATGAATTATTTAATTTGGGTGGCAAATCCGAAGATTGCCATAGTGACTAGTGAGTTGATTGGTAAACAAAAAGCGCCCACCCTTATCCAGTTATCCCCACCCCTCAAGCCCCCTAAGGCCCTAAGATCTTCTAAGGGTCCTATGAGTCATTGGAGAAGGCTCCCCCCTCCCCCCCCAAATAGCCGTTGGGGGCTGGCAGTGGACCGGGTCTGACCGGTTCTGGTCCCTAATATTTAAATCCGGGATTGGTGGTGCCGGTCTTCTACCCGAGTCGTGTTTTTTGCTTTCGGTCACCGGTAGCAGCCAGTTTTGTCACAGGTCCAGAACAATGGACCGTGTCTAATGTCTATCACTAGCTCAAAGTAGTTGGGAAACGTCTTCATTAACTCTCATTCAACGTTAATTCTTAGTTCCAAATCATAAACAAAAATCAGAATGACACGCCCATTTATTGGCTCCTATAGTCCCAGCCTCCTAGGTATGAGACCTGAAGAACACCTCATTGAATATGTTTTTTAGGAAGTTAGTCACATGATTCATAAGGGAATTAAAGACATGCTGAACCCACAATTGAGTAGCCCCAACGTTCTCAGATTAATGATTGGTAGCTTTGGAATGGTGACACTAGGGTAACAGAAGTGATTGGTAGCTTTGGAATGGTGACACTAGGGTAACAGAAGTGACAAAATCTACTGGTACTATATTTTGACTTACTTTGACGAAATCTACTTATTCTGACGAATTAATCCTACTTTTGGTCCTATGAGTTTGATATCAATTCTACATTTAGTGCACGTCTTTCGATTTATGCACTTTTGATAATTGGCTAATGTTTTTTATCATTTGCAATACTCGTAGGACTAAAAGTGGAATTTACTCGTAGTTAGACGTTAGTGGGTACAATTTTAGAACAAGCGGAGGGCTTTCATGATTCATCCTTTGATTCTTTTCCGCCAACTCAATCGGTATAAGAATAAAAATATAGTGAGAGCAAATTACTAGCACGAGGAAGTTCACTTTCAAGATTTCCAATAGTGTAGAACACGCTTCATAACTTTAAAATGATATTTGTCAAAGCATGCAAACTTCCCGGCAGGGGAGGATCTATGCACGGGTTATGGTAGGCAGAAGCCCATGACAACTTAAAAAAATTTCAATTTTTTAGTGTAAATTTTTTCATTTTTCACGTTTAGCCCACCCATCTAATATTCAAACCTATTATAATTTCTATTCAGTTCAGGGTATCTCAAATTCCTGGATCCGTCAGTTCTCCGTAACCAATTTTTTTCTTCGATATTAGTATTATTACTAGTATGTTTAGTATTAAGATTAGCTTTATGTTTTTTAAATTCTTATACTCCGTATGTTTTACTACGTAATAAACAATTTTATGCTTTCTATGCTTTCTCCGTAGTAATTTTCTATTAATTTCTATCGAAAGTTGGAATTGAAGTTTTTTAATTAGTTAAGACTTTAGAGCATCTGTAACACCGTCCCCAAATATATTTACTTTTATGTAAATAATGTATTGAACCTTATTAAAGGATTGATGAATTTACGAAGTTGTAAATTTTTATTATTTCTTTCGCGTGAATAGTAAGTTGCACGTGGGACCCACACCGGGAGCGGGGGCCGCCCGATATCCCCGAGATCACATAAATTATCATTATGGGTCGAAATAATATTTATATGGTGGTGGACATCTTATTTGGCCATGGGAAGGCCTGGGGTTGACCGATTGGTCAAAAGAAGCCCAATTACCGGTACCGACAATTAAACAGATAACAGCCCGAAAATGAATTTCGGAGACTTCCAAATTAAAGTTTTGGAATATATATTATTTCAAAGGGGAGTTATGATGGGGAACACATAATATATTTTATTTTACCCGATAAAATAAATTATGATTAAAACAGTCCGAAAAATACAACTTTCGGGACCGATTGTACACACCGGGACACAAAGGGATGACCTCCCACATGAGTGGGGGCCACCCCACGTTTTTTTGTGCTGTAACAACAAGGAAGGGCCTAGGTTGACAAAGGATTGAGTGGAGGAAGGTGCAAGGGGGCCCTTTGACCTCACTCATTTGCCAAAGGAGACAAAAAGGACACCCCAACCTCTCCCCTATGCATTATTTCGGCCTAGCTACCAAAGGAGGAGGAAGAAGAAGCTCTCCAACCTTTCTCCATTGCTGCAACTCGAGCTCAAGCAAGAGAGGTCCAAAGAGTGGGATTAAAGAAGGAAAAAGGCTAGGAAAAGTGTGTAAATTAAGGTAATGACCTCATTATAACTTTTCCTTCATTTTTCTCCTACCATATGAGATATATATCATGTGAAGAATCCTTAAGAGGGTTCTACATGTTATAAGTATGGATTTATGGGTTGGGAAGTGATTCCATGTCCAAGAACGGTCTTAGAAGCCAAAACGACCGGTTCACCGGAAAATAACCTTTTTGAGGTTATTTGTATTAATATGGGTTTTATGATTATAAAACCTTGTTAGGAACTTGTGAAAGGTATTTCAAGTGATTTCACAAAGTTGGAAAAGTCGCCGGAGTTGTCGCCGGAGTTGACCGAAAGTCGCCGGAGTTTCACCGGAGTTCAACCAAGAGGGGTAGAACTTCATAACGCTAGTTCAAGGTGAGTGGACGGCTTAATATCTTATAACTTTTGGGTTAATTATGAGATTACCTAAATAAATGTTATATGAGTTCATAATAATGTTTAAAAGATATTTAAACATGTGATTAGCCAATAGGGTTAAGTTTGTATGAAAGAAATTAATTGTTGATGCATGGAATATGATATGAAGAAATATATGAAATGCATATTTGCTTGAAGTGTATTAGAAGCACAAATGAATATTATTAACTTAATTATATGATGATTAAGTTGATACACACAAGGCATGAAATGGCGGTCAACGAAAACGTGGACCGAAGAACAAAGGATTTAGTTAATACCGGTTGGTATTAACTAAATATAAATCTATATACATGCATGGTTTTGCATGGGTTGTGATACATAAGAATTTATGTATTGGATTAGTTATGAGTAACTAAGTATGATATAGACTCTATCTAGGTTGATAGGAGGTTGATAATAGGAAAACTTGGTGGAGGACCCTAGTACTTAAAAAGTACTTAACACTCAAACTTGGTGGAGGACCCTAGTACTTAAAAAGTACTTAACACTCAAACTTGGTGGAGGACCCTAGTACTTAAAAAGTACTTAACACTCAAACTTGGTGGAGGACCCTAGTACTTAAAAAGTACTTAACACTCAAAACTTGGTGGAGGACCCTAGTACTTAAAAAGTACTTAACACTCAAACTTGGTGGAGGACCCTAGTACTTAAAAGTACTTAACACTCAAAACTTGGTGGAGGACCCTAGGACTTATGAGGCCTTAACACTCACAAACCGGTGGAGTATCCGAGGATTTTGATCCTAAAACTCATAAATTAGGATATACAAATAGGGCCAAGGAGGAGTCCTATACACTCATAGGTATATGGGTGGGTTGGGGTTTTTAGTCAAGAATATTGACTATTACTATTTTCCCGAATAAAATGGTGATCTACGGATCGGATATTTTTCAAGTATACATATACTAATAAGTATTCCATAACTTGGGGGAAAGATTATTTATTTAAGTATCACCCTATGTTTGGGTCTTATACTTGAAACGCTAGTTATTCTATATTTAGCCTGCTACTCGCTCGGTACTTGTACTGACCCCTTCGGGGGGCCCCACCATTTTCAGGTTGAAGCTAGGGCTTGCTACTTGCACCTTCTCACGGGTGATATCAAATCAGGAAGACGTGGTTCGTGCTTCCTTATTTTCTTTCAAACTACCGAACACTTGCTCATGGGTATTTGTTTTACTATAAACATTTTTTTTGGGCTTGCATGCCCATGTTGTTGGCCGGTTGTGGCTCATGACTTACCGTTGAATATTTCCGCTATTCATTGGTTTAAATGTGATGTTGTTATGTATGTTTACTACTGAGTATGGATGAATTGTTTTCTCGAACGCCTTGTGTAATTAAGTGAGGTTGACTCGTGGGTGACGTCACTTAGTTATACGGCGGTTGTACACGCGCTTGGATCGCGGTCTGGGGCGTGACAATTAAGTGGTATCAGAGCCATCTCAGTTCTAAACTATATAATCAACCTCTCACAAAAGATTTTACAAAAGAGTTTCTACCGAAAACCATGAGCATTGTATTTTGACGTTTATAGGACTATTGGTGCTTAAGTTGCAAGGCCTCTAATTGTTAAGATGGTACCCTTAACAATTGGTATGGTAGTGACTTGGGCCAATATGTGTCTGTAACGTTCTTCCGTCAATTGACATTTATAGGAGTCTAATGACTCATCCATATTTCTTTCAGAAATGGAGGGCAGGCGAATGCGGACCAGGAACAACCCGAGAGGGCAAGCGCCGGTAACATCCCAAAGGGGAAGCCGGGCTGCATCTCGGGGTTCAAGAGGAGGCCGTGGAGGCCGTGGAAGCCGTGGAGGTCATCAAGCTCAAACTGTGAGTGATGGCCATGTGAGCTCGGTGTATGAGACCAACACCGAAGACTACGACTCAACCTACGTGCCAGAGACGGAGCATGAAGAGACCCCGTATGATGGGGGTGACACGTACACCGATGATGATGATGAAGAGAGTGATGCCAAGTTCGCCCAAATGGGCGAATTGCTTGAATGGTATCAAAAAGAAAAATTGAGGAGGGACCTTAGGCGCCAAGCGAGGCGTGGCTCTCGCGGTGGTTCGGGTCAAGGAAGCCGGGGAGCTTCCGTGGCCACCCCAGTGGCGTCACAAGGTGGGCGTGAAGGAGGTTTTGTCGTGAGAATCTCCAAGTACCTCAAGGAGGCTAGGGCCTTGGGGTGTAGGTCCTTTGACGGCACCGGTGACATTACCGTTGCCGCCGATTGGATCAAGAAGGTGAAGGATGCATCAAGGGACATGCAAATCACACCGGACGTGAAGTTGACTGTCGCTTCACGGCTCCTTGAAGGGATAGCTTCTACGTGGTGGGAGAGCGTGGAAGGGAAGTACCATGGGGAAATAACATGGGCGGACTTTGAGCTAGAGTTCTATGCTCAATACTACTCCGAGTACGAGGTGAATGTGAAACGGAGAGAGTACACTAACCTCAAACAGAAAGAGGGCGGCACAGTTAAGCAACTGGAACAAGAGTTTAGAACCTTGGCTAGGTTCTTGCCGGAGTACACGGTTGATGAGAACCGCATGACGGAGCACTTTTGGGATGCCCTACTCTTGGACATCCGTGACCGAGCTACGTACTCGCGCCACATGACCTTCAGCGAGGTGGTGGAGCAGGGCCTTCTCGGGGAGGCCCAATGGAACGAGAGAAAAGAGAGAGACGCCGAGGAGGCGAAAAAGAGGAAATGGCAAAGTTCGGGGCCGCCCGAGCAAGCACGGAAGGATAAGCACGGTGGAGGTGGCGGTTCGTTCAAAACACCGGCACCACCGGCAAAGAAGAACAAGGATGCTCGGTGGCATGCATCCTCCTCCCAAAAGACGGGACCCCCTAGGTGTGCTAATTGTTCGAAAAATCACTTTGGGAAGTGCAATGCACCCCCAAGGTGTTATCAATGCGGGAACACGGGCCACATGAAGGCCAATTGCCCACAATTAGGGGGTGGAGGAGCTTCGGGATCCGGAGGAGGAACCATGACGGGGAGAAACCGTGCGGGACCGTCAAACGGCGGTACGGGAAGAGGCAACGCATCCACAAGTCATGCCGCGTCCGTAAATCAAGGCGGGACCCAAGCACGAGTGTACGCAATGACCGAGGCGGATGCGCGAGCAAACCCGGACTCCGTTGCAGGTAATACACTTATCTTCCTATATTTCTAGGCTTATTTGGGTCATATGAGTCATTGGGTTCGGGTGCGGGCCACCCCGGGGTCAAACCCCGCGAATTCGGGGCGAAACGGGCTAAAAACAACTACGCGCGATCGCGCGTACCTACAGACGCACGACCGTGCGTGCGAGGCAGTAGCCTCTGGCCGTTTTCCGCGCAGACGCACGCCGTGCGTGCAGGTCAGGCACGCCGTGCCTGGGACGCACGATCGTGCGTGACCAGCTACGCACGATCGTGCGTAGCCGGCAGTGGCGGATCTCTGATTTTCAAGCACGCACGACCGTGCGTGCCACCCAGGCACGCCGTGCGTGGACCCCCCAACACCCGAAACTTGATTTTTTCGCCCCGTTCTTCTACGTTTGGACCCCCGTTTGATTCCAAACATTAGTATGAGCCTAATAACCTCCTAAAAATGTGTAAAAACATTTGAAAATGTATCTTACATGGTGTATAAATGTAGGAACATTAAAGATCAATGGTAGGTGTGCGAGGATCCTCATCGATACCGGGGCACAACGCTCATTTGTGAGTGAGGCGTTCGCCGAGGGCCTTGACGTGCCATTGACACCTATGACGCAAACATTGCTAGTCTCCACACCGTTAGGAGACGACGTGGAGAGAAATCATTACTATCCGTCGTGCGAGGTAGAAGTGACGGGTCAACCATTGACTTGTGATTTCGTACCTCTAAGCATGTTGGAGTTCGATGCAATCCTAGGAATGGATTGGCTCGAGAAACATCATGCTCGAGTAGATTGCTACACCAAGGTGTTAGAGCTCGAGGATGATCAAGGAAACACACTGTGTTTCGAGGGAGATCGGGGGAAATCTAATGCTTGTATAATATCCGTGATGAGAGCACGGAAGATGATGAGGAAGGGATGCCACGCATACCTTGCCTACGTGGTGGACGATACCAAGAAGGAAGTCGACATCAAAGATGTACGGGTCGTGTGCAAATACCCGGATGTCTTTCCCAAAGACCTACCGGGGCTCC